>CM057225.1:97713696-98913696 GCA_029891385.1 Erythroxylum novogranatense | reverse complement strand
ACTGGCTTCTGAAATGTGACTTTTCGAGGGACATTTCAGACTTTTGAGTTCCATTTTTTCCACTTTGAGAAAGATCCAAGGGGGAGGAAGAAGAAGAGAGAAGGAGGAGAAAGGAAGAAGGAGAAGAAGGCTGCAGTGTTGGTATCTTTCTGATCTATTCATACCCTTCCAAGTAACATTTCATTTCATCTTTATTGTTCCTTCTTTTGATATGAGATGGATTTAATAGTGATGGATTTGGGTTTGATGATGATGTTCTAAACTGCTTTAGGGATTTGTTCTTGAATCAATGTTAATGTGATTCTTTTCATGTTAATACATAGGGTATTTTGATTATTTGTTTTATTTGAATGCTTTGCTAACAAATCGAGAGAGTGAACCCATAACAAAACGATTAGATTGGATAATAAGAGTTAAACAATCTAACAGATCATGCAAATAATCAAATTAGGAATTTATACAAAGTGAGATCTCATGTGAGGACCAGATAGTATATCAGAGGGCTTAAGATCTAATTGGATTTCTAGGTTTTTTGTTAATTGAGAGATTGAAAATTCCAAAATTCAATTAGGGGTCATGATTTAAGGTTTAATGACTATAACTCGAGAAAGAGTAATATACCCTTCAAAAGTCTAGGATCGATGTTGTCTTAACTCAAAAGTAATCAGGTTAGCATTTAATGATAGGATAAATCCCCCTCCTCATAATCGGCTAATCTTCCTTGTATGATTTTGATTGTTCATTGGTGGTGCTCAATTTTGATTTTTGTGTTAATTTTACAATTTAATTTTAATCAAACCATAGTCACAAATTTACTTTTCTGTTTAGTTTTTATTTTCTTTTTAATAATCTTTTAGGCCTTAGATAACTTATAATTAGATTAGTTCACCAAATCCTCGTGGCATCGACACCTTTAATACTACAAGCTTACGATCCGTATACTTCCAGATATTGGGGGTTTTATTACAATTTTCTCAACAAGTTTTTGACACCATTTTTAGGGAGTTAGTATAATTAGTTGAATTCTTTTAATCTAAGGAATTTTCACCATCTCTTGGGATTATGGTATCCAGTCATAAGAAATTAATTAAAAAATGAAAGAAAAAGGAGAAGGAAGTCTAGGCATAAAGTAGAAAACACATCAATTTGGACATCACAAGGCAACAATGAGGAATCCGCAAAAGTTAAATGTCAAGAAGAGATAGAAAGAACAATGATAGAGGAAACATATTATAGGGAGAAAAGGACCTTTGTGGACTTCAATGAGGCACAATTTAGTTAGGGAAGTCATCATCCTTATTTGAACACATACAATCTAGGTTAACAAAACTACCCAGATTTCTATTGGTCTAGCAATGTAAGGACTCACATGGGACATCAAGATCTATTAGGATTTTAGCAAGATAAGTCCAGTTCATGATAGTCTAAATTGGACAAGATCGTGGATAAACCCATAAACATGAAGAGGCCTAGAAGAGACTGGAAGAGAAGTTTAAGTAAGGACTGAAAGACCATGCCTTTTCTATTGACAACCTAGAGCTTTAAATGAGACAACTTTCCCGTGAATTGTGTAAGAGAAGTTTGGAAAACTCTTTGAGTAAAATTCAAGTACATCCAAGAAATCAGTATAAGGTTATCACGCTTAGAAGGGGGAAAGACTAGAAGCACTAGCGAAAAAATAAGTTGAATCCTAACTTATAGAAGACTAAGAGAAGAAGAAAGAGGGTGACTCATTTAGGAAATTTGATGTGGTGGAATCTTTAAAGGAGTAAGAAAAAGAACATACAACAATGGACATAGAGATTGAAGAATATAAGGAAGTCTTTGTTCAGAGAGCAAAAGAAGATAAGGAAATGAGGGTGAATGAGGAAGAACAAGAACATATCACCCTCTTATAGGACAAATTGCTGGACTCAATAAAAGATTCAATGAGTTTTGTATACCTTATTTATTGACAATTTGTTAGTAACAAGGACATTACTAACATTAATTGGTTTTTTTTAATTTTATCAACATTGTCCTTTTGATTGTCTTCCAACATGTAACTTATTTATAAACTACAAAGCTGAAGGGTGGAATCAAGCCATTCAAACTTGATCTCGGCTGAGTTTTGAAGGATGCAAGGTCGAGCTAATGACTATAACTTAGCACGTTTTTGTGTATTTAGATTTTCTTTGAATTAAAAAAAGTTTTAAATGATTTTGTATGGTTTGGATTGCTAACTCTTTTATTCCTTTAAAAGCAATTATAAGATAGGGTAGCAATCTTGGGCATCAAATGCATTTAGTTTCAGACTCTAACGCCATCACCACCTCAATTTCCATGATGGGTTCTTATACTATAACCGTTATCTTTTCATTTTTGTCTTTATTTTGTTCTTATGTGTTCATATTATTTTATTTTTATTCCCAACTTGTATATTATTTATCCTTCTCACATTGAGAACTCTATGATGTCCAAGTGTGAGGAGGGTTACGTTGTGTGCATTATATGTTTTTATTTTTAGTATGAATTTTTCATATTATATGTTAGTTTTGTTTAGGCTTGCATGATGTGACTCATATGAATGTGTCAATAGCTAGGACTTAACATAATCAATTTAACTTTGAACATATTCTTTTAGGTTGCTAAGATTTATTAGCTTGTGAAATTAATGTCCTAGGTTGTTTTGGTTAAATATATTAAAGAAGTGCTATAAAAGCAATCACTTTATCACTTATTGTACAAATCATTTTATGATTAATAAAGACATTTTATTATTTATGTTCATACATTTATGAAATTGATGTTGATCTTAAATTGATTTAATGAAGTACTTGATACAAACCATAGCATGGAGGAAATCATTATGAGATTATGATAATGATATTCCTATCATATATAAACTTATTAGTATCTAAACTTTCCCTAGTCATAGAATTAATGAAATGGGATATCATTAATCTGAATAGACTAGCACATGTTATACTCCTTGATTGGATCAAACAGTAGATCTTATAAGCTGTAGACATAAGTTGTTTAGATTTAACATGTGGATGCTTACTAAGGGTAGTAAGTACTTTGGATTGACCTACTATGAGACAATCATATGGATATTGACACAATCTTATGGACATTCTATTTCAATGTCAATGATAGTCTCATCATAGCAATGGTGCAAATATCCTTTGAATTGAGGTGCTCAAAGATATATCAAATATTGATCATATGCTTTGACCTCATTCATCGATGCCTTTCAGGGGTTAATCATAGTGTAGTGATTGGGTATAGCTTGAGCTATTTAGAGATAATTAAGTAGCCAATAAAGGATTCACCACTCCTAATAGAAGGAGATGATACCCATGACCTCTTGTTGGGGTCATTACTCAGGAATCTCTAGCTAGAGCAGATATGTGACATGAAGAGAGTCTTCCATGATACATAAAGTAATGAGATGCTCAGGACAAGATCTAATAACACTTGGACTAGATGTGATGTAGTCAGTCTAATGGGAGTTCACACTTTGACCATATTCTGAACCAAGTGGGGTATAGATGGTGAAAGGATGAATTGCTTGGCAACATTGCATATAAAAAGGTTTGTATTCAAACCACTAATCTTTCTATCAATTGGGGGTCTGACGTGTTGCTAGATATCGCTCTTGACTTACTTGAATTAAGTGTTAATTCAAGTGGCCAACATAACTGAGAACCTAATAGGTCACACACATAGGAGATCTGAAGGATGAGTATAATGGTCTTGAATGGTGATTTACGATATGAGAGAGTGTTTCAGGAATGTATCACGATGTGATCTTGGCAGAAAACATTGCATGGAATGGATTAAAAACAAGTGTTGTTGACCACCAATTTGGCCATTAACTTCCCAAAATTCCATTATTGGATGCTATTCATGGTCATTAACTTCCCATAACTTCCATTAATGCATGTTATTCATGATCATTAACTTCCCATAACTCTCCATTAGTGATGGGGGTTATGGAAGGCCAAATGGTGCAAAAAATAGAGATGATTTTCGTGCATCTTGTGTTAGACACAAGTGAAAGAAAGATTCTTTTCAAACACACACACTCTTTTTCTCTCTAACTCTCACAAGAGTTCTTGTTTTTGCTAGCATAAAGAAAGAATTTTACCAATCTCTTAGTGAGATTTCATCCTTCTATCTTCTTATGGACTTTCGTTAGAGACGATTTACATTGATCATTATGGTTTACGACAACCCAGCGCGGAGAAGATTAAAGAACGAAGGAGATCATCGGAAAGGTATGTGAACATCTTACATTTCAGGTTTTTGTTTTCTATAACTATATCCATGGGTAGATCTAGTTTTGGAGGTTCCGTTTTATTTGTTGCTGCATATATTTGATATATATTATGTATGAGATGCATGACCGAAACCTTACAAAATATGCATTTTAATTAGGATATGATGTTAGTTCGTTCACCTTAGGAATTTGACACATTCATTAATAATTTTAGGTCAATCAAATAATTAGCACCGGTAGTATCTTTTCATGAGAATGATTAGCTAAAGAAATGAGGCAGGGAAGAAAATATATTTAAAAAGTGTGTTTTTCCTTAAAAAAATAACTATTCCGCTGGCCCTTTTTAAACAAATTGGGTTATGAATAGAGCTCGTAGCTGTTTGAGAATGTGATGTAGTTGAGTAACTAGGGCACATTCAACATAAATAATTTCCTTTGCATTGAAATACTATAATGACATTCCAGCTAAGCCGCTTGATAAAAACATAACCTAGTTAAGTAACCGGGGGACATTAATCACAATAAATGTTTGCCTTCACATCAAGAGGCTGGGTTCATATTAATGAAAATTATCAAAAATATTGTTGTTTAATAAATCCTACTGATCTTTATGAATAGCATGACTTCTAATGAAAAGCTATTAAAGGATAGTTATAATTTTGTTTGATCAACTAATTATTAATGTGTGTGTGTGTAATTGATAAGAGTAATGAAATTGACATTAAGTATTGATTGGTATGTGTATTTAGTATGAAGTACTTAAACACATATTTTATAAGTTAATAGGTTAAAACAACTTGAAGGATTGTGTTTGTAGTTAAATTTCTTTCATGAAGTTCAATGCTATTATATCATTATTGTATTTATGTGTATTGGTGTTAGTGTGTTTGAGTTTTTTTGTTTTGTTTTTGCTTGAGGAAAAGCAAAAGTTCAAGTGTGGGGATGTGATAACTGTAAGTTGCATGATGTTTTAATAAGAATTTTAGTATGTTTTTAGTGGTTAATTAATTAACTCATGTATGTTTAGGTTTAGGATTATGCTTGTTAGTTAGCTATTTGTGTTTTAAGTATTTTATAGGTTAGAGCATGTTATTGAGCTTTAATATCATGTGTTTAAGGCCTTGATATATTTGTTAGTGTTTTAGATCAAATATCAAAGAAAGGAGAGCAAGGTGGTGGGTTTCCCATGATTATGGCCCCATCAGCTACGATCATGAAAGAGAGAAAAAAATTAAGTGCCACGATCGTGGTACTATGGGCCACGATTGTGGCCTGCGTGACAACAGAAACAGACTGGCTTTTAAAATGTGATTTCTTTAGGAATATTTCAAAATTTTGGGCTCGGGTAAACCCTAACACTTTCCCTAAATGGAAAAGATATATAAAGAAAAAAAAAGATGACCTAAAAGGAAGCTCCATTTTTTGCCACTTTTAGAAAGATCCAAAAGGAGAGGAACAAGAAGAGAGAAGGAGGAGAAAGGAAGAAAGAGAAGAAGGTTTATAGTGCTGCTATCTTCCCGATCTATTATAACCCTCCTAAGTGACATTTCATTTTATCTTTATTGTTCTTTTTTTTGAATGTACGAGAAGGATTTGATAGTGATGGGTTTGGATTTGATGATGATATTCTAAACTCCTTTAGAGATTTGTTCTTTAATCAATGTTAATATGATTTCTTTTGATGTTAATATATAGGGTCTTGTGATTATTTGTTGTATTTGCATGCTTTGGTAACAAATCGAGAGAGTGAACCAATCGCAAAGCGATTACATTGGTAATAAGAGTTAAATAATCTAATAGATCACGTAATAGTCAAATTGGGAATTTATACTAAGAGAGCTCTCTTGTGAGGACCTAATAGTATATTAGAGGGCTTAAGATCTGATTGGATTTATAGGTTTGTTATTAATTGAGAGATTGAAATTTTCATAATTCAATTAGAGTTCATGATTTAAGGTTTAATAATTATAACTCGAGAGAGATTAGCCCACCCTTCAAAAGTTTAGGACTGATAATGTCTTAACTCAAAAGTAATCTTGTTATCATTTGATGATAGGATAAATCACCCTTCTCATAATCAACTAATCTTCCTTGTGTGATTTTAATTATTCATTGGTGGTGCTCAATTTTTATTTCTTTGTGTTAATTTTATAATTTAATTTCAATCAATCCATATTCATGAATTTACTTTTCTGTTTAGTTTTATATTCCTTTTAATAATCTTGTTAACCCTTAGATAACTTAGAATTAGATTAGTTCACTAACTTAAAGTTATATTAGTTCACTAACTCCTTGTTGGATAGACTCCTTTAATAACACTACAAGTTTATGATCCGTACACTTGCAAATATTAGGGGTTTTATTAGAAGTAAAACTAACTCAATAATTATATGCATTACTGAAATGATTAAGTTTTAATATCATCATTCTCTACTCATTTTTTTCAATATTAAAAAAGGTATATGTTATATAAATCCATAAGTATCAAAAGGAAAAAAAAATTCCCTCTCCCACTTTTCAAAAACTCTATCATCATATGGGCAACAATCACATATTAAGCATATATAAAATCAAATAATAGTTCTTAGAATTCTTACTATCAATTTCTAAGATAAATCAAAATTCTTACCTAACAATTTCTAAGATAAATCTATCTTTCTCCCTAAGCATATTCAACAGTTTCTCTCCTTCAAATATGTATTCCAAGTAATCATTCTTAAATATTTTCAATATGAAAGTAACTGGTTACCTCTTTTATACATTATCAATTGTTATATCCTCTTTCTTTCTTATTTGGCTCAATAATTAGCCTTTTGATGCTAATTTTCTTAATTGTATAATGTGAAGGCTCTTGGTTATTTTAATTTGAAATTAATTTTAGAGATATCATTTATGTTTCTTATTTGATATCTATAGAAAGGATATTAATTTTTCAGTATTAATTTGATACTATTGATATTGACCTATAAGAAAAGAAATCAATATGCTCTAGATACCCACACAAACTTGGGTTTTAGGGATTAGTCTTAAACCTTTCCAATCATTATATTTTTGTGTTTACTTAATAAACATTATTTCAAAGATCAATATCTATAGATATGTCCATAATCACTATAAAATTGCATCTTAAATGGTAGTAGTTAAAAGTGTTAGTGTCATACGAGAATGACCTATAAGAGTATAACTTGTAAGCACTTTTAGGTCTTGATGGATGACCTATAAGAGTATACCCTCTTTAGATATGTGGGGGTTTAGAAGCTCTCCTTATGTAATGAAAGGCTTTGTATGAAAGTTCACAAATGACATGCTTCTTTGGTAGAAATATGGCCTATATTTAATATACGTATGTATCATGTATTTATACTTATAATGAGACCTATGATGATTATGAGCTTATTTTATGCCATTTTAATGATAAAGAGGCATATATAAATGAAAATTTTATTGTATGTTCTTAAGGGATGATCTTGTATAAAAAAAATGTCTATTTTTGCTTTGAATGCTTTGTGCTCTATGTTTAGAACATGATATATACATAAATGCATGAAAATTTTCTTTTGCTTTGAACCTAGAGGGTGACAGATGAACATGTGATTTTTGTAAACATTTGGAAAATGTAACATACTCATATGATAACTTAGGCGTAGTCTTATCATGTAAATGCTTTAACTTTACAAAAGTTAACTTGGTAATTAATGGTGCATTGCTTTTATTAGACTTCTTATGTAAAGATATGGATCAAATAATAAATATTCCATTTAGGTGGTCTAAATTTTCTACTTATTTTATTAATTGTAAAATAAACTTAACTCCTTATGTATTATAAATAGCTCTATATGTTAGTCACTAAAACATAAGTTTTTTTATCCTTTTATAATTATAGAATTTATAGAATTTAAAAATTGTACTGTAAAAATTCAATTATAAATTAAACATATTTGTTCCACTATACAATGAGTGAAAGAATTAAATGAAATTATATAATGAGTGAAATAATTAAAAATATATAGATCCTTCAAAATCATATTCTTTAGTAGTAGAAGTTTGATCCTTTATTAATTTAGCAACAAAAAGGGCATCTAAAACATGCTTAGCTAATAAAGTTAATTTTATCAACTAAATAAATTAATCATAAGACAACAAAAAGGAAAGATTTATCCCCACCTCTTAAAGTCTATAAGTTAAACTAATTCATTGCATAACATTAGAGTTCTTTTAGACTGTAAGTATACTTTCCAAACTTTTTACTTCCTCGAGTGAACTTAGACAATGATTATTTGAGGACATTGATATCATTTTACAATGCCTTATTCATATATAATAGATTATCTAAGAGTTCTTTAAAACTCTTTATACTTGCAAGATACTTTCTTCATTTTCAAACTCATGACTCTAGAAATTTAACTAATTCATCATATGAAAGGTCAACATTCTAATTATCATTATCATTATCATTATCATAAGGGTAAAATATTGAACCTCTTTGTGGTTTGAATATTTTTCATTTTAGATCCTAAAATTTAAAAACATTAATAATCTCCTATGGTTTAGTTTTCTAACATCCCCCACCCCATTATCTATCTCTATTAGGAAGACCTAACAGAGTCTATAAAAATGACATTGCTTTTATTTATATGAAAAAACATATGACATGGTTATACCATTTCTACCATACAACAAGCAATATCATGGAGGTTAAATGTTATTTAATCTATAATGATGTCGTATAAAACATCTCATCTTCTTACAAAAAACTGTAGTCAATAAGAAAGAAAATCAAAGCCACTAAAAAATCAATACCATATTCATCTAAAGAGGAGACTTGAGTCATTATTATTCAATTTTGTTTAACTAGAAATGTTTGGTAAGCAAATCATGACCACTATCTAGAAAACTTAAGGTTTCAATTTATGATCTATAGAATACCTATTCTAAACAATAACAATAGTTAAGGCTCTTGTTTTATGATTCTTATGATTCATCTAAATATAAATTATTATTATCATGTCTTTTATGGTTCTAAATTAGGGATTTTAATTAGGTTTCCAATTTTGATAAGCTTTCATATTATATGAGGACCAATGCTTTGTTTAATTAATTGTCTAATTCGTTTAAATCATAAATTATAAAATTCATGCCTTTTCTCCAATAACAATTTAGGAATTTTTTATTAGATTTTATATATAGTCAATATATGAATTTATTTATGTTTAATGTGTATTGTTTCCATTGCAAATTGAATATCATCAATTTAAGGGTGAATAAGGAGCAAACAATCTTGTTTCATCTTAGTGAAAAATATAAACATGGTTAACTTACAGTTATTAGGAATGAAGATTATACATATATTTTCTTATCTGTAATTACATATATCTAACACATTTAACAAAATTTTATTTTTATTGGCTTTATATATTGGAAAATATTATTAATTATTCCATGACTAGTTTGATTGTTACTAATACTAAGCAATAGTTTTAAAGACAAGTATAAATTAAATATTGAAAGCTTATAACTAATAAATTTTGTACAATTATGTTTGTGAAGTATAAGAAAATAGAGAGGGAAGATTATATATGCATATTCTTCCAAATACTTTAAAGGAACTCTTATAAGTATCAATGCTTTGTAATGAAATATTCTCAACCTTGGATAATTCCAATTTGATATTCTCATGAGTTTAAAAAGTACCATTAGGTTAATTTTTTACTATTATGATATCATTATAACATCTGACATTTTATTATAATGTTAATATCGGTTCTTTTTGAGAAATGGATAGTGCATCTAGCCTTAGAAATAGGTTTAACTGTTTTTAGGGTGAATGTTTTAAATTTGAACCAAAAATGACAAATGAAGATGAAGAGACAGACCATTTTAGTAATCAAGTGGATGAGATTACATTGATTAATTTCATGCTCAATAATGAGAGGTTAGGATATGAGAAAGCATGGGATTTAACCTATAAATTCCCATATGAGTCATTTGGAAATAGTTTGAAGGCACTAAATGTAATATCCTAGTTCGATTATTGTATAGTGAACTGTGCTACACATGCTTTTTATGAAACATGCTCTATTTATGAGGTTATAACGGAGATCACGCATAGACCAGAGATGATTCTTGACTCGACCAGTTTCTTGTGAAAATTTTGAAAACTCTAAAAAGCTAAAAAAATGGGTATGAACGAGCTTTAAAAGCCTTGAATTGTGCTCTGGAGATTTAGATGACACTTTTGAATGAAATTTGGATAATTTTGGTGACGTTTAGTGATTTTTGAATTCAATCTAAAAATTCTTCCAGGTAATCGAAAAAGTTACCGAACAATTTTAAAATACAATGAAAATTTCTGATATTAGAATTGGAGTCTATAAGAACTAAAACAGGTCAAAATGAAAGCTGTTTGAACAGAATTTGGGTGACCCAAAATTATTCAACAATCATCTTATCATTAAATTAACCATGAAATATAGTAATTAAGGTCAATACTTGTTGATTAAATAAAAATCTCGAATTTGGTTAAACCAAGTTATAGTTTTGATGTCTTATTTCTGAATTTGGAAATAAATGCTTAAGTGAAATGCGTTTGGTGTAGGTAAAGGAGAGGCATCGAGGGCGTGAGTGTGCTTGACGATAAGTTTGTGAGTGTATTTTAATTTTTTTGTATGACTAAATTCTTTGCAAAATAATTGATGGCATTTGAGTGTTCTATAAATTGATTTTATTCAAATGGTTTTCATGAAATGAATAGTTATGTTGAGTTTTATATGAATGAAATATGACAAATGAATATTCCTGGTATAAGTGTATGCTTGAACAATATATAAGTTTTAAATTGGAAGTTGAATTTTGTATGATTGTAAGTTACAATGAAATTATACCTTAAATTGGATGATTATGAATCCTCTTACAATTGATTTTGAAAATAAGATGAATTGAAAAAGTATGAGTTGCTTTTGCCTATGGTACACTATTAGGCTTTATACATGTTATTATACCAATTTATAGTGGCTAACCTATTACGAGTAAGCGAAATAAAACTAGTTCCATGACTTGTTACAGGTAAGCGATGCAGAACCAGCTCTATAACTATCAGTTTATAGCTGTTAACTTGTTACAGGTAAGTGATGCAGAACTAGCTCTGTAAATAATAGTTAACCAGTTATAGATAAGAGATGCAGAACTAGTTCCGTGACTTTAAGCCTAGTGTATCGTATGGTAAAGAAATAACAGTGGGCTACGTTGAGTAAGAAACTTCGTGAAAGAATAATACTACCACTATTTATTTTTAAAATTGATTTTAGGTGTACTATATGGTACCAATTCTAGTGTTTGGCTTATTTTCAGTATAAAAGTTTTCAGAAAACTTATTGTCACCATTGTTTATTATTAAAAAAATGGAAAATGGAAAATGGAAAATGGAAACTTGTGTATTATAGACTTAATGTTGAAAATCATTTTGGAATAATATTTCAGAAAAATTGAAATTTATGTTTTATGAAATGTTATGTTATTACCAGATTTGACGATGCATGAAAAATTGTTATGGCAAATGTTTTACTATAAGCTTTATGATTATTTGGTTATATTTCATATATGTGTTATGAAAATTTCAATTTTTAAAAACTGATTAGACTCATTGAACTAGTTTAGCTCACCTTTATTTTTATGTTTTTAAACAAATCACCCCAAGTATGCATACAGGTGTTATAGTAATTGAGACTTCGTTACATGATTGTTGTATCTTCGGGTGCTATTATGTTTATATTATTTTTTCTATGCTTGTGATATGTTTTAAAATATTTTGGAAAAGGTTCAAAAATGTGATCTTGTAAATGTTTGTGGGATTGTAAATATCTTTTACTTAATGAAATATAAGGGCTTCAATCCTCAATAAATTTTTTCAAATGTTGAGAATTATAAGTTTGTGATTGCTTGTGATGTGGACCTGAGGTCCCATTTTAGAAGTTAAGATGAATATGAAATATTAGAAGTATTTTAAATTGTGTTATGCAAGTTTTTTGAAAATTTTGGGAATGTCAAAATGCAATCGTTATGCTATCAAAATTTTCAATAAAATGATAGAAAAAATTTCTCACTATTTTTTGCGCTTTTAATTATTAAAGTATGAAAGGTTTTTAACAATTGAACAACTTGGCTTTATAGGAACCCTTCAATTGAGTTAATTGGAGGGCTATTGTGGGGTCACTGAGAAGGCTCCACTTGTGTTCTAGAAAGGAAACTCTAGGATGGGTCCTTTCACTAGAAAAGGATAATAATGTTAGGAATTTATTACAAGTAACTGAAGATAGAAAAAAAAAGATAATTGATGTCCATTTAAATAGAGAGAAGTATCTTAAGTTGTGCACACTTAATGAACCTTCAGTAGAAATTTATATTGAGCTAATTAAGGAAAATAATGGCCTAATGTATACTTATGTAGGCTTTGAAGAAGTTACTATAGCCGTACCTATTGAGGAACCCATTGAGGCACCCATATATACACCTATTAGATTAGCCACCAAAGTGGACAATGAAGCATCAAATAAATTATATGACCTATGATATAATGAAAAAAGTGAATAAAATATAGTTAGTTAGGGTATTCAATTGAAGAAATTATAAATGAAATATTTTAATGTGATATAGAATAATAATTACCTAACATGAGTTAGTGGATATTGGATGCACAAAATGTTGATTTAGAGGGAAATGAGATTGAACGTCATGACGAAGATATTGGTAGCCTAGAAGGAATTTCAAAAGATAAGAAGAAAAAACTAAAATATCCTTAATTTAGTGCTTTAAGTTTAAATGAAGAGAAGATTTTTTTGAAGTAGGGAATGTTCATTTTATTCTATTAATATTTTAAAAAAAGGCTTTGACGAATATGAGTATTAATGGGCTTTGAATATATATACGTAAAAAAGGTAAGGCCAAGAGTTACTATAGAGTGTGCAAGCCTTAGATAAGATGGGCATGCACTTTAAAACAACACATTCTAAGACACTCATTCTTATAGTTAAACAATTAACAATAAGAAGATTGGTGTTTTCTTGAAAGACTATAAAGAAAATAAGAGATACAGTCTACAAAGGACTCATCCAATTAAGAATGGAAAAATGTTGTCGTTTTGTTTCAATAACTTATTCCTCAAAAAGTCTTAACATAACTAACATGAAGATTGTTAAAAATTATTGCTTTCCTCTTTTGATAATTTTGCTGGGTTCTAGAGCATTCTAACCCTTACATGGCTCCTGATATTGATTGCTAGAGGGATAATTATTGTGGACCTTAGAAATGGAGTTTTCATCGCATCTCAAGTATGATCGTCTTCCTTTCATTGATCTTTCATAGACTATCCTTCCTTTTCCTTTGTAAGGCCTATAAAAGGTTATAAAATGGTCCGAATATAATCCCCACTCAATCATCCTCTATGATGGCATCTTAATAGTTGTTTTGTGTAACTATAGGTGTTCTGTGATTTTGTGGAGAAGGTTATCCTTGAATCTATCTAGAGGCAGATAATGGTTTTTGAATATTCTTGCATGCGTTCCTCCCATAAGCTAGACATCAGGTAAACCAATGAAGATTTCTTTTATCTCTTTTAGATGCATGACTGATTTTGTAACACTAGTGGATTGTCTATATCCAAAATGTTTTAGGGGCCCAATTTTACATCTCTGAATGATGTAAAGCTACATCTTATTAGAAAAGTTACAGTTAAAAAAGATGTGGTTGAGGTCTTCATTTGTTTTTTACACAACACATATCTAATAGGGATGTATAGGAATTTAGCTACTCTATTAGTGGTAAAGACTTCACCCTTAATAGCTAGCCATAGGGTATATGATGTCTTGGGGATAGCATAACCTTCCCACACCAGGTGGAACTATCCCACTTTAGGAGCATTCATCCAAAATAGTTCCTTAAAGCACTCGTTAGGAGGAGTGTCTCATCCAGGTAATTAAGTACTTTTTTAGGACTAAGGGGTGATTAAATAAGATTTGAGTAATAACCAAATAGGAAGGGAAGTTTACCAAGCTTATTTTATTGTAAAGGACTTAGTGAACTATAGCATCCTCTTGGAAAGTAACTTTAAGAGGTAACAGGTACTATTTGAGATTTAAAACACTAAAAAGGGACCAATGTTCTTTCCAGAATCTAGTAATTTGCCCAACACCGACCCAATATTGAATCTTTTCCTTAATAGAGCTTCTGATTTTAAGATTATTGATGGAGGTGGTAAAGGCTTGTTAAGGGTCTGGAGGGTTTAAAAGTGCCTATCCTTGATGTAATAGTTGCTAACTCATTGTATCCTTTGTGAATTTTCATCCTTGATGAGTCTCTAGGATTTTTGGCAATCAATGATTTTTTAATTACCTTAATAGGTATAAAACCCAATCCCCCTTACCTTTTGGGTGTTGATACTTTCCTCTAATTTACTTTAGCTTTCAATGCTCCCTCTGTGCCCCCATTCCATAGGAAAATTTTGAAGGTATTTTCAATCAATTTTAAGATAGAGCTTGGGACTGATAAATGAGATACCTAGTAGACATATAGAGGGCTTAAAATTGAGGAAATTAGTTGATCCCTTCTAACCATTTGTAAAGATTTAGAAGTCCAGCCTAGTAATCGTCCATCTATCTTCTCCATAATAGATTTGAATTTCACTACCTTTAGTTTTCTTAATGAAATAGGAATCCCCAGATATGTTAAAGGCAATTGATAGATTTTGATACCAATAATACTTTATAATAATGGTCCTATAAGGTGTGCCTTTCTTCATAATTAGATGCTACTTTTATCATAATTGACTTGCAATCCTAATAATATACTAAACATCTTAATAATTATGATCATGGTGGCAATAGAATTTCTATCAACTCTTAAGAATAGTAATAGTTCATTAACAAACCTTAAGATGAACATTTGTTCTTTTCTACATTTAATGTGATACTTAAATTCAGTAGATCTCTCCATTACCCTTTGACTTAGTCTGTTTAAGAGTTCCACGGTTACTGTGAATAGGCAAGGGGATATAGGACATCCTTGCTTTAATCCCTTGCATCTTTTGATTAAGTTAGAGGGTATCTTGTTTACCAAAATGTTGAAAGACATTTTGGTGATACACTTTTCAATCCATTAAATATACACCTCATGGAAATCAAAAGCTCTTAGTCCATTGATAATGAATTGCCAATTTATGAGTCATAGGCTTTTCGAAAGTCAATCTTTAGAGTTCAAATTTTACTATTACTCCTTATATTGTAAGTTTTCATTAACTCTTGAACAATGTATATATTGTCACTTATACACCTTCTTGAAATGTATGCACCCTGTTGCTCCCTAATGTGATTAGGTAATACTAGCTTAAGTCTATTAGCTAGAATCTTTATAATGATTTTGTAAACTATGTTGCAGCAAGTCATGGGCCTATAGTGTGTGACAGATCGTTATTCTATACCTTTAGGGACTAAGGTTACGAAGGTATAATTTACTTCCTTTAGCAATTTCCCCTCTCTAAAAACTTCCTTAGTAGCCTGCATATTGGTTTCACTAACCATATTCTGTGCCTTTTAAAAGAAAAAGGCTTTCATTGCATTAGGCCCAAGTTCCTTTTTAGGGATTAGGGATATAAAGCTTCTGTGAATTTCTTCCTTAGATATAGGTTAGGGAAAACATTTTTTCCTCTATAAACAATTGATAATTCTTTATTTCCTTGAGCAGAGTATTTAAAGAAGTGGCATTCAAAGGGGAACCCAAAGTGTTAAAGTAGAAGCCCATAACTTCCTCCATAATTCTATTCTGGCCAATTATTGAGTTGTCATTATTTTAAAGGCAGGTAATTCTATTTGAGACCTTTCTTCCTACCACTTTTCTATGAAAGAACTTTATGTTCCTGTACCTCTCTATTAACTAGGAGACTCTTGACCTCTTTTTGTTCAATGATAACTTATAGCTAAGTACCTGCGAGTACTCTCTTAAAGCTTGCCTTTCCTTCTTCATTAGGATAAGGTTAACTGGATCCTAATAGAGTTTAATATAGGCTTGAGTTAATTTTGATTTATAAAGCCCTAATAGGAATTTCATGTCACCAATTCTGTCCTTGTTTAATTTTTTAAGCTCATCCTTTATGCTCCTCAACTTTTTGTAATATATATATTATTTATTATAATAGAAATATCTCAGTAATACTCTCAATCTAGACACTTTAAACCCTCAACCACTGTGAGATGATTGTTGAATCTAAATGGGATTTTTGTGGATTCTCTAGAGTGACAAATGTGTGTTGGATCAGAAAAAGAAAACATGCTTTGTTTGGAAAAACGGTAGATTTCAAAACTTTTAAGAAATCATTACTTGCAGCGAAAGCAACAAATCCAAATCAACATGCCAATCCATACATGATATGGTATAAGGATAATAAAATATAAACAAGATCAGGAGTATTACCGACTCCTTCGTTACAACTTTAAATCCTCGCTACGCTATCCTCTCCTTCTTCGTGTATCCAAATCCTTTGCCTTTGACTCTTTTCCTTTAGCAATCTACTTTCTCCTTGTTGTAGTATCCTCAACCAATTAGATTTACCACTTGTTCTTCAAGGACAATTAGGTTAACAAAATCCTTTGGTGGGAAAAGAGAAGAAATGTTTGGAGGAGATTTTCTTAGAAGAAGAAGAAGCAAAATTGAAACTCTTTCAATTTGTATTTTCAATTCTCTCTTTCATGAAAGGAGAGAAGGTGTAAAGAACATGCAAGAAGTCTTTCTTGCCTACCAATTTCATATATGCATGGATGGAAGGAGAGAGAGGCATCAAATGCATCACTTCTTTCATTAATCACTCATAAAATAGCCAATAAATGAGATTATCTTCATTTATCTTTATAATGGCTATTTGAAAAGACCATAACCTAAATTTCAATATCTAATTTCAGTTTTGCCAAGAAGAAAGAAGGAAGATGGTCCATCTAATGTACATCTTTCATCTTTAATCTAATGAATACAAATAGGTTACAAGCCAACATTAAAAGACAACCATTAAACCATTTAATGGTAAGTTCATAACTCCATTTAATGATGATTAACCATAATAAAGACCATCTTTATTTAGCATTTTAATGTCAAATGTGTGGTTACACATTTAACCTAGGAATAACCGAAATTGCTATCTTCTTCTTTAAAAAAATTGTTTTAATATAATTAATTACATTAAACCAAAAACCAAGCCCATTACAAAATGTACATTTGGGCTTCTTTAATTAAACCAAGCCCAAGATTCAATTATGGGCTTCTAATTAACCTCCATTTATATTTCTTACTTAGCTTGATAACCTTCCTTAAAGCCAAGTGGGAAATCTTATTAGACTTTGATAATTCAAGCTCCAATAAGCCCAGAATTAATTTACTCTCATTGGAATTAATTCTAGCTTATTAACTAAATGTCATTCCACTAAAGACAATTAGTTGAACTCTTGAATTATTAAATATTATGAGAATATGTCCAATTGCAAACCCTATTTAGAACCTTATTATAGCCATCCGCACAACAAAGGGTAAAATTACCGTTTTGCCCTTATGTTGGTTTTTCCTTCTAGATCTCTCATTTTACTTTATATGGTGATTAACACATAAGATCTCATCTCAGTGTTAAGGCTTGATGGGTAGCTAGTCCATCAAACTACTGGCGTCAGTTTAATCACCAAATCTCCTTAAAACATCTAGAAGAGACGATAACACTATAAACTCTTTATTTGAGTGAATGTTCCCTGATACATGTTTCAATTAATAATTCCAACATGCAGACATTGGATTAATACTCTGTAAAAATCCATTCCGACCATATCAACAATTATAATGAAACATATATGAGTTCACCACTCATCAAGATTATGGTTCATAATAAGCGAATGCTTAAGTTGTATGTTTTAAGATTAAAGTAACGGCCCACTTTATTCTTGAAAACATACTTGATTCCAGATTCATTTAATAGTGCCATTATCGATAGTCAACTACTATCATGATATGAAACTCATCATTCCCTTGAAGTAAACTCCTTTACTTATATGGAGATAAATCGCAATACTACAGTCTAAACTATAATCAAGCGACCAACTTGATTATTCAACGGTGAATCAATTAATTCAGATTCTAATAATATACATGTTTCTCATACATCTCTACGTATATGTATATTACTTACAAAAGAATCTTGGTACCTTATGACCAGATATATAATGCTCATACAGATAAAACCAAACTCTTTTGTTTTATTAATAATAAATATTTTCATTACAAAACTGTAACTGAAGAAGATAAAGTTACATGTAAATACACTTGCTTTCCAGGGCATTAAATTTACACAACTCCAACAATGTGAACAACAATAGGAGAAGGATTAAAAAAAACAAATTTTCTAAATGATACCATGCTTTGAGGGAAACTATGTAACCATTTCATATTGAACATGCTTCTGTTTAACTTCTTTTTCAGGTTCCATTCACCTTGTTGCTTATTGCTCTAGGTAGATAAGTTACCTTCATAAGATAAGTCTAATAGTTGGGTGTCCCTTATATATAGCCTTAAACCATCGATGTAGATTCTAGTGCACACATTGTCTTCAGCCAAATTTAGATCTCTTGTAATATTAAGATCGTAAATGGCTAACTATGGCTCTTACATGTTAGTTGTTGTTTCCCTTAGCTTAATCCATAGGGGGTCATTGGAAATTGTGATTGAACCTATAAATTATACTGATATAAAACTCAAACTTTTCTTGTAAGATCCTTATCTTGATATGAATCGTTTAATCCATAATTGTATGTTTAGAATGTTAACTTCCTCAACATTATAGAGAAGTAGGATTCTCCCATTGGGGTGTTGAATATAATTGACAATCATTTTCCACTTATTGTGAAAATGATTGAGGAGATTGGATTTATCCTTCTTAGTTTTTGATTCCAAGATACCAAAAATGCTCGATTTATTCCCCTTTATGAACTTAAAGATATATTGCTTGTTTGTGGTGGAATTAAGACCCTTCATATTAAATTAACAACTTTCATGTTCAATTTAAAGAGGTTGCCCTCTTCTTCATGATTGATTTGTTTTTCTATCTGTAGGGGTTTAAAAAGTTTCCTCCTTCTCCCTATTGATCTAAATAGAATTTTGTGAACTCATCTAAATAAGTTATAGTTGATTGCAAGTATTGTTGTCCTCCTTACTGATGGGTATGGGGCTAGAGGAATTGCCTTCTTGTGCCTTTTTCCCTCGTAGTTTAACTCATCTAAACTTGTGTCTTCCAGTAACTTGTTTTGTTCCGCCCTAATTTTTGTGGTCTAATGTCTTAGTACTCCATCAACATTATGACTTGCGTCTCTTATGAGCTTTAAATAGTCTCCATTCTTGAATATTCTTCCTGTCGGATTTCAAATTTTGGTCACCTTTGGTTTAGGCTTCTAAGAGTAAGTCACTTTGACTATGTCCTGAACCATTTCCATATTGCTATTGAACCTTGTGATAGGGATTTCATTAAGAAGATCATGTTTTACTCAACTAAGATGTAGATTCTAGCATAATTTATGCATTTAACACCAATTGTAACTTGTTTTAGGCATATAGGTTTCCCTATGTAACTTGTTAAATAGATTAAGCCAATTTTTGTCCAATATTCTAGAGTAATGCCTTATATGCATTCCCAGATGACAATGTTTGTAGATTTCATGTCTATATTCTCAAAGTCAGGTTTCCATGTTTGAAGGAACATTAGATTGCTCTAAATTTGCCAAGGACCATCCTCGACAATCTTCAACGCTTGGTCTTTGTTGGAGAACTTAAAAATGAAAATATCCTCCTCATTAATGAGTATTTCTATAAGCCCATAATTTCTTTAGTTTGTAGTAACCCATGCCTTCATAGTAGGGAATGACGCTCTCTTATCCAGGAAGAAACTAATCAGAGTCGCTGACCATCTATCAACACCTTCTTTTAAGACTTTAATAAGAGGTGATAATATATGTTGTTTCTAGGTGAAGGATTATGCTGGATAGAATAGCTTGGAGTTAGATAGTGATTCCCCCACCACTTGAGTCTAATTAAATCTAGCTTTAGGGGATGGTTTTTGATTTGAGATTAACTCAACTATTTCAATGTTTTCAGGTTGAGGTGGATCATCTGAAGCAATCTTAGGGCTAGGTTTTGGGGACGATGTTGGAAAATCATCTTTGTTGCACTGCTCAAGGTCTGTTGCATTGAAAGTAGGAGGCATTGTCAAGCTACTGGTTTAGAGTTCAAATAAGTCCTAAAACAATAGCTTATTTTTAATGGAAATACCAATTTTACCTTTCACAGAGGTCTAAAGGTTGGCATCCACAAAAAGTCACAACAGTAGAGAGGTTCAGCTCGGAGAATGATGAACTGAGTCAGAGGTATAAGAGGATTGAAGGGTAAGGTAAGAATCTAAAGTTTAAAGAAGACTACTGAGGCTGGGTGGAAGGAATTGGATAGGGAATGAAAGGGGATGAGGGATGAAGTTCTATCTCTCTACATTCCCTCACACCAAAAACCTTTGATTGTCTATTTTATTATTAGATGTTTATTATTAATAAAAATGTGACACACTTTAGGAAGAGTCCTAGCTGGGATATTTTAGTCAAGCTACTGGTTTAGAGTTCAAATAAGTCCTAAAACAATAGCTTCTTTTTAATGGAAATACCAATTTTACCTTTCACAGAGGTCTAAAGGTTGGCATCCACAAAAAGTCACAACAGTAGAGAGGTTCAGCTCGGAGAATGATGAACTGAGTCAGAGGTATAAGAGGATTGAAGGGTAAGGTAAGAATCTAAAGTTTAAAGAAGACTACTGAGGCTGGGTGGAAGGAATTGGACAGGGAATGAAAGGGGATGAGGGATGAAGTTCTCTCTCTCTACATTCTCTCACACCAAAAACCTTTGATTGTCTATTTTATTATTAGATGTTTATTATTAATAAAAATGTGACACACTTTAGGAAGAGTCCTAGCTGGGATATTTTAAGGTTAAAAAGGGTCATTTTATGATATTAACAATAAGAGATTTTTTAATTAAAGTTTATAAAGGAAGCAGGTTGTTGAAGTCCTCAAAATTAATTTTTGATTCACTAAATAATTGTGGTAGTCATAGAACTAGGTGCAATTTGAAGAGAACTAAATATCATTTTCTTAATTTCAATTGAAAAAATAGAGTGGGGTATATGATTAATTAACTAAAAACTAAAATTAACAAGAAAGTATAAATCAACTGAATATGAAAGTGAAAATTCAATTTTGCTTAACTAGAGAAAGATCTCATTCAATTATAACTTTGATCATTAGTCTAAGATGATTAACTTTTACAAATAAAGTAGTTAGTTTGAATCCTATTATAATAATCATAATAAGTCTCAATTCCTAAATTAATTGATTGAGACCAAAGATTCAAATCAAAACTTAACGTTAATTGATTAGGTATGATAACATTCTATATCAACTAAATGATAGCAATAATCTTAGTGAAAAGACAACTATAAATTAAATAATTGAGATATATAGAGCTATTTAATTTAGTTGTCTTGCTTTTATAAGTTAAATTTGCAAATATATAAATAAAATACTTGCCACTTGTACCAATCATTCATGACAATTACGAATCACTAAACTTGTATATAGTGATACAATATTAAATTTTATATTAATTTATCAAATTAATCAATATTAGTTACTCATGAAATAGAACAAAACCTCCCAAAGTTACAACTACAATTTTGATTCCTCTTAAATTTGAATAGCCACTCTTCGCTTTCTTTTCCTCACTAAAGATATAAAAAGGAAGACAAAAAGAAAAATAATAATGAATAATTTATTCTTAACTCTCCTCCACTAAAATCTATGAATAATCTAGAGACTACAATTAAAAAATTATAATCCCTATATAATAAACTTGAATGTAAATTATCTGAATTAGACTAAAATTCCTAGAGTGCGTTTAACTCCAAGCCTAATCTTATCTTGTTAGTATCAACAATCTATCATCTTTAACTCTGTCTCCTCAAAATTCATGGATTTAACAAATGATGATCTAGTTAGATATTTTTAAAAAAATTTGGTCCAATCTTCACTTGTACCTCTTAAAACAAAATAAATATAAATTTTACCAGTTAAGCACGAAAATTAACATAAATCAAAAGAGATAGGTTCAAATATGATCTAATCACATCTTATCAAATTCTCCCACGCCTTAATCATGTTTATCCTCAAGCTTACATCAATTTAATATATCATTCATTCTTTCAACAGCCTCTTATCCTCTTTCATCATCATCATCATCATCATCGCACCCAGTCTGAAATCCCGCAGTGAAGCAGGGTCTGAGGAGGTCAATAGTACGCAGCCTTACCCCTACATAATAGAGAGGCTGTTTCCGGTAGACCCACATGCAAATGTGACATGAAAAAAAATGATGCAAGACACAGAAAAAAACATTTACAACAGTAAAAAAGAGTTACTAAACCACTGATAGTAAGAAAAATATTGAAAATAAAATATAGTATAATAAGAATAATAATAAAATATAGTATAATAAGAATAATAATAATAATAACCAAAGTCTGATAAAAAAAAGTCAAGTAGGAGACTTATAAGCTTAATTCTCACCAGATCTCGTCAAGACAGCAGAAGTCTTACCATACTTGTCAGGACGCTCGATATAGCAAAGTGGTCATCGACACCAAAGAGTTTACTGTTTATGGGTCGCATCATTATCTGTAAACCTCTACCGCATGAAAGGAATCACGCCAGTAGGAACACAACACAACAACACTGAAGAAGCCGATATATAAACGAAACAACGTAACAAGTAGCACACGAAAAAAAAGTGCAAGCAACGAGCACAATACGCTTAACAACAAAGATAGGATGCTCCTTACTAATTAAAATATAAGTCATAAGAAACCAATGCTCAAAGCAAGTAACTAAGATAAAATATCAAAGGAAAAAGAAATTCCTATACTAAACAACCAGAAACAGCTTGCAACTAGAAAAGGATAAGCCCAAAAAAAAACAGTGGAGTAAATAAAAGATAAATAGGAGTACGAATTACGAAACTAATATTACCAGATGGTTAAAAATAAGTAATACTAGCAAAAATAAGAGATACTGTAATAAAAGGCAATGTCAGAGAGAGTGGTCAAAGTAGACGGAAGGTGAGATTTTAAAAGAGGAGGCTCTTATCCTCTTTCATATTATCAAAAAATATCCTAAAAGTTATTCTACATTAAAGGTTTTAGATCAAATAAGAATCAAGAGAACAAACACTCATAAGATAATTTTTTAGAATGAAAGAAAGCATCTTAACAATTCCATCAAAATCAAATTAAACAAGAGTTTAACACCCTCTCATATATTTCAATCCATACACTCAAAGTATTTAAGGTTCATTAAATTCTCGAATAAAACATAGCAAGTTTTTTTTTATAAGCTTGCTCATGAATCATATCACCACCACTAAAAAGTGTTAAATTAATGCATAAATCAAAGGGTTTTTAACAAGAACTATAGCATGGCTCAGGTAAAGTTATGAAAAAATTTAAGTTCAACAAACTGAAGGACGTATAAACTTATCCACATAATATTTAACTTAAATCAATTGAAATTCATTTGATTCAAATCACATAATTTTAATCACGTCATCGTTTTTTATTTTTCTTCTTTTCATTTATTTTTCTCATTTTGCTTAACAAAAAGCATTAAATGTAAGTAGTTTTCTATACTTCAAAATAAGAAATCAAAATTCTATAACTTGAATCAACTAATTTACTTTTCATGAAAATGGTTAAGATCTTATGCAAAGAAGCTTTATACAATTCCTTTAATTTAGAGGCATAAAATTATTTAAAAAATTAATGAAAAGAAAGGTAAATGTGGCTTATAACAATGTTAATATGCAAGAAAATATAGGTGAAGGCTCAAATTGGTTCTCTCGAAGTAAAAACTATGGTAGGCTTTTAGAGGTTAAAAATAGTTATTTCTAAGTGTCACTATCATCTCCATATATAAATTCATAAAAAAAATGTGGTCTTAGAATGAATACAAGAGCCTAGTATAAACAAACCATGTCTGATAACACTCAACAAAGAAAAATATATGAGCACAAATGTAATAAATTTCTCTTAGGCTCAAGTTCAGTATATTTTTATTCAATAAAATCAATAAGAAACTTTAATTAATTAATAAGAAAATAATAATCACACTCATCTCTCTTATACATTAAAAGTAAAAGATGTATTCTAATTTAGGGACTATTTCTAAACAATAGTAAGAAAATTTAAGGCTACCACAGGGAAAAATCACCACATATGAGTCATAGTATTCAAGAATCTAAACATAGATTAAAAATTCCATGAAAGAAAAATAAAAACATATTTGAACATGGCATAGAAACTAACTCTCCTCAATTACCTAAATCATATATTGTCCCTAATATATGCATAAAATGCTCACATTTAAAAAAATAACTAACATAAAATAAGTGAAAGATTATAATACTCCCCTTAGTTATGAGCATCTGAAATTAAATCACTATAGTGTAAGTGATCGCGGCTCTGTCGATGCGATCTTACGATCGATCATTGGAAACCGGTCAAATAAAATAAATTCCAAGATTGCTGTATAGAATGCAACATCGGGTCGTCTCACTTAACTGGAACCAAATAAAAATGGTCTAATCTAGCCTAAATGTCAAAAATTGCAATTGAAGTTGATAAACGGGGGTTTAGTATTTTTGTCAAAACTGGAAAAGTAATCAAAACTGGACAAAAAGTATAAAAGAATATTTTTGGAATTTTGTAAATGATGCAATAAATAAAATTGGATAGGAATCAAATTGATAGAAATCCTCTCAAAATGAAGCTCGAGTTATCACAGTTCAAAAATGATTTTCAGGGACAAAATCCACTAAGTTTCGAGAGATCAACCCTAAAAGACTCTTTAGGTCCAAAGATTTAATTGATGGACTCCATCATTTAAATCTTTGTTGAAAACCTTAGTGTGAAAATTAGACAAGCAAATGCAATCGGCAATAGGTCAAAACACCACAATCTCAATCAAACACAACTAGGCAGATGAAGATAATAAATGCAATACCCCATGACATATATGAAACTATCATATATTAAGCACAAAACATTCTACAAATCACTTGTCCAAATCTCAACATAGTGTTCGGCACACTGTTAAACTATAACATTGCTAATCTAGATACACCGATGCATCCTCCAACTCGGAGTTTGCATAAATATAACTAAACTTTCGACACTACGTGATACTCCCCTTTGAAGCTTCTGTGAACTCAAACCGTTGCTACATTTCCAAGAGGAAGGTTGCTTAGCTACGCATGACTCCGGCCGATCCAAACATTGGAAAATGAACCATGCTCATGTTGCAGAAGGCGCTGACGATTGTGATGATGGTAGATGATGAAAAAAATGTGAAGGTCTTCTGCTTCCAGAGTCTGCGTTCCAAGCCTCCGACTTCGTCTTTGTGTATTTTCGTCTGTCTCTGTCTATCTCAAAAATCTGCGTGAAAAAAGTCTCCCGATGACCTAAAAATAGCAAGTCTTATATGATGGATCACAAGCCGGGTTGGAACAGTGAGATGAACTTTCCATAAATAGGTCGGGTATCCGCTCATACGTCGCGACGGATAAGATAAATGAATTAACTTCATCGCGACGTGTGCACTCGTCTGCTCGTCGCGTCGTGTACATCGCCGTGCGTCGCGACGTGCGGAAGTGTGCTCGCCTCGTCGTGTGAGATGCCATGCGTCGCGACGTGCGGAAGGACTGTTGACTCCGTTGTTCCTGCAACAAAACAATAACAACAATTTACAGTATCAATTGTCCCAATAAAAACTATGGAAAAATAAGTATCAAATCATGACAATTTACTGACAAATTGAGAATTGAAAGAACTCAGTATGAGGAACCAATTTAAGCACAAAAATCATCAATCAGGAGTCAATACATGCATAAGCAGCTATGAAAATGCAGCCAATTTATAATATAAACTTGGCTCAATCAAATTCTCCCACACTTAGACCTTTGTACTCCTAGACAAAGTTGTACAAGAGTCAAAAAGAGTGCAAGAGAAAAAGAAAATATCTACCCATGCTCAAAACAATAAAAGGAAATTGGCGCAAGTTACTTCCTCAAAATTCAACCAAAGCAAAATGAAAGAGTGCTACTAAAATAAACATTGAAAGAATCCAAGTACAAGAGATTGAACAAAAGAGAAGCACTCAAGGTATAGTGTTTGCACTCAGCTCACTTGTGTCTAGGGATATTTTTCTCTCAATCTACTTAATCCACCTTCTACCATAGGCTTGTGTCAATTCTATTTCTCCACCACAAGAACTATCAATTTGAAGATCAAGAGGACTTTGAGGGTTGTAATGTATGGAAGGCTAAATGAATGGGTAAAGTAAAAGAAAGAAAATATGAGCATATGCACTAAATGTGAACTGATGTCATCTGTAGAATTCAAACTAAACAATTGCATAAACAGAATGCAACATTATTCTTTTCTTTCTTTCTCTTATCTTCTACTTTTGCTTTTTTTCTTTTTTTTTTCTTTTTTTTATTGGACATTTTAGAGACATTGTCTCATTCTGGAAACACAAAATTCATCATCAATTGTTTTTTACATATTATTTTGAAATAAGCAACATAACCAATGACACCACAAAGGTATGAATGCAAATGCTCATAACAGGAAGGCTCAAAGGGGCTAACAAGGGATAAATGTGCAAGGGACGGTGTTTGGGAAATGGGTTTAAGAAAGCACGCCTCTATCACATCCGCAAAAATCCAGTTCATTAAGCTTCAAGTAAGAATTAAAAAAAGTTCTGGAGAAAAATGAAATAAGAAGATGCACACAAAGATAGAATGAAAATTTTAGGCTCAAATATCCTTCCACAAGGGTATGATCTCAATGAACAATCTCAAGTCTCAAAAACTTAAAATGCCACTTTATTAGCATGCTTTCATTTACTTTGTATTGAAAACGTTGAAAGCAAGATTTTGTCAAGTCCAATTATCATTAAAAGAATGGAAGGTGTTTTCAAAAACTCAAGCATCGTTTTGAAACTAGTAAAAGCTTTGAAAACAAAAGCCATAAAAGTCCAGTGTGAGATAAATTTGAAATGAGTGGAAAAATTAAGCACAGAATCATTCATGCATAGGAATGACGTCGCGACATGCAAAAGCAGACGTCGAGACGTGCGGACGTCGCGACGTGTTCAATGGTGACGTCGCGACGTGCACACAATCTGAAGAACGCTTCACCGCGACGTATGGACACTCGTCGCGGCGAAGAAATGCATAATGACAGAAACAATGTAAAATCCCCAAGTGTATCAGCAGAATGCACCAATTGGCCAACAATATAATATCAACAGTCATGCAATGTGAAAAATAAATAGGGAAACAACTCCCCCACACTTGAAACACACATTGTCCTCAATGAAAATGTAAAAGAAGCACAATTTCTTAGAAACTGATGAAGGGACATAAAGGATGATAGGAAAATGAAAAGAAAACAAAGGAAGCTATATATCTAAGGACTACAAAAAATAAGTGCGAAACACAAAAAGAAAAGAAACAAGCAAAGGAGACGGAAAAAACCTGATAGTCACGGTGATTTCTGGTTCTCATAGTAGAGCTTCAAAAGATGGCCATTGACCTTAAGTCGGGTTCCAGTCTCCTCATGTAAAAGCTCTACCATACCAAAGTTGTGCACCTTTGTGACCAAGTATGGTCCCTCCCAACGAGTATTAAAAGTCCCATGTTTGAAAGTGAAGCGAGCTTTGAATAACAGGACTTTATCTCCCTCTTTGAAACTTTTTCTACGAATGATCTTGTCATGCATCAATTTGGATTTTTCTTTGTAGAGTCGTGCATGCTCATATGCCTCCAACCTTAATTCCTCAAGCTCTTGAAGTTGCAACTTCCTCTCCATTCCGGAAGATTCCAAGTCCATGTTGCATTGTTTGATTGCCCAATATGCTTTGTGCTCCAATTCTACAGGTAAATGGCAAGCCTTTCCATAAATCAAACGGTAAGGGGACATACCTATTGGGGATTTATATGCAGCCCGATATGCCCAAAGTGCTTCCTCGAGGCGAAGGCTCCAATCCTTCTTTGATGGCTTTACAATTTTCTCCAAAATGTGCTTCACCTCTCTGTTTGAAACTTCAGCTTGTCCATTAGTTTGTGGGTGATATGCAGTGGAGACTTTGTGAGTGACCCCAAATTTTAAAAATAAGTTATCAATGACTCTATTACAAAAATGGGTTCCCCTATCACTCACCACAGCTCTTGGTATACCAAAACAACAAAAAATGTTGGACTTAAGAAATTTAGACATGGCTTGGGCATCATCTTTTCTAGTGGGGATGGCCTCTATCCACTTGGACACATAATCAACAGCTAAAAGGATATACACAAAGCCAAAAGATGGAGGAAATGGGCCCATGAAATCGATTCCCCAAACATCAAAGATTTCACAAAATAAGAGAGGTTGTTGTGGCATTTCATGTCGTTTACCTAATCCTCCAAATCGTTGACATTTATCACATGACCGACAAAAGTTAAATGAATCCTTAAAAAGTGTAGGCCAATAAAAACCAGACTCGAGGATTTCCTAGATGTTTTCCTTGCACTAAAATGCCCACCACAAACTATTGAATGACAAGCCGAGATTATTTCATCATGTTCTTCATGAGGAACACATCTTCTGATCACTTGGTCACTGCACATCCTCCACAGAAAAGGGGCATCCCAAATGTAATGTCGAGCTTCACTCTTAAGCTTCGAGCTTGTGCACGAGACATAAAGGAGGAGTCGATCCGGATATTAGGTAGTTAACAATATGAGCATACCAAGGTTCTTGAACAATTGAAGCACATAGGACCGAATCAGAAATGAATCACGGTAAGGTCATAAGAATCCATTTGCTGTGTGTCGTGGGTAGCTGCTCAAATGATCACCACGTGGTTTGTTGCCCCGCACGATCCTTAATCTCGATATCAAATTCTTGGAGCAACAATGCCCACCGTATCAACCTAGGCTTTGATTGTGATTTCTTGAGGAGATATCGAACAGCTGCATGATCAGTAAAAATGGTTACATGTGAGTTCAACAGATATTGCCTAGATTTTTCTAAACCAAAACTATCGCAGCGGCTCTTTTTCAGTGGTTGTATAATTGATCTGGGCTGGATTCAGTGTCTTCGAGGCGTATGCAATAACTCTTGGTAATCTCTCCTCTCGTTGGCCCAGCATTGCCCCTACAACACAATTAGATGCATCACATGAAAGCTCAAAAGGTAAATTCAATCAGAGCAACTAGAATAGGTGGAGAAATGAGTTTTGATTTCAGCATATTAAAAGCACTCTTGCAAGAATCATCAAAGTCAAACTTTTCATCTTTTTGCAAAAGCTCGGAAAGAGGTAACGCAATTTTGCTGAAATCCTTAATGAAGCGCCTGTAAAATCCTGCATGACCCAAAAATGAACGTATGTCACGAATACAAGTAGGGTAAGGCAAAGAAGATATAACCTCAATCTTAGCTTTATCCACCTCAATCCCCTTGCTAGAAATTAAATGACCAAGCACAATACCTTCACTGACCATGAAATGACATTTCTCAAAGTTCAAAATCAAATTCTTTTCAATGCATCTGTATAAAACTTTTGCAAGACTAGATAAGCAAGCATCAAAAGAATCACCATAGACAGTGAAATCATCCATAAACACTTCCATACATTCCTCCAAAAATTCACAGAAAACAGCCATCACACAACGTTGGAAAGTTCCTGGAGCATTACATAAACCAAAAGGCATCCTTCGATATGCAAAGGTGCCAAAAGGACATGTAAATGTGGTTTTGTCTTGGTCCTCTGGTGCAATGGGTACTTGAAAGTATCCAAAGAAACCATCCAAAAAACAGTAATGTGACTTACCTGCAAGCCGCTCAAGCATTTGATCAATAAAGGGACGAGAGAAATGGTCTTTTCTGGTGGCATCATTTAATCGTCTGTAATCTATGCACACACGCCACGAATTTTGCACCCTGGTAGGAATAAGCTCATCCCTATCATTTTTTACCACTGTTATTCCACTCTTTTTAGGCACTACATGAATTGGACTAACCCACTCACTATCAAAAATGGGATATATTATCCCTGCACTCAACAACTTCGTTATTTCTTTCTTCACAACATCTAAGATAAGTGGGTTAAGTCTTCTTTGAGGTTGCCTCACCGATTTTGACCCTTCACTCAGTAAGATCCTGTGTGTGCAAATGGCTGGGCTAATGTCAGGTATGTCTGCTAAAGTCCACCCTATAGCTCTCTTGTGTTTCCTCATAACATTCATGAGTCTCTCTTCTTCATTGTGGGACAAGGTGCTAGAAATTATTACAGGTAATCGCTCATCAGACTCAAGAAAAGCATACTTTAGGGTTGGAGGGAGAGGCTTGAGCTCAAGCTCAGGAGGTTTCACAATGGAAGGAGTTAATTTATGAAGTTCAAGAGAAAAGAGGTCACTCCCTCGTTCTTCTGGCATTGAGTTCGGCTCCTTGTAGGTGGTCGTGGCTAATCCCTCCTGCTTCCCTGAAACATGAACAGAAGGCCTTTTTCCAAGGTCAAGTGAATGCAATCCAGAATTCAAAGAATCTTTTTGTGACCCATATTTTTGGCAGGCATTTTCTTCAACTAAGTCAATCATGTTCACACCCAAAAGTGAATAATCCTCATGTGGGTGCTTCATGGCCTCATACATATTAAAGCTCACCTGTTGGTCACCCACCTCCATGGTGATCTTTCCTTCTGTCATACTAATCATTGTGCCTGCTGTTCGCAAAAAGGGTCGCCCAAGTATTAAGGAAGTATCCTGCACAACTTCAGAGGACATATCAAGAACATAAAAATCAGCAGGAAATACTAACCCTTTAACCTGGACTAAGATATCCTCAATGATACCAACTGGATGCCTAAAGGATCTATCAGCTAACTGGAGGACAACAGATGTAGGCTTAATACTTTTCACTCCTAAGGCCTCATAAACTGACTTAGGCATCACATTAATGGCAGCCCCAAAATCTAATAATGCTCTACCGATAGTCACTTTTCCTATAACACAAGGGATAGTGAACGATCCAGGATCTTGACACTTAACTGGAATTTGGGGCTTAAACAATGCAGACACATTTGAACTTACCTGGACTCTCTCATTCGGCCTAAACTTTCTCTTGTTTGTGCACAAATCCTTTAAATATTTAGCGTAAGCCAGAACTCTCTTCACCAAGTCAAGTAAAGGGACATTCACTTCAACTTTCCCAAACAAATCAATGATTTCTTTCTCATGTTGTCTCTCATTTAAATGCTTACTCATCAAATATGAATTGGGAAATGGAAGGTCCTGAATACTTACCTCCTTACCTTTACCTGCTTGCTTACTTGACTCTCCACTTCCTACTTTCTCTTTAGAATCTCTTGGAGTTGTTTCCTTCTCAGTTGTTGTGAGTCTCTTCCTTTCTTTCAGTAGGTCCTCCTCTCTGGCACTTTCTGATCTCATTACCCTTGTTGGAGGTACTGGCTCACTATCAATCTCATCCTCACATGGCTCATCTTCATCTTGAGGGCTTGAACCTCACTTGCTTTCCACTCCTGAGGGCAATGGCATTAAGACTCTTTGGGTTCATCACAGTATTGGAAGGAATGGCTCCACTGCTTTTCGCCTGATTTTCACTCATGTTGTTAGACAACTGAGTGACATAGGAATTGATGTTCTCTTCCTTGGTCTCCCATTGCTCCATCCTCTTCTCCAAGGCATTGAATCTGGCAGCAGTCTTTGAGGAATCCTGTTGAATCAAAGAAGCAATTGCATTAAATTTGTTAGCATTAGAATCCCTCTCTTCCTTCATCAATGTCATCATACTGTGGAGCAACTGATTGGTATCCTCCTTTGGTGGCACTACCAAGGCTTGATGTTGACTAGGGAACTGGCTAGTGGAAATGCCAGCTCCTCCTCCTTGTGAAAACCTAGTAGGTGCCCTGTTCTCTTCACTCCTCCAACTGAATCTAGGATTGGATCTCCATCCTTCATTGTAAGTGTTAGAGTATGGATCCCATTTCTGATTCTGCCTGCCTTGATACATTGCTGAGACTTCCTCATATCGTCCTGGGCAAACACTCGAAATATGCATTACCGACCCACAATTTTCACAACTAGGTGCGGTAAGCTCTATTGAAGAAGTAGAGCGTTGCACATTCAAATTTTTCAGCTCAGCCGTGATGCAGGACAGCTGTGTAGTTATCTGACTCTCCAAAGAATCCACTTTCGACTCTAGGCTCTCCATTCTTTTAGCTTGAGCCGTCAAGGCTCCCAACTCATGCACTCCTCTTTGATCTCTGACACTGTACTGCTGATGGTTTAAAGCCATCTTCTTGATCAGATCCCATGCTTCCAAGGCTGTGAGGTCAATCAAAGATCCTCCAGATGCAGCATCTAACATACCCTTCTCCTGGCTCTTCAACCCATCATAAAAGTATTGCACCAATTGCTCATCAGGAATCGGTGATGGGGCATCTAGAAAGAAGGTCTTGAAACGGTTCCAATAGTCATACAAATGACTCATCATAATCTCAAGGGTGAATAAATCTCCTTCCTCATGGAAGATGTCCTGGAAGCTGGAAAATATTTCTCCAGAAAGGCCTTCCTTAGATTGGCCCAGCTATGGTAAGCATTGGCCACATGCCTCGGAAGACTCATATACCACTCTCGTGCTTTCCCTTCCAAAGACAAATGAAACACCTTCCAAAGTACTTGATCCAAAGTAGCTCCCACTGGCTTCATACTCTGGCAGATCATTGTCAAAGCCTGTAAGTGCATATATGGATCCTCTCCTGCCAAACCATGAAATTTAGGAAGAGAATTAATCAACAAACCTTTAATCTCAAAATTAACATCAAAATTAGGGCAAGCAGCAGTAAATGGATCATAATGCACATCAGATGTTGTTGCCTCCCTAATTGTCCTACGTCGCTGATTCTCATTGTTCTCTCCCACTCTCTCATGCTCACCATTTCCTCCATTAGTTCCATTTCTAGGTTAGTGAACAGGATAATCAGGATTTGGGTAAATATTAGGATTCTCAGCCATGTTCTCACTATCTCGCTCAACCACACTCCTTCTCTCTTGTTCTTTCCTTTCTTTCCTAAGTCTCCTCAAATGTCTCTCAACTTCGGGATGGAACTGAACAAGTTTACCTCTCCTGGGCATGCACCAAAAAGCAATCCACAAACTAAAGAATGGTATCAAAAATGCTCACAGTCACACAAAATCAGATAAAAGTGAAATGCGATGAATGTGAGAGTATGGATGTATGAATGTATATATGAATGTGTATGCGTGAAAAATGTGTAAAGTATGAAATAAGATCGAAGTATGATGTATGTGTGTGCAAAGGGAAATCAAATCTATACTATGAACAAGTGTAAAAATCAAACTATCTAAATGCAATCAAAAACAATGATTCCTACTATCAACGACAAGTCATAAATGAAAATGGCTATCCAATGGTAAACCAATTACTTGGTTCCCCGGCAACAACGCCAATTTGATCGCGGCTCTGTCGATGCGATCTTACAATCGATCCTTGGAAACCGGTCAAATAAAATAAATTCCAAGATTGCTGTATAGAATGCAACCTCGGGTCGTCTCACTTAACTGGAACCAAATAAAAATGGTCTAATCTAGCTTAAATGTCAAAAATTGCAATTGAAGTTGATAAACGGGGGTTTAGTATTTTTGTCAAAACTGAAAAAGTAATCAAAACTGGACAAAAAGTATAAAAGAATATTTTTGGAATTTTGTAAATGATGCAATAAATAAAATTGGATAGGAATCAAATTGATAGAAATCCTCTCGAAAATGAAGCTCGAGTTATCACAGTTCAAAATGATTTTCGGGGACAAAATCCACTAAGTTTCGAGAGATCAACCCTAAAAGACTCTTTAGGTCCAAAGATTTAATTGATGGACTCCATCATTTAAATCTTTGTTGAAAACCTTAGTGTGAAAATTGGACAAGCAAATGCAATCGGGCAATAGGGTCAAAACACCACAATCTCAATCAAACACAACTAGGCAGATGAAGATAATAAATGCAATACCCCATGACATATATGAAACTATCATATATTAAGCACAAAACATTCTACAAATCACTTGTCCAAATCTCAACATAGTGTTCGGCACACTGTTAAACTATAACATTGCTAATCTAGATACACCGATGCATCCTCCAACTCGGAGTTTTCATAAATATAACTAAACTTTCGACACTACGTGATACTCCCCTTTGAAGCTTCTGTGAACTCAAACCGTTGCTACATTTCCAAGAGGAAGGTTGCTTAGCTACGCATGACTCCGGCCGATCCAAACATTGGAAAATGAACCATGCTCATGTTGCAGAAGACGCTAACGATTGTGATGATGGTAAACGATGATAAAAATGTGAAGGTCTTCTGCTTCCAGAGTCTGCGTTCCAAGCCTCTGACTTCGTCTTTGTGTATTTTCGTCTGTCTCTGTCTATCTCAAAAATCTGCGTGACAAAAGTCTCCCGATGATCTAAAAATAGCAAGTCTTATATGATGGATCACGGGCCGGGTTGGAACAGTGAGATGAACTTTCCATAAACAGGTCGGGTATCCGCTCATACGTCGCGACGAATAAGATAAATGAATTAACTTCATCGCGACGTGCACTTCGCTCGCTTTCGTCGCGTCATGTACATCGTCGTGCGTCGCGACGTGCGGAAGTGTGCTCGCCGCGTCGTGTGAGATGCCATGGGTCGCGACGTGCGGAAGGACTGTTGACTTCCTACGTTAACTCCTTTGTTCCTGCAACAAAACAATAACAACAATTTGCAATATCAATTGTCCCAATAAAAACTATGGAAAAATAAGTATCAAATCATGACAATTTACTGACAAATTGAGAATTGAAAGAACTCAGTATGAGGAACCAATTTAAGCACAAAAATCATCAATCAAGAGTCAATACATGCATAAGCAGCTATGAAAATGCAGCCAATTTATAATATAAACTTGGCTCAATCAGTAAGTGGACAAGGAGGAGTCACCCTCATAAATTAAAGCAAAGTGTCCAAATTATTATTCATTTTTTATTTTTTATGATCTAACCTCTCTAGCTAAAGATGATACTTGTGCCGAATCGATGATATTGGAAAAATAGAGGTTGTTAAACATTTGGATCCTTGTGTTGATGCAGAAGTGAACTTCTTAAAGGAAATCATATGACACCAAATGAAATTGCCTCTTCTTTTTGTCAATCAACTTCATCTTTGTTAAATAAACACCATCCATAAGTTCCATCCCATAAGCTACATGCATATTAGTGTTAGCAATATCAAGCAAATCTAGATTAATAGCCAATTGAGTAATCAAAGAACCAAGACACAAATTTTTTTACATGATAAAACATTGTTAAATTGCAAAGCTAACCAAGCACTCAAATTAATATGAACCTTATGTACCATGCATCAAATAAAGAATAATTCATCTTTAGTACATGTTTAAGTTGTAGCCTCAAATAGACCCATAAAAGTTCTTTAAGAAAACTTCCTCTAGATTGACTTGGATGATACACAAGCTTATCAAAGGACATTGTTTTCGAAACATCTAAAGGATTAAAATCACCATAGTTCATAATAGATTCCTTATAATAGGTGAAATTGACATATTCATTAGTTATAAACCCTAAGGCTAATTGAACTTAGTGATATTTTCTTTAAATTCTTTACCTATTAATCGATATTGTACAATATTATGACTACGTACTTATAATGAAAATTCAAGTTTACCGGATTTAAAATAGTATAAAACCCTATTTAATTCAATAAATATTAGGCTTCTAATTTGCAAAAATTTCTCTAACTTATATCATCAATCAAAGCATTAAAATTTTCTTTGATATTCAACTCCTCTGAGATAGGGTAATGCACATACTTACCTAAATTGGTTTGTTTCGTTTTAAGAGCAACATACCTTTATTTCCTCTTTTTAGAATTGAAAGTAAGATTTCCATGAAAGTTAGACTCAAATGGTTGAAAAATACGCATATGTTTGACTACCCTAGCTTGCTTCTGATTAGCACTAGTAGTTAGTATAGTCTTTGAAAGGTTTTTGTCAACTAGATTTATTGTAAATTTAGCATTGTCTACTATCCAATTAGTACCTTTTATTCTCCTTATTTTTATAATAGCTGTGAAAAAATAAACAAATCGTAGACAACGACTAGAGCAATCAATTAATAACTAAAACAATTGTCACTAAAAGTGATAATACTAAGAAATAAATCACTAAGAAAAATAAAAACAACTAGTATTAACTAAGAAAATAACTAAAATTATAGTGTAAAATTGACAAAGAATAACACCTAAGTTTATAAGAGAAAAATGAAAAATAGAGAATGAATAAAATGGAAATAATTGATGAAGAGGTGGTAACAAATCATCGGTGACAATTTATCAGAGATGACAGTTAAGGGTTGATGACTGGAAGCTAATGACTAAAATTGACAGATGATTAGAAACGACATAGAGAACATAATGTTGAACGCAGGATGTTTAGAGACAGGAAAGAATGGAGAGCGACAAAAGGAGATGATGGACGTATAAGAGGTGGTTAAGACTAGAGATTAACGGTTGTCAAGCTGATGAGTGGTCAAAAATTAGGGACAAGGTGGATAACAACACGTGGAAGAAGACTTAGAGGAAGCTATGCATAGAATATAGACAGCTAGTAAGAGGACTTAAAAAGAAAAGAATAAAAAATATTAGGGTTTCTTTGTATTTGTTGTTTTAATTACAATGAAATATAAAAAGTACGGAAAATTGCTGATGTTTTATTTATTTATTTATATTTAAAAATTATCATTATTTCCTTATAACAAAACAGTCTTCTACTATCTATAAGACTTGATCTCACCTTATTCCTTTCAGTTAGGGAATTTAAAATCAAAAACTTAAGTTGTACAAGGTGTAATCTCACTTTACTCATTGTAGCACTCTAGAATTTAAAAGACTATTACCTTAAACCTAAGTTACATAAGGTGTGATCTTGAGTTATAAACGTTAGTAGTGTAGAACTTAAGGTCTGTTATCCTAAAAGCTAAGTTGTATAAGGCATGATCTTTCCTTATGAACCTTAACAACCTGCCCAAAGGATCAAATTTCTCACTTAAACTTTAAAAAAAAAAAACTACACAAAAGCAAGTAAATGAAACCTATAAATAACTAAAGTATAACAATTAAAAATTATCATATTTGGTTTGCCTCCCAAAGAGCATAATTATTTAACATTGTTCCCAAAGAGCATAATTATTTAACATTGTTTGAGCATAGGTATATGCACTTTAATTACCATTATAGTTTTAAGCATCTATTGGCTGATTCACGAAGCAAGTATAAACTATCTATTATTTACGAAGATCATATGTAGAGTTGGTAAGGGTATGAAAGGAAAATGAGTAAGTCGTAGAGCATAAACAATGATGCATATGATTGGTTGGAAAATATTATCGAGAAAAAAACTGCAAGCATGATGTTTTCATCCATTATTAAGAAATGCGGTGGACATGCCAATCTTAACTTATTTAGAGGTGATGAAAAGAGCAATCATTGAAGTATTCCATCAAAAGAAACATGGATGGGTGTATACAATGATAATATATGTCCTACCATTATGACAAAATTGTTTAAAAAAAGAGGTTACTAATTATTTAGCTCATTTATAGGTAATGGTAATGACTCATATATAATACTTAACAAATTATATTAATAATGTAGCACCACACTCTCGCAAGACCCGAATCCGACATCGATAGGTGATATCCGAGTTCGTGCCCTGCGAGGGTGGTGTGCTAAAACACTCAAATAGTCAAAACTTAATACAAAGTCCTTTTTTTAAAACAATGCACACTTTTGCGGAAAATCAATAATCAATTCAAGCCCGTTTCAATCATAAACTTTTTCATTCAACACAACATAATCAATAAATTTTCAAAAGCCAATTGGAGCTCATTACAAAAACAAAACACTTTGATCATAATGTCTTTACATTACAACATAAATACATTTGTATACACATTATGCAAAATTTTCTAAATACATTATTCGATACAAAAATTTCATAATAAACACAATTCAATACGAAAATAAAGAAATGCAATGCAAATGCAAACTGATCCCGACCTCAATCCTTCACTTGAATGCTGTAAGTATACTTTCGTTAGCCTAACGGGGTATTCTTTAGATCCTGAAAAAAATATTTGCAAATTTTGGGTGAATTTTGCGAACTCAATGAGTGAACCATCATTGATGAGTTCACCGGATCATAACCACATATCACATTTTTCACAGATATTCATTCAATGGATATCGATCTTATAATGTTATATGCATGAGACTCACATTCGTTCTTATTATTGTGACCAAGTGCCTATCACATACATATACAAATATTATCCTATAGGGCTCAGTCAGAACAAAGTTACAGAGCATAGCTCTATGTGTAGAACATATATCACAGAGCAAAACTCTACGTGGAAGCGCTTCATACTGGCTACTCAATTTTCAACACCTTTATCTAAGCATGTATTTTATGAAATGCATCGAATACTGATTATGTCATATCAGATAATCACATGCGATGTTTAATTAGAAACTCATTATCATTGAACCTAAGTCCGACATTCAACTTTCATTGAGAATTCACATATCATACAGGATTTCAAATCAAATCAAAGCACTTTCAATACCTATATCCACATAACAAACTCCTCGAACTTTAAATCCAGCATTCAAATCAAATCATAAACAATTTATAATTGGAAGCTAACACATCAAATAAATTCAAAGTAAATCAATCCTAGGAAATCATCTAGGTTGACTCACAAGTTTCTCCCGAAGCTAATTCTTGGAAGATCCGGCAACGTCTGGAGGTTAACTTCTCAATTGCTCCTGTACAATACATGTTCATGACAATCATAGGTATTTTTCATCAATTTCACCACAAAATCGGTCTCACATCCAAACTCATCTAAGTATGATTCATACTTAGGTTTATGCCTCACTAAAACTATCAAAATCTCAATTCATTACTCATTTGAAATCCTATAGATCCAGATATAATCAAAACACTAAAGTATGTTCAGTGGAATAACCCTAGTTCATAAAATTCAAGAGCATACTCACTGTACCCATTCCACGTTTCTCACTCAGTCTTTCTCAATTCATTTCGGATGGCTATGATTTTTGGGTGGAGATGTAGGGTAATGTCTTACAAGTACCATGGTTTAAGAATCAATTCATTTGGGTGTCTAGAGATGAAGTTTGACCAGACAGAAAAAAAAAAAAAAAAGACAGACGAAGCAAAACTCAGAAGAAGCAAAACACAGAAGAAGACACGTCAACAAAACACAGAAGAAGACGCGTCAGCAAAACACAAAAGAAGCAAAATTGAGAAGGAACAAAACACAGAAGGAACAAAACTCAGAAGCAGCGAAACACAGAAGAAGTTCATGAACAGTAACACAGAAGAAGTTAAAGACAGAAGAAACAACTTCGCTTTGGAACATCTTCCCTTACAAGGACCCTGACTTTCAGCTCAGATGTCCAAGTTTTCATACTATATATTGTTGGAAAGATAAATGGAAGATTTATAACTTTCATAAACACCATTTTGACGAATCTATCTATATTGGTACTGAAATTTCACAGAAGTTTCAGATCGAGTGTAACATCCCACCCTCAATTGGAAGGGTAAAATAATAAATTTGTCATAGGATGGAACAGATTTGGAGTGCATAGGACTGTTCTTGCATAATAGGATTGGTCCACAGTCACATTTGTGCACATAAAATTACTGTGCATGCATACATGATATTCCCGGTTTGAATGCCTAAGACAAGTTTATTGGGATTAACGTGGTTAATGGGTTTGAAAAATTATTCTGAGTGCGCCATAAATTGTTTTCTATTTTAAGAGATTTTTAGGAATTTTTCTGGATTTTTCTGGAGAAAATTCCCGAACCGGAAAAAAATCGTCAATTGACGAACCGGTCGATTTTTTATAGAGAAAATTTCTACCCAATGGCACTGTAATATTGGGTATATTATTTTGGAATTGAAATTAGAGTCATTTGAGTTGATTGGGTTAGTTTTTGATCTGGATTAAAGAATTATTATTTTGACTTTTCTTTTAAATTTTGACCAATTAGATTTGGCCACCAAAAAGCTTCATTTAATGCTCCAATTTGTTCTTATCTGTTTGCCTAATGAATTACATGAAAAGAGTGAGTTTTCTTGTTGTAAAAGCACATAACTGAAGCATCTCTCCATTTCTATATTCTCACCATCGAAATTTTTGTTTCTTTCTTCACCTTCCTCCAAACTACTTCATGCTTATTGCCTTACCATCATGATGACTTCTTGTTGGAGGTTAGAAGAAATGGTTAGAAGGCATAGTTAAGCAAAGAGTTGAAAAGAAGTGAAGGTTGGAAGCTAATTAGGTAAGTAAATGAATTAAGCTTTATATGATGTTTTTATGATGTTTCTATTAGGAATTGAATGCCATGGTAGTTAGGAGCTTTTAATGGGAGGGCTAGTGTATTTATTATGATGATGGATGCATTAAATTGATGACTATTATGACTTGAATTAATGGGTATAAGGTTAGGGTTAGTTATGAATTGAAAGTAGGATGATTGATGCATGGTTTTAATTTGATTTTGATGGCATATTGATCGTTGATTTTACTTGGAAATGAAGAAGTGAGTGCTGCCAATTTTTGTGTATTAGACCTAGTACATGTATGAATGGTATAAGAACTGATTTGTGTTCCTTTGGATGTTTAATGATGTGTTAAAGGCATTGGAAATGATAGAAACTAAGATTGGACCAAATCTGGAAATTTAGGGTTTTAATCGATTGTACTGTTTTGATCATAACTAATTGTGTAGGAATGTAAATGAGGTGCGGTTTGTGGCCACTTAAACTTTGGGATGTTAGCTACATATTTGTGTGAAATAGGTGTTGTCAAATTGTAACTCTAAGAGGTTGAAATTTGGCTTGGAAAGTTACTGTTTTGACTTAGGTGAACAGTATCCGGATTAATAACCTGATTGTTTTGATGATTTTTCTAAATTAATTGAGAAGGAATTAGTGAAAATGGTCTTCATGAGAGTTGAAGCCTACATTGTTAAATTTCCAATGCCACTGATTTTTCAATTTTTAGATATGTATATTAGGAGTTATGGACTGATGATTGTTGGCTGTTTTTATGCATTGAATGAAACCTAGCTGGAATGTCAAATTTGGTGTACATTCAGATTAGAAGGAATTTTAGTAATTTTTGTGCATTGAATTGGTGTTGGAAATCTACTGAAGAGTTTTAGATGACACATTCATCTTGAAAATGGTGTATGGCATATAATTTCTGGAAATCATATGTGGGAGTTATGGATTTTCACAATTTGAACCTACATTGTGATGTAAATTGCTGGTTAGGTCAGAAACTTGCATAACAGATTTGACACTGTTAGAGGCTGAATTGGAGTCTGGTTATTTCATGACGAATTGAAGTTTGAGATTTTATCTTTTCAAGGATATAAAGTGGTGATTTTTTTGACTTGTATACAGGGAGATACGATTGATAGAAAGTTACTGCTCAAATTGAGTGATTTCAGGGACAACAACCTTAAGTGAATTATTTGACCTAGTTAGAAAGGGAATTGAAATTTTGGTTGTTTCATGAAAGTTGTAGATAACATTGTGATCTTGATGAGCATATTTATTTTATAATTTTTGACTGCATAGAATGACAGATAGTGAATTTCCAATGACTGTTCTGTGTTAGGAAGTGAATGTGTGGGCAGTAGCTTACATTGGATGTTTGACACCCTTAGGGGTGAAATTGATTTTTCTGGACTAAAGGAAACTTGTAGAGGGTGTCATTACCTTTCCAATGAGATATGGTTTGCATTTTTCTGAATTATGTAGAATAAGTTATGATTTATTGAACTTCGGTTAAAGGAAAGGGAAAAAGAGTAGGAAATAAGGGCAATATATATATATATATATTAATTGTTGAATTTTGGTTTCCTTCGTGAATAACTTTTCCGTCCGACATCCGATTGACCTGATTCTTGAGGCATCGAATTCGTAGAATATTAAATTTCATTTTCTGAGAGATTGGAGATTTTTGGACGGAAAATTGACGTGGGTCCGGGTAAAAATCTGTGTAATCACTGTTTTGTTTAATTGGGGACCTATAGAGGTCCGATTTGCGCACCGTCAGCGCCAATAGGTTTCTAATTTTTGGATAGATTTTTCTAATGGAAAAAAATGAGATTAGGGCCAGGAATTCATGAATATGCATATTTTTACCTACATGTGCATCAGTAATTCATTCGGATTGAATCGTTAGTGATAGTTACCTTCTCTGATGCTTAGGCACAACTGGAGCGTTGATCGATCGACGTGACAAAGACTTTCCGACAATAGCTCAGAAGTAAGATGTGAGTAACCTAGTTGGTTATCCCGATCTACGTGTTTACTGTGACTTGATTGCCCTACGGGGATTACGTGGATTATATATGGCTTTTATTGACTGTGAATTGGGCATTAGATAACTGTGTAATTGGACTGTACATTCAAACTGACCCATGGATTGTGATATATTATATTGACTTCTATTGGGCATGTGCATTCATGCACAAATGCATTAAACTGCTAAAAGGAAAATTGTGAACCGAGACGTCATCGACATCGAATCGAGAGCCAGAGCTCGACATATCAAACGAGTCTCGAGCTCGAAGGAGATAATTCTCCCGTAAGCTTCTACATGAATACTATTTATGCGCTCGGTCACATATCTGTAATAAAAGCTGAAAAAGAGTCACATATGCATTGCATCATATCTTTGGTGAATATCGAAATGGATAATTATTGGATTTGTTTAACCGGTGATGTATTGTAAATGGATGACTCTTGTCTTTGTGATCGCTATATCGACCGTGGATTGCTTTATTATTCTCGTAATTAAATATTGACTATGACAATTGGTATGTAATATGAACTATGAATATTGATTGTATTAGTAGTACTAAGATCGTCTTATTATCGTAATTTGTTATGTGATGCATGAATTGGGAGAACCATCGATGATGGTTTCTCATTGAGTTATAAACTCATCCAAAATTGCAATCTATTTTTCAGATTTGAAGAGTACCCGCTCGACGCGGAGTATGTCTGATGAGACAAGTAAAGGATAGAGGTCGGGATCAGTTCTTGTCTGCATTAGTGTCTTACCAAATTGTGTTCCGCAATCAATGTATAACAATGCTTTGTATTTAGACTAAGCCCATTGGGGTGTTATTGTTTTTACACATTGACAATTGCATTATTGTTGCCTGACTGTAATGAATGTTGATTGTTTGTAATAACTGGAAATGGTTTATTATGCTCATGGGCTTAAATTACTTACTGTTTTTACCGTTGTTTTACCGAGCCAATGTATGTTATAAAAAAAATTGTATACCGAGTTTTACCGACTGATGTAGTACTCCACCCTCGCAGCGCACGGACTCGGATATCACCCATAATATCGGGTTCGGGTCACTCGGGAGTGGGGTGTTACATCGAGTTATTGTTATTTCAACTCCAACATCACTTTTACATCACCTAATCACTAATAATCTTTCAAAAACTAATTTAACACTATAACCAATTTTTGTTTCCTCCCAGCCACTCAGTATTTATGAATATACACTTAAATGCCATTTTTCATGCAGATGATAGTAATTTATCAACTTTCTTTCATAAATCCCCAACTCTAAAGGATTTATTCACTACTTACCTTTTGCAAACTCCAAAATCTTCAAGCCCTAAACTCCATGCAGTTTACGTAATTCACTGAGGACAATGACCAGCTTCTATTTTTTCTTAAGGTAGAAGACACAAATAGCAAAGTGGGTTTGGTGTAGGAAAGGAAAAACAGAAAAATCTCTTAGAAGAGGTTTGATGGAAAACTCCGTGTATGGAAAGAAAACTTGAAGATGATCCCAATGAAGAATGAATTTAAACATATAACTTAACCTTTCAATTTTCAGAGAACAGTAGCCTACTTCTAGCAAAAATACCAAGCCTAACATTGCGTATGGTTGCTATCTACTGTATGCAGAGACGGAACGGAACAGAAATTTAGAGATGGAACGGAACAAAAATTAGAGACAGTGAGGTGTTTGATTGTGATGGACAAAATAGATAAAAATAAAAAATAATCATAATAAGTATAAAATTTATAATAAATAATAATAATAATAATCAAAAAAAAATTTATAATAATAATAATAATAAATACAAAATTTATAATAATAAATTATTATTAATAATAATAATCAATACAAAATTTATAAATAATAATAATAATAATCAATACAAAATCAATAATAATAATAAATAAATAAATAATAAATAAATTATTAATATTAATAATCAATACAAAATTTATAATAATAAAATAATCAAAACAAAATTTATAATAATAATAATCAATACAAAATTTATAATAATAATAATAATAATAATCAAAACAAAATTTATAATAATAATAATAAATAAATAAATAAATAATCAAAACAAAATTTATAATAATAATAATAATAATCAATACAAAATTTATAATAATATTATTAATATTAATAACAAAAGGTTGTGTACACAAAATGGGAAGGACAATAAACTTTTGTCCAATGCAATGTGCTCGCAGCACTGGAGACAAGGGACAAAAGTTTTTGTCCTTCCTTTTCTAGAGGAACAAAAACTTTTGTACCTATCATCCGAGGATGAAGGACAAAAGTTTGGGGACAACAACCAAACATGGAGGAGGGACATGATTTTTTTGTTTTGTCATCTGTCCCCACTAATGGAGACAACAACCATACACTGCCTAAGTGACATTTTTCACTTCCCTCACATCTAAGTTGTAACTTAGTTTCTTTTGAAACTAACTCCCCTAAACTCTCTTCTTTACAATTCAACTATTTCCAAATCTTCATTTGATGTCTTTTTCTTATTTTCTATAATTTTTTCCCCAAAATTTATGCCTAAATTCACCAATTTCACAAATACAATATTCTTACTAACCAATAGAATTTTCAATATAAATAAGTTCAAAATTTTCAAAAACACCTAAAAATCACTAATCAATCAAATTATACTCGGAATTATTCATGAATGCATGTACAATTATTTTCACGAGCCACAACTTCACTATTCTTATGTATGTGTATGATATAATATGCATGAACATGAAATGTGTTTCCTAATTTTTTCATAATCTCTCACATTTACAATTTTATCCTTAAGATGGGTAACGAGATGTTACAACTCTCCCCTCCTTAAAAGAAATTTTGTTCTCGAAATTAATATTAGAATAGATCAATAAGGCAGGGGAATTCTTTCCTCTTATGCTCATCTGTTTCCCATATAACCTCATCACTCGAATACTTTCATCCAAATGCCCACAGTCGATAGACTCACTAAGTCCTTCAATCACTTATTTTATCATTCACTATCTTAACTAGTTCATTAATATCTCATATTATTCAAAAAATTTCACTTCCACTTTCAATGACACATTATTGTCATATTCCTATGAATTCCATGATATAAGCTTTAAACATATCCCCAATAGTTAAGACTGTTGGTAGTACAAACACTCAGTCACTTGATTCTACATCCTTAGCAATTAAATACAATTTTAGCATATTCCTACTAGGATGTCTAGCTTAGGCTGTTACTTGTGTTTTCTTTAGTAATCTCTTCATTCAATTATCTTTATCGAGTACACATCCTTTTTTATTCAGTCACCAAACATCATTTTCCAATTCAAAGTAAAATTTGGATTCTTTTTTTATTCCTCAATAAGATCTACAATTTTCTAATTCTCAATTTGGGTTTTGTTAATCTTTTCATGTGAAAGCGATCTTAATTTCAATAGCTAAGAGTACTTTGATTTGCCCAAAATTCATCTCAACACTCTATGCTTTTCATTGCGTTTGGCTTTGTAACCTCAATTTCTGAATTTGTGTTACACAGTAATGAATTTTTCTGTTCCATGCATCAAATTACATCACTAGCTTTATGGGGAAATACTCATTCGCTTAATCAAAATCTTTCAGTAACTCTATTCATGGTCTCAACCTTATATTCAGTTCTTTGAAACTCCATACTTACCTCAAACTTTAATGATCTGTATATTTATATATAGATCCAAAATGTTTCACTGTTCATATAATGTCTCCAAACTTTCAAAGTAATCACTATAACAACAAGTTCTAAATCATGCATCAAATAAGCAGCTCATAAGACTTTAATTGTCTCAATGCATATGAAATCACTTTATTTTTGCTGCATTAGATTTCATCCTAATCTCTGATGTGAACATCAATATATATTTCATAATCTCCAATTCCAAATGATATTATTAACATCGGTGTTATAATTCCTCAAAATTCTCTTTACATTCATCACTGATACAGTTTACACATTTTTTCTCAAACATTTTAATCACCGAATAAGATCAGTAAAAACTCCTTTTCAGTCTTTGGTAGTAACCAACGTACAACTAGTTCTAAGGAACTCCAAATCTCTCATGTATTCTTTGTAGTCTCTTAGTTCTTCATTGTCTCTATTTCCTTAGGTCTCCCAATACGCCATGTTCAGTTACTATAAGATTCAACATTTTATTTAATCAAGAAAAAGTTCACTCCTATTGAACTCAGCATATAATTGTTTTTACCTTCATGATATGTAAGATTTATCCTCAAGTTTCACAAATATGCTCTTTGCTTTTCGAATACACTCGATATATCATTTCTAATCATAGTCACTAATTGATCTGGTTTTGCTTAGATCAATTTAATCTTCAATACCATAATAACATCGGGGTATTATTAACTTTAACTTATATAACCCAAAACTCCTCGTGCCTATGATTTGTTTTCGTAATTCTTTAAGAATCTAATTCCTTAATAAAGCAGTATTATCTAAAGCAGTATTATCTCATGTCACTTTCGATTCCCCAATTGAATTTTCCCAATTAACTTCTTTTTCTTGAATAATTTTTCTTAATTCATTTTGTTTTCTTTGATTTTCATATGAATTTACTCTAACGCCTGCTCATTCGTTCTAGTTTCTCCATATATTTCGAGTTAATTGCAAAATTAACTTCCTGTGTTGATAACCCATTTATCATATCTAATTTGTATCTCTTATACTTAATGTCACCTCAATTTCAAGAATCCATTCACCTAGTTGGATACTTTTCATCAACAAAAATGCATACATTTTTTATAGCATATTCAACATTGTACCCTTGATCCTCCGTTAGGATTAGAACTCAAATATTCACTTTTGATTCATAATAGATTCATTTCTGATTTGTTCCTTCATTGATCATTCTTAAAGTAAACTATCTGATCTACTTAACCTAATTTGGTGAAATTCTTCTTCTTCAAAAGAAGACTTTTTGCTACAATCATCTATATTGTTCATGTAACCTTTATCAATCCATTATTATCATCATTGCTAATCAGACATTCTTAGTAATCTCTAGGAGATTAATTCCTGTCACAACTAATGTGATAACAATATCCTTTCTGATAAGGCTTAGTAAAGCATCAAGCAGTTCATTTACCCTTATACCTTGATATATATATCATCAAGATCATTCCATCTTTTCCAGAGATGCACTTTAAGACAATTTACCAATTAGTGACCCACATTCAGGATACCTTAATCTCAGTTGATTCAAGACAACAATTTTTCTTTTGTATCTGTCCTCGATCGTGGAGATTGTGCCACGAACGTGCCCTTCTTCTTTTTCACAAAATTCATCACTCATAGTAACATCATTAATAACCTCAATCTATCCTCTATTGATCACTAGTTGCATTTGCATGTATTATTCCAATTCGTCATAGACTTTGGACTATGAGAACTATGACTAACAATATTCAATAAGTCTTAGATTGCTTCATATATTACCACACACATATAATATCCATGTGCCCAATAATCTCACTTGTCATGATAATCCCATTATCAAATATGTACTCACAATAACAAATTAACTTAACTATGGGGCTTTTGCTTACCTCTTTCTTATTCTTACACAAAATCCTATCTTATATGCATTTATATTTTTCTCCTTAGCACACATCATTTATCTCATGTAAAGTCAATTATGTCTATTTCTTCTCCCATATATGTATCCTCAATCAATTTAGAATTATTGATGCATAACCATTTTGAAATTCTAGTCTTAATTCCCCTAATCTCTTCTTATACTGAATTATAAACTCTTGTCACGATAAGCACATAACCATTTCGGTTCCAATTGCATCCTCTTACGATCATAACAAATTTATGTTTTCATTACGATATGCTTATATACTTTAATCTCCTCATTTCTACTCATATCCTTATTTTCCTCAAACAATTTATGACAATACGCTCACATTTATATCATATTCGAGGATATACCATCACAATACAATCTTGGTGTCATATTCAATAATACGTCCACCAATACAATTTTAATGAATCTCTATTTATCATATTAAACTATATACTATTCTTCATTTCTAGATATCCACAACTTCCATTTTCTCACATTCTGACATACCATCACTTTTCTCACTATTTCAATCAACGTAAGCACTTAACACATGCTCATGCATGTGACTCATACTTATGTGACTCAGACTAAGGATCAGTCGCTACTCTCTACTATAACATGATTAAAATGCATGTAACTTGACACATATCAGAAAATGCCCATATAAGATAGCAATTCTAGGCTCTGATACCAACCAATGTAACACCCCACTCCTGCAAGACCCGAGCCCAACATCGTTGGGTGATATTCGAGCTCGTGCCCTGTGAGGGTGGTGTGCTAGAACACTCAAACAGTTAAAACTCAATACAAAGTCCTTTTTTCAAAAACAATGCACACTTTTGTGGAAAATCAATAATCAATTCGGGCCCGTTTCAATCATAAACTTTTTCATTCAACACAATACAATCAATAAGATTTCAATAGCCAATTGGGGCCCATTACAAAAATAAAATACTTTGATCATAATGTCTTTACATTGCAACATAAATACATTTGTATACACATTGTGCAAAATTTTCTGAATACATTATTCGATACAAAAATTTCATAATAAACACAATTCAATACGAAAATAAAGAAATGCAATGCAGACGCGAATTAATCCTCAATCCTTCATTTGAATGCCGTAAGTATACTCCTGTTAGCCTAACGGGGTATTCTTCTGATCCTGAAAAAATATTTGCAAATTTTAGATGAGTTTTGCGAACTCAATGAGTAAACCATCATTGATGAGTTCACAGGATCATAACCACATATCGCATATTTCACAGATATTTATTCAATGGATATCGATCTTATAATGTTATATGCATGAGACTCACATTCGTTCTTATTGTTGTGACCGAGTGCCTATCACATAGATATACAAATACTGGCCTATAAGGCTCAATCAGAATAGAGTTACAGAGCATAGCTCTATGTGTAGAACATATATCACAGAGCAAAGCTCTACGTGGAAACGCTTCATACTAGCTACTCAAGTCACAACACCTTTATCTGAGCGTGCATTTTATGAAATGCATCAAATACTGATTATTTCATATCAGATAATCACATGCGATGTTTAATCAGAAACTCATTATCATCGAACCTAAGTCCGACATTGAACTTTCACTAAGAATTCACATATCATACAGGATTTTAGATCAAATCAAAGCACTTCCAATACCTATATCCACATAACAAACTCCTCGGACTTTAAGTCAGGGATTCAAATCAAATCATAAACAATTTATAATTGGAAGCTAACACATCAAATAAATTCAAAGGAAATCAATCCTAGGAAATCATCTAGATTGACTCACAAGTTTCTCCCGAAGCTAATGCTTGGAAGATCCGACAACGTCTAGAGGTTGACGTCCTAGTTGCTCCTGTACAATGCATGTTCATGACAATCCTGGGTATTTTCCATCAATCTCACCACAAAATCGGTCTCACATCCAAACTCATCTAAGTATGATTCATACTTATGTTTATGCCTCAATAAAACTATCGAAATCTCAATTCATTAGTCATTTGGAATCCTATAGATCTAGACATAATCAAAACACTGAAGTATGTTCAGTGGAATAATCCTAGTTTATAAAATTCAAGAGCATACTCATTGTACCTGTTCCATATTTCTGACTCAATCTTTCTCAATTCATGTCGGATGGCTATGATTTTTAGGTGGAGATGTAAGGTAATGACTTACGAGTCTCATGGTTCAAGAATCAATTCATTTGGGTGTCTAGAGAAGAAGTTATGGCCAGATGAAAAAACGACAGAAGAAACAAAACTCAGAAGAAGCAAAACACAGAAGAAGTAAAAAGATAGAAGAAGCAAAACTCAGAAGAAAAAAAATATAGAAGAAGACACGTCAGCAAAATACAGAAGAAGCAAAACTCAGAAGGAACAAAATACAAAAGGAAAAAAACTCAGAAGGAGCGAAACATAGAAGAAGTTCATAAATAGTGACATAGAAGAAGTTCATGAACAGTAATATAGAAGAAGTTCATGAACAGTAATTGTTCATGAACAGTAACACAGAAGAAGTTAAAGATGGAATAAACAACTTCACTTTTGAACATCTTCCCTTACAAAGACCCTGACTTTCAACTCAGATGTCCAAGTTTTTATACTATATATTGTTGGAAAGATAAAAGGAAGATTTATAACTTTCATAAAGGCCATTTTGACGAATCTATCTAGATTGGTACTGAAATTTCACAAAATTTTCAGATTGAGTTATTGCTATTTCAACTCCAACATCACTTTTACATCACCTATTCACTAATAATCTTTCAAAAACTAATTTAACACTATCACTAATTTTTGTTTCCTCCCAACCACCCAGTACTTATGAATATACACTTAAATGCCATTTTCCATGCAGATGATAGTAATTCATCAACTTTCTTTCATAAATCCCCAATACTAAAGGATTTATTCACTACTTACCTTTTGAAAACTCCAAAATCTTCAAGCCCTAAACTCCATGCAGTTTACGTACTTCACTGAGGACAATGACCAGCTTCTGATTTTTCTTAGGGTAGAAGACACAAATAGCAGGTGTAGGAAAGGAAAAACAGAGAAATCTCTTAGAAAAGATTTGATGGAAAACTCCGTGTATAAAAAGAAAACTTGAAGATGATCCTAATGAAGAATGAACTTAGACGTATAACTTAACCTTTCAATTTTCAAAGAACAGTAGCCTACTTCTAGCAAAAGTACCAAGCCTAAGTGACATTTGTCACTTCCCTCATATCTAAGCTCTAACTTACTTTCTTTTGAAACTAACTCCCATAAACTCTCATCTTTACAATTCAACTGTTTCCAAATCTTCATTTGATGTCTTTTTCCTATTTTCTATTATGTTTCTCCAAAATTTATGCCTAAATTCACCAATTTCACAAATACAATATTCTTACTAACCAAAAGAATTTTCATTATAAATAAATTCAAAATTCTCAAAACACCTAAAAATCACCACTCAATCAAATTATACCCGGAATTATTCATAAATGCATGTACAATTATTTTCATGAGCCATACCTTCACTATTCATATGTATGTGTATGACATAATATGCATGAACATGAAATGTGTTTCCTAATTTCTCCGTAATCTCTCACATTTACAATTTATCCTTAAGATGGGTAACGGGATGTTACAAATAACTTAACTCATTTACAAATGATAATAATTTTGAAATTGAACGCTACATGAATGACCATCATATTATAAATCTTAAAACAAATGATTGTACATATAAGAAATGGGACTTGATTAGTATCCCTTATAATCATTTAATTTCACTAATCATTTTAGAGAGTGGAGATTTAAAGGTTTATATATATGAGTACTACATAAATGAGTTATATATCGGTGTTATTAAAAGAGCATAAATCTAATACCAAAAGAATAATTTTGTCCAATATCTTTGGAAGAACATAGACATAAGATCAATCCTCCCACCTATAAGAAAAGAGTTAAAAGGTTAAAGAAAAAGAAAATAAGAGGAGTTAGTGAATCTAAAAAGGGAACTATTTTAATAAGGAATGAAGGGTATGTCACCGAAAATTCTAGAATATGTAAAATTTTAATCCTTAGTTACAATCTTATATCATGGTAAGTTTCCTTATAATGTAACAATGATGAATAGTATAATGTATACAGATGATAACATCATATGTCTTTCCTATAAGGTCAAGTGCATATATTTTCTAAAACAAGTAGTACTTGATATGTCACAAAACAAACATAAGACACCAATTTGAGAAACATGAATAAAAAGAAACGAAATAAATAATCAAGATGGAAGATCAAGCATTTAACAAGGTTAAAAACAAAAGAAGGATTTAGACTAGCCAAAATAACAAGAAATGAAACAAAACATGAATTTTTAGAATTAGAGGTAGACCACCCAATTTGTTATATTAATAATCTTTTGGATTTACCCATGTGTATGTATTGATAATCTTTGGACAATCTCATATGTAATATTGATGATCTTTTATATGTATTATTGATTGTTTGGACAATCTTATATATAATATTAATGATCTTTTGTACCATTTTATATATAATATTTAATGATCTTTTAGATGTGTTGATGCCCTATATGTAGTATTAATGATATTCTAATAGCCTATAAGTAGTATTGATGATCTTTTATTTTAATCTTTTGTATTGATTACTTTTTGGATAGTCCCAAATGTAGTTTCTAAGTTTATCCCATATTTTAAAAAATAATGCACTACAGGAAAAATATAGTTTAGCGACGGACATTACCAATGGAAAACCTACACATTTTGTCTGTAAGTTAAGATAGCGATGGAATTTGCCGACAGAACAAGACATCAGAGAAACGGTTGTAGGTAATAATTTGTGAAGAATCACATATATTCTGTCGCCTATTTACCGACGAATATTTTGTGTTCTCATCGGTGAATATACTGACAGATAATTCATGTTATCAGTAAATTAAGCGACGGAAAGATTGTTTCGATCGGTAAATTTACCAATGGATTTGGTTATTCCACCGATAAGTTAACGACTAACATTACTGATGGAACTTAGTTATCCGTCGATAAATTGAATAGATTTTACTAACGAACTTTATTTTTTAATTTTTCCTTGCATTTAATTTTATTTGATAATCTTATGGTGGATTCATAATTTATACAATTATCAGTTATCTGTTGATAATATTTTGATCTTTTTCTACATTTAATTTGTTAAAACAGAAAGTTGATTGATGATATAAAGTAAAAATTATCTTAAATGATAATAAAAAATTATTTTGTACATAATAAGTACTTAATTCTTACAACATGACTACAAGTACGCTATTCATTTGGTGAATGCGAATGCTCTGACTGTTACGATGAGGTGCTACCTCTCTCTCCCCTTCAACTCATCCACCTTATTAAGGAGCTAGGTTGTGTACCCCATAGACTGTTGCAATTGAGTTGCCAATGTCTGTACTGTGCTTTGAAGCTCATGGACTTCATTAGATGTGGACCACCTACTAGACGTTGTTATATTGGATGTGGAGGTTTATAAATAATATGTATTTGCAAGTGAACCTAAGCTGAAGATCCTTACACGACGGTCCCTACCACCCACTGCATAAAGATAGGTTTGACTCTTATTAACATTTTCAGACTGTTGAGACTATCATTGAATGCTTTCTTGTATTTGATCCTATTATAAGGCAATGTTTATACTAATAAGTGATAATTATTAAGCATTAATATTAAAGCATAAATTTCACAAATATTTACTTCTCTATATTGGGTGTTGACAAAGGTTACACCGTCATGCTTCTTAGTGTGTGTGTGTAAAAAGAGTTGATGGGGTGTCGGGTTCATGTTCATAGAATTTTCTTGTATTGCAATAAAATATTATAAGTGAACTACAATTTTTAAAAATTTCAACAGAGCTTCCTCTATTTTTATGACATTTTCCCCTAGTTGAACAAAAAAAGTAACTCAACAACACAGTCATATATAGTACCAAACATTTATAACATTGTCATTCTCCATAATACATATATTTTTATTCCAAAATTCACACATCAAATTGAATTGAATTAATCAAAGTAAAAAAAAGAATATAAGTGTAAATTGTAGACACTTACAAGTCTCTCTGCATGCTCGTAGTACGTAATAGATCCTTTAGTATATACAGGAAGACTCTTTCCCCCCGATCCTTCATGTTTGTTAGTAGAATTATGCTCTAAAATGGACATCGCCTCGGGTGATGTCCAATACTGCTGCCAATGACTCTATATTTCTTCATAAATATAAGGAGGTTATATACTAGTCTTGTGTATCACACCAAAAAAGTCTCTATAATGTGTACGAGCTCATATATCCCATACTTTATAAATAACAGCGTCAAATTTAGTATCCTAAAAAAATTCTTTTTAAAAATAGGAAAACATATGATAAGGACTTTTACCTACAATATTTATCTAATTAATGTATAAAAATTAATTAAAAATAAATTTATATATATTTTGTTGTACCTCAAACTCCTGATAATAAAAATCCTTTGTCTCCTAAGAGATATCCTTCCATATATAATCCTCAAGATCAATATTCTCCTTGAATTTGGATGTCATGTTTCTTAAGCATGATCCAGACGAAATCAACCTAATATAAAACGAATAATTTTATATCATTTTTAAATTTAAAACTATAAGTTAATTATAAACATATGGTGTTTCATGTATTTTTATTTACAGATTGTTGACAATTGTGATGTAAGTTCTTCCATCAACTCCCTCAGCTTCAGGCTAGAGGTCGCCTCCTACATTCACATTGTTTACCCCTGATATCTCTCCCGATATAAGGGTAGTGGATGGTGTAGTAGAAGGTATGGAAGGTGATGCCTCACTACAAGTGTAGTAGCTGGAGGTACAGCATCTAATTTGATTGTAGTTGCAGAGCGTGATGCTTCATTTATCATTAATTGGCTCCAAATTATGATCTGAACCTTAGTCACATCATATCCTGTTTTCTCGTTAGTGGCATATTAACTGAAATTCATATTTTATTGAATATTATAGAAATATAAAAATTTCAATTCAATATATAACAATATATTGAAAATTTAATAATTGATTTATTGAATAAAATATTCTATTATAAACACAGATTAATCCTTAATTGTAAATCAAAATCATCGTCTTCTTCTTTTTATAAAGAATTAGAATCAAACTCACGCTCTGCTTTAGATCTCTAGCCCTCTTAATCCTTTCTAGATGAAATTTCAACATATTCATTATTTGGATCGTTCAGATGGTCACTCTCGTCATATGTAACAGATGCACTTATTTCATAAACATCTTCCTGAAACACTTCGCTTTCAATTCTTTGTTCTTTTCCATGTGATTCAAAAACATCTATAAGTTTAACTTTGCAAATTGCCAACCAATTTAACTTATCTCATCGTAAGTTAGGAAAAATGATATAATATACCTGGATCGCTTACATTGCCAACACGAAAAGTTCAAATTGTCTAAATCTTCTTCACTAGTTGATTTCAACTAAATTGTATAGGCTATACACTTTTGTAACAACATTTAGAGTTGGATCAAACTAGTCACACTTAAACATCACATTTCACTTTATTGGAAATGCAAGATACTCAATTTCAAGTATCTCAATAATTTTACCATAGTAATCGATCAATTCTGCCTGTATGCAAACTCCACTATTTACTATTGTTATGATATGACCATAATATTCTGTATGATATTTGTATCCATTGATGAAATACACTGGATATGATTTAACTATTCGCAAAGGTCCTTTCATAAGATCACATATGAACTTGTTCTCTATTGGATTTCCTAAGGCCTACATAAAGAAATTATCATATTAAACAGTAGAAAGTCATTTGAAAACTTTAATCTTATAATTCAATCATTTCGATAATTGTAAATGAAAGCTTAAAAGTGTCTTCTAACTTCTTTATTGATATCATCCTTTGTTTTCTCAGGCATTAGCTTGCATAACCATTCCTCGTATAACCTAAAAATATTATTATGTATTTCAGTTGTGAATAACACTAAATTTTAAAACCCAAATAATCAATTTCAACTGATTGCACGAAAGGTTGAATCTTTTGACAGTTCAATAAAATGTAATTTCTTCCTCTGTTAACATTGTTCTTATTGAATGTCTATATGTTCGTCTAGGATATGTGAAAATGGATAAGTTACCATTGGCATCACCCGTTTCTCCCTCATCATCATTACGAGGAACTTTTTCTTTATCTTGTGTAAACATGCGACTCAAAATAATATGAACAAAATGTACTAGCTTCCTCTACTAAATAAGCATTACATAGCAAACTTTCAACTCTAGCCTTATTTTTGACATATTTTTTCAATTGATGCAAATACCTATACTAGCGAATAGGGTTTTTACAATTATGTTATTAAAATATGTTATTACTTCAATTACAATACTTTTGTTGAATTACCTTTCAAACGGATACATCGATCGATATTGAACTGGACTAGAAAGTTTAGTCTCGCGTACTAAATGCACAGGTAGATGCTCCATACAGTCAAACAAACTTGAAGGGAAAAATCTCTTCTAATTTGCACAAAACTATTGAAATTTTCCTTTCTAGTTTTTCCATTTCAGCCAACTTTATTTTAGATGATGTTAAGGTTTCGAAAACAAACTTAATTCTGTTATAACTTCCTAAACCTTATTCAATAGCATCTGCCAAAATGCAATTGGAATTAATATTTGTATAAACACATGATAATCATGATTTTTCATCCCACATAATTTGTACTTCCTTATGTCCACACATCTTGCCAAGTTTGACACATAACCATTGGGAAACTTTAGAATTTTTAACCTTTTACGCAAAATTTTCATTTATTTTTTGTCCAAAGTGAAACAAGTTTTCGGATATTTATCGGTGCAAATATCTTTATGTAACTCATTCCTTCTACAATAAAGTTTCAAATCAACATGTGATTTTGCATTGTGTTTTGTCCTCCCTTCAATGTTCATTATGATAGCGAACAAATTGTCAAAAAAAATTCAATATGCATCACTTCTAGATTATGATGTATCAAATTAGTTTTCTAATATGGCAAATCCTAAAAGATGCTTTGTTTTCTTCAGCTAAAGTTTTTACTAATGCTTGTATTAACTTCAACAGCTTCAAATTGTGTAACTTTTAGCAACCTTAATTCATCAATCTCCTACAATATCTCTTCACCAGCTTTGTGAGGGGGGAGGAGGTGTATGTACCATCCTATTCTTAATGAAATTTTGTTTATTGCATCTAAATGGATGATCTGGATGAAGAAATTTCCTATGGTTGTCAAACTAATATGTTTTACCCTCGTTGAAAGATAAAACGCATCAGAATTATTGTCATAATAAGGAAAAGCAAATTTGCACTCTTGTAATTCCGCATCTCCCTAATACAACATACATCCTAATTTGCAACAATCAATCTTTTCAACAGGCAAACCAAGATCCCCAATAAGTTTCTTCATATTATAAAAACTATCAACCATTGTATGATCAGGAGACAATAATTCATTATACCATCTAAGAATTTTATTAAAACTACAATTAGAAATATGTCCTTCAAACTTTATATTCAATATTCAAGCAATTGAAGACAATTGAGTCATTGTCTCACAATTTAGCCATAATTCTTGGTCAGTTGAGTGTAGTAAGTCAAAAAATTGTTTTGCATGTAGGTTTGGTTCTTCTTTAAGATTTCTATATTTTCGTGAAAGGTATATCCGACTGCATCATAAACCATTTGCATGTAAGGTTTTTCAGTTGGACATATATTATTTTCTCTATATCCAATCCCCCTTCAGACTCATCTACATTCATTGACGAGTTTACTTCATTACCCCTTGAGATAATACAAATCAATGGCTCCCCATATCATGTCCACTCAAAATAATTTAGGACAAACCATTTTCTCAACAAATGCCTATTCACTTCATCAATAGGAAGGAAACGAATTTGTTTGTACTTTTTACATAAACATTTGATATTTGGCCCATCTATATATGCAGATTGAGAACATGCATAATGAATAAAAGCTTCAAATCCCTTAACAAACTCAGGATTAATGAAACCATCAGGTATTAATAATTTATACATCCAAGATCTATCAACAATACTCATTTATGCAAAACTGTTAATTTAAAAGAGTGATTTCATAATTAGTATCCTTTATGTAACAATTCTTAACCTTCAAATTCAAAGTTTGTACTTGAAGATGATATTCAACAAATTGCTTTATTTCCTTTTGCATATACTGTGTAAAAGATTAAATTCAAATTCTTATATTTCTACAAAATTTAATAAACAATGAATTTCAGATAAAAATATGCCACCAAAGAGACAATGTGATGTAATCCAACCCAGGTTCAGACGCATGTTTAAAGGTACTACTGTGAAGGTGATCCATCACAGTTTGTAGCTGCAACTGAATCACCACCTCCCCCTCCAAGGCCTACAATTGCAGATGACACATCACCTACTGCTCCTCACGCTATAGCATCCACTACTCCAACATCAACCACTACCCCTATATCACATGAAGGAGACGGCCGCCAACCTAGAGCTGAGGGAGCTAATGGAAGAACATACATAACAATTGTCAACAATCTGTAAGTGAAATTACATGAAACACTATATGTTGATATTTAAGTTGTAGGTTTAATTTTTTGCAAATGGTATAATATTATTTGTTCTTATATTAGGTTGATTCCATCTGGACATTGTTCCAGAAATATGAAATCTAAATTTAAGAAGAGGATTGATCCTGAGGGTTATGCATGAAAGAATATCTCTCAGGCTATAAAGGCATTTTACTTTTAGAAGTTTGAGGTACAATAAAAAATTATTTTCTAAATTAATTGATTTGTATATATTAATGAGATAAATATTATTACATTATAAGTTATCGAATTTTTTTCTGTTTATTTCAAAAATAATTTTTTTGAAATTCTGATTTTGACACGGTTATACATCAAATATGGGAGAGGCGAGCTTATATACGTTATCACGACTTTATTGGTGCGATACACAAGGCTGGTGTATAACCGTCTTATATTTATGAGTAAATATGGAGTCAATGGTAGCAGTATTGAACATCAATTGAGGCAATGTCCATCTTTGAGCGTAACTCGACCAACAGACATGGAGGACCAGGGGGAGAGAGTCTTCCCATACATACAGGAGGATCAATTACCCACCACGAGCATGTAAAGAGACTTGTAAGTATCTAAACTTTACACTTATATTCTAATTGTTTTACTTTACTGTATTTCAATTTAAATTGATGTGTAAATGTTGGAATGAAAATATGTGTATTATAGATAATGGCAATGATATAAATGTCTAGTACGATATATGGTTGTGTTAAGTTATTTTATTTGTTCAACATAGGGTAAATAGCTTAAAAATATAGGAAACTCTGCTAAAATTTTTATAAATTCTAGTTCACATATAATAGTTTATTCTTATACAAGAAAAGTCAATAGGCATGAGGCCTACAACTCATCATCTGTTTTTGCACACTCACTTTAAGAACCATGACAGTGTGACATTCGTCAACACCCGATGTAGAGAACTAATTGTACGAGAAATTTATGCTATAATATTAATTCTTAATAATTATTACTTATTAATATAAACATTGCCTCCTAATAAGACCAAATACGAGAAATTATTCAGCATCAGTCTCAACTCGAACAAGCTGTTAATGAGAGTCAGATGTATCTTGATGCAGTGGGTGGTAGGGACTGTCGTGGAAGGATCTTCTGGCTAGGTTCATTTTCGAATACATGTTATTTGCTATCCTCCACATCTAATACAGCAACAACTAGTAGACGGTCGCAAACTAATGAAGTCAGTCAGCTTCGGATCAGAGTGGACACATTGATGGACTACATAGCTCAGCTAAGACATGAGGTGGATAAGTTGAAGACGAAGGGTACATGTTTGGTCATAGGGAAAGTCCTACCACGATCAACGGTGGAATTTTTGGAAACAAATCCTATGGAGGCAACTCGTTAATATGATTTTTAAAAATGGAATTCATACACTTAAAAGTGAAATTCGGTTACACTCTAAATGGAAAAGATGGGCAGTGTGTCACAATTGACCCAAATACTATAGGTTTGTATATTTTTCATTCCAAGCAATTGGTGAAAAGCTAGCACAAAGAAGACGCCTAGACTCGACGACAACGATGGCTCAAATTTTAGCAAATAATAATAAGATTTGATGAGAAATATTTTTTATTGAGAAAATTTTTATAAAAAAGGAAATTTATTTTAAAGACTATTCAAATAATAGACTTATTTCCAAGAGTTAAATTATCCTTAAGATAATTTTTAAAATCTTTATAATGATTTTAAACGAGCAGAAGATTTAAACTAAAAGCGTCTAGAACTTTAAAATAATTTTACAAGTGCTTTCAAAATTAACAATACTTTAAAGTTTTGTCATGTCTAAAAAGAAGGTTGAAAAATAAGATTAAGTGACTTTCACAAAGACAAATTAGTAAAATTAAGTCAACCGATAAATGTACAACACTAAAGTTGAAAGATTAAATTGGAGAATTCTGAAGCAACAATTATTTTATTATTAAATTATTTGATAACATTTTATTTTACAATTTAATTTAACAGAGAATTTATATTTAAAGAGAAACGGTGGAGCTTACGATTGTCACTTAGATAGAATATTCCACTTTGATCTAAATACTTGATTCATTGATTGATTTATATAAGATATATGCAATTTACGAGTTATAGTGTGCATCCCACGATTCATCGAGTACTATAAGTATAAAAAAGAACAAGAAAACAGGAGTAGAGCTACTGTCCCGCAGGTACCACCAACTTTTATATTGTCCTGTCATTTTGAATTGGTTTTTAGACGAGGACGTACGAATCATATGTCACTTGGGCTGAGTCCAGGGCTGCATCTATTCGTAATCCATGAATGATGTATTATTAAAATATATATTAGACCCTTAAGTCATGATAGCGAAATTGTGTAGGCATGGGCAAGAAGGCAAGGATGAAAAGAGGCAATGTCAAGCGTTGATACGCAATGGTGCATATTTGATGAGATGCAAAATTCGAATGCGAAACTAAAAGAAGACTTGAGATAGACATCGAGTGAAAAGTTAGCTGGATCACACATATGATAGAAATATGCAAAAGTTTCAAGGTGACTTAACAAGTAGATCAAGTATGGTGTAAGTTTTAGAAGAGTTTCAGACCTTGTACGAGCTGACTTAACTAAGGTTAAGTTCTTAATCGATTAAAGACTTAGTATGTGCTCAAGTGGACGGATCATAGCTAATAGAGTTGGCATGGGTAAGTATTGGACGAACTAGTGTGTTATTGACTTTGATGACTCATATCAGCGAATAGAGATAAAGAGATCTTAGATGATATGACGGATAAGATCACAATATATAGACATTAACTTTAAGAGATAAAAATCATGTGGAAGATCATTTATAGATAGAGGAGATCTTCATGAATATGAATAAGCATTTCTAAAAAATGTAATTTTTATCTTGTTATTATAATGTAGTTTAATCTCATTAAATAGAACCTTAATTGGATGTGGATGTCATCTATTGATTAGTTTGATGTAATCTTATAAAAAGAATATAGGATAAGATTGTGATCTTAACTAGTATTCTTTGTAGGAAATAATGAAGGTTGACTTTTAAATTGTATCTCTTTCTCGTATTTTTATTGTTTCGTTTACTATTGCAAAGGTCGTGAGACGTTCGAGAATAAATAAGTTAGTCGAAGATCACAAAGAAAGTTAAATCTTACTTTGAAGGAGTAAAGTGAGATTGCCAAGTAAAAAGGATTGGTGCATCTTGTAGAACAAAAGGAAAACCTTTAGAGCAAAAGCCTTGGTGACTTAAATGGACGCTAGCCTGTTGGGTACCCAAAACAAAACCAAAACGAATAAAACATCATATTGCATTACATGAGTGGCATAAAGATTATTCCATATTTTCATAATGACGACTTCAATGTACCCACACAAATTTAGAAAGGTAACCCATCTCTCTCTGTTATGGTTAATGTTTGAAGTTTCTTCGAAGAGGGAAAATATGATATTGTTAATTTATGTACTTGGTTGCGTTTCTATTCTCATGTACCCAATTTTGACAAGTCACCCGCCAAGCTGAGATGGCAAAAACCATTAATAGACCCAAAAAGAATAGGAATCAAGAACATGATGAACCGACAACTACAAGAATTAAAAGAAAGCTGAATCATGAGGACCCAAACATCTAAGGAACTGAATGACGTACGTCGCAAATAAAGAACTGATAATGATTGTCGATTTTGGGCATGTTGTAGGTTGGATGGGCCAATAAAATTTTAAGAAACATAAGAGAGAGAGAAAGATGATGATTGGCGGGGTTGGGCGTGTGGTCCTCTCCTCTCGTGGGGATAAATCTACAAGTGCACACAGCCCAAGCGCCTGGTCCAACTAAAAGAACTAAACGACACAGCCGTCTGCCCGCTCCCACCTCCCATTTAGTAAAGGTTTGATGCCTTTTGTCTAGCCTATTAACCTTCGACCCTACCTGACCCTCTCATCTCGTCTCCAAGAATATCAACGAGGACTGTGTGCTATTTGTGGTCTTCAACAAGATACTGCTCTACTTTTACTTTATTTTTGAAAATCCGTTATACTTTGGAAGCTAACAAAATAAGGGAATTTTGCTGGAGCTTGTAACATACTTGATATTTCTATATTTTATTATTTCTGATTAAAAATTAATGATTATTAAAGCATAACATAAAAAATATCACCAAAGCCTTGATAACATCCCAGTAACTTAATCATCATCTATTGTATATTTTGTCATTAATTTTCACACGTATGTATCACTTTTGTTGTAATCATTTATTTAGTCTTATCTTTATTTTATTTACATTTTTCTAGTTATCATCAGAGATGTGTATTAATGGTTGTTTTCCCCACTTAATAACACGCAGCAAAACTTTATCATTTCTTCTTATTTTTCTACTCTTTCATGGTATCTGAGTCTACTTCCAAATTTCACTGACATTCAGCATTTTTTCCCCAAAACACAATCTATCAAATTCAAAAAATTCCACACATACATATCCACAAAACAACCCCAACCCCAAATTACCATTGATATCAATTTATACCTACATATCTAGCAACACATCACAGATTAATTTTCTAAAATTTTCTTTTCACTTCCAGAACACAACAAATACTTGCAACTTATACACAACCACATATTAACATAATCAACACAGTACTAGCAGAATTTCAAAGACAAGAATATGTCAAAACATAGCTTACCTATGTTGCCCTTCAATCAGTTGACCAATTTTCTTACTATACCGCTAGACTCTACGAACTACTTGGCCTAGCAAAACCAAATTAGATCTATTCTAATTATCTTTGATCTTATTAGATATGTTCATGAGACCATTACACGTCTGGACAATATATCTGACTCTCAATCCACTGATTATGCCAAATGGAGGAGAATCGATCAACCTATTTACTGTCTCCTCACCAAATCCCTTTCTAGCTCCATAGCATGACTCGCCCTCAAACACACCATAGCATGCAATCTTTGGGTTGGCATTGAAGATCACTTCATGCTTTAATTTGCATCATAATGCTCCCTCCTTTGTCGGAAACTCAAAAATCTCAAAAAGGGTCCTAGCATCATCATCAAGCATGTTAATATTGTAGCATCCCACTCCCCCAAGACCCGAACTCGACATCGAGGATGATATTCGAGTCCGTGTCTCACGAGGGTGGTATGCTAGAGCACTCAAATACAGTCCAAAAACTCAGTATGACATTTTTTTTCAATATAATCGTATGCGCGGAAATCAGTAAACGATTTGGGCCCGCTTTAATTTGTAAACATTTTCTGTCATAATACAATTTCAGTCATAAGAAGACACTCAACAGTATTTAGCCATTTAATGAACAAAAATCCATAACCAAATTGGGCCCAATGTTGTTCATAAACGTTTTCAGTGATCACATTACAATCAATAGAACAACAATAGCCAATTGGGACCCACTGAAATAAAAAGCACTATTCTGCGGGAATTGTGGAAATATAAATTTATACAAGAACAGGATAACACTAATGCAGACGTGAACTGATCCCGACCTCAATCTCTGACTTGCATGCAGTAGGCATACTCCCGTTTGTCTAACGGGGTACTCTTCAAAGCCTGAAAAATAATTGCAAATTTTGGGTGAGTTTTGCGAACTCAGTTAGGTAACCATCATCGATGGTTCACTCAATTCATGCAACACATCAATTCACATAACATATATTCACATTGTTGCATATTTGATTACATTTCACAATTTCACTTGAACATAGACAATTTGATACTTTTCATTCGATTAGACATCTATAACTAATTGAATTTATACAACAATCAAGCATAATACAGTTGTTTTATAATTCACATTCAGAAGTACCACATAATTTGTACCACATAAGCATAAGGCAGTTAGCCTTTCACTCAATCAAAGAGACTAAAATCAGATGCATATGACATGCGCATGTGACACATTTCCATTTTATTTTTGTTGTGACCGGCGCTCGAATCGTCCCTAATATGGGCGATTAATCGTTGAGCCTGAGGCTCTGAACTGTCCCAATATGGGCGCATTAATCGTTGAGCCTGAGGCTCTGAACTGTCCCAATATGGGCACATTAATCGTTGAGCCTGAGGCCCTGAATCACTGTAGGGCTTAAGGCTCAAATATAAACGTTGAGCTTATAGCTCTTGGTGGCTGCTCCGACCACAATTGTCATTAACTGATCATGCATTCATGCATGGAATGCATCTGTCCCAATTTAACAATAATTGCATCACAATTAATCCACATGTCACAATTAGGCAGTAACTGTATCACAATCAATTCACGTATCACAACTTATCATATCAGAGACAAGTAAGTCATAGATTTACAAATGGATAACACTTCTATGTCATAGCTCCCAATATATCGGACCTTTTTTCCGGAATCCATAATCATAATCAATCACAAAACCCGCCATTATTCACCACAGTAGACATATAATAATCGAGAGAATCATCTAGGTTACTCACAGTATGCTCCAGATTAGCACTTGCTTCCAACTCCTAGAAACGTCGTAATGCGTGCATTTAGCCTGCACAACTCATTTATGCAAGACACACTTACGTCACAATTTGTACCAATATAAGTGTTAAAAGAATGCACATGATTGAAAGACAATATGTATAATGCATGTTTATGACATTCCCGGTATCATTCTATAAAACACCTCACAAAAAGTTCCCTTATGACCAAGGAATCAACAGATACCAAAATTACTCAATTTGGACCTCTATAGGTCCAGATATTACTAATCAATCGGTCTAATTAACCCTCATATTCCCAATTAAATCCCAAATTTCACTAATTCCCACAAGAGGTAGGAAACTGTCCTACGAATCCGACGCCTCAAGAATTAAGTCAATCGGAAGTCGGACGGAAAAGTTATAAACAAAAGAGTGGAGAGAGGTCAGTGTAGGAAAAATACATGTCCTAGTTGACTAGTCGGAGGTTGTAGTCGACTAGGTCGACTACAGTGACCGATTGGAAACTTTATTCTTTCTTTTGTCAACATCCCTACTTTCACAAGTCATAACTCCTTACTCTGAACTCCAAATGGGACAAACTTGGTATCAATTTCAAGATAAAAGAGAGCTCTACAAGTTTCATGAAGGACACAAAAACCAATTTTATCTTTAAGGCTGTCAAAAATGCAACCAACGTTACTGCCTGCACAATGTTTCCCTAAACAGTATACCATTTTGCAAAAATCATAACTTTCCATTCCTTTTGCCAAAAATTCCAAACTTTATGTCGAACGAAATATCAAAACATGTTCTACAACTTTCATGGATAACTTGGAAGAAAATTCAATCTTTAAACAACTATAATTCTCAATCAAAGGTTCTGCCCATAAATGACCTCATGAACCGTCACACAATCTCTCCAAAATCATAAATCCTTAACTAATTGTCCACAAAATGCATACTTTATATCAATAAAAAGATCAGACAATATACTATAACTCTCATGAAAGACTTGGAAGCCAATTCCATTTTTAACTAGGTCAATTTCTTCCATGAAGATGGTTGCCCTGTTAAAGCTTGTTAACTAACAGATGACCTAAATCATATTCATTCTTGCAAAATCTATAACTCACAATTCTTACATCTAAAAATAGCATATTATGCACCATTTCAAAGCTACAACCTACCTCTACAACTTTCCAGAAGACCATTTGAGCTAATTAACATCACAACAGTCCAGAATTTAGCTTCAATGTATAATCACCACAAACCTTATACTTAACACATTTTCCAGCACTAAGCATATTAACACCCAAAAGTTAACAGATCAGTACTCTCAACCTAGATATCGAAAAAATTTCATACTTAATGGCGATGAAAAGATAACAAGATCATCTTCAAGTTTCATGAAGACCAAATTAGCAAATTCAATCCAAATCCACCTAAAAAAATTCATCAAAGTTTCAGGTCACAATCTCGAATTACTGTTCATACAGTACCTATAACTCACTTTCAATGCCAAATTCAAACCCCTTCAAGCCACAATTAAGCATCACTTCCTTCACCAAAAATGTAACCAAACTTCTCAAGTTTAATTTCAGCCAACCCTCACCTCATTTGCTCAACTAAATAAAGAGTTATGGTAAAAACATTGAAACATGTACAGCTCACATTTTCCATATTTTCAACCTAAACCAAATCCTATCACTTCCATACCATTTTTACACCATTTCTCACTATATTTACTTTTTATACCTATCATAACTCACTCACATCTTATTCTTGAATATAAGGCCACAAATTACAGCACACACTGATCCCATCATCCATCATGTTTTACACTAATCTTTAAGCATAATTTCACTTTCAATCATCTTAATTTCTCTACTTATATTCATTAGATTTTGCCTCATCAATTCAGCAATCAACCATCAATTAAATAACCAAATTACATACCCACATACAACAACAAAATTCTCATCCAATTTAGTGTATAAACAACACAAAGAATGCATTTAACTACCAATTTATACATAACGCACAATTCTTACCTATTTGAGCTTCAAATCTTCCAATTGTCACCAACTTCCTAATTTCCCTTTCCATATACGATCATCAACATGAAGGCTTAGGTTGAACTTTTGTTTTGTATGTTTAAGACCAAAGAAGAGCAAGCCATGGAGGAGGAGATGGAAAAGAGAAGCAAGCAAAAATCAAGAAGAGGAGAGGAAGAAGAAGGCTACGAAAATGATGGTGGAGAAAATAGGAAGACAAGTTTCATTTTGCCACCAAAAATCAAGATGTCGTGAATGAAGACCAAAGAAAGCTTTTAATTAATGCAAGGATGAGCATGGTGGTATGGTAGGCAAGTGACATGTGTCACTTGCCACATGTCACAATTTTACAAGATCTTTTAATTCTTTTCCAAATTCAATTCTAATTTCTACCCTAATTTCTTCCCAAATTCCAATAGCTCAATTTAATAAATCATAAAATCATGTATCTCATTTCCAGTGCCATTGGACAGTACTTTTCCAGTACTAGAAACCATTTGGTCCGCCACTTGGCGATTTTTTCGGTCCGGAAATTTTCCCTCAAAATTTCCAGGAAAACTTCTAAAAATTCCTCCAAAAATGTAAAACACACAACAGTCCATTCCAAATAAATTTTCAAGCACAAAATTATATTTTTCCACAACAAAATCACATTTGGGCACATATACCGGAAAATGTCATGAATGCATGTACAGTCATTTTCATGTGGAAATTTCACTCTTCACGTGTAAGGATATGCATAAACATGTCCAAACAATTTTAAGCACTCTCAGGCCTTTCCAAATTACTATTTTACCCTTTCCCATCGAAGGTGTGTTAAGTTAAAATGACTTTACATATATATGATTTTGATGAATAACAAAGAAGTAGTAAAAGAAGAAGCAAAATAGAAAACAGACAGACGGAGAATAAAGCACAGACGCAGACGAAGTTAAAAGATAGATAGACGCAGATATAAAGCAGACGCAGAAGCAGACACAAAATAAAAGCAGACACAAATGTAACGCGGACGCAGACACAGACGTAAAGTGAAAAACAGACGCAGACACAGACGCAGACGCAGAGTGAAAAACTGACGCAAACGCAGATGCAGACACAGATTAAACAAACAGACGGAGAAGTAAAGACACAGACGCAAATAAAAGCAGACGCAGATGTAAAGCAGACGCAGACATAAAATAAAAGCAAACGCAGATGTAACGCAGACGCAGACGCAGACGCAGAAGCAAAGTGAAAAACAGACGCAGACGCAAAGTAAAAAATAGACGCAGACGCAGAAACACAGACGTAAAAATACAGACACAGACGGAGAAAAGCAGACGCGAAATTCAAAAAGAAGACGCAAGAGTCAGTTCGAGTTAGTTACAGAACTCAACTGATTAACCGTTTCTTTCAAAATTCAAGAAACAAGATTCAAGAAGCAAGAATTAAGAAGCAGTTGCAGACGGAGACTATAAATATGAGTCAAAGTCGAAGATTGCAAAGTTAGCAAGTGCGAAAGAAAAAAAGAGCAAAAGCTGAGATAATTGATTTACGTACGCAAATTCTGTGCAAATTAGCTTAGAGCTAATTTTACTATATCAAGTTCGAAATACTTTTGTAAGAAAGTAGTGCAGATAGCATGCAAAGGCTAAGAGTGAAAGAATACTGAGTGTAGAGACCTGAAGAGGCTCGGAAAGAATACTTATAAAAGTTGAAGAGATAATGAAATCTCATAAAGAACTCTAAGGACTGGATGTAGCCCACGTTTTGGGGTGAACCAGGATAAAATCACCGTGTCAACTTCTCTCTACCTTATATCTCTTAAAGTTCAAAGTTTTGTTATCACTTAATTTCGAAACAAGTTTTCAAAGTTTTGATTGGTGGAATTTCATCAAGTTTCAGAAAGAAATTTTTAAAACAAAACAGTTTTGAAAGAATTTTAAAAAAGGGGAATACACAATTCAACCCCCCCTTCTCGTGTATTCGTTATCGTTTTATAAGCAATGTACTAACGTGTGATTTACTTCAATTGGTATCAGAGCGAGGTATCCAAGAATCACTGTAGCAAAGTGTGGATTAAAGATAATGACAGAATCACATGTATACATTGCAAAAGGTGCCTCAGTCACTAGACCTCCAGCATTCAACGGTGAAGATTATCACTACTGGAAAGATAGAATGCGGTTGTTCATAGAGTCTACTCATGTCGACCTTTGGGATGTAATAGAGAATGGACCATATACACCAGTAGACGAAGATGGAAATCTTATTCCACGAACCAGATGGACGGCTGACCAAAAGGCGAGAATTCGGCTCAACTCTAAAGCGAAGTTTTTCTTGACGTATGCTCTAAGCAGGAGTGAATATGATAAAGTTCACGGATGCGACACTGCGAAGGAGATGTGGGATACACTGTCCATCGCTCATGAAGGAACAAGTTAAGTCAAAGAATCCAAGATAAGCATTCTTGTGCACCAGTACGAGCTTTTCAAGATGAAGGATGAAGAATTTATTGATCAAATGTTTGGAAGATTTCAAACAATTGTCAATGGACTGAAAGCCCTTGGAAGAACGTACAACAACCAAGATCATGTACGGAAGATCTTGAGAAGTCTACCAAAGAAGTGGAGACCAAAAGTGACGGCGGTGCAGGAAGCGAAGGATTTGTTCGTGCTGAAGCTTGACGAGCTGCTTGGATCACTGAAGATTCATGAAGTAGAGCTTGATGATGAAGATAAGCCCAAACGAGAAAAGTCAATAGCACTGAAGGCCGAACAGAAGAACCACAAGACTCAAAGAAGGAGAAAGTCATCAAAAGCATTGAAGATAGAAGAATCGAAGAATGATGACTCAAGCGAATCAAAACAAGAGTCGAGTGATGAAGATGACGAACTATCATTCATTTCCCGCAAGCTAAGACGGATGTGGAAGAAGAAGTCCAAAGGAAGTCAATTCTTCAAGAAGAATAGCAAAGATGATGGCAAAGCAGAAAAGACATCTATCATATGCTACGAGTGTAATCAACCTGGACATTACAAGTCCGAATGTCCTACTCTGAAGAAGAAACCAAAGAAGAGTAGAGAAGGCAAGAAAAGCATGATGGCAACATGGGAAGATCTAGATTCATCAGAATCAGACACAAACTCCGAAACATCTGAACATGCTAATATCTACCTAGTAGTCGAAGAAGAAAGTGACGAGGAGGTAACTTTTGAATACGATAACTTGTATGAAGCCTATTCAGAATTATTAGAGGATTCTCATGCTATTCTGAAATAATACAAACTGTTAAAAAAGAAGTATGTAGAGAATCTTAAGCATACAGAAGAAATAGAGGGAGAAAATATTTGTTTAAAGAAACAACTAGAGGAGAAAAAGAAAGTCATAGATAAATCCGATGAGATAAATCAGTTGAAGCTTAGAATTAAAAGTATCTCATCCGATTTAGCTACATTCACTGAAAGTACTAAAAGAATGAATGAGATGCTAGGAAAATGTAGACACCCTAGTGATAAAACTGGATTAGGGTTTACGAGTAATAAGTCTCATAATCATATAAAACCACTTTCTCAAAATAAAAGGTATCATCAAACACGTTTTCATCAACATTCTGGTAAAAAGCATCAAAAGACTCATTATGTGCATTTTACTAACCAAAATGGACCCAAGAAAATATGGGTACCAAAAAGTAAAATAGTTTCTCCTGTAGATATCCTTCCTTGGAAAATGCGACAAGCACCGTTGGTATTTAGACAGTGGCTGCTCGCGACATATGACGGGAAGAAGGTCTATGTTCCTAGATCTTCAGTATAAAAAGGGAGGATCGGTAACTTTTGAAGACAACTAGCATGCATAGATAATGTACTGCTTGTTGATGGTCTGAAGCACAATTTGATTAGTGTAAGTCAATTGTGTGACTCTGGTTTCATAGTCTCGTTCAATCAAAATCTTTGTGAAGTCAGAAACAAAGATGGGTCTATATTCTTTTCTGCCAAGAGAAGAAATAACCTTTACAAATTTGATTTAAAAGATTTTCAAGACCAAAATGTTTCATGTTTTCTATCTTCTAAAGAAGAAAGACTAATCTGGCATAAAAAGTTAGGTCATGTCTCCTTTAAACACATTTCAAAGTTGGCAAATTTTGATTTGGTAAGAGGCTTACCAAAAATGAGTTTTGACAAAGAATTTTACTGTGAAAGTTGTTTAAAAGGAAAACAAGTTAAAACATCGTTTTCTTCTAAAAATTTTGTAACATCTTCTAGACCTTTAGAGTTGTTACATATGGATTTATTTGGTCCAACTAGAACAATAAGTCTTGGCGGAAAGAAATATGGACTTGTTATTGTTGATGACTTTACTAGATTTTGTTGGATATTATTTCTGTCACACAAAGATGAATCTTTTAAGTGTTTTAGAACCCTCTCCAGAAAGTTACAGATTGAAAAAGGAGTATCTATAGCTAGTATCAGGAGTGATCATGGTGGAGAATTCGAGAATGAGAAGTTTAGGTTATTCTGTGAGGAGAATGGAACTTCCCACAATTTCTTAGCCCCTAAAACCCCACAACAGAATGGAGTTGTTGAAAGGAAGAACAAGACGATTCAAGAGATGGCAAGGACTATGCTATGTGAGATGAATCTTCCTAAGTACTTCTGGGAAGAAGCTGTGAATATAGCATGTTATATTCAGAACAGAATAATGTTGTGACCCTTGTTGAAGAAGACTCCCTATGAGTTATGGAATGGAAGGAGACCAAATATATCTTACTTTCATCCATTCGGGTGCAAGTGCTTTATTCTGAATACAAAGGAGTTGTTAGATAAGTTCAATTCGAAGATCTATTCAGGAATTTTCCTAGGCTACTCATCATCATCTAAGGCCTTTCAGGTTTATAACTCTATCTCAAAGACAGTTGAGGAAACCATCCATGTCAAGTTTGATGATCGTTCTCAACCCCACAAGGAAGATGACATGGAGAGTGAAGATCCTTCAAAGAACTTAGATGATACAACAGAAACTCCATCATCAGGAACTCAAATAGATAAGATCGAGGATATTCTAGAAACTATAGGATTAAAGAGAGATTGGAAGTATAGGAGTTCTCATCCAGAAGAGCTAATTATCGGAGAGACCTCAGAAGGAGTTAGGACAAGGTCCAAATTCAGAAGAGAAGCTAATGTATGCTCATCTCGAAATAGAGCCTAAGAAGATTGAGGAAGCCCTTCAGGACAAAGCTTGGATTTTAGCCATGCAAGAGGAGCTGAATCAGTTTACTAGGAATAAAGTTTGGTCCTTAGTTCCAAAACTCTCGAAGAAATCCATAACAGGAACCAGATGGGTTTTCAAGAATAAGCTAGACGAATCAGGCAAAGGAAAGTCGGAATAAAGCTAGATTAGTAGCACAAGGCTATAATCAGCAAGAAGGGATAGGCCTCAATGAGACGTATGCTCTAGTAGCAAGACTTGAAGCTATTCGGATATTGCTGGCATACGTTGTTTGTCACAACATAAAGCTTTTTCAGATGGACATGAAGAGTGCCTTTCTGAATGGTCTTATAGACGAAGAGGTATATATGAAGCAACCTCCTAGCTTCGAGGATGTTAAGAATCCAGAACATGTCTATAGACTTCATAAAGCTTTATACGGCCTGAAGCAAGCTCCTAGAGCTTGGCATGATCGTCTAAGTAATTTTCTTTTGGAGAATGGGTTTACTAGAGGTCAAGTGGATAAAACGCTTTTCAGAAAGGTTTATGATAATGACTTTATCTTAGTGAAAATTTACGTTGATGATATTATTTTTGGAGCTACCACAAAGATGTTGTGTATGAGTTTTGAGAATCTGATGAAAAATGAATTTGAAATGAGTATGATGGGTGAGTTAAAGTTCTTTCTTGGGTTGCAAGTTAAGCAAACCGAAGAGAAAATTTTTATTCATCAACAAAAGTATGTGAAAGAATTGTTGTCCAAATTTGATATGAATAATGTGAAGCCTATGGCGACTCCGATGCATCCTTCAAACCTTTTTTCAAAAGATGAACTTGGTAAGAAGGTGGATCAAACCCTGTATAGAGGGATGATCGGTTCTTTACTGTATCTTATAGCAAGTAGACCTGATATTCTGTTCAGTGTATGCTTGTGTGCAAGGTTTCAGGCCGATCCTAGAGAGTCTCATTTTATTGCTGTTAAAAGGATTATGAGATATCTCGCAGGCACTACTGATCTTTGCTTAATGTTTGAGAAAGGTAAAGGTTTCAGGTTAATCAGATATTGCGATGTGGACTATTCTGGAGACAGAATTGAAAGGAAGAGCACTAGTGGAGGATGTCACTTTCTTGGCGCAAACCTAGTTTTCTGGTCAAGCAAGAGACAAAGCTCAATAGCTCTATCAACTGCCGAAGCCGAGTACATGTCTGCCGCAAGCTGTTGTTCACAAACATTGTGGATTAAATATCAACTGGAGGATTATTCATTTCTAGAAGATGAGATCCCAATCTATTGCAACAACACCAGCGCCATAAATCTATCGAAGAATCCGATACAACATTTAAGAGTGAAGCATATCGAAGTGAGACATCATTTCTTGAGAGATTACGTTCAGAGGAAGGTGGTGACACTACAATTCGTTGAAACAGAGTATCAATGGGCAAATATCTTCACTAAACTACTGAGTGAAGATCGGTTTAAGGAAATCAGACGGAACCTTAACATGGTTATGTTAAATGACCAGTCAGGCTAGAAGACCGTCAAAGGTAACGGCGTCAGAAACAGTAGGTTACAGCTAGTAACTTCTCTCACAAGGAAGTCTTGGAGGGAAAATTTTGACAGCCTTGAGGATCCCAACGATTCTAGAACCCATCGGATAAAACCCTTCGAGTAGTCTGAAACAATAATCATTTCGATTACTTTTACTCCCAGACGTTTCAACTGTCTTTCGAAAAACTCTTACAAACAACTTTACTTTTGAAGAATATCCTACCAGAAGCAGTCTCAAATCAGAAGCAATGGAGCCAGCTATGATTTTTGGAAGATATGTAGATTTCAAATCTCTGAGGAGTGACGACATGAATGTTGAGCCAGAGATTGTAGAAGCTGGATGGAGAAATTTCTTCCAGATGGGAACCAGATATATCTGAGATGAGGTATATGACTTTTGGAAGCACGCGAATCGTTGATAACACCATCGCTCCACAAGAGATGGAATAACCATTATTGTGACAAAGGAGTTAGTGGAGAAGGTGGTGAATGCTCTTCAGCTTGGAGAAACCCTATCAACCAAAGCCGGATGGATGTCCAAGGTTAGTATGAAGGAAGAAGATGTCAGAAAACAGTTATATGGAGCCAATGACCCATGGGAGAGGAAGACTTCAAGTCTAGTCCCGAAGGCTAGGGTTCTACATGCGATTTTGTTTAATTGCATCTTACCAAGAGCTGGGTTAAGACATTTTGTGACTACCTTGGATGAACAATGTCTGTTTTATCTGCTGAATCTCCGTCCAATAGACCTACCTTTTTTGATTCTTCATTATATGGTTAAGGGGATGAAGGATACCAACAGTTATCCTTACGACATGCTTCTTACCAGGATTTTTAAGGAATCCGGATTCCTTCTTCACAGAGGAATAAGAAGGATGGTATCCGTCAAGAGTACCATTAACTCAGATACTATCAGAAGAATGGGCTTGAAGGTAGTGGCGAAAGAAGTAGCAGAGTCTACAAAGAAAGCTAAAACTGAGGGGGAGCGGTCATTGAAGAAGTCTCCCGCCACTAGCTCTAAATCTCAAGTAAGTATGAGATTACCAATAGATGAAAGAAGAAAACTATCGGGTAGACCGTTGATAAAACAGGCAAGTCCTCAAAAAGAAGTGAGCTCAGTTCGAAGAACAGAAAAAGGTGTGCAAAAAAGAAAAGGAGAGAATATTTTGGGTGAGATCTCTAAAAAGGCGAAGAGATCACCAAAGATTCGAACCCTGAGACAACAGGAAGACAAGAGAGCTAGAGAGCAGAGTCAAGCAGAAGTATCTGGATCTCGAGTACAGAAGGGAACAAGATCTCTAGTCTCAATTTTAGAAGAAGACTCAACCAAAAAGGCTAAAGAGACTGAGAAGAAGAGAAAATCGGAGTCTGAAAAAGAAAAATCTCAAATGCAGAAATCTTTAAGACTAACTGAAGCAGAAGGAAAGACTAAGAAGATTAGTCGGAAGAAGACTGTGTCGACTGCTGGGGAAGTTAGTCGAAAGAAAGATACCTTCAATGCTGCTCAAAAAGAAAAAGAAATTGAGCATAGCGAGTTCAGAAATTCCCATCGCTCAATAGGAGGAACCGGAGGAGATAAGCTCGGTTCAGAGAATCCTATTCAAGCGCAACCAGAGGCGCAGAGAACCAAACTTGGTTCGGTATTACAGGAGAAAAATGATGAACCTGGCCTGATTGTATTCAACTATTCTAAATTTTTTAGAAGATACAAGTTGAAGATCAGAATGGTTGAAGTGGTTACCAAGAGGAGGACTACAATCGCCATCTGCAATCAACCAAGGAAGAAGATAATGGTTGTCGTACAACCTATTTCAATAAATAGTGACACATGACATTTACTGAATGAAGATGGAAAGACTTTCTATGATGTCTTAAGGGATGTTGCTACAAAGCCATACCCTACAAAAATGTCCAACAAACTGTGTACTATTTATCCAATCACAGAGCAGACGGAAATAAATGTTGTACTAGATATTCAGCCACGATATCCTTTGGATTTCAATAAGGGGAAGTCGAAGCTATTTCCTGAAGAAAACAGTGATGATCTGTCCGCAGATCAAATTGAAGAAGAAGTGCATCGAATTGATGAAGCATGCGCTTCAAAAGAGAATACTGATGGAGCTAGCTGTAGCTATACAGATAAGAAGGAATACTATCTAGTAGGGGGAAGACTCATAACAGGGACATTTATTGAATCCCTTGTCCAAATAGTTTTGCGTATTAGACCTTTATCTAATACACTATCTATTCAGGCTGAAGGCATACCCTTGCAAGGAAGACAGTTGCTTATGCTACCTGCTCCCTTTGATTTAGACCTTCCAAAGTCAAATCTATTCGTTCATCCACCTACATTTGCTATTCGAGAAGATTACATTCCATCCTCGGACGCATATGCTACAACAATTGCGTTCACTTCACCCTCAGCAGATAATGATCAATCCTCCTCACCGTTGGACTCACAAGCTGAAATTAGCAAATTACGCGGAGAAGTCAACGAGATAAAGGAGACAATGAATGATTTGAAGAAAATGATGACAGAACTGTTGAAGAGCCATCGTCATTAATCATTTTTTATTATAACAAATAGGTGGAGAAGAGAATGAGCAGAGGAGAAGAGAATGTTCAGAAAAGAATCTCAAAAGGTGTGACTGAAGTAGACGAAGAAAAGAAAGAAGAGTTCTGAAGATAAGTTTTTTTGTGTTGTTTTTAAAACATTGTATTTTGTTTTTCTTTTTATGTGTATAATTTGTTATTATCAAAAAGGGGGAGATTGTTAAGTCAAAATGACTTTACATATATATGATTTTGATGAATAACAAAGAAGTAGTAAAAGAAGAAGCAAAATAGAAAACAGACAGACGGAGAATAAAGCACAGACGCAGATGAAGTTAAAAGACAGACAGACGCAGACACAGACACAAAATAAAAGCAGACGCAGATGTAATGCAGACGTAGACGTAGACGCAGACGCAGATGCAGATGCAGACGTAGATTAAACAAACAGACGGAGAAGTAAAGACACAGACGCAAAATAAAAGCAGACGTAGATGTAAAGCAGACGCAGACACAAAATAAAAGCAGACGCAGATGTAACGCAGACGCAAAGTGAAAAACAGACGCAGACGCAGAAACACAGACGTAAAAATACAGACGGAGAAAAGAAGACACGAAATTAAAAAAGAAGAAGCAAGAGTCAGTTCGAGTTAGTTACAGAACTCAACTGATTAACCGTTTCTCTCAAGATTCAAGAAACAAGAATTAAGAAGCAGTTGCAGACGGAGGCTATAAATATGAGTTGAAGTCGAAGATTGCAAAGTTAGCAAGTGCGAAAGAAAAAATAAGCAAAAGCTGAGATAATTGATTTATGTACGCAAACTCTGTGCAAATTAGCTGAGAGCTAATTTTACTGTAACAAGTTCGAAATACTTTTGTAAGAAAGTAGTGCAGATAGCCTACAGAGACTAAGAGTGAAAGAATACTGAGTGTAGAGACCTGAAGAGGCTCGGAAAAAATACTTGTAAAAGTTGAAGAGATAGTGAAATCTCAGAAAGAACTCTGAGGACTGGACGTAGCCCACGTTTTGGGGTGAACCAGGATAAAATCACCGTGTCAACTTCTCTTTACCTTATATCTCTTAAAGTTCAAAGTTTTGTTATCACTTAATTTTCGAAACAAGTTTTCAAAGTTTTGATTGACTGGAATTTACTGAAGTTTCTGTAAAAGAACTTTTTTTAAAACAAAACAGTTTTGAAAGAATTTTAAAAAAGGGGAATACACAATTCAACCCCCCCCTTCTTGTGCATTCGTTATCGTTTTATAAGCATTATACTAACGTGTGATTTACTTCAGGGTGGGATGTTACAACTCTCCCCTCCTTAAAGAAATTTCGTCCCTAAAATTCTTATATGATTGATCAGGAAGGCAAGGGAATTGTTTCATTCATTACTTCTCCATTTCCCATTTATTTCACTACTCGACTAATTTCTGCCAATTGACTGTAGTCAATACAATCAATCACACCTTTACTTTCTTCAAACACCACACTGTCTTAACTGTTTTCTCATGATTGATCACAATTCTTCACTTTCTACATCAATAACACATATATCGGATCGTAACAATATTTCCTAATCCTATCCACGTAACACTGTGTGAATCCGAATCATCTTTTATGTTTTATACTGACTTACCAATCCATAGTTCTATTCACACCATAGTTGCATAGAGGCCGCTTTATGTCGCATTTAGTTTCCCCTATCTACACTTTTATCTCCATCTACGTGCATCTTGGCCGAGGTGATACTCTTCGAAGTATTTCATTTTTCGCTTACTAGATTACATCTCTTTAATGTTAAAACACTAATCTCGTAAGATTCCATAACCTCAATATTAATCAACTCAACTCATTTTTCATTAACTTGGATCACTTAACCCTTATTACAGATTCATTTCACTCATTAACATTATCTCAACTCAATCATGGCCTTCGACTATTTTTAGGCCCTGTTCACTTTAATATAGGGGTGAAAGGCTCCTTTTTTATATAAGACCCCTTATACACTATTTGAATGGTGTCACAAATATAACGATTGTTATGCCCACAATCAATCTGAACTATACATCAATCTCATATCCCTATGAACTCCAAAAATATTAGTTTTACATTTGTCTCCAACAGTCAAGTCTGTTGGTTATTCAAACATATAGTCATTCAATTTTACATTCTAATCCATCAATTACTCTTTTGATGTACTCTTACTAGAACATAAAGCTTCGATTGTTTCTTGTGTTTTCTCTAACAGTTTCTTTAGTAGGTATTACACATACTTCTTAATCCAATCATAAATATCATTTTCTCAAAAGCTGGATTCATTTTCAATTCCTCGATAAGGTTTGCAAATTCTAAATCCTCAATTTGGGCTTTGCCAATCCTTTTTATACATACCTGATTTGTAATTCCAATAGCTAATAATACTTTCTTTTTGCCCCTTTTTAGGTCGACATTTTGCACTTAGTATTACACTAGGTTTGATAACCTTATCGCCCAAATTGTGATCTTCTACTATTGAATTTTCTATTCAATACATTGAATTACAGCACTAGCTTTATTATGAAGTACTCAATCGTATAATACTTTTCAATTCTTTCAAACTCACAAAATACCTCAATCGTTATCAATTTGTATTCATAGATATATCCAAAATGTTTATGTACGAATAGTGTCTCTAAGCTTTCAAAGCAATACTTAGTACAACAAATTTCAAGTCATCAATCACAATGCAGCCCGTGAGGTTATACTTGTCCCTAGGTACATAAAACCACTTTACACTATTTCAACAAATTGCATCATAACCTTTACTGGGACACTTCGTTATATATTGCAAAATCTCCAAATTAAAGTGATACAATCAATACTTGAGTTGTAAATTTCTCAAAATGTCACTTTTTACATTCATCAGTCATATGATTCACACGTTTTTCCTCAAACATTTTTGTCAAAGAGCTAAGACCAGAAAACCTTTAACAACTTCTGGACGTATCCAACATACAGCTAGTTCTAAATAACTCCAAATCCCATATATATCCCTTGCAATTTCGCATTTTATCATCACCTCTATCTTCATTAATTCTTCCAATGTGCCATGTTCGAATACTAGTTCACCCACAATTTATTTGATCAAGTTAAGATTCACTTTTATGAAACTTTCATGATATATAAGATTTCCTCATCTATGCAAAATATTCTTCTCCGCTTTTCAAATACATTAAATATATCATTTATGATCATAGTCACTATTCAATCTAAACACAATTGAGACACTCTACTCTTCAATAGTATAATACTGTCAGGGGCATTGTTATCTCTGACAATTACAACCCAAAACTCCTTATACCCATGATTGATTCTCATAACTCTTTAAGTATCTGATTTCCCCAATGAGGAAAAATTCTCTTATATTTTTCTCAGTTTCACATTGACGTGTTCTGACGTCTGTTCCTTTACACTAGTTTCTCCACATACTTCAATTTATTTGCAATCGTTACTCCCTGGGTTGATAACACATTCATCATATCAACTTTGTACTTCCCGAACATATTTACATAAAATATACGTGAACCTATATTCTCCTCATATTTGCAATTAATGTCTCCTTAATGTTCAATAATCCTATTACATAGTCGGATTCTGTACATCAACATAATGCATACCTTCTCAGTAGCATATTCTACCTCTTACGTTTGAGTCTCCGCTAGGATTAGGACACCCATAATGACTTTTAATTCATTTCAAATTTATCTCTGATTTGTCCTTTCATTGATCATTTTTAAATTGAATCATTTGATCGACTTAACCTCATTCAGGGAAATTCTTCTTTGAAAGAAGATTTCTTGCTACTTTCATCGATACCGCTCATGGAATTCCTACTCATCAACTGTCGTCACCATTTCTTGTTAGCCATTCTCAATGCCTTAGGAAATCAATTTTAGCTATTCATAATATCCCATGAAGATCAATTTATGCCATAACTCATATAATCAGAACATCCTTTTTAATAAGGTTCAGAGAAGTATATACCATCAAAATAATTACATCTTATCGAGAGACAGATGTAGGAAAAATCATCAATTAGTCACTTACACTAAGGATACCTTGATCTCATTTGATTTTTGACAACACTTCCCTTTTTGCACTTGTCCTCGATCGTGAGGATTATGCCATGATCATGTCCTTCTTCTTTTTTTTATCATATAACAATCTCAATTCATTCCCAATTGATCACTATAAGCACTTTCACTTCTTATTCTAACTCATATTGAACTTTAAACTATAAGAACTATGACTAGCAATTATCCACTAACTCACCGATTGCTTCCGATATCATCTCCACACATATGATACATATATGCTTAATATTTTCAGTTGCCATGGTGCTCCCATTATCAGATGTGCGTTCACATAGGCAAATCAACTAAACCTTGACAACTTTTTCATCTACCATTATCATTATCTTACATTCCAATTTTTCATTATTTCATCATACCCATGTATGTTCACAATCAAGTCAAAATCATAGATGTATAATCATTCTTGATTTCCCACTAACATATTCTGACTCTGAGTCATAAACCCTTATTCATAAACTCTCATCACGGTAATCAAACCCAATTGTAGCCTCTCTAGATCATAGAACACTTTATTTTCATCCACCTTATACACTTGAAATCTTGCCATTTCTAACATATCTCTATTTTTCTCTATCAATCCACAACTATATATTCATATCTATCCCACATTCAAGGATATACCCCAGTATAACACTGATGTTGTATTTCATAATACATCCACCAATACCAATACACTTAATCTTCATTTGTCATATTGAACCATACACTTTTTTTCCATGATATCCAAAACTTCCATTTATCACATTCTAACATATCATCATTTTCCTCACTATTTCTAACCGCTTAAACAATTGATACATGCTCATGCATGTGACTCATATGCTAGACTAGGGATCAGTTGCCAGTGTCTACCGTGACAAGACTCAAATGCTTGTAACTTGACTCATATTTCAAAAACGGCCCATATAAGATAGTACTTCTGGGCTCTGATACCACATATGCAGCATCCCACTCCTGCAAGACCCAAACTCGACATCGAGGATGATATCCAAGTCCGTGCCTCACGAGTGTGGTATGCTAGAGCACTCAAATACAGTCTAAAAACTCAGTATGACATTTTTTTCAATATAATCATATGCGCGGAAATCAGTAAATGATTTGGACCCGCTTTAATTTGTAAACATTTTCGGTGATAATACAATTTTAGTCATAAGAAGACAATCAACAGTATTTAGCCATTTAATGCACAAAAATCCACAACCAAATTGGGCCCAATGTTGTTCATAAACGTTGTCAGTGATCACATTACAATCAATAGAACGACAATAGCCAATTGGGATCCACTGAAATAAAAAGCACTATTCTGCGGGAATTGTGAAAATATAAATTTATACAAGAACAGGATAACACTAATGCAGACGTGAACTAATCTCGAACTCAATCTCTGACTTGCATGCAGTAGGCATACTCCCGTTTGTCTAACGGGGTACTCTTCAAAGCCTGAAAAAAATTGCAAATTTTGGGTAAATTTTGCAAACTCAGTGAGGTAACCATCATTGGTGGTTCACTCAATTCATGCAACACATCAATTCACATAATATATATTCACATTGTTGCATATTTGATCACATTTCACAATTTCACTTGAACATAGACAATTTGATACTTTTCATTCGATTAGACATCCATAACCAATTGAATTTATACAACATTAAAGCATAATACAGTTGTTTCATAATTCACATTCAGAAGTACCACATGATTGGTACCACAGAAGCATAAGGCAGTTAGCCTTTCACTCAATCAAAGAGACTTAAATCAAATGCATATGACATGCACATGTGATACATTTCTATTTTATTTCGGTGTTGTGACCGAGTGCCTGAACTGTCCCAATATGGGCGCATTAATCGTTGAACCTAAGGCTCTGAACTATCCCAATATGGGCACATTAATCATTGAGCCTGAGGCTCTGAATTACTATGGGGCTCAAGGCCCAAGTATAAACGTTGAGCTTATAGCTCTCGGTGGTTGCTCCAGTGACAATTGTCATTAACTGATCATGCATTCATGCTTGGAATGCATCTGTCCCAATTTAACAATAATTGCATCACAATTAATCCACATGTCACAATTAGGCAGTAACTGTATCACAATCAATTCATGTGTCACAACTTATCAAATCAGAGACAAGTAAGTCACAGATTCACAAATGGATAACACTTCTATGTCATAGCTCCCAATACATCGAACCTTCTGTCCGGAATCCATAATCATAATTAATCACAAAACCCACCATTATTCACCACAGTAGACATATAATAATCGAGAGAACCATCTAGGTTACTTACAGTATGCTCCAGATTAACACTTGCTTCCAACTCCTGGAAACGTCGTAATGCGTGCATTTAGCCTGCATAACTCATTTATGCAAGACACACTTACGTCACAATTTGTACCATTATAAGTGTTAAAAGAATGCACATGATTGAAAGACAATATGTATAATGCATGTTCATGACATTCCCGGTATCATTCTATAAAACACCTCACAAAAAGTTCCCTTATGACCGAGGAATCCACAGATACCAAAATTACTCAATTTGGACCTCTATAGGTCCAGATATTACTAATCAATCGGTCTAATTAACCCTCATATTCCCAATTAAATCCTAAAATTTCACTAATTCCCATAAGAGGTAGGAAACTGTCCTACGAATCCGACGCCTCAAGAATTAGGTCAATCGGAGGTCAGAAAGAAAAGTTATAAGCAAAAGAGTGGAGAGAGGTCAGTGTAGGAAAAATACATGTCCTAGTCGACTAGTCGGAGGTTGTAGTCGACTAGGTCGACTATAGTGACCGACTGGAAGCTTTATTCTTTCTTCTGCCAACATCCCAACTTTCACAAATCATAACTCCTTACTCCGAACTCCAAATTGGACAAAATTGGTATCAATTTCAAGATAAAAGAAAGCTATACAAGTTTCATGAAGGAAACAAAAACCAATTTTATCTCTAAGAGTGTCAAAAATGCAACCAAACTTACTGCATGCACAATGTTTCCCTAAACAATATACCATTTTGCAAAAATCATAACTTTCCATTCCTTTTGCCAAAAATTCCAAAATTTATGTCAAAAAAAATATAAAAACATGTTCTACAACTTTCATGAATAACTTGGAAGCAAATTCAATCTCTAAACAACTCAAATTCTTAATCAAAGGTTCTGCCCATAAATGACCCCCTGAACCGTCACACAATCTTTCAAAAATCATAACACCTTAACAAATTGTCCACAAAATGCATACTTTATATCAATAAAAATATCAGACAATATACTACAACTCTCATGAAAGACTTGGAAGCTAGTTCCATTTCTAACTAGGTCAATTTCTTCCATGAAGGTGGTTGCCCTGTTAAAGCTTATTAACTAACAGATGACCTAAATCAGATTCATTCTTACAAAATCCATAACTCATAATTATTACATCTATAAATAGCATATTATGCACCATTTCAAAGCTACAACCTTTCTCTACAACTTTCCAGAAGACCATTTGAGCTAATTAACATCACAACAGTCTAGAATTTAGCTTTAATGCATAATCATCACAAACCCTATACTTAACACATTTTCCAGCATTAAGCATATTAACACCCAAAAGTTAACAGATCAGTACTCTCAACCTAGATATCAAAAAAATTTCATACTTAATGGTGACAAAAAGATAACAAGACCATCTTCAAGTTTCATGAAGACCAAATTAGCAAATTCAATCCAAATCCACCTAAAAAATTCATCAAAGTTTCAGGTCACAATCTCGAATTACTGTTCATACAGCACCTATAACTCACTTTCAAGGCCACATTCAAACCCCTTCAAGCCACAATTAAGCATCACTTCCTTCACAAAAAATGTAACCAAACTTCTCAAGTTTAATTTCAGCCAACCCTCACCTCATTTGCTCAACTATATAAAGAGTTATGGTAAAAACATTGAAACATGTACAGCTCACATTTTCCAGATTTTCAACCTAAACCAAATCCTATCACTTCCATACCATTTCTACACCATTTCTCACTATATTACTTCTTAGACCTATCATAACTCACTCACATCTTATTCTTGAGCATAAGGCCACAAATTATAGCACACACTCATCCCATCATCCATCATGTTTTACACTAATCTTTAAGCATAATTTCACTTTCAATCATCTTAATTTCTCTACTTATATTCATTAGATTTTGCCTCATCAATTCATCAATCAACCATCAATTAAATAACCAAATTACATACCCACATACAACAACAAAATTCTCATCCAATTTAGTGTATAAACAACACAAAGAATGCATTTAACTACCAATTTATACATAACGCACAATTCTTACCTATTTGAGCTTCAAATCTTTCAATTGTCACCAACTTCCTAATTTCCCTTTCCATATACGATCATCAACATGAAGGCTTATGTTGAACTTTTGTTTTGTATGTTTAAGACCAAAGAAGAGCAAGCCATGGAGGAGGAGATGGAAAAGAGAAGCAAGCAAACATCAAGAAGAGGAGAGAAAGAAGAAGGCTACGAAAATGATGGTGGAGAAAATAGGAAGACAAGTTTTATTTTTCCACCAAAAATCAAGATGTCGTGAATGAAGACCAAAGAAAGCTTTTAATTAATGCAAGGATGAGCATGGTGGCATGGTAGGCAAGTGACATGTCACAATTTTACAAGATCTTTTAATTCTTTTCCAAATTAAATTCTAATTTCTACCCCAATTTCTTCCCAAATTCCAATGGCTCAATTTAATAAATCCTAAAATCATGTATCTCATTTCCAGTGCCATTGGACAGTACTTTTCCAGTACCGAAAATCATTCGGTTCGCCACTTGGTAATTTTTTCGGTCCGGAAATTTTCCCCCAAATATTCCAGGAAAACTTCTAAAAATTTCCCAAAAAATGTAAAACACACAACAGTCCACTCCAAATAAATTTTCAAGCACAAAATTATATTTTTCCACAACAAAATCACATTTAGGCACATATACCGAGAAATGTCATGAATGCATGTACAGTCATTTTCATGTGCAAATTTCACTCTTCACGTGTAAGGATATGCATAAACATGTCCAAACAATTTTAAGCACTCTCAGCCCTTTCCAAATTACTATTCTACCCTTCACATCGGGGGTGGGATGTTACAAATAGTGTGTCCATCACTACCAAAGACTCCATCTTAGATGATAACCTTGTCCTCTTCACCTTAAATGGACTACCTGTAGAATTTGAGTCCTTCATCATAGCAATCGAAAACCACAACATTAGCACCATTTTTGTCAAACTCAAAGCAAAGCTTTTACTTTATGAATAGAGGTTGCTCTCTTTCCGCGGGCCACTATTGTTGGATTCCTCTTTTGTTGCCTTCTCTAGCACCAACCACTCCACCTTTGGCACTTCCTTTTAACCCTAATGTTTTTGGATCCTCTCATTCGAGGGCTGACTTGCTTAGTAACCCATTCACTAGGCCTTTTAATGCACCAACATCTAGGCACTTATAGGTTAATGAAAACCCATATAATCCCTTCATTCACACTCCAACCCAATTTCAAACTCAAAACCATCATAACACCTTTTATCCTAACTCAATTTCCACAATAGTAAACCACCCACCCAATGTCGAATCTACTAGAAATGGGGACACATTGTTGGCTTCGGTACTCCGAATCCCCTAACCACTCCTTTGGTTTCTACGACCCTATAAATAATATTACCACAGCCTTCTCTTCCATGAATAGCCAACCCAATCATGATCTAACTCCCTTCAATACCAATTTTATTACTGAATGGTTATTCAACACTAGTGCCACTACTCATATGACTTCACATTCTCATATCGTAGAATCCGTCACACCATATGAAAGATCTAATCAAGTCATTATTGGTAATGGACACACTCTTCCTATTTCATTCGTTGATACCTTAATCTTTCCCACTTTTTCCTATAATCTTCATCTTTTAGATATATTAATTGTTCCTTACATTACTATTAATCTTTTATCTATTGCAAAATTTGTCATTGATAATTCCTGTGTCATTAAATTTATTCGATGTGGTTATGTTGTGAAGGATCTCAAATCTAAGATACCGCCCCATTCATAACAACCTCTACCCCATGAAGATTCCACTACAAATCACAAATCTTGTTGCTCTTGTAGCTAACTCTGCTTCAATGAAGTTGTGGCATCAACATCTTAGTCATCCATGTCATTCCATATCATCCAGATTAGGTCCTATTTTGCAATTTAAAAATGTTCTCAATCCATATACTTCTTGTCTTCTAGGAAAAAGTGTTAATCTTTCCTTTTCTCTATCTTTTCGCATTTCTATCAAATCTTTACAACTAATTCATTGTGATATTTGGGATCCCTCCTTGTCTCTTTCCCACTCTGGCTATCGATATTTTATTATCTTTGTGGATAATTTTAGTCATTTTACTTGAATTTTTCCTCTAAACCATAAAAATCATGCCTTGCTTTATTTTCAATCATTTAAAACCACCGTTGAAAATCTATTCTCCACTACTATACAAACCTTTCAATGTGATGGAGCTCCTGAACTCACCAAAGGTGCCTCTACTCACTATCTACTTTTCACGAGATTCACTCTTCACATCTTTTGTCCTTATACACCTTAACAAAATGATCCTGCTAAAAAGAAAATTCATCATATAACTGAAACTGGCCTCACCCTCTTTCATGCCTCTCTCCCCACGTCTCTCTATTATGAAGCTTTCACTATTGCTGTTTATCTTATCAATCTCTTACCCACTCTTGTTTTTTATCACAAATCTCCTTATGAAGTCCTCCATTGTACTCAATCTAACCTTACTCATCTTTGAGTCTTTAGGTGTGCCTGTTCTCTTTATCTGGGTTCCACCCGTGAAGAAAAACTTATACTAATTCTTTCTAATGTGTTTTTCTTAGTTATACCTCACAATATAAAGGTTATCTGTGCTTTGATCCCACCACCTTTAAGTTTTATATTTCCATCATGTCCGCTTCCTTAAACTCTTCCTCCTCTCTTATTTTTTTGCCTTTACCTCTTCCCCCTCCACCTTCCACTTCTTCCCACCAAATCCCCCCCCCCCATCACTTTCTCCTTATCATCCCATGATCACTTGAACTCAAGATTACACCTATACCCCTCATCACTTTTTAAATTACGTCAATTACATTGTCACCATCCCAAATAATCCTTTTGATCCTACATCTTTTACTCAAGTTAACAAATGTCCTCACAGGTGCCAAACTATGCTTGAAGAGTTTAGCGCTCTCCATCGCAATGACATATGAATTTTTGTTCCTCCCCCACTAAACACAAATATTGTCAACTGTATATGGGCTTTTTACACTAAACAAAATCTCAGTGGTTCTCTTTAGCATTATAAAACTCATCTTATAGCCAAAGGTTATCATCAAACCCTAGGTGTTGATTACACTACTACTTTCAATCCTATTGTCAAAACTACAACTATTCGCATCATCATTGCCTTGACTATGTTTCATAATTGGCTTATTCGTTAACTTGATGTTAAGAATGCCTTTCTTCATGGTTAATTATAGGAACCTGTTTACATGTTTCAACCCCTTTGTTTTACAGATCCCCACCATCCTCACTATGTTTGTAGACTTTATAAAGCCTTATATGGTCTCAAACAAGCCCTTCGAGCCTGGTTTCATCGCCTTAGTCAAAAACTCCTTAAACTCCACTTTAAGCCCTCTAATCTTATACCTCTATGTTCATGTATACTACCTACTCTCACACAACCTTTCTATTAGTTTATGTGGATGATATCTTAGTAACTAGTTTTTACCCCTTCTTGATTATAACACTTATCCACAATCTTATCTATGACTTTTCTATAAAAAACTTAGGTTCACTTCATCATTTTCTAGGTATCGAAGCCCACTCCACTTCTCAAGAAAGTCTTCTCAACCAAACACAATATACCAAATATATTCTTCTTCTTATTGACTTTGATAAATCTAAACCAATTCATACGCCCATCACTCCATTACTTCCATTGTCTAAAAATCATGGTGTTCCCCTCTCTGATCCTATTGAATCTCGTAGTATTGTTGGTACACTTCAATATCTTTGTCTTACCTGTCCTAATATTCAATTTATTGTTAATAATGTATTTAAATTTTTACAGTGTCTTACTGACATTCACTGGTATGCAGTGAAATGGATTCTACGATATCTCTGTTTCACCCCCTCTCAGGGTATTCATTTCAACAAATCTTCCAACCTTTCCTTGCAAGCCCATTATGATATTGATTGCTAGTTGTCCTAATGATCACCATTTTACCTCTGGTTATATGTACCCTCCTTAGGCCTAATCTCATTTTATAACGCACTAAGAAGCAACTCACTGTTGTTGCTCGATCTAGTGCTAAATTAGACTACTGCAACATTGCTTTTGCTTATGTAGAATTATGTTAGATTATTTCTCTTCTTGGTGAATTAGGGTTTGCCAATCTTTCTCCTACTCTCTAGTATGACAATCTCAATACTACCTTTTTAGCCTCGGATTTGGTTTCTTATGCTCGTATCAAGCACATTAAAATTGGCATTCATTTTATTCGCGATATAATCGTCAGCAAAGCTTTATTCATTAGCCATGTTTCCTCCTTTGCTCATATCATTGATATTATGATCAAAGCTCTTTCCTCTTCAACTTTTTAGCAACTTTGAGATAAGCTCACAATCTCATCCTCTCGTGAGCTTAGGGGGGCAGATAACATCTCAATATCTTAACCATCATCCATTATTTATTTTGTCACTATTTCACATTTATTTATCACTTCTGTTGTAATTCTTTATTTAGTCTTATCTTTATTTTATTTATGCTTATCTAGTTTTCATAAAAAATGTATATTAAGGGTTGTTTTCCTCGATTAATAACACACAACAAAACACTATTATTTCTTCCTATTTCTCGACTCACTACAAGAGTTAAGACATTTAGTGACAATTTTTCTGTGACTTACTATTGTTTCGTCACAAATACGAGGTTTTTTTGACAAGACAATTGATTAACAATATTGTTTGGATTAACTGTGATGATTTTTTGTCACCAATACAATAGCAATTGTGACAATTTAGTATCTTTCACAATTAAGTTGTCACTATTAATATATTAATAGTGTCAAATTTTCTTTCATCACTAAGCTCTGTCATTAAAAGTTTATGCAATTTGACACCAAAATAAATTGTAATTGTGATAAAACATACGTTAGTAACTAATATTTTCTATTTGTTGTAACAAAACACAATTTTGGCCACTAATATTTTTTCTTTTTGTTACAAAGTGGTTAATCGTCACATAATATTTTACTTGTTGTGACCAAAAAATTATCAATTAATATTCAATTAATTAGTGTCTACTTCATATTGTCACAATGATCGAACTATAACTATAGTCACAACTATTCGTAATTTAGTGACAATTTTTTGTGACTAACTATTTTTGTCATCACAAATACGAAATTTTTTATTGCCAAGATAATTGATTGATACTATTGTTTGGATTGTCAATGATGATTTATATTTTATCACTAATAAAATTGTAATTGTGGCAATTTAGTAACTTTTATAGTTAAATTGTCACTATTAATATATTAATAGTGTTAAAATTTATTTTATCACTAAGTTTTGTCATTAAAAACCTATGAAATTTAGCACTTAAAAAATTTTGGCGGAATTATTATCATTGTGACAAAACATAAGTTGGTAACAAATATTTTCTATTTTTTGTAACAAAATATAGTTTGGCCACTAATATTTTTTTCTTGTTGTGACGAAATGCTTTACTGGCGTACAATATTTTACTTGTTGTAACGAGAACTTTTGTCAATAAATATTCAATTAATTAGTGTCTACTTAATATTGTCACAATCACCAAACTATAACTATGATCACTACCATTTGTAATTTAGTGAAAATTTTTTGTGACCAAGTATTATTTTGTCGCAAATGCAAGGTTTGTTGTGATAAAATAATTGATTGACACTATTGTTTGGCTCGTGTTGGAAGACAAGCTCGACTCATATTTTTTTTGGAGAAAAGGCCTACTAGTTTGTGAGAAAACTTGAAACCCATAATGAGAATGAGTGTCACTTCCCTCATCATTTCTTCCAACACGATTTAACCTAGTTTCAGTTCCATGCAAATACCTTGAACAAAAATTCATGCATTCTTGCACAATATATGCCTCAACAATTAATCCTTCTTAATGTGTGTTATTTCTCACATATGATTTAAGCCTACGCAAATATCATTCTATAAGATACATCCATCGATATTGTACTAGCCCAGCAAGTTTAGCCAACTCACAAGAGGAATGGTTAAAGGCACCATTATGTCAAAAAATGAGGGAGGAACTATTTTCTCTAATTTACAAAATGTAAAAGGAATTGATTTTTCAAGTCTCTCCAAATCATCAAAATGCAAAATTTAGCACATAACTCTCTTAAATAAGTACACAACTTAAGTAATGCTTCACACACCTTTTTAACCAGTAACCTACATATGGCCAAAGGGAAGAAATACATAACAATCATGACATTTCATTCCAAAAACTTTTCATTCAGTAAGACTCACACATCAAGAAATATTGGAAGAATAGCCATATGGAACTTTTAGATCAATTAAGAACTAACAAAATGCTCGTTTTTTCAGCTTTAGACATTGTATAACATGCAGGGCAAAATGCATACCTGCCATCACTTATGGGAGTTAGATAAAGCTCAAGACGTATACCCATAGATTCTAAATCAAAACGAGTATTTATAATATCCTTTGTTTTTCGCTCAATGTTCAACAAACTCCCAATTATGTTATCACGTACATTTTTCTCGATGTACATGACATCCAGATTATGTCGCATATTAAGTGTTCTTTAATATAAGAGTTAAAATCCCTTTTTTCTTCGATTTCTGAGCAATAGAGCATCTCCATGCTTTCTTTTCCTTACAGACTTTCCAAAATTCACCTATTTAATGAAAATAGTTAAAAAAAGAAAAAAAGATTAAAGATTAAATATACACATAATTTAAAATCAATCAAACTTCACCTGAGAAAATTGATTATATTTTTCAACAACATCATCCCCTAATAACTGTTTCGGTGCGCTTTGATTTTCTTTGGTACCATCAAATGCTTTAGCATTTTTCCTCTAAGAATGATTAGTTCGTAACAAGCGATGATGACCAAGATAGCATATTTTACGTCCATTTTGAAGCCTGTGAGAAGATGTTTCAAGATTGCAAACAAAACATGCTAACTTGCCTTTGGTGCTCCATACTAATAAATTATTGTAAGTTGCAAAATCATTTATTGTCCATAATAGAGCTGCACATAACTGAAAATTACTCTAAGAAAATGTATCATATGTCTCTACACCCAACTCATCAATCAATGGCTCTAACTATATCATTTCCAGGAGCTTTCGGACTAGGAATCAAAAGTGACATTATGAAATAACGATCTTTCATGCAAAGCCAAGTTGGAAGGTTATAAGGAACTAGCACAACTAGCCATACACTATAAGAAGTGTTCATATTCTCGAATGGGTTGAAACCATCACTTGCTAAACCAAGTCTAATATTACATAGGTCTACTGCAAAAGAGGGGTGCACAGTATCAAAATTTTTCCAAAAGTTCGGGACATCCCATAAACTCATTATTACATGGTTTTTCCTTATGCCATCTCAAATCTTTAGAAAAATTAGATGACATGTATAATCTTTGCAAGAGAGGAGTTAACGGAAACTATCGTAAGACTTTTTGCGGAATCTTTTTCCTACGGTCATGCTCATTAATCATATTCCCAAATTTCCCATTATTCTTCCATCTATATTCGCCACATGTTGGACAAGATTGAGCATTCTCATTTATTTCTGTAAAGTATGCAATCATTTACACAAGCATCTCTTCTCATATGAAAGCCCTATATCTCGAGAAAATTTCTTACAATCAATATATGAGCTAGGAACTTTATTATCTTTAGGAAACCATCTTTTCATTATTTAAAGCATTCCATAAACTGCATTTGCACTAATCCTATAAAGACATCTCCAATTCAATACTTCCAAAATGAATGATAGTGTGGAATATTCCTCACATCCAAGATATAACTCTTGCTCCAATTCTCTCAATAATCTATAAAACTTAATAGCTTCCTTATTTGGATTGGTGGGGCCACCTTTGATGTAGAAAATCCCGGTGTGTGCATCATATATACACGGTGCGGAAAAACAAAAATGTTTATTCCGGGACCTTCCCGAAAGCCAGGATCTTTGTGTCTATATAACGAAGTCAAACCATAACGACCAAAGGAGACCGTCTCTAACGGTATCCACGCAGAGGTCGGAGAACCTAACCGGGGCAAACCCTTTGACCCGAGAATAGCTAGAATAAGGGAGAGAGTGCTAGCTCTTACCTTATTCTTGGAGAGCTCAAGGAGAAGACGATGGTGAAGCTTGGAGAAGAAGAAGAGTGAAGAGCTTCGGATGAACTTCTTTGAAACTTAAACTTTTAACTTTCAAAAACTTTTTCTTTGAATTCTAAAACCTTCTCTTTATACCAACGACCATCAACACTAGTTTGTCTTCTTATGTCCATTTGTCTTTAACCATTTAAAGACATTAAATGCTAAAGAAGACTAGCTTTCCACGTTGGTCTTATATATATATATATATAGTTAAGTAAGATAAGTCTTCTCCTCCTCCTTCCACGTTAGTCATATATATATATATATATATATATATATATATATATATATATATATATGTTGAGGTGGTACCGCGTCCCGGTATGGAAAAAATACCGAAGACCTGTCTCAGCAATATCGATGTCGCGATCTCATCGGGACATATCTCAATCTCATCGGGATCGATTTAGTTCTATTGCTCTCCATATAATGGATCTCTATCCAAAACTATTTTACGAATTCTCCGAGTCACTCTTATGCGTGTGACCCATTAGGTTCCCGGTTATGTTGGCCACTTAGATTAACACTTAATCCAAGCAAGTCATGAGCGGTGTCTAGCAACACATCATAACCCCCAATTGACCGGAAAGTAATTGGTTTGACGAATGAACCTATGTTCATCACGAACCATATCACGAACCTTTCCATAGATAATTACTGTGCAATTCGTCCTTTCACCATGCTATACCCCACTTGGTTATGAGTATGGGCAAAATGTCAACTCTTACTAGACTGACTACGTCAAATCTAGTCCAAGTGATATCAGTTCTTATCCTGTGTCTCATTACTTTATATGTCACTGAAGACACTCTTCATGACATATGAACTCCGGCCAGAGATTTCAAAGTAATGACCCTGACAAGAGGCCATGGGTATCATCTTTTGCTATCACAGAAGTGATGAATCCTTTATTGGCTACTCAATTACCTTCGAATACCTCAAGCTGTACCCAATCACCGCCCTATGAGCGACCTATGTAAGGCAACAAGGAATGGAGTCAAAACACAGAATCAGTATCCAAGATATCCTTGAGTACCTCAAGTTTAAGGATATTTGCACCATTGCTATGATGAGATTATCACTGACAATAGAATATGACATCCATGTGATGATCTCATAGCAGGTCATCCAATGTACTTACTACCTCTAGTAAGCATTCACATCTCAACTCTAAACATCTCATATTTACAGTTTCTGAGATCCACTGCTTGATCAAATCAAGGAGCTTGACATGTGCTAGTCTCTCCGGATTAATGATGTCTAGTTTCAGTAATCCTATGACTAGGGATAATTTAGATACTGACATAATTGCACATGATAGAAATCTCAGTAGTATGATCACATCATAATTTCCTTCATGCTATGTCATATATCATGGACTTCATTAATTTGCTTATAGATCAATATCAATTCATAAATAATCAACATCAAATTAATGAAATATGCATTTCTTTATTTATTCATAAAGTATGTACACAACTTTGTACAAAACGTGCTAAAGGCGATTGCCTTTAGGGCACTACTCTAACATTTGATAGGATCATCAGCTTCTTCATTTAGATCATAAGAACTATCCCTCATAAGATCACATAACATATCACGCATTCCATCATCATTTTCACTTTTATTACTCTAATTACTATCATTTTTGTCATCAGAATAATATTGTAAAATCTCTCCATGATGGTACCACTGCTTGTAGTTACTATTTATCCCATTTAACATTAGATGTTCATAAATTGATTGACTTGTCGTAAATAAATTATTGTTGCATTTTTTTCTAAGACAACGGACTACTCTTCCGTCATCAAAATGTCTAAATGAAAAATCTAGATATTCATTAACTCCTTTTTCATATTGTGGCAGTGCTCTATTAGAAAATTCCATCAAAGTTTTGACAATCATCATTGTCCTACAATACAAGCAAAATTGTAGAGGAGAGGAGATAACTTCATGTATATATTAATTTTCACAAGCTCTACCCTCTTTCCTTTTTATCAAAATTGCATTGTCGGCTTCAAAATGAGAGTAATCTGCCCTCTTTCTTTTTTATCAAAATTACATTGTTGGCTTCATGTATATATTAATTTACACAATGTCATATTGGAGATTATTTTTCTATATATGTAAAACGAAGAAGAATAAGAAGGGTAGTAGTATTAAATACAAGTTAACAATTACACTTGTTTTCATTTTTATATTGGAGAATTGGAGTGATTTTCTAGTATTAAATAAAAATTAACAACTACACTTGGGTTACGTGGGAATGGACACGGGCGGGGGGGGGGGAGAACATGATGAGCTTCAGCTTCGACAGTAGAGGAGAGGAGATAACTTCATGTATATATTAATTTTCACAAGCTCTACCCTCTTTCCTTTTTATCAAAATTGCGTTGTCGGCTTCAAAATGAGAGTAATCTGCCCTCTTTCTTTTTTTATCAAAATTACATTGTTGGCTTCATGTATATATTAATTTACACAATGTCATATTGGAGATTATTTTTCTATATATGTAAAACGAAGAAGAATAAGAAGGGTAGTAGTATTAAATACAAGTTAACAATTACACTTGTTTTCATTGTTATATTGGAGAATTGGAGTGATTTTCTAGTATTAAATAAAAATTAACAACTACACTTGGGTTACGTGGGAATGGACACGTGGGTCTAATCTATTATAAAGGAATGGACACAAATACAAATTATCATTTAGATTAATAGAAAATATCTAATAATTCAAATACAAATTATCATTATAAAATATTTAATAATTCAAAATAAATAAATATAGAAATTTAGAGATTTTATAAGACAAATTATAAGCTTACGTTTTTATTAAACAATAATAAAAGAAAAGATAAAGTTTTAATCAACTAAAACTTCTTATCTTTATCTCTCACAAGTCACAATATATATATTGTTAACAAAATTTGATTATTCGACAATTGAATATCTAACATTTTATAAGAAGTAAAATCATAACGTTATTATATGCTAACCTTTTAAAGGAAAAATACACATTAGAATTTAAAGAATTTATATATTAAATTTATTTTAAAGTTATTTATATTAAATATGTGATTCAAGAAGGAAATTTTGCTAAATAATCCAACATTAATGTACCCTTAAAATTGTGGACACCAACCACAAAAGGTCATGGAAGATCGTTCAAAGTTTTAAATTTTAAATTGACCAATCAAAAGTTGATATTATGAAAGAAAAGATAAGCGTGACCACAACAACTTGCACCACTTCGTGTCTCTAGTTAGCAAGAGATTTTTTAGAATAATAAGAAGGCAATGTGGTTATTTTTAAAGGTATGACACTTTTTTTTAATTGCAATAGAGTTTAATTTTGTTGTTAAATTAAATTTGCTTCTTAATTTTCCTAACTATATTTTTATATGAATTTTAAGATAAATTGAATTTATCAAATCAGGTGCAATATTATGTGATGCAACAAGTGCATGCACATTATAAAATTGACTTTATCATTTACACAAAAGCTATCTCAAGAGCAAACATTGCCTAAAGGATGTGGTGGAAGGTGATTGGCAATAGTTGATTAAGAATAAATGGGAGATTTTAAATTTTAAGGTAATGTTAAAATTTAAGTACTTTAACTTATTTTGTTAGTTGTCAAATAAATTATTTATCAATGTATGGGAGTAAAGCGAAAGAAACACAAGTAATAGGGGAAATCAAGAGATGAAATCAGTTTCTGATACAAAGTCAACTATACAAATTGCATATATGATGGTAAAGTAAAATTTTATTTATTTAAAATTAAAATTATATTTTTATTAAAAAATAAGTTCTAATTAGTCATTAATTTTCTGTCTTTTTTGTCTTTTTTGTAAGATAAAGATTCTGATGAGTGACCCGATGCTGTTAAAGTTTAGAGGGTATCGCGACAAAAGCCAAATGGAACTTGGTCTATTCCAAATGGAGAAGAAATAATGGTATGAAAGTTATAGTCAAATTAGAGTTTTTTGAAAAAATTAAAATTACTGTACTAAATTTTCAAATTTTATCTAAATATGCAGAATAAGCTTTAAGAAGAGGGACAGAAAAATAAATAAAACATTTCGTCTACACCTCAACCACTCGTTGAGCATTTTGGTCTTGTCCTAGAAATAAAGTCGAGTTATTCGCAAAGTTTAGGTGTTAAAGGGATAACATCTAAGCCACGAGAAAAATTGAAATTCTAGCTGAAGCTGAGGCTGCAAAGAAACATGCAAGTGATTTAGACGATAAAGTTGCAAGACTTATTGAAATCACAAAAACACAAAATGAAAATATTCAAGCTCAAAAATATAAGATTCAAGCTTAAGATGCAACTATTGAGAAGCAAGCCACGGAAATGAAACAAATTTCAGTTGTTTTTACACATTTGGTAAATACTGGAGTAATTCCTAGTTTGTTACTTAATTCTTATAGATCCATTAAGTGCCACAACATTAAATACCCCAACTACTTATGTAAGTTTATAAATATATAAAATCTAGAATAGTTAGTATCACTTCTTATTATTATCATTATATCATTATAAAATGTTAGTATTAAATTTATAGCTTAATATTTTATAAACTAATTAATTGATTTTATTTTATTTATTTTGTAGCAAACAAATCAACATTGAACTTCATCACGAAGAATAGCCGGAAATTTGAGCTTAGAAAGGTTTAACTTAAATTAGTACATAGTAGTTTGAGATAATTGTAATAAATAATTTTCTTGGATATTAAAATTTCCAATTTTATATATTGAAAATTAGAATTTTGTACATTTTGGTGATTTTATATATTTTATATACACTAATAATTTTTATTTGCTTGTCCGATAATATCTTGACACTAAAATCCATATCATTCGTGACAACTTCTATTTTATGGCCACCAATGCAAAAAAATTATTGATTAAGTAATTAAAATGTTAAATTTAATAATATTATTTGTGACAAACACTACCACATTAGTGATAAATTAATTATAACATATATTCTTTTAGTGACAACATTATTGTAACATATAACTTTCATACTTAACGAAATCATTGAGACAATATAGCTATTGATGCAAATTTCTTTTATAGATAATATAATTTCGTTGATGAATTAATAGTTTTATTTGTGATAATAATAAACACATTAATGACAATACTTTTTTATAAGTCAGAAAATGTATTAATAAATAAATAAAAAGTATGTACAACAAGAAATTGCCTAAGGGGACAATCTCTAACCCAATCGAGGAGACTTACATCAACATGAGGAGTATTGAGCCCCTCACCATACAAACACAATAGCAGACTAAAATATGTCCAGCACCCACAAGATCAAATTAAAGGCCATAGTACCAGCAACACAACCAATTCTGAATATAGGACCTAAACATCCACAAGAATTCAGTCATGTCCAGTGCACCCGCATAGGCAGTGAGTAGTAGCTCGCCGAAGGGGGAAGGGCCAATGGGAAGGACCAGGTAGCATCTAATGTCTCGCTTGCTGCCAGAATGGAGTTATCTCTCATTTTGCTAATGCTACAGTGTTTATCGAAACCGTGCCATGATGCTCCCATCAACTAAGAGTGGATGAGAGATACACATTATACTTTCCAAAACTGTTTGGCCTACCTGCAAAATAAATAACAGAAAAGCAAGAAAAGGAAAAACAAACCAACAACCTCACTTTACGTTCTCTCTGTGTTTAAGCTGAGCTGTTCCAGTACTTAGAAAATCACTTTAGTAATGATGTTCCCCACTTCCATAGCTGCATTTTTTAAGGTTCTAAGGTTTCTTTCAGACCATAAGTTGTACACAATAACAGCAAGTAGAATAAGGAAAAGATTGAGGTCAATGTTTCTGTGGCCTTGAGGTTGGTTGAACCAAAGGAGAATTGTTTGGAGGTTGGGCAATTGGGGAATGTTGAGCTGAAAGTGGCTGAGGTAGTGTAACCACACGGATTTGGAGAAGGAACATTCGAAGAAGAGGTGGGGAGAGGACTCATTATTCGAGTGGCATAGAGAGCAATGGTTAGGGAGATAAGTAAATAGGAGCTGATCCCTTGTCTGGAGCTTATTAAAGACAGCTAGACACAAGATAAAGGCGTACCTGGGGTTGGCCCCTTTATGCCACACTAAATTGTGCCAAGGTACTTTCGGAAGAGACGGTCTCATCAATGTATATGCGGAAGTATTAATGTAAATTCTTGTAGGGCTAGCAGTCCATTCAAGTTGATCCAATTTGGACCCATTCGGTTGATAAGGTAAAGGCTCGAGTGTACGAATGGTCTCAATTGAGGCGTCCTGCAAACACCACATATTGTCTCTGACAGCAACTTTTGCAGTCATTGGAAGTTCTGACCCATTGATAGCTCTAGGTGTAGATAAATCCTTGAGAATACCGCTTGGATGTCAAGGGTCCTGCCATAAGAGAGTAGGAAATTCATTTCCTATTCTAAATCTAAAATGATTGCCAATAATATTTCTAACCTGAATAAGTTTCCTCCAGCTCCAAGAACTATTAGGATTCAGGTGTGCACACCAGAAAGTTGTCCTTCTAAGAATAATAGAGTGAACCCATTTAACCCACAAAGCTTTCTTATCATTGAACAAAACCCATATCCTTTTTCCTAGTAAGACATGGTTCCAAGTAGCAAATGTTTAAGCCCCAGCCCACCCTCTGATTTAGGTCTACAAAGATCGTTCCACTTTACTTTGGAATGAGTGTGAGACTCAACCTTACCAGATCACAAGAAGTTCCTAAGTTTAGACTCAATTTCTTTAGTGACAGAGAGACGAAGCAGGAAATGGCTAGCCCAGTAGACCTAAAAAGTGGACAAGATAGAAATAACCAATTGAATTCTACCAGCATAGGATAAGGCTTTGTGGATCCACTTACTAACTCTGGCATCAATTTTATCCAACAGCGGAGGACAAACTCGCCTAGTCAATCTCCCCGTTAAAAGAGGCACACTTAGATATCTAATAGGAAGAACCAATTTTTATTTTTGTGAAAAAATGATGTTGACACTTTTTATTAAAATATTAGTGATCAAAAAGTAATAGACACTGATAAAAAAATTATTAATGACAAATATTTTGTCACTATTTATAATTATTTTAGTAGCGATAATATTGTAATAATAAGATGAAGTACTGTTACGACTTTATTCATCATTACTTTATGTTATTTCTATCGACAAATTTGTCATAAATATATAAAGTTATTGTGATCATATAGTGTCGTCACACATTCCATAGGTTTTAGTGTTAGCACTTTTGTCACAATATAATGAAGTTTTGTTATGATTTAATTCGTCACTATTTTATTTTATTTGTGACGATAAACTTGTCATAAATATGTAAAATTTTTGTAACCATATAGTTTTGTCACACATTTCACAAGTTTTAGTGTTACAAAAGTGTTACATAATTGTGACCATTTCTTAAATTAGTTTCTATTTCATTAGTGATGGAGATATTTGTGACGGGAGGTGACGACTTCAAAGATTGGACATTGTTAATATTAGTGACTATTATTACTGCTAGTGACAACTTTTACTTTCACTAAAAATATAATTTATTGTGGCGACTCTTTCATCCCTAATATAACATTGACAAATTAAATACAATTTTTCATAATTATAAATCATATTAAAGTGTAAGATCAAATATATTATTACACCAAATATAAATTATAGGAATATCATAAAAGAATTCACAAATATTCCTAAATATAATTATTTACTTGAAGAAGGACTTTTCTATCTACTGAAAATTATAAAAGGCCTCATATTTACTTTTAAGGAATAAAATATAATAACCATTGAGATTAAATAAAAAGCAAAAATTTCTCCGTATTTAGAAATTAAATTCTAATGAATGTAGGATTAATGCGATTTTTAGTTGAAAATAAAATTTCTTGCTTTTAATATCTAATTTACATTTCAACAAATTTGAATGAATTAGAATCGAAACATCAAAATGAAATGGTATAAGCATGAGCAACTTCCAATGTGTGAGCCCCTCCACATTATTGACACAAAAATGGTTTAGCAATCACGGCTGGCCCCGGTCCTTTTGATCATTTCCAATTTTGCAGCAAACGTCTGATGTGATATTCTTTTTGTTGGAGGCAAATGGCTCACCAAATAGTTGGTTGCTTGCGGGCCTTGTTATTGAAGTTATCAATTCCCTCTCTCCCTCCATGTTGTAGTGCTGTCTATCTTTGGCTTCGAGATTTTTGTGGATATCTACAAAAATTATAAGAAAAAAAAATGTTTGACTGTAAATTTTAAAAATATTTTTGAAGTAGAAATGACTTTTTCAAAAGTTAAAATTTTGAAGATGTTTAAAAAAATTTTAAATTTTAACTTTTTTTCAATAGATCAAATTTGTGTCACTTACGTAAGTATTACTGTGACTCTTCTGTTTCTTTTCTTTGGAGTGTTCTATTTCATGCCTTTTCTCATTCGTTTAGACTATTCTCATACGCTATTAACTTATCAGTCTCAATTGACATTTTTTTTGTCAACTTTATTTCTTTAACTCAATCCAAATAGCGAGGCAAAGTTGCTCCCTGTAAAATTAGGTGTTGCCTGTATATGTTACTTGAAGCGGTAAAAGAAATGTTGGTGTACAGATCTAGCTACAATCCAAGTTTTATCAAATATTAAATAACTAATAACTAATATAATCAGTTAATCAAATCAGTGGATATAATCAGTAGCTCCAAATATTCCTTAATCTTTTTGATGGACAGCATACCAAACTCGATAGCATACGGAGCAAATGAAAGCGTCTTTCACGTTGATCATGCTAGTCGCGACCTTACGAGTGGATAGACAGACAGACAGACGACGAGAAGGAAAGCGTTGGGGTTTTGACAAGTTATGTTTTATCTCATGTGGAAAGAACCGTACTGGGTCTTAGTCTATTCTACAGGCATTGACAAGCTATGTTACATCAATCAACTTTTTTTAGGTTTTTTTTTTCCCACAATGGACTTTCGAAGATGGCTGTGGAACCAAAGGATACTGTAGGACTCACTAGCATGGGTAGGGTGGGTAAGGAGCAACGGGTCTCATCATAATCCTTTCCTGAGTTATAATAACAGCCATATTTTCAAAGTCCCCGTCTATTTCAACGTCAGAGTCCAAGTACAGTTATATGAGGTCTAAATCAAGGCTAGACTTTTATGCTGCAGGGGTAATTACTATATATATATATATCTCTAATGCTACTAAACCCGATGGAAAACTTAGAATAGATTTTGCTGTGTTACAAGTCAAACGAAAGGCCGTACTTTGCCTTATTTCAGAACTAAGCGCTTTCTATCAAAATAACGAAAATAAGTGAAACTTATTAACGACTAGGCTACTTTAAGCACAACAAGAACAATTTTCATATTTCTAGTTTCGTATAATTCATCCACCTGAAGTAAATCGTTTGTTTGGGGTGGTGTTACACCATGATCCTATTATCGTCACTATTACATTCGTAAATTACACGATATTTGAAATTTGGATTGATTAGGTTTGCATCAGTCAATGTAGAATCTCAACATGATCTTAAAATCTAGATTAGTAATTAAGGTTTTTTGACCGATAATGATTAATAAAAGACAATTTCAATCATCAACGGCACTTTTATAAGAGTTTCCCATCCAAGTATGGACTTCTAATTCATATATTGACAAGAAATGTTAACTGTTGTGGGAATATATAATGCCTTCAGTTGACATTCCAAAACACTATAGCTGCTCCTTAAAAATTAACTACTGCTGTTGCCTTTGAGACAATTCCTCCAGAGCATATTATAGGTAGCCACATCAAACTGTTTATTCTGTGTCTTCTCTGTAATATCTCCAATTTTCAAAGATGCTTCTTTCTGTATATAAATCAAGTGTCATTGTTAACAAAGAAAAGTTGTAGCTCTACACTTAGAGATTCCTGCACAGTGTTCAGTAAAGATGGCATAATCTTACATTCCTTCCAACAAAAGAAGCTTAAATTGCTATAAAGTCGTACACCTAAAAGGGTTGTCGAAGGTCACTTGTAGGTTATAAGTAAGCAAGCTTATTTATTATACTAAAAAATACCCTTTAGTGTTAAATCTATTTAATTAAGTTTTAAATTTTCTAAAATGAAAGTTATGAATTTCAAATATTTATATAGTTAACAATAATATAAAATAAAAGGAGAATCATAAAAAGTCAAATCATCATAATCAATTCTTGTTATATTTACCACCTCGTATTTTATTTAAATAAATGTTTTGAATTTATAAATTGTATTTAAAATTTTAACACTTATATAAAAAATTAAAAGATTACCACTCAACGAGTTATTATTAATATTTAAAAGAACTTTTTCAGTTGCCTGAAAATTCAGTACAATATGGGAAAAAGCATAAGGAAATACTATCAGAATACATCTTCACAGCAAGATTTCTGATAACATTTTTTAAGTAAATGGTGTATGTGAATGCTCATGTTCCTTAATTATTGAGAACCACACGTGTCTCTGTCCCTCGTCTCTTTCTTCCTCGGGTCGAAACATTATGCACATGATTTTAAAACTGTAACTTGATTGGGACAGGGAGCAAGCCACTTTCTTTTTCCTCTTGCAAATTTAAATTTGGCATGGTGGAGGTGGAGCCTTCTCAGACTTTTCTATTGAAGGACCCCGTCAATTAAATTCCTAGAAATATACTTAAAAAGTGGGGGTGGGGGTGGGGGGGACTTTCTTTTCTAAAGCAATTTTTAGGTTGGCACACTAGCTACTTCTTTTGACTATTTAACACCAACTTACCATTATATCATGTTTTACTTTACATGTTTAGAGAAAGATATATTCCTATGGCTTCTTCAGGTTTATGTGGCAAAACTTTGAAATTCCTATAATTGACTCAGCATGCACGAAAATGAAGTTTCAAAAATAGCAAAACAAAAAGAATTTGAAAAACATATATTTTCAACAAAATTGTGTGAAAAAAAATTGAACTATATTCTTGCATATGTTAAGTTGTAATTTGCAAAAGAGATTGATTAAATAGCTAATGATTACTAAAAACTATTAACTATTAGCTATTAGCTATTTAATCAGATCAATCTCTTTTAAATAATAATTAAAAATAATCTTACGTTTTTATTATTTATAATAATATAAAACCGTTGAAATTACAATTTAGGTATAAACTGACTTTCTCTTTTGTTGAGAAGGAGTATACAGTACTTGATTAAATTCCCCTTACTACTCTGTTCTGTCTTCAATAATTTGTGTATTTTGTTTCTATCACAAGCAACTTTGTTCAGGATTGCGACACGTAGCCTAATACTTCAAAAGATGAAAAGCATCTGAGAGAGGGGTTTAGATTTTGGAAAGTTATGTTTGTCCTTGACGAGAAGTTGAGTTCATTCACAAACGGTGGGCGATGCTTCAATTCATCAAATAAGCAAGCGTAGAATCTTAGGTATTAGACAAGAGTTGTTGCCACAGTCTGAAGGGGCCATGAAGACTTGCCTTTTTAGGGTCATTTCTGACCCACTCAAATTTATTAGACAAGCCAATTACTCACTACATACGACTGAAGATTAATCCCTATTTAATTTTAGTCCACAAATGAAAGTTTTCTTAATTTGATGATGATCATTTAGGGCCACCCCCAATCAATCAAAAATCTTCATCATTCTCTCTAATGTCTTCAGAGGCAGTTGAAATATCATGTCCAATTTTCTCTTGAATAAGGACAAGAATAATCTCCATTGCTGGTCCAAACTCACCACCTATGGTTTTATAATCGACGGAATTAGTATATCTCAGTATTTGAATCACTTCTTTACAATAAGTTAAATATCATGATAGGAGATGGTCCCTTTTTAAAAAAAAATTCTACCACACTTGTAGTTTTTAAATTTGAAGATTGAATTTGAGATGATACCTACTAGATTTTTTGAACGAAAATTGGATCTTTAATTCGGAAAAAAGTGAATAATGTGTTTATAAAGTTGAAGATATATGATTCTATATGCCAACACTTTGCTCTAAGTTTTCACTAAAATAATGGAAGCTCTTTCAAAACGTATTCACAATGAAGATAAGGGTTGATTGAAATTATGATTTTTCTATATATAAAAAAAAAGAAATTTCATTAATTTTGCCAGAAACAAAAAAAATAAACAAGAAAAAGAGCGGTCGCTAGTGGCATAGTTCTATATTACGTCTAGTCGTATAGCACTAAAGATATCTTATAAGTATGGATGCTAACTAGGGTTAGGGCTATAGGCACTAATACATTGTTACATACACACAAAAGTTATAGCTAGGTACACCCTTCTTTTACTTCTAGCTCAATCCAATTCAAAAAGCTGGCGTTTTCCAGTTTTATATTTGGATAACCAAACTGAATAGTAACTAAGCTTCCCACCAACGCATATACGAGAAGTAGGGTTTTTAAGATGATGAAGAAACGCGTACAAAAACGAGATGGGTCTGGAAGAACAACAACTTCATCTTCTGTGATGAGAAGCGTGCGATACGGTGAGTGTCAGAAGAATCACGCAGCGAACATCGGAGGCTATGCGGTGGATGGCTGCAGAGAATTCATGGCAAGTGGAGAGGAGGGAACTAATGATTCTCTTCTCTGTGCTGCTTGTGGGTGTCACAGGAATTTCCATAGAAGAGAAGTGGAAACTGAGGTGGTCTGTGAGTATTCTCCTCCTAATTCTAGTCGTCGATAGAATTTGATTAAACAAATTGTTTGCTGTTTGTATATTGCTGTTATGGGAAAAGGGAAACCACAGCGTTAGTCTTCAGGTGTACTGTTCTCTTTGAAATGTGCTTTAAGGCGTGTACGAAGTATCAAATTTCTTGTTCTTCAATCTGCAAGAAAGATCAATTATAATTCCTTTTGGACTTCTTCTCAAATCTCATATGTTTGGCTGACTTATCATAACTTTCAAGTACATATATAGAGATAAGAGATTTCAGTGAGCATCTAAGATGACTTTATTGAAGTTTGATTTGTCAACAAATAGAATTAATAACACGGAAAAAAAAATTTCCTCATTAATATGTTCAAGCATTTAGCATTTGCCAAAATCTTAGAACCACCAACAGCATGAACGACTGAAATTATAAACTCATCACTTCCTTAAATTACTTAAGAAAACTCATTTAATATCTAATCCATAATGGCAGTTCATTCCCTTGAATATTAGCTCTAAGTTTCACTCAGTTGTTCCGCTTCCAATGGCCTTGAATTTATGCATGATTAGACAGCAACCTTCAATTGATGCAAACTCGCTTATGCTTTTACCGCAGATCAACATAAGACAGGAGGCATGTTAAAAGGGTATAAGTAATTAACTAAGAATGCTTCTTACTCGATCAAGACCTATAGGCTGCTGAGTTTCGAAAATTTAACCTTTATTCGACTATACGTAAAGAATATAGAATTTGTTGCCAGGTAGATGAGCATATCTCTTTAGCTGTTAGATAGTGAAGTTCTGAGTGTTTCAGTTTCATCAGCCTGGTTGTTGACAGCTAGATATCTTCCTGGAGTTTGAAAATGAGGTGGATAGCTGAACATGCACAGTCCATTTTATAAGTTTTCTACGCCTTGAAGCTAGTATATACTCGAACTTGCATGCATATACACGAATACATAAACATATAATGCCAAATTGGCAATGAGCTTGTACTTAATATGGCAGACCGCTTTTCACTAAAGGGCGTAATAGATTTGGCCGCATTCTAGAGTGAATTTATCTACTATCTGTGTGGGAATTCTGTGTATTGATGAACATATATTCTCTTTATTTCTTGCCCTGAATTCTTGCCCACTAACAGTTTAAGTGTATTTTTCTGATAAGGATAGTTCATCTTGTTTAATTAGCAATATCTAGAATAAAAATTTTAAAGGTCCACTATCCAATCACCTTATCTCTAATTCAGTATCTAACTTAAAGGTCACAAAAGTAAAAAAAAAAAAAAACATAATATACCTCCCTCTTTTGGATATAGGATTACTAGAAAATAATAATAATAAAGAAGATTACACAAAAGAAATAATAATGGAGTACGAAAGAGCAACATACTTTCTATCTTCTTACAAAGATGCATCTTTTATTATTTATATTATTATCTTATAATCAATAGCGTATAATTTCTAAATGATTCTAAGAAGAAACTCTCGTACTATGTAAACAACCATTGTAAATAATATTTCTAAATTGGTCCGTGCGAATCAAAAACAATTAAGTCATGATTGAGCCCGAGTTTGATAGAGTTTTGGATAATTTGATTGAAAATCAATCGACTTTGAAGCTTTCGCCTCGAACTTGAACCCAATCGAGTTTCACATATCCAAATGTAAATATTTATTAAAATATAAAATGATATCATCTTTAAATGAAATAAGTTCAAGTTTCAAAACCATGAAAGTTCAAACAAAGTTCAATCTAAAGTCCAAGAAAAGAAATGAGTCCAATTTTTTTTTGTTTATAGGGGAAAGAGAAAATAAATTAACTTAAAGCTTTGGAATACAACACTCCTCGAGCATCATTGTGAAGCTGCTTCTGGATGCCCTGGGGAGGATCCTGGAAGATATGAAGAGCTAGTTGGAGAAAGGTCGCAAGATTCGCCAAACTGTCGACACATTGATTCCCTTCTCGGGCGACATGTTGGATTTGTATCTCCCAGTCTTGATGAAAAAGCTCCTTGATACCTGGCACCAAAAAGGTTTCCTCAATCAGAACAAAGATGGATAAATTAATAATGTTAATTACCTCGCGACAGTCTGTTTCGACAACAACTCGTCGATAACCTAGTTCCCAAGTCAAAGTAGCGCCTGAGAAAATACCCCAAAGTTCTGCTGAGAGAGGAGAACCCCGTCCGATAAACTACTGAAAGCCCCCACACTAGTTTCCATGGCTATCCGTAATTAATCCCCCAATGGAGGCTTTAGCGATCCCGCGTTTAACTACACCATCAGTGTTGACTTTCACCCAACCCTCCAACGGTTTAGTTCAGCCCACTAAATAGCCGATGGGCATGCCTTGAGACTGAAACACACAACTCTCCATAGCTCATGCTCATGCTATCCAACCAACGTAATCCATAATGATTCTATAACCTACGTACGACCATTCAAAATTCGGTTCGAACACGCTCCCATTTTGCCATTTCCAAAGGAACCAAAAGGTTACCCCAAAGATGATGGACCAAGCTTCCTGTTGGACCTGGGAATGTCTCATGAGGTTGGACACTAGCCACGTTTCCATGACCTGTTGAAAAAATCCTATATCGACCTCTATGGGATGGAAGTGGCTCCAGAGATCTTTCACTCGCGAGCAGTCTCTCAGAACATGAAGAATGGATTCTTCGTGCTTCTAGCCTAAAATTAAAAAAAGCTCAAATCTATTTCAAAATATGAAATAAAAAAGAGTTAAATCTAGCCTAAAATTCAATTAACACATATTGAACTTATTAATTTTGAGTCAGCTTGAGTTGGATTAGGTTGAACTAGGACATTTTTGTCATTCCTAATAATAGTCACAATAATTGTCAAAATCAATTATATGCCATTGTATTATGAAGAATTTTGTGAGGGTTTTAGGGTTCCACAAATTTTTGATTTCACTATAATAAGGAAGTTGATAGATATAGATGTGTAAGAAAAGTGTGGTGGTAATTTGTATGATCCTGTTGGAATTTTTAAAAACAAAAGAGAAAGCAAGATAATAGAAACCAAACTTTTACTTAACTTCTATTGAACTCAAAATAATGACAGCCTTAAATAAACATAGAAATAAACTAACCTTCCTAAATACTAGCAACTAGAAGAATAACATGGGAATCAAGAAAAGGCCACTACCTCACTAACTTTACAACTAACTGACTAGATAAACATGGTCACATAATTAATAAAAACAATAATTTTGAATCAATATTCAACATTCTCCCTTGATTCAAAATTACAGATATTGAGTTATTTTGTTGGAGCACATATCTCCAATGTTACATGTTGTATTCATAATTTGAAGCACTTCTCTTCAATGGACGATGCACTTCTTACCAATCTTCAACTGTTGATGCACTTCTCATCAAACTTCAACTATTGATGCACTTCTCATCATCTTGTTGATGCCCTTCTCATCAACCTGCAATTATTGGAGCACATCTCTCCAAACACATCTTGGTGCACATCTCACCAACTCTTAAAAAAGAGATTCTTTACTAACCAACTCCACCATATTTGCTTGCTTCTAGCCATTGGAACAAATTTTTTTTCACTCAATCTCACAGCCTCTCAAAGATCTATGGCTCTGATACCATGTTGAAATTTTTAAGAACAAAAGAGAAAGCAAGATAATAGAAACCAAACTTTTACTTAACTTCTATTGAACTCAAAATAATGACAGCCTTAAATAAACATAGAAATAAACTAACCTCCCTAAATACTAGCAACTAGAAGAATAACATGGGAATCAAGAAAAGGCCACTACCTCAGTAACTTTACAACTAACTGACTAGATAAACATGGTCACATAATTAATAAAAACAATAATTTTGAATCAATATTCAACAGATCCTCTTTTATGAAATTTATTGATTTTGTAAAGCTAATGGTAACAAGGAATTAATGCCAGCATACATAGACTCATATTATGAGCTTCTAACAAAGGATGAAAGGTCTCTAAGATGGATATTATAATATGTTTCAACGTCAAATTTGTTATTGCCACGAATGGAATCATTATAATTTTGCAATTAAGAATAAAATTTTGATATGTACTTTTACTGCCAAGCAAAAATTTTGCATGATTAGATAAATGTTACATGGACAAAGTTAACATTTTTGGATAACTTTTAATGCCTGAGTTGGGGTATGTAATGAATTTCATAATATTTTTTCCTTTTTCATATTATGAACCTTTTTATTGAGGAACAAAAGAAATAAAATGAAAAAAACATATGTTAGTGCAACCTAAAATCAAAACAAACACTACAAGAAAATAACACATTGCCAACAGAAAACATTCCGTAGTAAATAAGCGACAAAAATTGATTTTTCATCAGTAAATTTGTCAGAAAAATTATTTTTTACGACCTCCAAAATATTCGTCGATAAATGTAGAGGGAAATTATCCCCGAGATTTTTCGATAGAATATAGCAATAGAATAGTAAAGTTTGTCATAAAAATAGGTGACAATGGTTGACAAAAAAAATAAGCATTTAAATTACTGATGGGACCACATTTTTGTCGGTAAAATACCGACGGAGCTATTGTTCTATCAGTAACTGTCCAATTGTTCATAAATTAAAATGACATCGTTTGATTTTAATCAAAACATCGTCGTTTTGAGCACTCACTTAAGCTTCTTGAACTTTGTTAATGCCTTGGAATCTAAAGAAAATGCCTAGAGTAGTTACATAAGACTTGAAATGGAAAATGAACAATTATATGGAAGGTACTTTGAAACTAGAACCAGTCATCGTAACTAGGATTAGCAAGCCTAAAGTCAATTTAAAGGAGTTAATATCAAAAAAGGGATAGGATTTCATATAATAGAATGAAATTGGACAATTTTATGGAAGGTGATATTTGTGAAACAATTAATGAGCATTTTTATGTATTGATAAGGAATAGTTTGAAAAGAAAGGTCAGTATAGTGCTTTTGTACATTTTGAATTAAGTTTTACAAATTTTCCTTTTAATACTTGATGGCTTGAATTTGGTTTTACCAATTATGTCTTAAATATGATGCAGGGATTCCTCATGACCTAAACCATAAGCTCAAATGAAAATTCTATATTTATGGGTAATTAAATCAAAGTTCAAGTTGAAGCCTTAGGAACTTGTCATTTGAATTTAGGTATTAGACATTATTTATACCTTTTCCAAACACTTTATGTTCCTGTTATTTCTCAAATTTTAAGTTCTTTATCTAAAGTTGATAAAGTTGGATATTCCTTTAAGTTTTGAAATGCATGTTGTAACATCCCGTCACCGATGGAAAGGTTATATTGGTAAATTGAGACGGGTTAGGATTTCTACCGTATATTATTGACTGAGTATTCATTTGGCCTCTAATTTTAGAGGAATGAGTCTTTTGCACATGCACATATATAGGTACATGCGTTCATGACATTTTCTCGGCTTTTGATTTTGAATTTGATATGAACTGTGATTTGTGAGATAATTAGATTCGATTATGATTTATTGGGAATTTTGGAATAATTGAGTTTGAATATTGAGTTGGAACTGTCTTGAGTGATCGCCAGTTGATAGTAAACTTTCGGAAAAATTTTCTGGTAATTCGAGAGAAAAAGTTCAGACCGGAAAATTCTCCGAGCGATGGACTGATTGACTGCATGGTGCTAGAATGACTGGTAAATGGAAATGGAAAATTTAGATATATGATATTGGAATTTAATATGTCGAGCTATTGAAATTTGGAGACAAATTGGACTGGAATGAATTGAAAAGAGAAAGAGATTTAAATATTTTGCGAGGAAAAAGACAAGAGACTTAGTTGATTAACCTTTAAATATTTAAGGTTATAAGGGAAGAAGAAAGAAAAGCCTTCCTCCCTAGGGCAAATTTTCCTCTCCTTCGATCGATTCTCTGTTTCTTCACCGTGCTTGATCTTTAGCTTGTGGCTCGATAGCTACTTCTCCTTGTGTAAAGCCAAGCCTAAATCCTAAGGAACATGATCTTTGGTGTGGTTCTGGGAGGAAACCGTTGGTGTTAAAGGTTTGGAGGATTTTCAGAATATTTGAGGATTAATGCTTAATTGGTAAGTTAATGGGTTTAATGTTGTTGATTTGTTAGCTTAATGCATTCATGGGGTTATTTGTGAAAGATTAGGGTAGTTTTAGTTAAGTTATTACTTGATTTAGAGAGAGAAATGGCGGAAGCTGGTTGGAGAAGACGACCTGCGACTCGCACTTCGCGACGTGCGCGAAGCCTCGCCGCGGCGAATCAATATTTAATTCGTCACGGCGAGCGGGAGGAAGACATCGCGGCGAGCTCTAAAATGTTGGACGTCGCGACGAGTCCTTTCTCATGCGTTGCGACGAGCCCCAAGAAAAACGTTCGCCGCTGCGAGTGACATCACACGTTGCGGCGAGCGCCTTCTAGACACCGTGGTGAATGATTTGAGGTCGCGACGAGGGAGAATTTTCTGAATTGATTTAATTTGGTTTTTGAGGCATAGCTAATGGTGTAGACCTCCAATTGAGGTGATGTTTGACTCGTTATGATCTAGAGAAAGAGGTCTACAATTGATGTGAAGAATGAAAGTTTGAATTTAAATTAGTAGGACCGCAATTAGTGAAAGATAGTTAAGAGTGTGATTGAAATTCAACCTAAGGATTGTTCTTGGTAATTGGGGTGTAATTGTGAGGTCCCTAATGTAAAGAAAGGCTATTGGAGATTAGAACTAAGCATAAAGAATGAATTCGATCTAGAGAATAGTGATATTGATTTTGAAATAATACCCTAGCGAGTATGATGTGATAAATTGATGGAATATTAGAATTTAAATTGGGGAGTTCCGTAATATGTTATTGAATTGGAATTGAGTCATTATTGAGCATTTGAGTGAAAAGTTAAAATTTGACAAAAGAAAGTGGAAAATGGAAAATAGCACCGGGAAAGTCATGAATAGGCATAGTACATCTTTTATTCAAGGCATGTGCATCATCAAATTATTTTGACTGCGCATTTTGTAATGGAAACTATTTGACTGTCATAGAGGCTCCGATGGATCGATATTCTACGGATATTACTGGGACTTCTAGGCTGTAGCTCGGAAGTACAGGTGAGTAACCTAGTTGGTTCCTCCATCTATGTGTGTTTAATATTATGCATTGATGCCATGTGGAGATAATGGATAGATATGTGCGTTTGATTTTGATTGATTTCGTACCATGGGTGTCTGAAATATTGGAAACTTGATATTGAATTGTTATTGTTTATAAATGATCATGAATGCATCAATGAAATAAAATTGTAAATGTCTATGACTGAAATACCAGATCGAAGGTCCGAAGGAATGGGAAATGGCACTGAAACATAAATGACTGTAAACAGAAATTGGAGCATATGCATTCATGCATAAGAGCATGATCAGATAATGACAGTTGTGATCGGAGCAGTCAACATAAGAGCCACAGGCTCACTGTATTAGGGCTTCAAGCCCATCGAAATACTGTTACTGAACCGAGCCTCGAGCTCGAGGGGAGTTAGTGCATACCCAGAGGGCTCTTCTACTCCCTAGACGCATCTGATTTCTTATCACTGATAGGCGCTCGGTCACAACACCGTAATAAATTGGACAGTGTCACATGTGCATTGCATATATGGTGTGATTAAATGTGAATTGTGTGAAAGGCGAAACACCTTATATTTGAGAAATGTAATCGTATGTAATTTATGGTACATCGATTGTATATGCATGAATGGAGTGAACCATCGATGATGGTTTCTCATTGAGTTCGCAAACTCACCCAACATTGCAATTATTTTTCAGGAATTGAAGATTTCCCCGTTAGATAAACGGGAGTATGATTACCGCAAGAGAGTCAGAGTTTAAAGTCGGGATTAGTTTCACATCTGTATTAGAGTCATTCGGTATTATTGTAAATTGGTAACTTTGCAAATTTCGCAGAATAGTACTGTCTTGTTTTAGGGCCCCAATTGGATATTGTTATAATTATAATGTGATTTCTAAAAGTGTTCAGGAATAGTCTTGGGCCCAATTGGATTACGGATTTTTGTGCATGTAATTGATTAAAGACGGTTGACTGTTTTCATACGACTGAATTTGTGTTTTGATTGGAACCGTTTTTAAATTAAATATGGGCTCAAATTATTTTCTGATATCTGCGTACTCTATTGTTTTAAAAAAAATGAAAATGCATTACCGAATTTTTGAATAGTATTGACTACTCTAGCATACCACCCTCGTGAGACATGGGCTCAGATATCACCCACGATATCGGGTTCGGGTCTTGCGGGAGTGGGGTGCTATATTTATGGTATCAGAGCCCAGAAGTACAATCTTACATGGGCTTTCTGAAAAAAAATGTGTCAAGTTACATGCATTTAAGTCATGTCACAACATACAGTGACAACTGATCCCCAGTCTTACATATTAGTCACATGCATGAGCATGTATCAGTCGTTTAAGCGGTTAGAAATAGTGAAGGAAATGATAATGTGTTAGAATGTGATAAAAAGAAGTTGTGGATATCGAGAAATCGGGAAAAGGTGTATAGTTCGACTTGACAGATAAAGATTTAGTGTACTGATATCGGCGGATATATTGGGTATATCCTTAAATGTGGGATAGAAATAAAGATATAGTTGTGGATTGATAAAGGAGAAAGAAAATAGAGATATGATAATGGCAAGGCTTCAAGTGTATAAAGTGGATGAAAATAAAATGTTCTATGGTCTTGAGAAGTTACAATTGGGTTTGAGTACTGTGATGAGAGTTATGAATAATGATATATGACTTTGAGTCAAATTATGTTAGTGGGAAATTAGGAATGATTGTACATCTATGAGATTGATTTAAGTATGAAAATACATGGGTATAATGCAATAATGAAAAGAGTGAAATGTAAGGCAATGAAAATGATAGATGGAAAAGTTGTTAAGGTTCAGTTGATTTGCCCACGTGAATGTACACCTGATTATGGGAGCCCATGGCAAGTGAAAATAGTAAACTTAATTGTCCTATATATGGTGATGACATGGGAAGCAATTGATGAATTAGTGATAATTGCCAGTCATGATTCTTATAGTTCGAAATTCTATAAGAGCAAGAATAAGAATGAAAGTGCTTATAATGATTAATTGGGAATGAATAGAAATTGTATACGATCCTCACGAGCGAGGACGGGTGCAACAAGGAAAGTTGTTGAGTTCAGATTATATTGTCACTGTAAGTATCACCATCATGGGTGAAATTATTAAGCATAAGTGAATAATATGCGTGAATATGATATAGGAGGTAATCGGTGGCTTATTAAATAAGTTCTGATCATAGTTCTTGTAGCCCCAAGTTCAAGATGAGTTGGAGTAAGGCATGAGAATGCTTGTGACAATAAATTGATAAAGAAGTGAGACTATTAATGATGTTAGCATAGGTAATGAGCTTGAGGGAATAAAAGAGGGACATGATTATAGCAAAGCCCCCATGATCGAGAACTGGTACCAAAAAGAGAAAGGTTAATCATAATTAAATAGGATTAAAGTGTTCTTAGTAGCATAATCTATTAATGGGTAAATTGATGTGAATATATTTGCAGATAAGATGTGATGATTATAGGGATGCATGCCAAGATATTAAAGTAAATGCAATTGTTTAAGTGCCCTGCAGAGTCTCATTTTAAGGGATGTTCTAATTTTGTAAGGCATAGTATGAACTGCTCTTATTGGGATATTATGCATAGTTAAAATTGATCTTCTCGAGGTATTAACAGTGACTGATATAAAGTGATGAAACATAGTTGATTGATAAAGTTTTATGAACAGTATTAATGATTGATAAGGTTTAGTTGATCTGACGATTTGATTTGAGAGTAATCATCGTAGGGGTAAATCTGAAATGAAGTACAAGTAAATTTTGGAGTTCGAATTCTAGCAGAGACTCAAGCGTAAGAGATAGAATATGCTACTGAAAAAGTGTGTATTACGTTGATGAAATGACTCTGATTATGTAAGAGGATTACTGAATATCAAAGAAATATTAATCGCGAATATGAGAAAAATATAGGTTCGTGTATATTTTGTGTAATTATGTTCTGAAAGTACGAGATTGATATAATGAATGTTTATTCAACCCCGGGAGTGATCTATTGCAAATAAATTGGGTTATGTGGAGAAATTAGGGTAAAGGAACATGTGTCAGAATATATTATGATGAAACAGAGAAAATTATAAGAAAATTGTTCCTCATTGGAGACATTCGATATTTAAAGAGTTATATGAAGCAATTATGGGTATAAGGAGTTTATTGTATTACCGAAGAGTAAAGTGTCTCAATTGTATTTAAATTGGATAGTGATTATGATCATCAATGATCGATTGAATGCATTTGAAAAGTGAAAAGTGAAGAAGATAAATTGGCACAGTTGAGGAAATTGGTTATTATGCAAGTTTCAAAAGAGCGAATCTTAACCTGATTGAATGAATAGTGGATGAGCTAGTATGCGAATATGGTATATTGGGAGACTTAATAACGATAGAGGTAACGATAAGATGCGAAATATCAAGGGACATATGTATACGTGATTTAGAGTCATTTAGAACTAGCCGTATGCTGGATGCGTCCAGAAATTGTCAAAGATTTTCTGATCTTATCAAATTGACAAGAATGTCTGAGGAAAAACATGTGAATGTTATGACTGATGATTGTAAAGGAGACATTTGGAGAAAATTTATAAATTGAGTATTGATCGTATCGTTTTAAATTGGAGCTTTTGCAATATATACTGAGCTTTTGCAATATATACTGAGGTGTCCCAGTAAAGGTTATAATGCAATCTATTGAAATTGTATAAAGCGATTTTATCTACCTAGGGACAAAAATAACTTCATGGGTTATATTATGATTGACGATTTCAAATTTGTTGTACTGAGTATTGCTTTAAAAGCTTGGAGACATTATGGTACAGAAACATTTGGAAGATGTTCATGGATATGCAAATCGATAATGGTCAAGAGATTTCGGGAATTTGAATTATTTGAAAAGGATTAAGCGATTGATTATTTCAACTAAGCTAGTGATGCAATTCGATGGATTGAATAAAAAAATTTCAATGGCTGAAGATCATAATTCAGACGATAAGCTTGTATTACTGAGAGCAAACTATTGATCTATCAAAGGGGCAAAAAGAAAGTATTATTAGTTATTGGAATTCTAAATCAGTTGTGTATATAAAGGATTGGCAAAGACCAAGTAAGGTGGATGAAATTTGCGAACCTTATCGAGAAATTGAACATAATTGTAATTATTGAGGAAAGTGATATGTATAATTCAATGAAGAAATAGGTGTAGTACAGACTAAAGAAACCGTTAGAGAAATCGCGAGGAATGATCAAAGCCTTATGGTTTAGTAAGAATACATCGAAAAAGAAATTGATGGTTTAAAGGGTAAAATCGGATGATTATATGTATGAATAACCAACAGACTTGACTCTGGGAAATAAATGTCAAACTGGTATTTTGGGGTTCATAGGAATATGAAAGTGATGTATAGTCCAGATCGATTGAGGACATAATAATTGTGGTATAGGTGACACCATTTGAACAATGTATTATGTTGATGAGTAAAGAGAATTTGTTGTGGGAATTGAGAAATTCAAGTAAAAAGGTAATGATTTGAGTGGATCGAGGTTATTAGAATCTTATGAGATTAGTGTTTTAGCACTAAAGAGACGTAATCTGATAAGCGATAAATGAAATGTTTCGAAGTGTATCGCATAGGCTAAGATACACTTAGATATGGATAAAGGTTTAAATAGTGACCTCTATGTGACTGTGGTGTAAATAGAACTAAGAATTGGGAATTTCAGTAAAGGATGATTAGGATTCTCAAAGTGTTACTTGGACAGGATTAGAAAATATTGTTAGGATCCGATATATGCGTTATTGATATTGAAAGTGGCGATTTGCGAGTATTCATGAGAAAACAGTAAAGCAATGTAGAGTTTAAGAGAGATGAGTGGTCTATTGATGGTTTTGATTTCAGTTAAGTGGCAGAAGTTATTTGTGTAGCAAAATAAGTGGAAATCAGAAAGTCATTGATCGAAAAGACTCCCCCGCCTTCCTAACCAATCGTGTGAAATTTTGAGGACGAAATTTTTGTTAGGAGGAGAGAATTGTGGCATCCCGTCACCGATGGGAAGGTTATATTGGTAAATTGAGACGGGTTAGGATTTCTACCGCATATTATTGACTGAGTATTCATTTGGCCTCTAATTTTAGAGGAATGAGTCTTTTGCTCATGCACATATATAGGTACATGCGTTCATGACATTTTCCCGACTTTTGATTTTGAATTTGATATGAACTGTGATTTGTGAGATAATTCGATTCGATTATGATTTATTGGGAATTTTGGAATAATTGAGTTTGAATATTGAGTTGGAACTGTATTGAGTGATCGCCAGTTGATAGTGAACTTTAGGAAAATTTTTCTGGTAATTCGGGAGAAAAAGTTCAGATCGAAAAATTCTCCGAGTGATGGACTGATTGACTGCATGGTGCTAGAATGAATGGTAAATGGCAATGGAAAATTTAGATATATGATATTGGAATTTAATATGTCGAGCTATTGAAATTTGGAGACAAATTGGACTGGAATGAATTGAAAAGAGAAAGAGATTTAAATATTTTGCAAGGAAAAAGATAAGACACTTAGTTGATTAACCTTTAAATATCTAAGGTTATAAGGGAAGAAGAAAGAAAAGCCTTCCTCCCTAGGGCAAATTTTCCTCTCCTTCGATCGATTCTTTGTTTCTTCACCGTGCTTGATCTTTGGCTAGTAGCTTGATAGCTACTTCTCCTTGTGTAAAGCCAAGCCTAAATCCTAAGGAAGATGATCTTTGGTGTGGTTCTGGGAGGAAACCGTTGGTGTTAAAGGTTTGGAGGATTTTCAGAAGATTTGAGGATTAATGCTTAATTGGTAAGTTAATGGGTTTAATGTTGTTGATTTGTTAGCTTAATGCATTCATGGGGTTATTTGTGAAAGATTGGGGTAGTTTTAGTTAAGTTATTACTTGATTTAGAGAGAGAAATGGCGGAAGCTGGTCGGAGAAGACGACTGCGACTAAATTTCATGACGTCAGGCGAAGACTTCGCCATGCGAATCAATATTTAATTCGTCACGACGAGCGGGAGGAAGACGTCGCGGCGAGCTCTAAAATGTTGGACGCCGCGGCGAGCTCCTCTCGACGTCGCAGCGAGCTTGAGTTTTCCATGCTGCGACGAGTCCTTTCTCATGCATCGCAATGAGCCCCAAGAAAAATGTTCGTCACGGCAAGCGACATCACACGTCGCGGCGAGCACCTTCTAGACGCCGCGGCGAATGATTTGAGGTCTCGGCGAGGGAGAATTTTCTGAATTAATTTAATTTGATTTTTGAGGCATAGCTAATGATGTAGACCTCCAATTGAGGTGATGTTTGACTCGTTATGATCTAGAGAACGAGGTCTACAATTGATGTGAAGAATGAAAGTTTGAATTTAAATTAGTAGGACCGCAATTAGTGAAAGACAGTTAAGAGTGTGATTGAAATTCAACCTAAGGATTGTTCTTGGTAATTGGGGTATAATTGTGAGGTCCCTAATGTAAAGAAAGGCTATTGGAGATTAGAACTGAGCATAAAGAATGAATTCGATCTAGAGACTAGTGATATTGATTTTGAAATAATACCCTAGCGAGTATGATGTGATAAATTGATGGAATATTAGAATTTAAATTGGGGAGTTCCGTAATATGTTATTGAATTAGAATTGAGTCATTATTGAGCATTTGAGTGAAAAGTTAGAATTTGACAAAAGAAAGTGAAAAATGGGAAATAGCACCGGGAAAGTCATGAATAGGCATAGTACATCTTTTATTCAAGGCATGTGAATCACCAAATTATTTTGACTGCGCATTTTGTAATGGAAACTATTTGACTGTCATAGAGGCTCCGATGGATTGATATTCTACAGATATTACTGGGACTTCCAGGCTGTAGCTCGGAAGTACAGGTGAGTAACCTAGTTGGTTCCTCCATCTATGTGTGTTTAATATTATGCATTGATGCCATGTGGAGATAATGGATGGATATGTGTGTTTGATTTTGAATTATTTCGGACCATGGGTGTCTGAAATATTGGAAACTTGATATTAAATTGTTATTGTGTATAAATGATCATGAATGCATCAATGAAATAAAATTGTAAATGTCTATGACTGAAATACCGGACCGAAGGTCCGAAGGAATGGGAAATGGCACTGAAACATAAATGACTGTAAACGGAAATTGGAGCATATGCATTCATGCATAAGAGCATGATCAGATAATGACAGTTGTGACCAGAGCAATAACGAAGAGCCACAGCTCATCAGATTAGGGCTTCAAGCCCACCAAACATCATATCGAACCGAGCCTCGAGCTCGAGGGAGTTATTGCATACCCAGAGGGCTCTTCTACTCCCTAGATGCGTATGATTTCTTATCACTGATAGGCGCTCGGTCACAACACCGTAATAAATTGGACAGTGTCACATGTGCATTGCATATATGGTGTGATTAAATGTGAATTGTGTGAAAGGCGAAACGCCTTACATTTGAGAAATGTGATCGTATGTAATTTATGGTACATCGATTGTATATGCATGAATGGAGTGAACCATCGATGATGGTTTCTCATTGAGTTCGCAAACTCACCCAACATTGCAATTATTTTTCAGGAATTGAAGATTTTCCCGTTAGATAAACGAGAGTATGATTACCGCAAGAGAGTCAGAGTTTAAAGTCGGGATTAGTTTCACATCTGTATTAGAGTCATTCGGTATTATTGTAAATTGGTAACTTTGCAAATTTCGCAGAATAGTACTGTCTTGTTTTAGGGCCCCAATTGGATATTGTTATAATTATAATGTGATTTCTAAAAGTGTTCAGGAATAGTCTTGGGCCCAATTGGATTACGGATTTTTGTGCATGTAATTGATTAAAGACGGTTGACTGTTTTTGTACGACTGAATTTGTGTTTTGATTGGAACCGTTTTTAAATTAAATATGGGCTCAAGTTATTTACTGATATCTGCGTACTCTATTGTTTTTTAAAAAATGAAAATGCATTACCGAATTTTTGAATAGTATTGACTGCTCTAGCATACCACTCTCGTGAGAAACGGGTTCGGATATCACCCACGATATCGGGTTCGGGTCTTGTGGGAGTGGGGTGCGACACATGTTGCATTTTATTTAATAATAACAATTTTATTAGTTTTGTGATGGTTTATACAAATTAAAGTTTGATTATCTTTTTATTGAGACTTTGTTGGCCTTGCATTAAATGTTGGTATTAAACATAGTTTAGTACAAGAAAGTTTAGCTCATTTATGACATAAACATCTAAGTAACATATCTAAAGAAAGAATACAAAGATTGTAAAGAATGAAATCATTCTAATTTAGATTTTACTTATTTTATTAAATATGTGCATGGTATTAAGAGAAAACATATAAGACACATAATTAAGAAAACAAACACAAGAAGCACACAACACCTTGAACTTCTATATATTTTGATATATATGGGCCTTTTGATATTTCATCTTTTAGTGGGAAAAAGTATTTTGTCACTTTTATTGATGATTTTACATTATGGATATGTCTAATTGCTATATGAAAATCATAATCAATAAATTCCTTAGAGGTGTTTACTAATGACGGTTAAAATATACTTAGACCAAAAAGTGAAAGTTGTTAGGTCTTATAAAGGTAGTAAATTTAAAATGAAATTGGACAATGTCTTGACCTATTTGTTAAATTCTTAAAAAAGCATTGTCACACTAAAATACAACAATATTGCATAAAGGCATAAGCATACTTTATTGAGTTATTCTTATCTTTCCTTATCATTATGGATATATGCTTTGGAAATTACCTTATGTTTATAAAGCATATTCCTATACTACAAAAAATTAGGAATTAGGAATGAAAGCAAATCAGAAAATAATATTGTTTATTTTGAAATAGAAATATGTAGACTTTTAGTGGGATTAATGTTAAAATAACGTTATGATAATTCTAAAATTATCATAATATTAATTTTATCGTAACTTAATTTTTAAATTACTCCCATTAAAAGTTCACATATTTCTATTTCAAAATAAACAATATTATTTTCTGATTTGCTTGCTAACTATTGAATAAGTGTATTGTATTAAATACAAAATATTCTTTTTCATTGGCCCTATATTGTGTTGGAGAGCGTTACTCATCCTTTTTCTTTATAGTCAGGAGTTGTCCGTCCCTTTAGGTAAGTCGTCCAACTAATGTCTACCATATGTGTTGCTTTAATAATACGATTATGATGCGTTTGGGTTTTGTGTGAATGCAAAGAAAGTCTTGATTTTGTGTTTTTGTTTAGAATATTCTTATAATTGTTGATGAGTTTTTATGTTCTTCATTAATAGTCTAAGTATTTATTATGTGTGAAATGAGTTTAAGATCTTATGGATGATTTGAGGCATAACTAAGTTCTTAGGACAGTATATAAATTAGAAACCCGTGATGCAGCTCCTATGAGGCTTAACGATGAAAAATTCTATAAGCGTAGGAGTCACTACAAGAACTTGTTTTCTTGATTCACAAGTGTAACCAATGTCATGTACTATAGTATTAAAATCAATTGTAGGAGGCGGATTCAATTGATTAATACTTCAACTTCAATGTGATTAATTCAAACTTAGTATTAATACAAGAAATTCATAGGTTTAATAGACATGACAGTTCTTTGTATAATAAACCCCTACGACGGTTAGGTGTTAGCTCTTGTTTCTTTGCATAATGCATCTGTTACATATGATGAGAATGAACCTTTGAATGATCCAAATAATGAATATGTTGAAATTTCATTTGGAGAGGATGAGGAGGGAGAGAGATCTGAAGAGGAGCCTGGGTTTGATTCTGGTTCTTCAGAAAAAGAAGATGATGATGATTTTGATTTACAATTAAGTGCTGATAGTGATTAATTTATGTTTGTAATATAATATTATTATCAATAAATCAATTATTGAATTAGCAATATATTGTTATATATTGAATTGAAATGGTTATATGATGTGACTAAGGATCAAATCATAATTTGGAGCTAGTTACTATTCAAATGAAGCATCACATTCTGCAGCTGCAACCAGATGTACCTCCAGCTATTAAATTTGTAAATGAGGCTTCAACTTCTGTACCTGCTACTATACCATCCATCACCCTTATACCAATAGAGATATCAGGGGTAAACGATGCGGATGAAGGAGGCAGTCTCCAGCCTGGAGCTGAGAGAGTTGATGGAAGAATTTACAACACAATTGTCAACAACCTATAAGTGAAAATACATAAAACACCATATGTTTATAATTAAGTTATAGGTTTAAATTTTAAAATGATTTAAAATTAATTGTTTTTATATTAGGTTGATTCCATCTGAACCGTACTCAAGAAACATGACATTCAAATTCAAGGAGAAGATTGATCTTGAGGGTTATATATGGAAGAACATCTCTCAGGTGACAAAAGATTTTTATTATTAGGAGTTTGAGGTACAGAAAATATATATTTTTATTTTTAATTAAATTTTATACATTAATTAGATAAATATTGTAGGCTATAAGTACTTATTGTATGCTTTTCCTTTTTTCAAAAGGATTTTTTTTGAGATTATGAATTTAATGCGATTATTTATAAAGTATGGAAGAGACGAGCTTGTACACATTATAGAGACTTTGTTGGTGTGATACACAAGACTGGTGTACACCTCCTTATATTTTTGAATAAATATGGAGTCGTTGGCAGCAGTATTGGACATCACCCGAGGTAATGTCTATTTCAGAGCATAATTCTACCAAAAAACATGGAGGACCGGGGGGAGAGAGTCTTCTACATATTGGAGGATCTATTACCCACCAAAAGCATGCAAAGAGACTTGTAAGTATCTACACTTTACATTTATATTCTGATTTTTTTTACTTTGATGTATTTTAATTTAATTTAATGTGCAAATTTTGGAATGAAAATATATGTATTATGGAGAATGACAATGTTGTAAATCTGTGGTACCATATAGGGTTGTGTGTGTTGAGTTACTTTCTTAAGAGGGGGTAAATATCATAAAAATAGAGGAAACTCTTTTGAAAATTTTAAAAATTGTAGTTCACTTATACCATTTTATTCTGACGCAGGAAAAGTCTATAGGTAGGAAGCCTACACCCTGTCAATTCTTTTTGCACACACACACTAAGAAACATAACGGTGTGACCTTCATCAAAACCCGATGTAGAGAACTAAATGTATGTGAAATTTATGTTTTAATATTAATGCTTAATAATTATCACTTATTAACATAAACATTGCCTTCTAATAGGAGCAATTACAAGAAAGAATTCAACGACAATCTGAGCAATTTGAAGATGTTGATGAGAGTCAAACCTATCTTCATACAGTAGGTGGTAGGGACCGTCATGGAAGGATATTTGGCTTAGGTTTATTTGCAAACATATGTTATTCTCAATCCTCTACATCTAGTACAACATCATCTAGTGGGCTGTCCGCATCTTATGAAGTCCATAAGCTTTAGAACACAATACAAACACTACAACTCAGTTGCAACAGTTCATGGAGAACATAGCTCAATTCGGTAATGAGATGGATTAGTTGAAAGGGAAAGGCAGCACCTCATCGCAACATTTGGAGCATTTGCATTCACCAAATGAATAGCATAGTTGTAGTCATTTCGTATGCATTAAATACTTATTGTTGTATAAAATAATTTTTTATTATCAATTAAGATGATTCTTACTTTATATCATAAATTAACTTTTTATTTTAACAAATTAAATGTAGAAACAAATCAAAATATTATCAACAAATTACTGATAACTTTATAAATTATGTATCAATCATAATATTATCAAATACAATTAAATGCAGGAAAAATTAAAAAACAGTATCAGTAAATTTACCGACGGAAAACAAAGTCCGTTGGTAAAGTGTAATCAATTTATCGACAGATAAGTAAGTTCCATCGGTCTAGTTAGTTGTTAATTTACCAACGGAATTACCAAATCCGTTAGTAAATTTACCAATCGAAACAATCACTCTGTCGTTAAATTTACCGATAGTGCAAAATAACTGTCTCTAATTATAGTGACGTAACACAAAATATCCATCATTAAATTAGCGACATAAAATCTGTGCTTCGTCACAAATTATTACTTGCGGTCGTTTCTCTGATGCCTAGTTATGTCGGTAAATTATGTCGCTAACTTAGAAAATTATGATAACTGAAATTGAAACATAGTTATACTTCTTTAAAAACTCCAGGATATTATCAAGGGAAAACAAGTAGTTTGATGTTATTTGTCAATCATCTAAATGATCCAATCTAATCACTACAGTGTAGCCTACTAATTATACTATTCTCTTATAATCTCAAGCTTCTTGTTCCTTTCAATAAACAAAATATTCTTTTTGCAGACTTTAAATAAAATTTGCTTGGATTATTCATGAATTTCGAGACATGACTCACAACTTATAAGATTTCAAACCTAATATTAGTATGATAGATCAATGATCTAACTAGGCTTCTAAGAACTTTTGGATCTACATTATATATTACATCACTACTTTGTAACTTCTCATTTAATATTAGAGGAGTAGACATTGACTTATAAGACTCTATATGAAAAATTTTGAGATGATATTTAATATATTTTCTAAAGGATGAAAACCTCTCCTTTAGATTTCTTTACTGAATACTAAAAGAATATTCCATGTACCTAAATATTATTGATCTCAAAATTTTGCATGATGGTATGTTTAAATTCATCAAACACCTTTAAATTTATGTTACTAGATAACAAATCATCTATGTATAAACACGCCATAAGAAAGGCATAATTATTCTCTATTTTCAAATAGAGAGATGACTTATTTTGACTTACGAAAAATAAATCTAAAGATAGCATTTCAAACTTGAGAATCCTATGCTTATGTACTTCCAATGATCCTATTATCTCATTCATACAAAATTGGAACAAGTCCTTTGACTATTCAATGATTGTAATTATATAGTCATATCTATGTTACATAGTTCAAAACTTTTCTCTATTCTCTAACCGTGTCTCTATAACTTCTTATTTTATTGACAATCTTTAAGCCTCTTAAGAAAAAATCTAAACCTTATTAAGCTTCTTCATTTTTCATATTATCAAAATCTCTCTAAATTTTTCAAAGCTTAATCACAATGATTACGTTTGTTAAATCAAAGGGGGTAGTAGTTTCGCGAACTTTTTGATTCGTTTTTAGCAAAAAAAAAATCAGAAAATTAAGAGAACTAAAAATAAATCAACACTGAAAATTTGCTAACATAGTTCGACACATTTTGCCTACATTTGCGGAGCCCTTATCCTGCTTAATCACTTTTACCGAAATATAATAGATTTACCAAAGGCTTTACTGAGCTGACACTACTCAACCCTTGACACTATCTCTCAGGTGCTGGAGTTATGTAAATATAGTGCCCTGGAAAGCAAGTGTATTTACATGTAACTTTATCTTCTTCGATTCTGAGCTTTGTAATGAAAATATTTATTATTAATAAAACAAAAGAGTTTGGTTTTATCTGTATGAGCATTATATATCTGGTCATAAGGTACCAAGATTCTTTTGTAAGTAATATATATATACATAGAGATGTATGGGAAACATGTATATTATTAGAATCAATTAATTGATTCACAGTTGAATAATCAAGTTGGTCGCTTGATTATGGTTTAGCTCAGTAGTGTTGCGATTTATCTCCATATAAGTAAAGGAGTTTACTTCAAGGGAATGATGAGTTTCATATCATGATAGTAGTTGACTATCGATAATGGCACTATTAAATGAATCTGGAATCAAGTATGTTTTCAAGAATAAAGTGGGTCGTTACTTTAATCTTAAAACATACAACTTAAGCATTCGCCTATTATGAACAATAATCTTGATGAGTGGTGAACTCATATATGTTTCATTATAATTCTTGATATGATCGGAATGGATTTTTACATAGTATTAATCCAGTGTCTGCATGTTGGAATTATTAATTGAAATATGTATCAGGGAACATTCACTCAAATAAAGAGTTTATAGTGTTATCATCTCTTCTAGATGTTTTAAGGAGATTTGGTGATTAAACTGGAGCCAGTAGTTTGATGGACTAGCTACCCATCAAGTCTTAACACTGAGATGAGATCTTATGTGTTAATCACCATATAAAGTAAAATGAGAGATCTAGAAGGAAAAAACCAACATAAGGGCAAAACGGTAATTTTACCCTTTTTTGTGCGGATGGCTATAATAAGGTTCTAAATAGGGTTTGCAATTGGACATATTCTCATAATATTTAATAATTCAAGAATTCAACTAATTGTCTTTAGTGGAATGACATTTAGTTAATAAGCTAGAATTAATTCCAATGAGATTGAATTAATTATGGGCTTATTGGAGCTTGAATTATCAAAGTCCAATAAGATTCCTCACTTGGCTTTAAGGAAGGTTATCAAGCTAAGTAAGAAATATAAATGGAGGTTAATTAGAAGCCCATAATTGAATCTTGGGCTTGGTCTAATTAAAGAAGCCCAAATGTACATTTAGTAATGGGCTTGGTTTTTGGTTTTTGGTTTAACGTAATTAATTAGATTAATTATATTAAAACAATTTTTTTAAAGAAGAAGATAGCAATTTCGGTTATTCCTAGGTTAAATGTGTAACCGCACATTTGACATTAAAATGCTGAATAAAGATGGTCTTTATTATGGTTAATCATCATTAAATGGAGTTATGAACTTACCATTAAATGGTTTAATGGTTGTCTTTTAATGTTGGCTTGTAACCTATTTGCATTCATTAGATTAAAGATGAAAGATGTACATTAGATGGACCATCTTCCTTCTTTCTTCTTGGCAAAATCGAAATTAGGTATTGAATTTTAGGTTATGGTCTTTTCAAATAGCCATCATAAAGATAACTGAAGATAATCTCATTTATTGGCTATTTTATGAGTGATTAATGAAAGAAGTGATGCATTTGATGCCTCTCTCTCCTTCCAACCATGCATATACGAATTTGGTAGGCAAAAAAGGGTTCTTGCATGTTCTTTACACCTTCTCTCCATTCATGAAAGAAAGAATCGAAAATACTAATTGAAAGAGTTTCAATTTTGCTTCTTCTTCTTCTAAGAAAATCTCCTCCAAACATTTCTTCTCCTTTCCCACCAAAGGATTTTGTTAACCTAATTGTCCTTGAAGACCAGGTAGTAAATCTAACTGGTTGAGGATACTACAACAAGGATAAAGTAGATTGCTAAAGGAAAAGAGTCAAAGGCAAAGGATTTGGATACACGAAGAAGGAGAGGATAGCGCTGCGAGGATTTAAAGTTGTAGCGAAGGAGTCGGTAATACTCCTGATCTTGTTTATATTTTATTATCCTTATACCATATCATGTATGGATTGGCATGTTGATTTGGATTTGTTGCTTCCGCTGTAAGTAATGATTTCTTAAAAGTTTTGAAATCTACCGTTTTCCAAATAAAGCATGTTTTCTTTTTCCGATCCAACAATTGGTATCAGAGCCAGTTTCTAATGCATGATTTCGGTTCCTATATATTAGATGCATGGGTTGGCAATCTTTTTGTGTATGCTGCATATTTTTATGTGATAGAAATATACATGGTGTATGTTTGCGCTTTTGGTTGTCCATAGAAGTTAAATTTACCTTGTAAGATTTCTTCATTGGTTGTAACAAGGAGGGTGGTCTATCATCACCATGTTTCCTCCTTGGTTTCTTTTTTCTATTTTCTTTGATTTTGTAATGTACAAATTGATGTAATGATGAAGATGGAGCAGCCATGGATTGAATAAATGGAAAGGTAAAATTTTCGGTGTATCCTTTTGTGTATTGGCATAAGTTTTGTGAAATCATAGTTGCTGGAATTTTGTTTCAAAGAATTAAATTTCGGTTTTACTAAAATACTAAGTGCTGGTTTTTTATTTTCATGAAATGAGCTTCAGTTTTAATGAAAACTAGTGCTGGAAATTTTTTTCAAAACAAAGATTTGGTTTTCTAAAAATCTGGTGCTGGAATTTTATTTTTCAAAGTGACAAAATTCGATTTTCATATATGTCATTATATTTTGTTTACCGAATGGGTCGGATCATGTTTGTGAAGAGTTCGAAGCGTAAGATCCAAGTCCAAGAAGAATACTTTGGGCCTAAAAGGCTTGTAATTATTTAATTTTTCTAGGATGGACAATCAAAAGTGACTTTATTAGTTCTTGTGATGAATGGAGAAATGAATGCTTATAATATGTGATATTATGTGATTGCATGTCATTTAGAAAATTGCCAACCCTAGGCTTTGCCATGCATTCATTATGTATGAGATATATAATGAAACAATATAGGATGGATAATAAATTGCATCTAGACAAGATGGTATTTAAAACTTAAAGCCCAAAAAGATTGAGTGGGAGAGGATGCTCCTGTGAGAGTCCACGGTCTCCAAATGATGGCCCATTTGCATGTGGTGAAGTGTTACTCCCCATCGGAGGGCATGGATCCTAGATCTTGCATGGTTTGGGTCTCCTTAAGGATAAGTCCACTTAATGATAGCAAATGTGACCTCCTACTGAGGCATGGTTTCTAGGTATCTTTAGTGAATGAATCAAATGATTAAACACTCAACATTTTTTATCAATAAACTGCCCACCGTAGCTCTGTTGGTAAAAGTATGGACCAAATTAAGATGCTTCTTAAAAAATTGGGCAAGAGATGCTTGGTAGTTTTTGAGTGGGAGGGTCCCAGTTTTTCTTTTAATGGATAAGATGGCCCACCGTCACTTAGTCTGTTATAGATAAGAAAAATAACAGCCGTATAATGTTTTAATTTTTTAAGTTTTGTTAAATCTATCATCATGCATACATGCATCATGATTTTATACAAAGTTCCATAAATTATTGACTAGTATGCTCATGTTTTAATAATTTATATTTTCAGACATAATCAACCACAAAATGAATCCACTCACCTTGCTATTGACTAATAACAAATTGGAAAACGGAGACAATTTTAATGAATAGAGACGTAGCCTTGACATTGTTCTTCAATATGAATGTATTTCATGGGTGTTAACTGAAAATGAGCCTATACCTCCAAGTGGAGATTCAACTACTGAGCAAGTCCAACAACATGAGCGTTGGCATAATGCTGACAAGACTACTAAGTGTTATATTCTGGCTTCTGTCAGCAGCATGTTGCAAAAGCAAATTGCTTGTATGAAAACTGCTAGTGCAATGGTCCATCACTTACATGAGATGTTTGGTGTGAGGACTAGGTCTGCAAGAGTGAAAGCTATCCAAACCTTTCATAATCTCAGACAAAAACCTGGTGAACCAGTGCGGGATTACATGATGAAGGTAATCTCTGCGGTCACTGAGGCTTAGATGCTTGGGGCGGATATGGATGCAGACATGCAGATGATTATGATCATCAATAGCTTAAACTCTTCTTTTCAGCAGTTTAAGTTGGACTATGAGCTCAACAGCAAGGATTACACCTTGAGTGAGTTGATGAATACCCTCCAGAGCACGGAGGAGATATTGAATATTAAGGCTCATGGGCCAGAAGCTAATGTAGCTTCTTCTTCTAAGCCCAAGGGTAAGGGCAAGGAAAAGAAGAAGGGTCCAATGAAAAAGAATGCCCAAACAGGGGTCAAGGCCAAATCCATGAAAAAGAAGGCCAAAGAGAACATCAAAGGAAAGTGTTTCCACTGTGATGAGATGGGCCACTTGAAAAGAAACTGTCCAGTCTACCTAGAGTCCCTCAAAAGCAAACAAGGTATAGGCTTCCTAATTTTGTTAGGAACTAGAAATGTGGCAGATTTATCTACTCCTTGGATATTAGATTTAGGAGCTACTAACCATGTTTGTAATTCTTTGCAGGGGTTCCAGCTAAGGAAAATACTACCTAAAGGCCAGTGTCAAGTCAAGATAGCAGATGGTTCCTATGTTTCAAAGAGAATTAGTGAGAGTAGTTATCTTGGACTTTCCTAGTGGTCATAGGTTATATTTGGAGGATGTTTATTACATGCCAATGATTGTAAGGAACATGATTTCTGTTTTTTGTCTAATAAAATCTGGTTATTCCTTATATTTTGAAAAGGTTGTTTCAATATATGAGAATAAGGATTTTATTTATGATGCGATAACTAAACAGGGATTGTTTTTTATAGAACATATGAAAGGCTTACTAAACACCACAGAATTGATAAAACCAAGACAATCCAAAATTTCTAGCATTAATTCAAAGTATCTGTGGCACTTAAGAATGGGTCATATCAATCAGAAAAGACTTGACAGGCTAGTAAAGGATGAGATCCTTATGGGCTTGGATAATGATCCATTACCCACCTGTGAATCTTGTATTGAAGGAAAAATGACCAAAGACTCATTTCTTTCTAAAGGAAACAGATCTGAATCCACATTGGACCTGATACATACTGATGTGTGTGGGCCCATGAATGTACAAGCTAGAGGAGGTAATGAATATTTCATAATTTTTATAGATGATTACTCAAGACATGACTATTTGTATTTGATGCATAAAAAGAGTTAATCTTTTGAAAAGTTCAAAGAATTCAAAGCTGAAGCTGAGAAGCAACTTGGCAAGCCATTAAAACAGCTTCGATCAGATCGAGGTGGTGAGTATTTATCTGGAGATTTTCAGCAATATTTAATTGACAATGGAATTGTTTCCAATTTGTCGACTCCTCGTACACCTCAATAGAATGGTGTAGCAGAGAGGAGAAATATAACTCTATTGGAAATGGTAAGATCAATGATGTCCTACGCTAGCCTTCCAGAATCTTCTGGGGATATGCCATACAAACGGCAACATATCTTCTTAATTTTGCTCCGTCCAAATCGGTGCCTAAAACACCTAGGAAGTTGTGGACTGGTCGAGTGCCTTCATTGAGGCATTTAAGGACTTGAGGCTGCCCAGCCCATGTTCTAAAGCCTGAATCCACAAAGATGGAACCAAGGTCAGAAGTATGTTTGTTTGTAGGATATCTTACGAAAACTCGAGGGTACTATTTTTACAGTCCTCATGATAAGAAGGTATTTGTGTCGACAAATGCAACCTTCTTAGAGGAAGAGTTTGTGAAAAATCACAAATGAAGAAGTAAAGTAGTACTAAAGGAGTTAGCTATTTCATCCAAACCAAGAGTTGTTTTAGATATGACAGAACAAGATGTCGAAATAGATTCAAGAGTTGAATCAGAAGTGCAACCTGAACATCAAGGTGTGTATAGATGTAGTGGGAGGGTTGTGAGATAGCCATATAGGTATCTGGGTTTAGGAGAAGGCTTAATTGCCATCTCGGACCAAAAAGAAATAGATCCCATTACGTATACACAGGCTATTAATGATGTTGATGCAGGAAAATGGCTCACGACGATGGAATCGGAAATAGATTCTATGTATACTAATGAAGTCTGGGTCCTTGTAGATCTACCACAAGGTCTAAAAGCCATAGGGTGTAAATGGATCTAAAAAAGGAAAAGGGGATCGGATGGAAATGCAGAGACCTTTAAAGCTAGATTGGTAGTTAAAGGCTATACTCAAAAGGAGGGTATAGACTATGAGGAGACTTTTTCTCCGGTTGCCATGCTTAAGTCCATCAGGATTCTTTTGGCCATAGCAGAATTTATTTCGATTATGAAATATGAAAATGGATGTCAAGACCGCATTTCTTAATGGGGATCTTGAGGAGACCATTTATATGGCCCAACCAGAAGGATTCATTGAGCCAGGTAATGAGTATAAGGTTTGCAAGTTGCAAAGGTCCATTTATGGACTTAAGCAAGCATCTAGGTCTTGGAACATTAGGTTTGATAAGGCTATCAAAACCTATGGGTTCATACAAAACCTAGATGAGCCTTGTGTTTATAAAATAATACAAGAAGGTAAGGTTACTTTCCTAATCCTGTATGTTGATGACATTACGCTCATCGGGAATGATGTGGGAATGTTATCTGCGGTTAAGGGATGACTGAATGAACAGTTTTCAATGAAGGATTTGGGAGAGGCTACCTATGTTCTAGGGATCAAACTTATGAGGGATCGAAAGAACAAGCAGATAGCTTTGTCTCAACTAATCTACATTGAGAATATGCTCAATAAGTTCGCCATGCAAGATTCCAAGAGGGGTTTTACTCCTACTAGACATGGAATCAAACTTTCAAAGGAACAAGCACCTAAAACCCAAGAGGAAGTTGAACGCATGCGTAACATTCCATATGCTTCAGCAGTTGGTAGTTTAATGTATGCAATGTTGTACACTAGACCGGATATCTGTTACGCAGTGGGACTGGTAAGCAGATTTCAGTCCAATCCAGGAATGGAACATTGGACTGCGGTTATGTGTATACTTAAGTATCTTCGTAGGACGAAGAACTTAATGCTTGTTTACTCTGGAAGTAATCTTATTCCGACAGGATATACGGATTCTGATTTCTAATCAGATATTGATTCAAGGAAATCAACTTCTGGTTCTATATTTACTTTAGGAGGTGGAGCCATAGTTTGGAGGAGTGTCAAGCAATCTTGTATTGTTGATTCGACTATGGAGGCTAAGTATGTTGCTACTTGTGAAACAGCAAAGGAAGCAGTCTGGCTCCGAAAGTTCCTAAATGATTTGGAGGTAGTTCCAGAGGCAGAAAAGGCCATTACACTTTATTGTGATAATAGTGGGGCAGTGGCTAATTCTAAAGAACCTCGGAACCACAAAGCTGCCAAACACATTGAGCGAAAGTATCATCTTATAAGGGAGATAATACAACGTGGAGAAGTGGATGTGGTAAAGATTCCCACCGAGCAAAACTTTGCTGATCCGTTCACAAAGACATTGACTCAAAAGAGCTTTGAGGGTCACCTAGAAGGGATGGGAATGAGGATATGTCAAACTTGCTTTAGGGCAAGTGGGAGATTGTTGGAGTTATGTAAATATAGTGCCTTGGAAAGCAAGTGTATTTACATGTAACTTTATCTTCTTCAGTTACAATTTTGTAATGAAAATATTTATTATTAATAAAACAAAAGATTTTGATTTTATCTGTATGAGCATTATATATCTGGTCATAAGGTACCAAGATTCTTTTGTAAGTAATATACATATAAATAGAGATGTATGGGAAACATGTATATTATTAGAATCTGAATTAATTGATTCACAGTTGAATAATCAAGTTGGTCGCTTGATTATGGTTTAGACTGTAGTGTTGCAATTTATCTCCATATAAGAAAAGGAGTTTACTTCAAGGGAATAATGAGTTTCATATCATGATAGTAGTTGACTATTGATAATAGCACTATTAAATGAATCTGGAATCAAGTATGTTTTCAAGAATAAAGTGGGTCGTTACTTTAATCTTAAAACATACAACTTAAGCATTCGCTTATTATGAACCATAATCTTGATGAGTGGTGAACTCATATATGTTTCATTATAATTCTTGATATGATCGGAATGGATTTTTACAGAGTATTAATCCAGTGTCTGCATGTTGGAATTATTAATTGAAACATGTATCAGGGAACATTCACTCAAATAAAGAGTTTATAGTATTATCATCTCTTCTAGATGTTTTAAAAAGATTTGGTGATTAAACTGGTGCTAGTAGTTTGATGGACTAGCTACCCATTAAGTCTTAACACTGAGATGAGATCTTATGTATTAATCACCATATAAAGTAAAATGAGAGATCTAGAAGGAAAAAACCAACATAAGGGCAAAACGGTAATTTTACCCTTTTTTGTGCGGATGGCTATAATAAGGTTCTAAATAGGGTTTGCAATTGGACATATTCTCATAATATTTAATAATTCAAGAGTTCAACTAATTGTCTTTAGTGGAATGACATTTAGTTAATAAGCTAGAATTAATTCTAATGAGATTGAATTAATTCTGGGCTTATTGGAGCTTGAATTATCAAAGTCTAATAAGATTCCCCACTTGGCTTTAAGGAAGGTTATCAAGCTAAGTAAAAAATATAAATGGAGGTTAATTAGAAGCCCATAATTGAATCTTGGGCTTGGTCTAATTAAAGAAGCCCAAATGTACATTTAGTAATGGGCTTGGTTTTTAGTTTTTGGTTTAACGTAATTAATTAGATTAATTATATTAAAACAATTTTTTTAAAGAAGAAGATAGCAATTTCGGTTATTCTTACGTTAAATGTGTAACCATACATTTGAAATTAAAATGCTAAATAAAGATGCTCTTTATTATGGTTAATCATCATTAAATGGAGTTATGAACTTACCATTAAATGGTTTAATGGTTGTCTTTTAATGTTGGCTTGTAACCTATTTGCATTCATTAGATTAAAGATGAAAGATGTACATTAGATGGACCATCTTCCTTCTTTCTTCTTGGCAAAACCGAAATTAGGTATTGAATTTTAGGTTATGGTCTTTTCAAATAGCCATCATAAAGATAAATGAAGATAATCTCATTTATTGGCTATTTTATGAGTGATTAATGAAAGAAGTGATGCATTTGATGCCTCTCTCTCCTTCCATCCTTGCATATACGAAATTGGTAGGCATGAAAGGGTTCTTGCATGTTCTTTACACCTTCTCTCCTTTCACGAAAGAAAGAATCAAAAATACCAATTGAAAGAGTTTCAATTTTGCTTCTTCTTCTTCTAAGAAAATCTCCTCCAAACATTTCTTCTCCTTTCCCACCAAAGGATTTTGTTAACCTAATTGTCCTTGAAGAATAGGTAGTAAAAGTAACTGGTTGAGGATACTACAACAAGGAGAAAGTAGATTGCTAAAGGAAAAGAGTCAAAGGCAAAGGATTTGGATACACGAAGAAGGAGATGATAGCGCAGCGAGGATTTAAAGCTGTAGCGAAGGAGTCGGTAATACTTCTGATTTTTTAATATTTTATTATCCTTATACCATATCATGTATGGATTGGCATGTTGATTTGGATTTTTTGCTTCCGCTGCAAGTAATGATTTCTTAAAATTTTTGAAATCTACCGTTTTTCAAACAAAGCATATTTTCTTTTCATGATCCAACATCAAGCTCACTTCTAGTGAAAGAACTTCACACCTAATAGTACGACCGCCACGTACTAACCTTGACAGAGAATTTTCTTAATCAATCTTTTAACGAAAGAACAATGAACAAATAACTCAAGTGATTAAAATAATAAAGAATGAAAATTAATACACTTGAGATAAAAGAGAAAAATAACTTTCTGATTCAACTCTATTGAAATAAATCTGGAAGTCATCGCAACAACAATGGGAAATAACACATGCACAACCATAGATAAACAAGTCTATAACCAACGGCATATTGCAACCCCAGTAGACATACACGTACAACTATGATTTTCCAGTCCAATTTACGCACTCTACACCGTTGTTATACCATCCTTACATTAAATACCCTTTAATTATAGATGGAGAAGTCTCAACAATTAAAATCTCCTACACGAGCAGTGCGTTACTTGGCTTATGATCACAGTGAACAATTGGCACTTTATAGTGATGGTGCAACAAAATCAAGAGTGCTTGCCAAATCAATTGTAATGCTTAACCTCTGGATTAGATTGAAGCTTATCAGCTCTTGTATCCCATCAGTCTTGTCGGTAAAGTGCAGCTACTTTTCTAGACTTCCATTAACATGTATTACATGAATTAATAAGGACCCAATCAATTTAAAAATCCCAAAACTAAAAACTCCCAACCAAAATTCCCAGCCATAAAAACACGTAATACTCCCCAGTCATCATGTATACACACTCTAACTTAAGATAGAGTTCAAACCATGATAGGATTCTTTGTCAACTAGAAGATTATCTATATAACTTTTGAATCCAAGTCATTATCCAATTAATATCTTATATGATCAATTAATAAATAATATGGCAAAACTAAATAAAAGATATATACTATATATCTTAACAATCTCTCCCTTTTTGACATTATTTGTCACAAATATGAAACTCCTCCTGAATAATATAACTGGACATATAAGTATCAAATTCACAATTCATATGTCAAATACTCCCCCTTAATCAAATATCAAGTTTCAAAGAACATCACAATTATCCAATCATTCAAAATTCTGCCCCTTGGGACAAAAAGATGCCAAAAAACATAAATAATCACGCATATATCTTGAAATCTTCTCCTGAATGAAACATTCACTATAAACAATCTGAAGTCTCCTCTTTGGGACTAAAAAAACATAATCATAATAATCACCAATAGATGCAGCGGAAGAATCATAAGCACGCAAAGAAGAAAAATTACCACCATTCAAAACACTGAGAGATATGCTCGATAGACTAAGAGATACCCGAGAGGGATACCTATACTAATGAAAGAGTTGAGGAGTCGTTGGTCGAGCCAAATAGAAGTTACAATGCAAACTACTAAAAAGATGAGACGACAATGGCAACATAAACATAAGAACTAAAAAATCTTTTTTTTATTTCTTTTCTTTTCTTTTTTTAACACAAAAAAATACTTCAAAAATATAAAGTACACAATCCCTGTGCCCCTAAAAAAATTCAAACTTGGTCTGTTTCCTCGTCATATTATCTTTGCAATCATTTTTTTCTTCTGAAGTAACTGACTTGTCCTCTGTTTGACCAGTTGCCGTACAGATAATAACTAATTGTGAATCTGTACAATTTCTTTTTTTTCTTCACTACATTTTTGTGCTTGTACTGGACCCTTTTTAATCCAAATGTGCTTCGATACCATGGGTTGCTGCTGGAAATTTAACGGAGAGTATCTAAATTTTCGATTCTGACCCTTTTAAAACATCATTTGTAACATCTTATAGCATCTCGACCTTATGTGCCCAATAACTCTGCAAAAATGACTCATCAGTATAAATCTTTGATTCTTTCTCAATGTTTCTTCTTCTCATACAGATCTAGACATATTATTTTTCTCCTCATTCACTTTAGAGCACTCACCCTTATATTCAATGCCTTGAAGGTCCCCTTTAACCTTACCAATTTGTATTAACTTTTCTAATTTTTCTGTGCCTCCATTCAACATTCTCAATTCCTTTTCAGTACTTACTAATTTCATTCTAGCTTCACCAAGCTCATTTGACATCAACATCAATTTCTTTTCTAACTCTTGTATGGTGTTCTTCATGGAGAGATTCTCTTCCTTCAACCTTTCATTCTTTCTACATATTTTCACCCTTTTTTGTACATTAATTTGTAAGCCTCATAAATGGTCTCCTTTTTATCACTTAACCCACTTTCATCACTGTCATAATCTGAGATTGAGCCTTGAGCTGAACCGTTTGCATTTTTCCAAAAATTTCCCGATTTACTCACTTTTTTTGTCTTCAATTACTTCCTTCTCTGTTACTGTTAAACAAGTAACTAGACTTTTGCTATATAATGTAACTAACGCATCACTATTCACAACTTCTTCTTTACTTTTGGATTTGTTATCACTCCAAGTGCTCGTATAGAATTTTCCTTTTCTCTTCTTCACGGTATTAACACACTCTATTTGAACATGTCCAAAGTCTTAACACTCATGACATTGAATTCTCTTTACCTTACTTTCTCCCTTTTGAGTTTTAGCTTGTTTGACGTCATTGTTCAATGAGCTCCCATCTTTTTTCCTAAACTTAGGTCTTTCCTTTTTCACTCTCTTCAGTCACTTACTGAACTCTCGTGTTAATAGCTTTACCTCCTCATTCTTGTCGGATTCATCTTCTAAATCATTAATGACTTTATCAATCTCAGCTTGCAATGCTAATCCTTTCTTCTTCTCTCGATTATCCCTCAACAAATTCATTTAGAAATTTGTAAGAATTCCAAATACTTTCTCTGATGACAAATCATTGATGTCATCAACCTCCTCGATTACTGCAATTTTTGAAATAAATCTTAGAGGTAATGATCTCAGTGTCTTTTCGACTAGTTTCAGATTGGAATATTTCTTTCCGTGTTGATGTGCCTGATTTGCTATATTGAGCAATTTTTTATGAAAGGTCCCAATAGTCTTATTTTAATTCATCTTCAGTTCTTCAAACCACACAGTTAACATTTGTAGTTTTGATTCTATAATAGATTTTGACCCTTCATTAATAGTCTACAAAGCATCCCACACTTCTTTAGCTGATTCACAGGCTGATATCATCGAGAAGTTTCCTTCATCGACAGCGCTGAATATCGCATATATTGCTTGTGAATTTTCAAGTGCACTTTCTTCTTCGGCTTTTGTCCATTCAGATGGATCTGTTTGAACTATCACTCCTTTATTGTCAATAATCATCAGATGCATCCACTCATGTACTACCGAATTCCAAGCCTTTGTATCCTGAGCCTAGATGAAGACTGTTATCTGTGATTTCTACGTAGGATAGTTAAAGCTATCTAACAGTGGTGGCCTGTGATTGATGCTTCTTCTCTTATGACCATATTTGCGAAACTAAGATCTGCACCAACTTGCTACCAAGTTTTGAGTCGGTGACCTTGTTTTGATACCAATTATTAAATCGAAAGGGGTAGTAGTTTTGCAAACTTTTCTATTAGTTTCTAATAAACAAAAAAAATCAAAAAAATTAAGAGAACTAAAAATAAATCAACAACGAAAATTTGGTAACATAGTTTGGCACACCTTGCCTACGTCTACGGCGCCCTCACCTAACTTAATCACTTTCACTGAAGTACAATAGATTTACTCAATACTTTACTGAGCTAACACCACTCAACCCTTGACATCTCTGTTTTGTAATCTGGACCGAACCGGTTGGTTCCACCGGTTTGATCGGTGACCGGTTAGCTATCCGGTCTTGTTGACCCCTGAAAACCAGTCTTCAATTGAACCAGCATGAACCGGTGAGAACCAATCAATTGACCGATTAAACCAGTCGTCGAACCGGTTGACCACTGGTTCAATGTTTTTATTTTTTATTTTTTTCTTTTTTTAAAACATATCACATTTTTTATTTATATTTATTTATATTATTTGAACCAGTCAAAAGAATTTTTTATTTATATTTATTTATATTATTTGGTATATTTTTAAATATTACTAATATTATATATAATTAAATATAATTATTGCGTAATTATGACGTCACACCAATTCAACCACCGAACCGATTGAACCAGTGACTAGTAAGGCCTTCGGTTCGACGTCTAATCCTGGTTTCAAAACATTGCTTGACACTATCTCTCAATCTTACTTCTTGTTAAAGAATTTCACATCTAATAGTACGACCACTTCGTACTAATCTCGACAAAGGATTTTCTCAATCAATCTTTGAAAGAAAGAACAATAAATAAATAACTCAAGTAATTAAAGTAATAAAGAACGAAAACTAATACACTTGAGATAAAAGAGAAAAATAAATTTTCGAGAGATTCAGCTCCACTGAAATAAATCTGGAAGTCATCGCAACAACAATGGGAAAGAACACATGCACAACCACAGATAAACTAGTTTGTAACCAATGTCGTATTGCAACCCCAGTAGACATACATGTACAACCATGTTTTCCTAATCTAATTTATGCACTCTACATCGTTGTTATACCATCCTTATATGAAATACCCTTCAACTATAGATGGAGAAATCTCTCCAATCAAATCTCCTACACAAGCAGTGCATTACTTGGCTTAAGATCACAGTGAACGATTGGCGTTTTATAATGATGGTGCAAGAAAATCAAGAGCGCTTTCCAAATCAATTGTAATGCTTAACCTCTGGATTAGATTCAAGCTTCTCAACTCTTATATCCCATTAGTCTTATCGGCGAAGTGCAACCACTTTTCTAGGCTTCCATTAACATGTATTATATGAATCAATAAGGACCCATTCAATTTAAAAATCCCAAAGCTGAAAACTCCCAACCAAAATTCCCAACCACAAAAACATGTAATACTCCCCAATCATCATGTATACACACTCCAACTTAAGATAGAGTTCAAACCAAGATAGGATTCTTTGTCAACTAGAAGATTATCTATATAACTTTTGTGTCCAAGTCATTATCCAATTAATATCTTATATGTCCAATTAATAAATAATATGGCAAAACTAAATAAAAGATATATACTATATATCTTAACAATGTTAGATCTTTGGATTTCTTTTCTCAAAACAACTATGACTCGTTTTCCTTTTTCATCCTAAAAGTTCTCAGATAAATTGGCTTACCAACATCTTATTGAATGATTCTCAAAGATAGTATATTTCTTTTCACCTTTTTCTTGAATTCCTTTTCCTCTGCCCTTGATTATGATTTTAAATTTTCTTCTGAAAATAGATTTGAATAATCACTTTGATCTATCATAATTTTTCCTTATTTTATTGTTTTAAATCTTTCATAATGTTATCTTAATATATTTAAAACTTAGTATTTTACAATGATTAAAAGCTCAACTAGTTCGACAAGTTCAACTTTTATAGTTTAACCTTTCAACTTTTCAAACTTTCCAGTTCAATTTACTTTAATAATTTATATTGTTAAAATTGATCAGTTTATTAATTAATTGGTTTATTTTGTAAATTAATAAGTTTTATAAACTAAAATAAATCAATTAATTTTCATTCAACAATCTTTTTTCAATTAAACTTCAATTTTTTAATTGATAAGGACAATATCTTTTAATCATATTTTAAAATTTTAATTTAATAAATCTTTAACCACTTTTGTCACGATTTAATACCGGTTGAATCGTTTAAACTTTAAACCTCTTATCTTACCTATTTAACTGTCGCACCAGTTTTTAAAATATTGGTATTTTGTTAATTTTTGCAAGGTAAGGTTTGAAGATGCTATTTAAATGGACAAAAGATTAGGCTCTAATTCAAATTTGAAAATTTAAATGAAGGAGAAATCTCAATAATAAATAAAGGTGAATCAAGAAAATTTGGACTAACAAAATATTTTACTTTATTGATTGGATCCGCTTAGTTCAATAGACTTTGAATTTGTAAAAGAAAAGCATTTTAAAAGTGTTTTAAAACCTTACCTTGACCAGATAAGGTTGAAAATTAGTGAAGTTATAATATGGGATATTTAAAGAATCACATCCATAAGATTTTCACGTGGGTTTCAACAGCTATAAATAAAGCTAAGATGTGAATGAGTAAAGCATCCTATCTTCCACCTACATTTTTACCTTCTCAAAGTCCTCTTTTTCCTCCTTTCTTTAGTAGATATTAGAGTATTATTTCTTTAGATGCAAGTCATAGTAATGACCATTATTAGCCAACTCTTTTCCCTTCATTAGAAGAAGTGGAAGCCCTTTCGAAACTTTAAAGATTGGGAGGCAACTGGATTTTATAGTAATTTTTTCATTTATTCATATATTGAATTGCTTTTCTATACTTCTATTTTATGATTATTTCCAATCCATTTCTAATGCAAACAATTAAATTTTTGATTGAATTGATCATTTGTTAAATTAAAGTTTAAATACATAAAAGTCCAATTCTTTTAATCCATTGTAGCAACTAAGGGTATGTTTGGATATAGGTAGAGGGATGGAAGGGAATGGAATGGAATGGTCCAAATGACTTAGGCCATTGAGTGGGAGTCTATTTTGAAACAGGATGGAATGGCAATTGATGGCTTTGGAAGCCATCCTTTGCCATCCAAAATGTAATATTTTGTGACCTCCCAAATTGAGGGGTCAAGGATGGAATGGCATGGCTTGCCTTCCAAATCCTAATTTAATGACAAAAATATCCTAAAAAATTAATGAAATTATAACCCCAGTCTAACAAATACCTACACAGCTACATGTTACTACGTCCATTGTGTTTCTCCTTCAACTGGCTTCTTCTATTGACGAACTTTTTCCTCCACTGCTACTAGGGTCATCTATCTTCGTTCCATCAGGTAAGCATCGACTATACTTTTGTGTTCATCTTCTTGACACTTTTTGTCTGTGAAGAAATCAGAAATTTTTATTGATGCTGGTGTCGTCTTCTTTATTCATCGATGGACGTGCGCTTATCCTATGTTGTGTAGAAATAGATTTACAATGCCAAGAATGATTATCAATCATAACAAGACACATGAATAAATTCCTAACGAAGAGTACAGTGCGATGAAGGTTAATGAAAAAAAAACAAGAAAGTTGATTGCTTATATAGGAAAATAAGAAAACTATATTATGGGCATCCTACAATTTGAAATACTTTAGGGTTACTAAAATAGTTTCGTGGCAACTATGCATATTTTATTACAAGGGTAATTTTGGAAAAAAAAATATTACAAGTCATTTCATTTCATTCATTTTTAATATCAGTTCCAAACAATGGTCAAAGAAATATCTCTCTTATTTTATTTAAACTTCTAAACAATGAAGTGGTCCATTCAACTCCATTCCATTCCATTTCGTTCCATTAATTGTCATTCCATTCCATTCCATCCTAAACTCCCAAACATACCCTAAGAGTTTTAATTTGTTGCCTCATAAAACATCACTCCTAGGAAAAGTATTCCAATAGATTAAATGCAACCTCGCATGTTATGTTATCTTACTTCTATAGTCTTCCTTTTCTTAACATTATTGTTTAATTAAATTTTGGATCGTATTTAAGGTTGTTAAATAATAAGAGTTAATTAAATTATGTATTTTAATTAACTAATCCTAAAGAAAGACCAATATTTAGTATCACATCAAGTGTATGATCAATGAAATAATTGTTTTGTGCCAATAATTAATCATAGTTGCAAGGGTGGATGTAACAAAGAAATTAAGTTTCGTTTTATTTATAGGTTTCATTTTATTATTTTCTTTATCACTAAATTTTACAACCCTCTCTTAATTATTTTCTTTCGTAATAATTGACAAATACAAATTCGTTGTGGAATCAACTCCGACTTTCCCTTATTATATTTATTTAATTGCAAGAATTTAGAAATTAATTTAAGTTACTGACAACGATGCCACCACACTCTCCACAACATTCCACTTCGTTTATAAGATGAATATTATTATCATTTGGGAACTCCAAAATCATAGTGATCTTTATCAAATATGAGATTTGATTTATGTAAATGGAGAATGACATGATGGCACTAACCAAAATTAACCATGAGTGCTGAAAAATACCCTAATTCTAAAATTTGTTGGTACCAACAGAATGTAGTAGGAAATTAAGATAAAAATAGATTGAGAAAAGTGTTTTGAAAATATACTACTACTAGTAGAACTGTAGAATTTTTATATTTTGTATTTTCTTACTTCCACCTTATTAGTACATCAAAATTATTTATAATAATTAAATGAGACTTTCAGAAAAAGGTACATTATATTCTAAGCATTAGATATATAAATAAAATTTTATTATAAGACATACAAAGGTCGTAGTATTAATAAACTTATATATTCATGAACTATAATAAAAATTACTTATTAAAAAATTACTAATTTATACCAATCGTTTGAAAACCGTACAGCTTGCAAAATTACATGTTCTTATTTGTTTCTTGAACGTTATATAAACTTTTATTCAACTTAGCAGGACCGATGTTGCAGAAGTTATTCTATCTCACTCAATGATAACTCAGTTACAGCTTTTGAACTATATATATATCAACCAAGTATTCTTGACTTGGGTTAAGCAAGTTGAGTGGTAACCATTCTTCTAAGCGGCCTATACATGTTCATGATTTAAAAATATCCAGATTAGGTCCAATAGGACCGTCAACAGACAGGGTTTGTTAGCCAACCTGATAATGATGATATATTGAGGGCACCTTCCATTATTGACAACACGAAAGAAATATAGATATGTTCCTTTGCTTGAGACTAAAAAAAGCAGAATCTCTACAATTAAGCTATTTCAAGGAATTGTCCTTGGAAATAATGGAGTTTGCAAGGAAAGGGGCTAAGAGGTTGTGATTACGAAGAGACCTTTAAATGTTATAGGGTGGCTACGCTTGTGGATTGGATTAGACCACAGTTGCTTCACACCCTGAACAGCAATCGACTCTCCTTCGGCCGGGAAAGGAAACGGCAAAAGGAGTCGGATGAGAGCACTTTCTGTGTGGTTTAAGTTAAAACTTAAAAGGAATATTAGACCTTGCCATGGATTATTATTCTTGTCAAAGTGCAATTTTTTCTTATGGGCTTAGAAGGGATTACGGAATGAATATGTTACCAGGCCCGCCATGATATCCAACTTGGAAAGTATGAGGAAGTTCGAAAGCTTTTAATATTATCAATGTGTAATGACATTCCCACAGCAGTAGTTATTGATGTAAAACGAAACAATTTGCTATGACATTAACAAGTATTCATGGATGAATAAAACTGAAAATCCTCAGGCGTTTAAATCTAGTCTTCAATGCCAAACCATGCGATCAAATCAAGGCTCACCTGTACTTCCTCAAAAGACTGAATTGCTTCATCAATCACCTCTAATTCAGTAAACCAAAAGATACATTTTATTCTTGTTGCATTTCTTTTTCTCATTTTTAAAGAGATTCAAAGCTGAGTTACAGTTTTCTTATATCAATCCAATTAAATATAAAAAATTCAACAATTGTAATTATTATCTTTCGTCCAGGAATGGCTTTCAGATAAAGTCCATGTTTTCCAGTGACGCTGTAACTCGTTAACTGTAGGTTCTCCTACAGTTTCACATGGTCTGTTTTATCTCCAGGCCATATATTTCGGATCTAACATGTCCCTATTTACTGCTTCACATGCTATTGTTCACTCTATTAAGTCTTTGGCGTTTACATTCACCTGGTACGTATTTCTCAATGTCAGAAGTCTACCACTCTGCTCCAAATTCTAATGGCTTTTTAAACCTATTAGCATCACAAAATTTGGGGCATCTACTTTCGTCATTACCATCAGTACACTAACTGTTTGCATTAGAGAAGTCGTTCGTCTATCGTTTAGATCAGATTGGCATATCAAGTTAGTGACCTGTACGTTACTCATAAACATATATATGTAGTTACCATTTTTTGTACTGCATAGTAGATAAAATTTTGAAGTTAAATATGATTTACCGATCACATATTTCAATTAAAATTGGGCATCTAATTAGTATTAGTTATATGTTCCAAATAAATCAACAAGTATGTCAATGATTTAAAATTAAACACATTGTATTCAATTAAATATTAATTGGTTTTCATGTATTTTGCACTCACTTCAATAAAATCAGGGAGAATTCTTAAAAAGAAATACTCAATCTAGGACTTAGGCTCTTAAGAACCTTCACGATGGTTATCCCTTGTCTAATATCTTGTATTAAAAGTTCCATGCATGTTCTTCATCAAATCCATGGGCATCAAGATCAAAAAATGCAGTATCATTGTGATTTTGCAGGTGAATATGTTTCTGTCTAGAATATGAAGGGAAAATGCAATGGACCATTAATATATATGGATCTCTTCTTCAATTATGAAGCAATTAATTGAATGGTCTGCCAGTAGAATCATTAAGTGATGAACGTGTTGACATTAGTAATTGTTAAATATCTGCTTTGTTTACTGCACGTGAATAGTTTGTTTTTCCTTTACAGCTGTCAGTTAAAGTATGACCTATTCTTTTGCTATGATTGTTGTATCGTGGCCTTATATGTAGCACACGATTTATTTTCTGTTTCTTGTTTTTAGCTATATAAACGTAAGAAAAGTTCAATGAAATTATCTTCTTCCGAGAAATCTTTCTGGTGCATTTCAATAGTTTCTCTTTCTGTTTTCCTCTATTTTTTCTCACTAAATTCCATAGGTTCTGTTTTTAAACCTTCATTTTGGTATCAGAGCTGATATTCTTAAGGGATCTGTGAATATTACCATGGAAGATGAGAAAAATTTTTCATCAATTGCTACGCCAGAATTTGACGGAACCAACTATCAGATATAGGCAATTCGTATGGAAGCATACTTGGAAGCTTTGGACGTTTGGGAAGCCGTGGAAGAGGATTATGACATTCCTGCACTTCCGAACAATCCCACCTTGGCACAAATCAAAGCACACAAGGAGAAGAAGATGAAGAAATCAAAGGCCAAAGCATTCTTGTTTGTTGCAGTGTCATCAATAATCTTCACCAGAATAATGACCTTCAAAACGACAAAAGCTATATGGGATTATCTTCAGGAAGAATATGCTGAAAATGAAAGAATAAAAGAAATGCAAGTTCTGAATTTAATCAGAGAATTCGAACTACAGAAAATGAATGATTTAGAAACAATCAAAGAATACTCAGACAAGCTTCTAAGCATTGCTAACAAGGTAAGACTTCTTGGTTCAAAATTTACTGACTCAAGAATTGTTGAAAAAATTCTTGTTACAGTTCCTGAAAAATATGAAGCAACCATTACAACCTTGGAGAATACCAAGGATCTTTCAGAAATTTCCTTGGCAGAACTGCTCAATGCGTTACAAACTCAAGAGCAACGGAGGCTTATGAAACAAGATCGCTCAATTGAAGGAGCTCTTCAAGCTAAGCATCAAGAAGCTGGAAAGTACAAAAAAAATTTGACAAGAAAAATCAAACATCAAGCAACAAAACTACAACATATCACCAGAATCAAAGCAAAGGTGAAAATTCGAAGAAGAATAACTATCCACCTTGCCAACATTGCAAAAGATTAGGACATCCACCTTTTAAATGTTGGTGGAGGCCTAACGCAAAATGCACCAAGTGCCAACAACATGGTCATGAAGCAGTGGTTTGCAAGAGTCAAGCTAAAAAACAAGCAGCTGATGCCCGCGTCGCAGATCAAGATGAAGGTCAGATTTTTGTGGCAACTTGTTTTTCAGTCAAGAGTACTTCAGAATCTTGGTTGATTGACAGCAGTTGTACAAATCATATGACATATGACAAGACTCTCTTCAAAGAGCTGAAGCCCACTGAAGTTAAGAAGGCCAGGATAGGGAATGGTGGCTATATTTTGGCAGAAGGGAAAGGAACTGTGGCGATCATAACAAGGTCAGGTACAAAAACAATTCATGATGTTCTTTATGTACCAGATATTGACCAAAATTTGCTGAGTGTAGATCAGCTAACTGAAAAAGGATTTAAAGTATTATTTGAAGACTAGTATTGTTTTATCCATGATTCCACCAAAAGGAGACATTAAGGGTTAAAATGAGAGGTAAAAGTTTCTCATTTGATCCAACAATGGAGGTGCAAACAACCTACTACAGTGAAGACAGTATCACTGAAATTTGGCACAAAAGACTTGGGCATTGTCATCTTCAAAGAATGCTGGAAATGAAAAGAAACAACATGACAAGAGGCTTACCAATGCTTGCTGATCAGTTACGAAATTGTTCTGCTTGCCAACTTGGTAAACAAAACAGAAGATCATTTTCTACATCAACCTGGAGAGCCTCACGAAAACTACAACTAATACATACAGATGTTGCTGGTCCTCAAAGAACTCCATCATTACAAGGTAGCATTTGTTACATTCTTTTTATCGATGATTATACAAGAATGTGTTGGATTTTTTTCTTGAAATTCAAGTCAGAGGTGGCTGGAGTATTTCTAAAGTTTAAGAAAATGGTGGAGAATCAAAGTGAATGCACAATTCAAGTTCTCAGGTCAGACAACGACAAAGAATACACCTCAGGTGAATTCAATTTGTACTGCGATGAAGCTGGTATTCAACATCAGCTTATTGCTCCATACACTCCAGAACAGAATGGTGTCTGTGAAAGGAAGAACAGATCAATAATGGAAATGATCAGAAGTATGTTGCATGAGAAAGGATTACCAAAAAGATTTTGGGCAAAGGCAGCCAACACAGCAGTATTTTTGCAAAATCGACTTCCAACCAAGGCATTGAAAGACAAGACTCCATTTAAAGCTTGGTATGGGTATAAACCTTCACTAAGTTTTCTTAAAGTATTTGGATGTGTATGTTTTGTTCATGTGCCACAGGTTAAACATGATAAGCTCGACAAAAAGGCAATTCCGGGTATCTTTGTGGGTTATAGTTCAGTTTCTAAAGCATACAAAGTGTATCATCCCCAAACAGGAAAAATGACAATTAGTAGGGATGTACACTTTAATGAGGATCAACAATGGAACAGGGCAAATTTGCAGCAGAAGGTTTTATCAGAAAAATCAAAAGGTGCTGGTAATGAAGAGAAGCAGGCAGACCCATTGCAAGAAGAGTTGGAAGATGACTATCCAATTAGAGGTACAAGGCCACTTTCTGAAATTTATGCAAGTAGCAACATAGCACTTTGTGAACCTGTAGGTTTTGAAGAAGCATTAAATGATCCAAAATGGAAGAAAGCAATGGAGTAAGAAATGTCAATGATAGAAAAAAATAAAACTTGGAAGCTGGTTGAAAGGCCTGAAGATAGAAAGGTCATTGGTGTCAAATGGGTGTTCAGAACAAAGTTGAATGCAGATAGCTCCATCAACAAATATAAGGCCAGACTTGTTGTAAAAAGGTATGCTCAAATTTATGGTGTTGATTACTCTGACACTTTTTCTCCTGTTGCAAGATTGGATACAATCAGATTACTGCTTGCATTATCGGTACAAATGAGATGGAAGGTGTTTCAGCTGAACGTCAAATCAGCCTTTTTAAATGGCATCTTGCAGGAGGACATATATGTTGAGCAACCCGAAGGATTTGTAAAGGAAGGTGAAGAAGACAAAGTGTACCTACTTAAAAAGGCTCTTTATGGCTTGAAGCAAGCCCCAAGAGCTTGGTATAGCAGAATAGATGCTCACTTGTTAAGCCTTGGTTTTGTTAAAAGCCTGTCAGAAGCCGCTCTTTATGTGAAACATAAAGATAATGACATTCTAATTGTATCTCTTTATGTTGATGATCTTCTAATGACAGTAAATAATATAAGGCTCGTTGAGGAGTTCAAACAAGAAATGATGCAGTTCTTTGAAATGACAGATCTTGGTCTCATGAATTACTTTCTTGGTGTGGAGATCAAGCAGACAAAAATGAAGTATTTATTTGTCAGAGTAAATAAGCGAAAGAAAATTTGAGAAAATTTCAATTGGAGGACTCAGTGAGCACACCAATGGCTCAAAAGATAAGCTAAATAAGGTAGATGGCACTAACAAAATTGATGAAGGTTATTACAGGAGCTTGATTGGATGCTTAATGTATCTCACAGCAACAAGGCCTGACATTTTATTCGCAGTAAGTCTCTTATCTCGATTCATGCATGATCCAAGTGAATTGCATTTAAGGGCAGCAAAAAGAATATTGAGATATGTCAAAGCTACTGTTGATTATGGAGTTGAGTTTAAAAGCTGTGAAAATTTCAAGTTGTGTGGTTTCTCAGATAGTAATTGGGCTGGATCGGTTGAAGATATGAAAAACACATCAAGGTATTGTTTCAATTTAGGTTCGGGAATCTTCTCATGGTGCTCCAAAAAGCAAGAGATTGTAGCACAATCTACTGCTGAAGCTGAATTTATAGCAGCAACAACAGCTGCAAATCAAGTTTTATGGCTGAAAAAAATTATGTGTGATTTACACATAAAACATAAAGAAAGCGCCAAGATTTTTGTTGACAATCAAGCTGCTATTGCGATTTCAAACAATCCAGTATTTCATGGAAAGACCAAGCATTTCAACATAAAGCTTTATTTCTGGAGGGAAGTGCAACAAGATTGAGAACTCACGTTAGTTTATTGCAAGTCTGAAGATCAACTAGCAGACCTTTTTACAAAGCCACTTTCAACCTGCAAGTTCGAGCTTTTAAGAAAAAGAATTGGTGTTTGCAGTGCTCAAAGCAAGGAGGAGTGTTAAATATCTGCTTTGTTTACTGCACGTGAATAGTTTGTTTTTCCTTTACAACTGTCAGTTCAAGTATGACCTATTCTTTTGCTATGATTGTTGTATCATGGCCTTATATGTAGCACAAGATTTATTTTCTGTTTCTTGTTTTTAGCTATATAAACGTAAGAAAAGTTCAATGAAATTATCTTCTTCTGAGAAATCTTTCAGTTGCATTTCAATAGTTTCTCTTTCTGTTTTCCTCTGTTTTTTCTAACCAAATTTCATAGGTTCTGTTTTTAAACCTTCAGTAATGAAGAAGATTAGGAAGGTAGGAAATTCTTGATTTTCCAGACTGTTGTGTGATATATGAGGCACTAATGATTAAACATGTTTGGAATCTTTCTTGCGACCTTCAATAATGAAAAGGACATGTCAGATGGCAATGTCACTCTGGTCGATCCATCCTGGTAATTTCTTCCGTACTGGATTTGAAGAGAAAGACATGATAAATAATGTTATCCAAATACCATTACCTTGGCAGTCCATTATTATGGTTAGAGGCTATCACTGTATCAGCAGGCTGCATGATGCCACCTCCATCCTATGAGAGGAACAAAGTGCCTCTAACCCATCAATCAAAAGCCTGTATAAAGCATATAAAAACTTACTAGCGATCGAATTCTCAATTATTATTTCGTTCCTTCTTTTAAACCATGTGAACAAGATCAAGAAAAAACATAGAATGTTTGATGAAAACCCAAAAATCAGAAGGACAAGTGCCAATGCACTTGTCGGTAGATTCTTAATAAGAAGTTGAAATGTTATTTATTTTCACTCTATGTAAGACTAAGAGGACAGACTTGAAAATCCTGCACAACGTAGCTACCACCTACAACAGCAGAAAGGAGTTGAGCCGCTGATTCTATCAAGTCCCTCGCCCCCAACTAATTCCTCGTTTGACGTATTCCTAGCTTTTCGAAGAAAGGTCCTGACAGAATTACCCCAACTATGTACTTAAAATTACTACAGACAGACATATTTTAGGCAAAGCAATAACCTAGGTCCACAAATAATTCAAGACCGGTATACAACGTCTACAATTATGCAAGAGCATCTTACATAGTATAAGTGTAGACATTCGAGGCCAGTGTTAAGTTAGCCATACCAAGTGGATATAAAAGGGTTTGAGACGAAGAGTGATGAGCAAACAGCGATATTTACGCATTTGTGTCGTTTAGGTCCATTTTTTGATTGGTGTCATGCATGTGCTTGGTTTGCTTGCTTCAGATGGGTGCACATGGCTCCTCTCCAATTTCCCATTCAATTGTGACCTCTTTATCATCTTTCAAGTTCCAATCCCATACTCTGCTTGAAGCAATCCCTCTATGGTCTTTCATCCTGTGATCTTGCCACCTCTCCAAGACGAATTCCTGATACAATACATAATTCTATCGTGGGTGGAGGACAGTTTCGGACGTTGGTGTGTTAGAATAGAGAAGAATTCCTTGTCTAGTTTTTATTTTGCTTCCACTTTATTAGTCTGCATCATAAATGTGATCCAAATTGCATGGTTTCCTGCTATTTAGGCCCTACCCACATAACTAACCCCCATGTGACCATGGCAACGACCTACAGCCCACAGGTTGTGTTTCTGCAGTTAATTATATACCCTACACTCAGTCCTACAATCTATTTGTTCTACATTCTTTTAGTTGGTTCTTAATTAACACACTAATTGGTGCAAAAAACTGTGATTCGTTACCTGGATGGATAGATGTTGCTTGTCATGTTAAAGAAAAAAAGAATTCTATCATTCTTTCCCCATTACAAAAGTCATTCTCTGCAACTTTCTTTTCCTGGAGATATATATTTGTACCTCTTTCCCCACTTCAAAAATCATTCTCTGCAACTTTCTTATTAGTAATAAGAAGCGGAGTTACCTTGATGTCCGCTCTATTTTTCTACTCTATAATTTTACTCAATAATGGTTCACTAATTAGAACTGAACATGAACCACTTGTGGATCGATTACTGGCTGCTGGGGAATTAAATGAGCTTGGACTGTGGTTCCCGACTTGAAGCTGCAGGTGAAGAGTTGGTGGAAGCAGAAAGTTAATGGGATGATGTATGGGAATTAAAAAAAAAAACTTGGGGATATAATGAGAAGTTTGGCTTGGACAGGAGCAATTCGGTTTTTTCTTTTATTACTTTTTTTGTGATATGTGACATATAAAGTAAAAGCGATTCCATTGGCCAACTTGGCCCCTCAACGGTTTCTATTTATAGCCAACACTACATTAGCAACTAGCACTAAGAAGCAAGCAAAACCTCCCATCCTCCCTCTCTGTTTCCTAGGTCCTGAGAGCTTACTGATTTTCCTCGTAGAAATGGTAATGGCTAAGCTTGTCTGCTATTTGTTTCTAGCAATCCTTGGCATTTCTATGATTGCAACCAAGGTACCACTTACACTACCTTCACCATTCCTTTAATGAACTCAATTCACACAATTCGCTTCCATCTACCAAGTTTATGACTGTCTGTTCATCATGGTTGCTTTTCAGGTTATGGCAGGAGAAACCAAGTATCACCTAGACAGTGTAAGTCTTTTTTCAACTTTCTCGCTGCTTGTTCAGTCCCTTTGTCTTTGTCTTTCTCAAGTGATGCTCTTGTTTTGCATATAATTCTGGTCGTCGTGCCTCATTTTCTGACATAAATTTTGAAACGTTTCAGGGTAACTACGGACCCGGGAGTTTAAAGAGCTATCGTAAGTAGTGATCGTATCTCTTTACACATTAGTTATGTAACCCAGTTTCAGTATCTGGCTTCACAGGTTAATGTAGGCTTTCTGTTTCTCTGCCAAGCTTTTCTTGCCAGAATTTCCACTTAAGCAGGATGCAAGTAGTATTAAAACTTTTGTTTGGAAACTATTTTCTTACATAAAATAATTCCAAAGAAAATTTGTGCAAGAAAAAATGCCTGGATTCCTTCTTTCTTTCGTTTTCCTTTGAATTTTTTTTCCTTCCATCAAAGCAATTGTTGAATTTTCATGTTTAAGACTTACAATTTTGACAAAAAAATAAGGAGCCTAGTTATTAGTTCTTAGTTGGAATGTTGATGTGGTGGAACTGGAACAGAGTGCCCATCACAATGCACGAGAAGGTGCAGCCAGACACAATATCACAAGCCATGCATGTTCTTCTGTCAGAAATGTTGCACAACTTGCCTTTGTGTACCTCCTGGCTACTACGGTAACAAGGGTGTATGCCCTTGCTACAACAATTGGAAGACCAAGCGTGGAGGACCCAAGTGCCCTTAGACCACATCTACATCTCATGTATTATGTTATTTATCCATAATTTTGATGACCATTTTCATTTCCTGTTGTGAGAATCAATCAGTATGTACCAATATTTAAGCTATTCCCTCATGATTTTTTGGATGTTAAACTATTCCCTTTGATAATGTATCAAATTCCGAAGGAACTTAATTTCTATCAAAAGCTGACCCGACTGCAAAAGACCTTTGTTAGACATAGCACAAACTTTACTCATTAGATCAGGATCAATCATAAAATTGTATTAACTGATAAAATGCCAGAAATTATCTGTTTTGCTATCTGGTGCTCAATGAACCAGATGTTAAACTAATCGAATAAGTTGTTGGATCCTTTGAACAAGTTGTTTGGGAAATGAACAAGCTGTTAAAACTTTTGATGAACCTTTACAAAAGTTGTATAACTTTATGTTATTAATGTTTTTTTTACACTTTTCTTAATACATAGGCCTCCTAACGAGTAAGAGAACTATAGATTTACAAAATTGAGCTATTTATAGTAATTTTGTTAGGCTTCCCCAATTAATAAATGTTACTTCTTTGTGACCATAAGGTCATACTCATGGAAACAACATCTTTGTAAAAATTACAAAAGGAAGGCTGAGTACATTGATGACTCTCCCTCAAACCCTTGCAAAATGGGAAGCCTTATGTACTAGGTACATTACTTTTTATTAGGCTTCCCTATCATAGGCCTAATAAGGACTCATTTTTCTCTTTGAATTTTAGCTAATTTAACCAAATCCTTTCACTACAAGAAAATGTGTACTAGCGATGAAAATCACCTACGAAATGTGAAGATTTTCCGTATTGTCGATAGAAATTATCAACCACACGAGTTGTCAGAGAAACAGACATCGGTAATCTTTAGCGACCAAATAAAAATATTTTGTTGATAATTTACCAATGAATAATTTTTTTCGGTCGTTAAATATAGCAACGGAATTTTTGAGTCCGTCAGTAACTTTACCAATAGAATATTTCTATTTCATCGGTAAATATTACTGACGAACAATGTATACTATAATTTAAGCATAATGCATTACAATATTTTACTAAGCATAAGCATAAGCATGCACCTGATACATTATATTTACTAACATAATTACCAATAATATCCACAAGAGCAAAATCCTTTCCTAAAATATGAAATCTATAATCTATAAGTTCGTTGGTGTGATTTTATATGAATTTTGGTTATAAAAGATAGACATAGATGGTGCAAGTAATTAAATTCACATAACATCATATGATTACATAAGTAATTTTATCTGAATTTTGGTCATAAAAGATAGACATAGATGGTGTAACTAATTAAATTCACTTAACATCACATGATTACGTAAGTACTTCTGAATCTACTATTATAAAAGATAGACATAGATGGTACATATGACATATAAATATGAACCTACTATAACAAATGATTTTGGATGCCATTTCTTATACCACAATTTTAACACACAACACATGTAAATTCCATAGTTGTTTTATTCATAACTAGGCATACATACTTAAAGTATTATCGAGTCTCAATAATTCAACTTAATAACAATGTATAATAAAAGTATCTCACCTCAGGTAGAATTGTTATTATCTTAATATCATTACGATTCAGGATCACTTTAACTCCCTACATAAAAAAGAAAGGGGTGAGACATATAAATAGGAAGGTGTAAAATTGGTACCACTGTCGCCTGCAACCAAATTAAAAAAGAAACCAACTTCCGTTAATACAAATTAATGTAGTAGTAGAACGTGGGTATCGTTCCTATGAGGAATTTTAACAGTAAAGAGTTTACGAGTTCAAAACTAAATAAAAGTAAGGGGGTTGGCTTTAATTTACGGCAATTAAGAAAAGAATGACAAAATCAAAAATCAACTAAAGTAATTGGATTTGAAAATTTAATAGATAAACCTTGGTTTCGGGTTACAGATGTTATCACACCAAAATGGATCCTATTAGAGTAGTACCCTAAAGGCAATCGCCTTTGGCGCGTTTTGTACAAAGTTGTGTACATACTTTATGAATAAATAAAGAAAGACATATTTCATTAATTTGATGTTCATTATTTATGAATGGATATTGATCTATAGGCAAATTAATGAAGTCCATGATATATGACATAGCATGAAGGAAATTATGATGTAATCATACTACTGAGATTCCTATCATATGCAATTATGTCAGTATCTAAATTATCCCTAGTCATAGGATTCTTGGCTGGACATCGTTAATCCGGAGAGACAAGCACATCTCAAGCTCCTTGATTTGATCAGCGGTGGATCTCGAAGCTGTAAATATGAGATGTTTAGGGTTGAGATGTGAATGCTTACTAGAGGTAGTAAGTACATTGGATGACTGCTATGAGATTATCACATGGATGTCCTATTCTAATGTCGATAATAATCTCATCATAGCAATGGTGCAAATATCCTTAGACTTGAGGTACTCGAGGATATCTTAGATCTTGATTACGTGCTTTGACTCCATTCCTTGTTGCCTTACAAGTCGCTCATAGGGTGGTGATTGGGTGCAACTTGAGGTATTGAAGGTAATTGAGTAGCGAAGAAGGATTCATCACTTACGTGATAGCAGAAGATGATACCCATGGCCTCTTGTCAGGGTCATTACTTGGCAATCTCTGACCGGAGTTCATATGTCATGAAGAGTGTCTTCAGTGACATATAAAGTAATGAGTCATAGGACAAGAACTGATATCACTTGGACTAGATTTGACGTAGTCAGTCTAGTAAGAGTTGACACTTTGCCCATACTCATAACCAAGTGGGGTATAGCATGATGAAATGACGAATTGCACAGTAATTATATATGGAAAGGTTCGTGATATGGTTCGTGATGAACATAGGTTCATTCGTCAAACCAATTACTTTCCGGTCAATTGGGGGTCATAATGTGTTGCTAGATACCGCTCATGACTTACTTGGATTAAGTGTTAATCTAAGTGGCCAACATAACCGGGAACCTAATGGGTCACACGCATAAGAGTGACTCGGAGAATTCGTAAAATAGTTTTGGATAGAGATCCAATATATGGAGAGCAATAGAACTAAATGGATCCCGATGAGATTGGGATATGTCCCGATGAGATCACGACATCGATATTGCTGAAACAGGTCTTCGGTGTTTTTTCCATACCGGGACCCAGTAGGACCGACCCTAGTGTGACTGGACCACTTCAGCATTTATATATATATATATCTTATTAATTAATTAAATAATTAATATATATATATATATGTGTGGTCAACGTGGAAGGAGGAGAGAAGACCAAATGATGATCATTTCTTTAGCCATTAATGTCTTTAAATGGTTAAATACAAAATGAACTAAAGGACAAATGAAGGTGATCATCGTGAGTGACAAGTGGCCATGAGAAGAAAAATCTAATTGAAGACTAAAATTTGATGATGATCGTTGGATATATATGAGAGGGTTAATTGAAAAGTGTTTTTCAAGCTTCCTTTCAAAACTCACGACACTCTTCTTCTCTCCAAGCTTCATCTTCTCCTTCTCCAAGCTTCTTCAAGCTTCTTCTCCTTAGCTCTCCAAGAATAAGGTAAGATCTAGCAGTCTTCACTTTATTCTAGCTATTCCAGGGTCAAAGGGTTTGCCTCGGTTAGGTTCTCCGACCTCTGCGTGGATACCGTTAGAGACGGTCTCCTTTGGTCGTTATGGTTTGACATCGTTATATAGACACATGGATCCTGGCTTTCGGGAAGGTCCCGGAACAAAAATTTATTGTTTTCCGCACCGTGTGCATGTGATGTACACACCAGGATTTTCCTACAGTGGTATCAGAGCCACTTGTGTCGTATATAATGAAGAAAGCATGACTAGGTTGATGCTGCCTATTGCTTATGACCATTGTGCATGTGGACTACGTTAAATTCGAAATCAGTGTAGCAATCTTGTTTTCAAAATTTTCTTGCTCAGATTTGCTCATAAGATGTTGCTGAATATGTCTGTGGAAGGAAAGAATTTATCAATGTGGTTTGATATGGTTTTCCTAATTTATTCCCTTATGTTCTAGTTGTTGTGTTTGTGCACATTCCTTGAACAGACATGCTTGTAAATTCGAGAATAAATTGTATAAAATTTTGTTTTTGGATTTTCTTTCACCAACATGTCTCTAAGATGTTTATAAATGTCTATGAGGATGAAAAAATGTTTTGAGGTGATTTACTATTTATTTGAGAATTTATTGTGTGCTGCTGGGAATATCTCTGTTGAGGAAGACAGATTTAGCATTGTCTTGGTTGCTGAGGTTGGTTGAGTTTTTGTTGGAAATAAATCCTGAAAAAATTCATGAAGTATGTTGTGAACATGTTGTAACCTCTGTAATTTTTTCAGAATTTATTTTTTTTCAATGATTTTTTCAATCAAAAAACAGAGCTTGACAGTTTTGAGAAAGTTGTTGGAACTGTTTTGTTTGGAATGATTGATTGTGTAGTTTTCGGTTCCAATGCCTTGGATCATTTTTAATGTGATTAAAAATATGTTACATTGATGTTGTATGCTTGCCAAACTGATTTTCTTGAAATTGGGTTTCCAAAAATTTTCGGATGTCAAATGTGTCTCATTAGCGTCTCGTTAGTATATTTCCTTGTCTTGATTGTTTTGTCCGTCGCCAATTTTGTGACAAGTGCCGAAGTAGTCTTGATAAAGTGTAGACTACCTAGAGATACTTAGGAAGATTATTTGGTATTCGCAAAATCATTTGGAAATCTAAGAGAATAATAGTGTATTACTCAATTTCAAGTTTTTCATGTATAGTATGATTATATATGGTAAGCATGATACAATGAAAGTGTTTCATTAGTACATCAAAGTAAAGTATATTACACTTGGTATTGTGAATTTAAACTGCACGGATTTAGAAATTAGCCGTTTAGAGAGCAAATCTAAATATAAGTCGACTTACACATGCATAAGTCGACTTGCATTCTCAGGTAAGTCGACTTATACATGCACAAGTCGACTTGAATTCTCAGGTAAGTGGACTTACACATGCACAAGTCGACTTGCTCGTGCACAGTAGTCTAAGTCGACTTACACATGCACAAGTCGACTTGCATTCTCAGGTAAGTCGACTTACACATGCACAAGTCGACTTACAACATGCTTAGGTGGGATGATGGATGATTATAGGTATAGACTCAATGTGATTGATGAAATGCCCTAAATCATTTCATATAGTCATGGTGACTATAATCTTACAGCTTGGATGAGACCAGAGTTTGAAATCCCTCACATAATATGAAAATAACGCCTTCCATTAATATGGGAGAACGAGTTCTTATAGAGTTGGGTTGTTGGGTAAACCCAAGCTCACTCTATACGGATATGTTCGAACCATGGAAATAAGATTTTAGGATTAATGGGTCGGTTTTCACTAGAAGCGTTGATTTGTTGAGTAAACTCAAGGTTAACATAGACAGAGGTGAAATTGGGTAGTGTACATCAGATGTACGCGCATCAAGAGTTGATAACCCAATGTGTGTGCATACATCATGAGTTGATAGCACTAGTCGATAATTACACCTGTGATGTGGCGGTATGGTGATACTGCCGATTGATCTAAGGTGGCTTGTTGGGTAAACCCAAGGTCATTTTAGTAATGTCGGATATCTATGATGCAATTGGTATGACCGATACCTACCGATTGACCTAAGGTGGCTTGTTGTGTAAACCCAAGGTCATTTTTAGTAATGTCGGATATCGACCCACTAGGACATTTTGTCATAATGTTTCTTGGATTCGTAGTGAGGGTTATAGATTCTTTGAAACTAGTGGGAGCCATATGCATCATGCATGTAATTCTATTCTAACATTCTTTCTCTCTTTCTCTTTAGGTTGATTGAAGATGTCTTCTAGTGTGAATTTGCGCTCACTTATGGAGTCTAATAAATTAACTGGACCCAACTTTCTTGATTGGCTGAGAAATCTGAGAATTGTTCTCGGATCGAGGGCTGGCTATGTCTAGATGTTCCACTTCTTGATCCACTTGCTGTTGATGTTTCTGATGAGGATCAGAAAGTTTATCGTAAGCATCTCAAAGATAGTGACATGGCCACCTGTATTATGCTCGCCTCTATGTCACCAGAGCTGCAGAAGCAGCATGAGTCTATGGATGCTAATACCATAGTGTTTCATCTTAGAGAGCTTTTTGATGAGCAAGCTCGGTCTGAAAGGTTCGAGACCTCAAGGCCGCTCTTCACGACTAAGATGACTCGAGTTCATCTGCGATCAAGATGATGAAGATGAATGGGTATATTGAGAGGTTGTCCATCTTAGGTTTTGTTATAGATTATGAATTTAAGTGTTGACTTAATTTTGGTTGGATTGTTTGATAGTTATTCACAGTTTGTGTTAAACTATCGGATGAACCAAATATCCACGACAATCCCTGAGTTGATCAATTTGCTCAAGACAGCAGAGCAATCTATCAAGAAGGATAGCAAGCCAGTGCTTGTAGTGGACTCTTCTTCTTCTGGTTCAAAGAAAAAGAATCTAAAGAAGAAAAAGTATAAGAAACCAAAAGGAAGTGCAGCCAAAAAGAAAACCAAACAAACTGTACCAAAAGGAACTTGCTTCCATTGTGGCAAGACTGGCCACTAGAAGCGAAACTGTAAAGTCTATCTAGAATCCTTGAAGCAGAAGAAGGCATCATATGCCTCGACTCCTTCAAGTATGTTTTTCATTAAGGTTAATACTGTTTCTGATCATAACATATGGGTATTGGATACTGGTTGTGGCTCACACATATGTAATGATATGCAGGGCCTCAAGGACAGTAGACAGCTCATGAAAGGAGAACTAGACCTGCGTGTAGGAAATGGAGCAAGAGTTGCTGCATTAGCCGTAGGCACTTATTTTTTGTCACTCCCCAGTGGGCTTGTAATTAAACTGGATGAATATTATTTTGTACCTGTTTTAACAAAAAACATATTGTCTGTTTCTTGTTTAAATAGAGCTGGTTTCCATTTGACTTTTAGTAGCAATGGTTGTTCTATTAGTTCGAATGGAATGCTTTATGGTACTAGTACATTATGCAATGGAATTTACATATTAGATATGTCACATCCAATTATGAATGTCAATGACACGAAAAGACGTAAACGAGATAATTTAAAATCAACTTACTTATGGCATTGTCGCCTTGGCCATATAAATGAGAGACGATAGCTAAGCTCCATAAAAGTGGTAGTTTAGGGTCATTTGATTATGAATCATATGACACATGTGAATCTTGTTTATTAGGCAAGATGACTAAGTTACCCTTTAAGGAAAGGGTGAGCAAGCGATCGGAGTATTAGACCTAATACATTCGGATGTATGTGGTCCGATGTCCATCCATACTAGAAGTGGTTGTCTTTACTTCATTACCTTTATTGATGATTATTCTCGATATGGGTATCTGTATCTGATGAGATACAAATCTGAAGCATTTGAAAAGTTCAAACAATTCAGAAATGAAGTAGAAAACCAACTTGGGAAATGTATCAAGACATTACGATCCGATCGTGGTGGGGAATACTTAGACCAACAGTTTTAGATTATCTCGGAGATAATGGGATTTTATCTCAATGGACTCCACCTTACACACCTGACATAATGGTGTGGTAGAAAGGAGAAATCGAACCTTGTTAGACATAGTACGATCGATGATGGGCTTTCAAAGTTACCAAAATCCTTTTGGGGTATGCACTCGAGACAATTTGTTTATTTGTTAAGCGAGTTCCATTAAAACGATTGATATTACTCCATATGAGATGTGGACTAACAAAAGACCTATCTTACTCATTTGAAAGTTTGGGGTTGTCCGCTTATGTGAAGCGGATACGGTCGAGATAAACTTGATCAAAGTCGACAAGTGTTTGTTTGTAGGATATCCTAAAGAAACAATGGGATATCAATTCTACCTCTTGAGGAACAAAAGGTGTTTGTTTCAAAGCATGCTGTCTTTAGAGAAAGAGTTTCTTTACAAGAAGGCGGTGGGAGCAAAATTGAACTTGAAGAAGTTCAAGATGCTCGAACAGAGCCTTGAATCAACTGCTCGAACTCAAAGCGTGACTCATACAAATGAAGTAGCAGTTCAACCTTCTACAACACATGAAGTTAAGTAGGTCACGTGGGATGCGCTCTGTCCCTAGAGATATGGATTTCTCATGAATGAACAGAATGACGTATTGCTCATAGAAGATAATAAGCCTACCACCTATGAAGAGGTTCCGAAGAGTTGATGCGAGAAATGGCTTCATGCCATGAAGGCTGAAATGGATTCCATGTATGAAAACCAAGTATGGACTTTGGTTGAGGCACCCAAAGGAATAAAACCCATAGGGTGTAAATGGGTTTTCAAAAAGAAAACCGACATGGATGGTAATGTGATTACCTATAAAGCAAGGCTTGTGGCTAAAGGTTTTCGTCAAAGACAAGGAATTGACTACGACGAGACCTTCAGCCCAGTAGCAATGCTTAAATCCATTAGGATACTCCTAGCTATTGCCACTCATTATGATTATGAGATATGGCAAATGGATGTGAAGACAACTTTCCTAAATGAAAATCTAGCTAAGGATGTGTATATGACACAACCAGAGGGCTTCACGTTCTATGATGGCGAAAAGGTATGCAAGCTTCAGAAATCCATCTATGGATTGAAACAAGCATCCAGGAGTTGGAATATCCATTTTGATGAGGTAATCAAAGAGTTTGGTTTCTCACAAAATCCGGATGAACACTGTGTATATAAGAAGGTTAGTGGGACTGCAATCGTATTCCTTGTGCTATATGTAGATGGCATATTATTACTAGGAAACGATGTCTCTATGCTACAATCTGTGAAGATTTGGTTATCCAAACGATTTGCCATGAAAGACCTTGGTGAAGCAACTTATATCCTTGGGATAAAGATTTATAGAGATAGATCAAAAAGATTGCTTGGTCTTTCACAATCAACGTACATAGACAAGATGCTAAAGAGGTTTCGCATGGAGTAATCCAAGAGAGGCTACCTTCCCGTGAATCATGGGATAACGCTCTCAAAATCTATGTGTCCTAAGACACAAGATGAGAGGATGCGCATGAATATGATCCCGTACGCATCTGCAGTAGGATCTATCATGTATGCTATGTTATGTACGAGACCCGATGTATCATATGCTTTAAGTGTTACGAGCAGATACCAATCGGATCTGGTGAGGTCCTTTGGGTGGTATTAAGAATATCCTCAATCTTGCGAAGGACTAAGGATGTTTTCTTGATATATGGAGATGGTAATCTAAAAGTGAGCGGGTATACAGATGCTAGTTTTCAATCTGATAAGGATAATTCTAAATCCCAATCAGGTTATATATTCACACTGAACGGCGGGGCGGTTAGTTGGAAGAGTTCCAAACAAGAGACAACTGTCGATTCAACGACCGAGGCAGAGTACATTGCGGCTTTAGACGCAACAAAGGAAGCAGTTTGGATCAAAAAGTTCATTACTAAACTTGGTGTGGTTCCTAGCTGTGATGGGCCCATACAGTTGTATTGTGACAACAATGGGGCTATTGCGCAGGCGAAGGAACCAAGGTCTCATCAACGATCCAAACACGTACTCCGCAGATATCACCTAATTAGGGAGATCATTGGTCGAGGTGATGTCCTGATAGAGAGAATTCCCACAGAGCAAAATATTGTTGATCCGTTGACAAAGCCATTATCACAGAAGAGCTTTGATTCTCATGTACTCGCCTATGGTATTAGATATCAAGGCGATTGGCTTTAGGTCAAGTGGGAGATTTTGTTAGAGTAGTGCCCTAAAGGCAATCGCCTTTGACGCGTTTTGTACAAAGTTGTGTACATACTTTATGAATAAATAAAGAAAGACATATTTCATTAATTTGATGTTCATTATTTATTAATGGATATTGATCTATAGGCAAATTAATGAAGTCCATGATATATGACATAGCATGAAGGAAATTATGATGTGATCATACTACTGAGATTCCTATCATGTGCAATTATGTCAATATCTAAATTATCCTAGTCATAGGATTCTGGCTGGACATCGTTAATCCGGAGAGACTAGCACATCTCAAGCTCCTTGATTTGATCAAGCAAAGGATCTCAGAAACTGTAAATATGAGATGTTTAGGGTTGAGATGTGAATGCTTACTAGAGGTAGTAAGTACATTGAATGACCTGCTATGAGATTATCACATGGATGTCCTATTCTAATGTCAGTGATAATCTCATCATAGCAATGGTGCAAATATCCTTAGACTTGAGGTACTTAAGGATATCTTGGATACTGATTCTGTGCTTTGACTCCATTCCTTGTTGCCTTACACAGGTCACTCATAGGGTGGTGATTGGGTACAACTTGAGGTATTCGAAGGTAATTGAGTAGCCAGTAAAGGATTCATCACTTCTGTGATAGCAAAAGATGATACCCATGGCCTCTTGTCAGGGTCATTACTTGGAAATCTCGTAGGAGTTCATATGTCATGAAGAGTGTCTTGGTGACATATAAAGTAATGAGTCCCGGACAAGAACGATATCACTTGGACTAGATTTGGCGTGGTCGATCTAGTAAGAGTTGACACTTTGCCCATACTCATAACCAAGTGGGGTATAGCATGGTGAAAGGACGAATTGCACAGTAATTGTCTACGGAAAGGTTCATGATATGGTTCGTGATGAACATAGGTTCATTCGTTAAACCAATTACTTTCCGGTCAATTGGGGGTCATGATGTGTTAATAGATACCGCTCATGACTTGCTTGGATTAAGTGTTAATCTAAGTGGCCAACATAACCGGGAACCTAATGGGTCACACGCATAAGAGTGACTAGGAGAATTCGTAAAATAGTTTTGGATAGAGATCCAATATATGGAGAGCAATAGAACTAAATGGATCCCGATGAGATTGGGATATGTCCCGATGAGATCGCGACATCGATATTCTTGAAACAGTCTTGGTGTTTTTCCATAGGGACGGTAGGGACCAACCCAGTGTGGTGGACCACTTTAGCATTTATATATATATATATATCTTATTAATTAATTAATTAATTAATTAATATATGTGGTCAACGTGGAAGGAGCAGAGAAGACCAAATGATGATCATTTCTTTAGCCATTAATGTCTTTAAATGGTTAAAGACAAAATGAACTAAAGGACAAATGAAGGTGATCATCGTGAGTGACAAGTGGCCATGAGAAGAAAAATCTAATTGAAGACTAAAAGTGGATGATGATCGTTGGATATATATGAGAGGGTTAATTGAAAAGTGTTTTTCAAGCTTCCTTTCAAAACCCACGACACTCTTCTTCTCTCCAAGCTTCATCTTCTCCTTCTCCAAGCTTCTTCTCCTTAGCTCTCCAAGAATAAGGTAAGATCTAGCAGTCTTCACTTTATTCTAGCTATTCCCGGGTCAAAGGGTTTGCCCCGGTTAGGTTCTCCGACCTCTGCGTGGATACTGTTAGAGACAGTCTCCTTTGGTCATTATAGTTTGACATCGTTATATAGACACATGGATCCTGGCTTTCGGGAAGGTCCCGGAATAAAAAAATTTTGTTTTCCGCACCGTGTGCATGTGATGTACACACCGGGATTTTCCTACATATCCTTGATATAAAATTCAGTTCATTAATAAACACTCATTAGGTGATGCTTTCTCTTAAGTGTAAATAAATAGAAACATGTATTCTACGCATTCTTGTTAATCAACAACTTAGATACGATCGTAAGTTCAATTGAATAATTGCTTTAAGAATGGTCACCAATGCAAATTTCTTTTACAATTAATGCAATTCCATTGTTAAATTGATAGTTTTATTTGTGACAATAATAAACACATTAGTAACTATTTTTATAAGAATAGATTTTCATTTTGTGAAAAATGATGTTGACATTTTCTTTAAAACATTAGTAACCAAAAAGTAATAGACACTGATAAAAAAACATGTGTGATAAATATTTTATCACTATCTTCAGTTGTTTTAGTGGCAAAGATGTCACAATAAAATGAAATACTGTTACGACTCTATTCGTCACTACTTTATATTGTTTTATAAAAAATTTGTCATAAATATGTAAAGTTATTATGACCATATAGTTTTGTCACACATTTCATAGTTTTTAATGTCAGTATTTTTGTCACAAAAGTATTACATAATTGTGACTATTTTTTTAAATTAGTCACTATTTCATTAGTGATGGAATTATTTGTAATGGGAGGTGATGACTTTAAAAATTGGACGTTATTAATAATTGTGACTAATATTACTATTTTTAGTGACAACTTTTGCTTTCACAAAAAATAAATTCTTATAGTGTCTCTTGATGTCATGCGTACTGCTAAAGCAACTATAAGAAGTTAGATATGCATTATAAAATATTTCCTACTTTGCACAAAATGGTTAGCCAACTCCCATTGCTCTTCCATCAATAGGCAAGCATACTGAGAATCTCTTTATCTCAATCTACTAAACACCTCAACATACTTGTTTACCAACTCCAATATCTTGAATATTGAATTCCATCTTGTAATATAATCCAAAATTAAATTCTTCGTGCATGAAATTCATATTTGTTGTACAGTTTCTTCAAAAAAAAATTAACTCTTTTGTTGATAGCACTCCAATACACTATGCTATTTTAGATTGACTTTATTGTTTCTTTATTACCTCTAATCTATTATTCACGACATGTGTAAAACAATACATATAAAATTACTTGTCACCAACCAACAAATTCCAACCCGTAACTTGTTCTTCAACTTTTCAATCACCACATTATTTATGCTATAGTTATTGAGAGTTATGGTATCCAGCTTGGTGTTAATGTTCTAATATATTAAACAATTGATCAACATGATTGTCAACCTTTCGCTTATATACAATGCCAACACATAAATAACCCACCATTTAAAAATATAAACAAATATCAATCATAACATAATCAATAATAAATTATAATTGTAACATCTCATCACCGATGAGAAGGTTATATTGGAAAATTGGGACGGGGTAGGATTTTATATTGCATATTATTGATTGAGCATTCATTTGGCCTCTAATTATAGAGGGATGAGTTGTTTGCACATGCACATATAGATACATGCATTCATGGCATTTTTCGGCATTTAAATTGTGATTTTGATATGATTTGTGAATTTGAGATAATTATGTTGATTGTGATTTATTGGGAATTATGGAATAATTTTGTTTGAATAGTTGATTTAGAATATTTTAAGAGTACTTGGCAGTTGATAGCGACCCATAGGAAAATTTTCTGAAAATTTGGGAGTAAATGTACGAGCCGAAATTTTTCGAGTGACAGACTGGTTGACTAAATGATACTGAAATAATTGTCCAATGGCAATGGAAAATTTTAGATTATGATTTTAGGAATTAAAATGATGAGCCATTGGAAATTTAGATACTGAAATTTAAAAGAATTTGAGGACTTATGTTTTATGAGCTTTAGGTTAAAAATCAACCTTTAAAAGCTTTAGGTTTTGAATTTGGTAGAAAAAGCTTAACTTCTCCCTCCTAGGGCACGAATCCTCCTTCCTTTCTTGGCAATTTTCGTTTCCTTCCTCCTTCGAGGTTCTTGCTTGCTACTTCTTTGTGAGTGAAGATCAGTTAGAAACCTTGGAGATGATGATGTTTGGTGTGGCTATGGGAGATATCAGTGGGTGTTAGAGCTTGGAGGAGATTTTCGGAGATTGAAGATTTAGGGCTTGATTGGTAAGTGATTTAGCTTTAATGTGTTTTTATGGTTGTTTGATGTATTTATGGTGTTTAATGTTAAAGATTGGGTAGTTGAGAGTGAGTTAATACTGGTTTTAGAGTGAAAAATGGCAAAAGAATCAGTCGGAGAAGACGAAGGAAACCCACACATTGCAACGTCTGAGAGAGGCCTCGCCGTGACGAGTAAATAAGTACTCGCTGCGACGAGTGGGGTGAGACGTCGCGGCGAACCCCGTTTTGTACACCGCGGCGAGTCATCTGGTGCGTCGCGGCGAGCGACCCTTTATGCGCCGCGGCGATAGATCTTTGGCCGCAACGAGCTCCAATTTTTTGAATGGATGTGTTTTAGTTTATGGGGCATAACTAAGAGTGTAGACCTCCAATTGAGGTGATTCTTGATTCGTTATGAACTAGAGAAAGAGGTCTATAAGTGAGGTAAAGAAAGAAAGTTTGAAACCAAATTAGTGAGATCTCAATCATAGAAAGAAAGTCGATTATAGTTTCCTATTGTAATCTAAGGATTGTATTATAATGGTTGGAGTTTATCTTGGGGTCTTCAATGGGTGAATTTGATCAAATGAATAGGTTTTCTTGGGATTATTCTAGGGTGCTTGATATGGTGGATTGAACTGAATTTTAGAAATGCAATGAGTCTTTATTGATCAATTGAGTGAAAGGTTAGATTTGGACAAAAGATAGTGAAATTGGGATTCAGCGCCGGAAAGTTATGAATATGCATCGTACACCTTTTCTTAAAGACATTTGCATCATTGAATTATTCTGATTATGCATTTAGTAATGGGTAATTATTTAACTATTATAGAGGCACCGTTGGATCGTCATTCCATGGATATTTCTGGGACTTCCAGGCAGTAGCTCGGAAGTTACAAGTGAGTAACCTAGTTGGTTCCTCAATTTTTGATTGTTAAATGCTCTGTAAACTGTTTGTTACGTGAATTGTATGATCATGGGAATAATTAGGATCGATATGTCTATTTTGATAAATTGGATTTGACTGCTACGTGATTCGGAAGAATTGTGATAAATGGGTGTTTATAGCTATATGACTGTGAATTATTAGGCATTTTGCATTTCATGCATAAATGCATGAACAGATAATGATAGTTGTGACCTGAGTCGCCGCTGTTACTGAAACTAGCCTCGAGCTCGAAGGGAGTTAGTGCATCCTGCGTGAGGGCTCTTCTACTCCCTAGACGCGTCTACTGATCACTGTACACAGTTTAAGCGCTAGGTCACAACACTGTAATAAAATGGGACAGAGTCACATATGCATTGCATACACATTGTGATGGATTGAATTCAGTGAATGGAAAATAGGCAAGGGTGCATGCTATAATGGTGATAACTGATTTATGAAATATTCCGAGTTTTGTGATTGCATCAGAAACTGTATATTGTTATATAGTATCTGAATGTGTTATTGTGATATGTCGTACGCTAATTGTGTGATGCATGAATTGAGCGAACCATCGATGATGGTTTCTCATTGAGTTCGCAAACTCACCCAAAATTGCATCTATTTTTCAGGATCGATAGATTAGACTCCTAGCTCCAGAGATAGACTTTTTCTGCCATGTGAGCGCGTTGGCAAGAGAAGTTATGGCACACAGATCGGTCAGCTGGGATTGATTTGGGGATGACCTAGTATAGACATTTGTATCAGATTTCCTTTTTGGAGTATTGTACTTAGACTGTGGAAGACTGATAGACTTGTCTATATTTCTGTTTGATGTTATGAAATGAGAAAGTATTTTATGGTTTCAAAATTTAGAGTTGTTCATATTAATGCTTTGTAATTATTGATGCCATGTGAAGTATAGTAGCGATCGATTATAGTGCACCATTATCGTCGAATATGCATCGGAATGACCCACGGGCGTCCCGGTGCGTACCTTGCGGTAAGGGGAAGCTACATTTAGGTGATATCAGAGCATGGTTTGGCATCTGTTGGGCATAGTGCATAATTAGGCTTGAATTTCAATGAGAAAAGCAGGAATTGATCAGAATTTTTGTTTGTTATAGGTCATCTGTTCTTGGAGATCAAGTTGATCAACCAGCTGACTTAGGATTAGTCGAAGCTAGTAGGGAGTCCTCTTTGCCTCGTTCTGAGGAGTTGCCTCCTAGAGTTCCCGTGAGACGGGAGAGGAAGTACGATAGACTGCGTAAGCAGGGGGCTGTCGATTTCTATGGCAACACGGACCCTACTGAGGCTGAGGGATGGCTAGAGAGAAGTGAGAGAGTCTTCGATCAAATGGACTGCGACTCTGATGAGCGTTTCAATTATGCAGTGTCTCTCCTGCAGGGTCCAGTATATCAGTGGTGGAAGACTGTCCCGGGCAGTACCACCAGACCTTGTATTCTGACATGGGACGATTTTCTGAAGGCATTCAGAGATAATTACATGCCCAAGATTTATTTAGAGATGAAGATGCAGGAATTTCTGGTGTTGAAACAGGGTCGGATGACAGTGGTCGAGTATGAGGTGCGGTTCAATGAGCTGATGGAATATGCTACTGTTCTGATTGCTACAGAGGCTGATAGGTGTCGGAGATTTGAGGGTGGACTTAATCTGGAGATCCGTACCAGGTTGGCTCGATCCAACATGAGCACGTTTATCGAGTTGAGAGTTCTTCTGACTGGGTTGAAGCGACTTTTGAGCGAGTCGGTGAGTCGGTCAGGATCGAGGCAAGAGGCTGAGTGATAGCCAGGGTAGTTCTAACAGAGGGTTCAGTAAGTGCTAGAGCAGGACCTTCAGGTCCTCTAGAGGAGCTAGACAGTCTGGATTTGGGCAGAGAGACAGATTTGTTCAGACTGGTAGTGGCAGTGGAGGTGCTAGAGGTTCAGGGCAGATTCTCCCGGTCTGTGAGCATTGTGAGAGGAGACACAGTGGGGAGTGTTGGTGGCTGACGGGAGCCTGCCTTAGATGCGACTCGATGGACCACCAGATTGGGGATTGCCCCGCCACCTTGGGAGTTCAGTCTACTATGACTAGAGATCAGGCAGCAATATCACGGTACAGTAGAGTCATGGTAGTGGATCCGGATTGAGGGGCCGAGGTAGAGGCCGTGGAAGAGCTGAGGGGTTCGTAGTGAGGACAGAGGGACTGAGCAGCAGACCACAGTCCCAGGCTAGAGTCTATGCCATGACTCTGCAGGAGACTCAGGATTCCCCAGACGTTGTTGCGGGTATGTTTCTGATTTTTGATTTCGAAGCATATGCATTATTGGATCTTGGATCCACTCATTCTTTTATTACACCGCATATGGCATGTAGACTGCATGGGGATAGGGAGAGGTTACAGTATGGGCTGGAGGTGAGTACACCTCTAGGTAGTCTGTTATCTTGGGAGAGAGTCTGCAAGGATGCCCGATTGATTGATCAGCGGTTTGAGTGCGAGACTTGATTGTATGCCCTCGCGAGATTGATGTGATTTTAGGAATGGACTGGCTTACTACCCATAGGGCCGTCATGGACTGCTATACCAAGGAGGTCGTTTTAGAGTCTCCTGGTTAGCCTAGAGCAGTGTTTCAAGGAGTTAGTCAGGCAGTGCCAGCCAGGATGATTTCTTTTCTGAGTGCCCTGAGGTTGATGCAGGGGGTTGTGAGGCATATCTGGCCCATGTGGTTGATTCCAGAGTTAAGCAGAGGTTACGGGATATTCCCATGATCAGGAAATTTTCGGATGTGTTCCCCGATGAGTTACTGGGTTTACCACCGGATCGGGAGATGAAGTTTATGATTGACCTCGTTCTAGGTACCGCTCTTATATCCATACCTCCATATAGGATGGCATCGGTGGAACTGAGGGAGCTTTAGGCTCAACTGCAGGAGCTTTTGGATAAAGGATTTATCAGACCCAGTGTTTCGCCTTAGGGAGCTCCAGCTCTGTTTGTGAAGAAGAAGGATGGAACTTTGAGACTGTGCATCGACTATAGGCAGTTGAATTGGGTAACAGTGAAGAATGAGTATCCACTGCCTAGGATCGATGATCTGTTTGAGCAGTTGCAAGGGGCTCAGGTGTTCACTAAGTTAGATCTGAGATCGGGATATTATCAGCTGAAGATAGCAAAGCCCGATGTGCCTAAGAGTGCCTTTAGGACTAGGTACAGGCATTTCGAGCTCCTAGTGATGCCGTTTGGGTTGACTAATGCCCCGAAAGCTTTCATGGCCTTGATGAATAAGGTCTTTCAGCCCTACCTGGATCAGTTTGTGATAGTATTCATTGATGACATTTTAGTGTATTCGAGGAGTAGACAGGAGCACGTTAAGCATCTGAGGATTGTTCTGCAGGTCATGAGAGAGAGACAGTTGTATGCCAATTTCAGTAAATGTGAATTTTGGCTGGATGAGGTTGTTTTTTTGGGGCACATTGTGACTGGTGAGGGTATTCAGGAAGTTCCTAACAAGGTAGAGGCAGTGTTGTATTGGGAGGCCCCTAGGAATGTGCCTGAGGTTCGGAGTTTCCTAGGATTGGCCGGTTATTACCGGAGGTTTGTCGAGGGGTTCTCGCCGATCTCAGCCCCTTTGACAAAACTTCTGAGGAAGAATGTACCGTTCAGATGGACTGAGGAGTGCTAGAAGAGCTTTGAGGTATCTGTTGAGTCAGAGAGAGTTGAATCTGAGACAGAGGAGATGGATAGAGCTGCTTAAAGACTATGATTATACGATAGAGTACCACCCAGGAAAGGCCAATGTGGTGGCAGATGCATTGAGTAGGAGATTTCATATTAGTGCAGCTCAGATTCAGATTGGGAGATTGCCTAGTTTGATTCAGTTGAGAACTCTGAATGTGCAGATGGATCTGGATCAAGATGGGGCTTTGATTGCTACTCTGAAGCTTAGGCCGGTGTTGCATGACAGGATCAGGCGAGTTCAGGACTGTGTGTGCCCGAGACTGTGTGTGCCCGATGTAGATGATCTGAGGCGTGAGATTTTGGAGGAGGCGCATATGGCCGCCTATGCCATGAATCCTGGTTCTACCAAGATGTATAAAATGAGAAAGTATTTTATGGTTTCAAAATTTAGAGTTGTTCATATTGATGCTTTGTAATTATTGATGCCATGTGAAGTATAGTAGCGATCGATTGTAGTGCACCCTTATCGTTGGATATGCGTCATAATGACGCACGGGCATCCCGATGCGTACCTTGCTATAAGGGGGCGCTACAATAATAATATCAAAGAATATAATTTACCTCAATAGTCAACTACGTAGAGTCTAATCATTGCAATATAGGGTGCCATCACCACCACATAACCCTTCTTTTAGTTGTTTGTTATTCACATGTCTGATGTAATGGCCAACTGTACATAGTCTAAACATTTTTTAATGGTTGGTTTGTTTTAGTTATTTATCTGTTTTCTTTCTTGTTTATGTATTTATTTACTTATTTTATCTTTATTTTTATTATTTACTTTGTTTTATATTTATTGTATTATTTATTTTATTAGTTATTACTTATTACTATTTTCATTTTTTTATTATCATCATCATCTTTATCTTTTACATCTATTATTATTTTTAGTATTAATTTTAGTATTTTAATATATATCTTTTATTACTCTTTATATTTATATTTATATTATATTTTGTATTTTAATATCTATTAGGAATAGCTGCTCTACTAATTAGGGGTAAGGTTACAAACTTTTGGACCACTTTAGACCACGCATCTTAACAAGACTTTTACTGGGATGTTATTATTGCTCTTATTGATTGTTGTAAATCTTGAAAATGTCTTTCTTCATAGTATTCTGAGTTGGGATCTTGAAGTTTAGCTAGAGTGAGGTAACAAACTTCCCAAAATTTTTGCTATAGATAGTAGAAAGTGGTTGTTTATCACTAGTGATCATCTTAGCTAACAAAAACTTTGATTTTTTATGTCATAACTTGTGGCAGTCATTTCATTCTTCCCTCTTATTAGGTTAAGGGTAAAAATTGTTTGATCTATCAATCTTCTTTTTGTTACACAATACTTACACTCATCCCTTTCTTCTTCATCTTTTGATTAAAACTTGTTGAAGTCATTCCAAATATTACTTCTCAATGAACTTGCTCTTTTAACCTAAATCATTTCTTATCTTGGTACCAGATTAGACCTCTCTGCTATTATATTGCCTAGTACTAGATTAGAACTCCCTACTAAAGTAATATGCTCATCTATTTGAAACCATCAACATATATGATCATATACTTTAGTTAACATTTCACACGTATATATTATGAACAACACGTCATAGAAAAAGTTAAGACATACACTTACATTGTGTGAAATAAGAAATCAAGAGAACTTCCATTAGATGACAATTTTCAAGTTTAATCCATATAATGAAATGAGATAGGTATGGAGGGAATTTTTCAAGGAAAGAATCAATTAATACATATTGAGACTAATTTTATGAAGAACTAAAAACTATAGAGAAATTAGAAGTGCAAAAAATAGATTAAGACAAAGCCTCGTTCGATATTGCTAGCTCATGTTCAACTTTATTACAGGTCCTAAGAATATATTTAAAACATAGTACATGTTCAACTTTATTACAGGTCCTAAGAATATATTTAAAACATCTACTATGTTACTTGAAAACATCGTAATACTGCAACTTAGGAAGAAAGCTCCATATCAAATGTAACTTATCTAATTCAAAATACCAAGCCCATGTGTGATGAACATGATGCCACATTCAATTTCACTGTATAATTGCAACTATTGTTTGACTTCCCATAAAATCTCCAACCTTGTGATTAAAGGCTTCAGGAAAAATTGGCAAACACAAATATAATAAATCCTATTATATTTCACAAAATTACATTATGCTTAATTCTAACAAGAATGCATATCCTATAAAATGATCCAAGATGCACTACACCATTATGCATTCCTTAAGACCCAAGTTCTTACAGGCAAGAATCATAGTTGTAACATATAACATTAAATTTTATTTGCAATTCAAAAAAGGCAAGCAATACTATATCCACATGCTTGACATACAATACAAAAAAGAATGGAGAACCAATCTAAGTTAGAAAACCTAGTCGTTGTCAGCTTAAAATGGACTCAAATGGTAATTAGTGATTAAGGTAATCTTTTTGATCATAATAACCAACAAAGATGTCAATTGAAAATTTCAACTTATGAGAAATTGTTTATGTATAATTTTACATCACCAATAGAAAAAAGAGTCATGCCAACATATAAACACCCATAATATTCCATTTCTCTATCTTCAATTTCATATCTTGGACCAATTTACCTTGCTAATGACCAACTGAGCTACCCGTGCGGGCTCAATTTCATATCTTAAAGATATTTAAATGTGTTGCAATATAAGTAACACAGTTGATGGTTCAGATACAAGTATTGTGATTAATATAAAGACTTTAAAGTCACAGATGTACAGTTTTCAAGTTGACTAGAATGTAACCCTTACAAACCTCACCACAATAAATAGATATATACTATAATAAGAGGTTAAAGGGAGCACTATAGTAGACTATAAAGCAAACACAGATGTTGAGTGAGCAAGGACTCGGTCTTAAAGGTTAGAGAGTGGAGACACTAGATTATAAAAGGGATAGTAAAAAAGTGAGGACTCGAATGCTATTAAAATGGAGACAAAAAACCTAAGAGAAGAAGAGAGTGGATTGTCCTTCGATAATTGAAATGAAATTTCACATTATAATAGATGATGGAATGAACCGAAAGCTTAGATTTTTGGGGAAAAAAAATCCTAAGCTTGACCTAAAGCTCATTCAAATTAAGTCGACTCTATTGTCTTTGGACTAGGCTAAAATGTGTTATTTTTTCCTTACCTATACATTGCACGATGAACAAGCTTTTGAACTGATTGAATAAGTTGATTAATCTCTTAAACAAACTGTTGAAACTTTCGTTCAACCTTTATAAAAGTTGTATAACTTTATATTATTAATGTCTTTTTATGCCTTTTTAAATGCACGAGCTTCTAAATGAGTAAAAAAAACTATACATCAACAAACTTACTTAAGTAGGCTGCAAGAGACCTTAGTTGCTATTTATAATAACCTTATTAGGCCTATCCATCACAGCTCAACAAATAATCGACTCACATTAATAAGGGTCTATTTTTCTCACCCAATTTCAACCCATAACTAGACCTTTTATTAGACTTCTTTATTACCTTTAATCTTAATAAAATTTGATTTTCTTAATTTTAATTTTAATTTTAATTTTAAAAACTCATAATTAATAATTGTCTGTAAGGAAAAATTCCAATAATCCTTTCATATGACTTGGAGTGAGCTACCTATTCTAAGCACTTCTAATAATCTAAATCAAACCATAAATTGGAAGTGACAACCTCTCTAGAGTTAAAAGTCTTTGTCTTTGCCAGGCCTATAAAGTCCAATTGGAATCTAACTTTAGTAGCCATTGCAAGTGGACCTAACTTGGTGCCTTTTTTTATCTAAGTTAGGCATCATCTTTCAATTTGATTATAATAACCAAGAAAGATGTCAATTGATAATTTTAGCCTTTAAGAATTTTTTTTTATAACTTAGCATCTCTAACATTAAAATATATAGTCATGCCAACACATAAACACCCATAATATTCCAATTCTCTATCTTAAATTTAAATCTTAAACACATTTAATTATATTGCAATACAAGTAACACAACAAATGGTTCAGATATAAGTATTGAGAATAATATAAAGAATTTAAAGTCACAAATATACAGTTTCAAGTTGACAAGAACATAATCCTCACAAACCTTACCACAATAAATAGACAGCTACCATAAGAAGAGCTTAAAGGGAGCACCGTAGTAGACTACAGAGGGAACGCGATAGTAAGGCGAGCGAAGACTCAATCTCGGAGGCTAGAGAGTGGAGACAACAGACTGTAGAGGGAGAGCAAAGGAGTGAGGACTCGAATGTCGTTGGAAGACATGAAACCTAAATGAAGAAGAGAGTGGATTGTCCTTCAGTTATTAAAATGACATCATCTTACCTAATGTAAAATGATGTCATTTTACATTATAACTAGGGATAGAATGGACTTTAGACTAGTTCAAGCTCAGATGCTCAATCAACAGCTTGTCCTGAACCCAAAGGATTAAAAGAAAAATACCTGAGCCTATCTTGATGCTCATTGGGTCAGGTTTGTTTATTTTAAGTTAAGTCGAGTTTATCTATTTTACCTTACCTATCCATTGCTCAATGAACAAAGTATTTAACTACTTGAATAAAATGTTGAATCCCTTAATCAAACTGCTCAACATATAATCAAGTTATTGAAACTTTCGATCAAACTTTATAAAAGTTGTATAACTTTAAACTATTAACGTCTTTCTTTGCCTTTTTAATACGTGGGCCTCTTAATAGTCCAAAAATACTATACATCAACAAACTTACTTAAACAGACCATAGGAGATCTTAGCAGTTATTCCCTAGCACACAAGCTAAATAAATTATCAATTTACACTTATAAGTATCTATTTTTCTCACTGGATTTTAACATATTTAAATAGATTCTTTATTAGGTTCCTTCATTATTTTTGATCCAAATCAAATTTGATTTTCTTAAACTTAATTTTTATAAAAACTCATAATTAATAATTGTTCTTAATAAATTTAAATTCTAACAACCCTTTCATAGAACTCTGAGGAGCAACTTGTTCCAAACATTTCCAGTAATTTGAATCAAACCATTAATTGGAAGTGACAAGCTCTTCAAAGTTAGTACTCTTCATCGTTGCTCATAAAGTCTAGATGGTGTCTAACTCTAGCAACCTAAGGATGGCAATCAAATGGGTCGGGCCTAAATTTTTTATTTTTAAGAAAAAACCAAAACGACATCGATTTGCTTACTAAACTTAGACAACCCAGGTCCGAGTTAGAGCCCAAGCTCGAGCCCAAACTTGCCCCAAATTTTTATCTTTTAAGAAAAAAACAAAATGATGTCAACCGTTAACTTTGGGCTAAGCTCAAGAGTTTTTATCATCCCTATAACAACCCTTATAAGTGGACCCAACCTGCATGCCTTCTTATCCAATATAGGTCTCATCTTTCTAAGGCATGGCCTGGAAAGTTGATTTATTGAGCCCGTGAAAAATTACGCACTCAATCTTATCAATCTTTTTTTTACAAGGGAAAGAAAACAAGAAACACAGAAGGCCTAATTATCACAGTATCTGCGGTACAAAAAGCCATGTTGGTCACGGCACATGTGGGCCCAAGAGGACGTCAGAGGCTCCTAGAGGTAGTGGATGCCGGAACGGGCTAGCGTTACAAGTGAGGCTAGGTTGTCGGCACTCTAATTGCCTTCCCTAAACACATGTTGAAGCTGCTTGTCTCAATGTTGACGCAATTGCTCCCATATACCTGTCACCAAATGGTACTGATCAGTCCCCGAAAAATTAGAAGACGAGAGGATATTGATCACCTCAAGGGAATCAACTTCCAAAATGAGCCATCGATATCCGAGGTCCCAGGCCAGATGAAGACCCGAGTGAACTCCGCAGAGCTCGGCCTCAATGGCCGAACCCCGCCCAATCCTGTGAAGAAAACCACCACACCAATGACCCTGGCAGTCCCGAATCAAACCTCCCACCGTAGCAGCTTGGGGACCCAATTTAACAGCGCCATCGGTATTGAGCTTGACCCAGCCGTCAAGTGGTGGGGTCCAGTGGACAGGGTGCTCCACACCAACCTCTGGGGCACCAAACACCCTTTGTTCCAGGGTCCTCGCCCACTGGATCCAGCGAAGATACTCGAGGGCAACCCAGTGGTAGTCGCCAGGCCACAAAAAGCCGTCGTCGAAAATACTACAGTTCCTCAATTTCCACAAGAGCCAGCAGGCGCCAAAAATAGTAGACCACGAGGACTGGTGGACCTGGGTATGGGTCTAGAGGTTGGCGATCACCCAAGTCGCCGTGTCATACTGGAAGAAATCAGGGAGAAGACAAGCGGGGGAAAAGAAACCCCAGAACCGGGTAACCCTCGAGCAATCTCGAAAAACATGGAGGATGGTCTCAGCATGACCGCAATGAGGACACGTGTTGTCCAGGGTAAGGTGACAAGCTTGACGCTGCTGATTGGTTAACAGCTTTTGCTTGAAAAGTAACCAGAGGAAAGTCCGAATGAGTTGGGGCCCAGCCCATTTCCATATTAAGTCCCACTGTCGTGCCTTGGCAGCCAAGGAAGTGCTGACAATAAGATCATACGCCGAGGCCGTCGTGAAACGCCCATGACTAGTAGGTCCCCAAGTGGGGCTATCTTAATCTATGGAAAGCGGGGTAAGGTAGAAGTGGGTGAGCGCCAGGCAGACCGAGGAGGGGAGGTACTGCTGAAAAAGAGGCCACTTCCAGTCCCCCTATTCCGTGATATAGTCCGAACTCATTGTCTGGAAGAGGGAAGAGCACAGTAGAGCTGAGCGGACCCCATTTCGGTAACCAATTGTCATGCCAGAAAAGGATGGACCTCCTTGTACCAAGGCGCCAACGAACCCCTTGTTGGATAACAGGCCAAGAGGCGGCTATACCTTGCCAGGTAGCGGAAGCCCCTAGCTTGCGGAGAGTGAGGGGAAGATGGGTCTGCTCCAGTCTGTATTTGGCTTTAACCAATCGAACCCATAAAGCTGAGGGTCGGTGAATTAAGGCCCACCCGAGTTTGGCCAGGAGTGCATCATTAGTGGCGCGGATGCTTATGAGACCAAGGCCTCCTGCTTTCTTGGGCTTACACACTTCATCCCAATTAACAAGATGCAGTTTGCAAGACTCGGTAGTGCGCCCCCAAATAAATTGGTGCATGGAGCGCTCCAGCGTGTCGCAAAGGTGTCTTGGGAGCCTCACCGTTTGCATAGCATAGACAGGAAGGGCCGATAGGACTGACTGGGCGAGAGTAACTCGTCCTGCTAAGGATAAAGTCTTGGCCTTCCAGCCCGACAGACGCTACTGTGTCGAGTCCAGAATATGCTGATAGGTACCTCGCGTGGTACGCTCATGCAGTAAAGGGACCCCTAAGTACTTCCCAAGATTGCGCGTACAGGTGATGCATAAAATTTGGCTAAGGCTGCGCACAACAGTAGGCTCAACATTGTGAGAAAAGAAGAGCCGAGATTTATCGAAATTGACTTTGTGGCCCGAAGCATCACAGAACACCTCCAGAGTATTGGCAATAAGCCGAGCTTGAGCTGCTGTGGCTTCTGCAAAAGGAATCAAGTCGCTTAGGCCATCTCATGGGAAACGAGGTGCCCGAGACGTTCCATGCACAGGGCAAAGAGCTAAGGCGAGAGAGGATCACCTTGGCGGAGGCCACGAAAGGGTGTGAAAGGAGGAGTCCAATGACCTTGCCAAGCGACTTGCATAGAAACTGTAGTCACACACTGCATAATAAGTCGGATGAATCACTCTGGCAAGCCAACGTCCTGCAATGTGTCGAGAATGAATTCCCACCTGAGCTGATCGTAAGTTTTCTCGAGATCTACTTTAATGGCAAGATTGCCCTTTTTTCCTTTCTTCCGACGCATCGTATGGATGACCTCCTGGGCGATGATGATATTATCTGTGATAAGCCTACCAGGAATGAAACTGCATTGGGTCTCGGCAACTAGATGCGGCATCATGGGTTTTAACCGATTCACAACAACCTTAGAAAGGACTTTATAGAGCACGTTGCAGAGGCTGATAGGACAGAATTGAGTTAGGAGAGTCGGGGAGGGAGTTTTAGGAATGAGGACAAGAATGGTCTGATTTAACTCCTCTTCCTACCGTTCCAGGTGAAAGAGCGTCGTGATAAAAGTCTCGACAGTGGGCCCAACATGGCTCCATTGGTTTTGGAAAAAAAGGGCGTTAAATCCATCAACCCCTGGGGCTTTATTGGGAGCCATATCAAAAACAGCATGCTTAACTTCCAAAGGGTGGAGAGGTCGATCTAGATTGCGAAGCCTTTCCGTGGAGGGGCGGGGAAAGGCCACCCGAATCGGAAACTGGGGTTGGGGACCTGACTCAGCGGTATAGAGTTTTGCAAAGAAAGAGCGGGCGAGTTGGCCAAGGTGAGCTAGATCCGTAACGACAGTCCCATGTGAATCAAGAAGGTGCTCCACCACCAATTTCTTATGCCGGGAAGTAGTGGACAGATGATAGAAAGCAGTGTTTCGATCCCCTTTCGAGATCCAATCGCACCGAGCTTGCTGGTACCAGAAAAGTTCCTCCTCACACAAGACCTGGCTCAGGTCCTCGCTCAATTTCTCTTCTAGTGGAAGGAGGGAGTTCAAGTTGTCATCTGTCATGTGCTTTTGGATCCCTTCTAGCCGCGCTAACAAGCGACGTTTTTTATGGAAGATGTTACCAAAATCGTCTTGATTCCAACGCGTGAGGAGGGCGGAGAACGTGGCAAGAGATTGGCTCATCGTTGCGGCTGTAGGCAGCCAATGCTCCGCCACAACGGCCGCGAAGTTGGGATATGTGAGCCAAGCATTCTAAAACCAAAAAGTCTTAGTTCTGGGGGCAGGAGGCAGTGGGGCATGGAACCGAACCAGCAGAGGGCGATGATCAGAGCCCATAAAGAAGGCAAATGTATTGAAGCTTTTAAGACTAATGTTTGAGTTATGAGTAGGCTTAATTACCAGATCAATTAAATACGTTGAAGTGTAATTGTATGTAAACAGGGAAAAGTCCTTTTCTTAATGCTCTGATTTCAAAGTCAACTTCTTATGGTTTTCTCAACTCGAAAACATGAAATTGGCATGCCTTCTAGTAGGTGTATTATTTTCCTACAATTTGCGAAGGAAACTTTAACCGTAATTTTTTATTCTTTTAATTTAGTAAAAATATGTTTGATTAAGTTTATACTTTTTGTTTTGATTTCTTCTAATTTTCAAAATTTATTAAAATCATAAAAATTGAATTTTATTTTTATCTATTTTTCTCATATAATCTAATTTATTATTACCTAAATATATATTATTTAATTATTCAATATTAATTAATAACAAGAATAATTACTAATATAATTTTATTATTCAAGTTATTTTATTTTTATAACTAATTAAAATTAAAAATATTTTTGTTTCAAATTTATAATTATTTACTAAATATACTTAAATTTAAAATATTTTAAATTTATTTGAAATATTTTATTAAATAATTTTTATTGTCGACTATTTAATTATAAATAGTAACATTAGTGTTAATAATCAAAATATATTAATAAATAGATATTATTTTACAAAAAAGTTTACATTTTTTAATACAATTAAAAAATTATATTTGTGATGCTGCTTAACGTAACATGTGGCACAGGCACAGCCATGCCTTTTTACGTGAAGCAGCCATAATATTTAAAGCTTTTTAGTATGCAGAGTAATATATTTGTGTTTGACGCAGATGGGTAGTTAGGATCAACCACATTATGCTATTTCCTCTAAACAACCAAGTCAATCTTTATTTTCAAAACTTATTAGTTTCAAATTGCAGTGGTTAGTGCATCATCAACTTACAAATCTTTTATAGTTGCACACTCCATACAAAAGTCACCCAACTGGATCTCTTTTAATAATTTAAATTTAATTTGAATCTATAACAATTAGTTGAAAAAGCATAAAACTTTATGGTATGTACTAATTTTTTGCTACCAGTTTCTCACAGTTGAAAAAAAAAATGGAAATTCTTCGTTTTACTCTTGGAAGCGAGAAAATAGGTGCATAGTCGCTTAGAAAAAGTAAACCGTAAATTCTTATTATTGCAATGAAACAAAATGTAATCCTTGAAAATCACAGCAAAGACACGAAAGAAGTACGCTTCATCTGACCATTTAACGAACGAATCGAGACGTGTGGTTTAGTTTAACTTCTATTGTGCGTTTGTAATAAAGTATATTTTGTGAACTTCAACAGGCTATAGTGGCATCTGACAGAAGTTCACTTTTTCCTTTACGAAATCCTTTTGATCAAAAGACTTGATGTTTTAGACCAATGACTAGCATATGATTCCTCCAAATGGGTGCTTCTCAGTTTCTCCAACTACTAACATCCCAAGATAGTGGAGTCTTGGAGGCTTGTTCATCAGGTACCTTTTTCTTTCAGGTTCTCTGTTCAACCCAGTTTAGAAAATCTATTATCTTGCATGCCCGTCCATTAAGATCTTGAATTTGCCTGTTTTATTGGTAAAACTTGGATCTTTTCTTGGTTTTCTTCGTTGTTTTTAATTTACTTGGATTCAGTTCATCACCAAAAAGGGTACGAGCTTTGTTCAGCTTCCTAGGGACTAATATTTATCATGAGTGTTCCCTTACAACTCTATTTACAGATTGATTTGTTGCCTTCGTGATGACATATTGGAAGTGCTGATTATGCTTCCTTAGAGAAGCGTGTAGTTTTTATACGTTGGAAATTCGTGATTCTATCTCTTGATTAAACCTTAAAGACGCAGGAAATTCTTGTTTTGCAGGTCGGTGGGAGAATGCACTTCTGAGTCTGGATTCTTTGTTGGGACTACACGGTTGTTGAAATACAGAGCGTATAATTAGCAGTTTTTTCGCTTTCAGTGGACCATCTCATATAATTTGGTAACTTTCCACATTCAGAAGAGCCTATAAAAGCTTATCTGATATAAGGATTTTAGTTTGTGTCAGTTTGTCAATGTCAGAAAAGAGCAAGCTTCCGTCAAGGCTTCTTTTCTACTTGTTTTCCGTTTCTATGTTCCTGTTGATCCTTTCTTCTATCTTCCTTCTCCAATTTGGAAGCACTTCCATACCCAGCTTAGTTTTAACGCAAATTCTTGTTAATAGCACATCCGTGTACTTTAGTCCCAGTGTCCAAAGTGAACCTTCCAAACTTCCTTCGATCCCTTCCAAGCCAATCACAGAGGTGGATTGTCCAAGTCTCAAAATGGTTGCTTCTGGACAGGACAGAAAGAAAATCTGTGACTCAAGTGAGGCTGTGTTAAGAGTGTACATGTACGACTTGCCTCCTGAATTTCATTTTGGGTTATTGGGTTGGAAGTGGAAAGAAAATCAGACATGGCCAGGGGTTGACAATATCCCACCATACCCTGGTGGTTTAAATTTACAGCACAGTATTGAGTACTGGCTGACTCTTGATCTTCTAGCGTCCAACTCTGAAAGTTTAATCAGACCCTGCAGTGTTGTTAGAGTACAGAATTCCAGTCAAGCAGATGTCATATTTGTGCCATTTTTCTCATCTCTGAGCTACAATAGGTTTTCTAAGCTTCGCGGGAAAGAAAAGATTAGCCTTAACTTGATGTTGCAGAATAAATTGGTCCAGTTCTTGATGGCTCGGGATGAATGGAAGCAGTTTAAAGGGAAGGATCATCTGATCATAGCTCATCATCCAAATAGTATGTTGAAAGTAAGAAAAAAGCTTGGTTCTGCTATGTTTGTGCTTGCAGATTTTGGGAGATACCATACTGAAACTGCAAATCTTGAGAAGGACATAATTGCTCCATACAAGCATGTTGTGCGAACCACTCCAAGTGAACAATCAGCTCAGTTTAACCAGCGTCCTACATTGGTCTATTTCCAGGGAGCAATATATAGAAAAGCTGTAAGTTTATCTGGGTTCATCATTATAAAATAAACCAGGGATCTACATATATAACGGGACCTTTTACTGTGGAATTGTATTACATCTAGAAAATTAGACAATTAAAAACGATCATCAGTAGTGGCTCAAATTATTTAGCTGTAATTCTCAAGCCAAAATTTGCTTTCTAATTGCTGGTGAAAGCTGTAATCAGATTCTCCTAGCAGAAAGATAACTAGAACAATTGACACTGAATGCTGTAAACTATTAAGTTTAATAGTTTTAAGTATAGTATTTTAACTTTAAATTTTTTTAAAAACAACTAAAATGTTTGTTTATGTGTTGTTATAACAACTAATTAATATATGCCATATTTCTCTGCAATAAATTAAAAATTTGGAAGTTTCAAACTGGAACTCGGGATTTTAAAAGATATTCTATTTTAATATTCTGAGACAACTGTACTAATCGTTAGTATTTGGAAACCATTTTAAGACCATACTGTTCTTAATAGCAGTAAAGACAATGTTATTCAACGAGATTTGTTACATCTGATGCATTGCATTGATCGTCGTGGGATGATGGGAAAAACAGTCAACATTCCATTCCCCATACTTGCAATTCGCTCATTGTAGATGTCCTAGTGTTTCTTGAAGATAATTAACTATGCTCATTTGGTTCTTTTTGGACATGATTTGTCATGTAGCCTTCTGTATCTTCATGGAATACGTCTGTGGAAGAACTTTGAAAAGTTTGTTTGACATACTGCATTTCACAATATGCCAATGAAGCTGAACTTCTACTTGAAATTTTTCTGTAGGGAGGAGCTATCCGACAAGAATTATATTACCTTCTAAAAGATGAGAACGATGTTCACTTTACATTTGGAAGTGTTCAAGGCCATGGGATCAACAGTGCAGGCAAAGGGATGGCCTCATCCAAATTCTGCCTAAATATCGCTGGTGATACCCCTTCTTCAAACCGCCTATTTGATGCCATTGTTAGTCATTGTGTTCCTGTCATAATCAGCGACAACATTGAGCTACCTTTTGAAGATGTCCTAGACTACTCTGAATTCTGTGTCTTTGTTCGTGCATCTGATGCTGTAAAGAAAGGATACCTTCTGAATCTTCTTCGTGGAATCAAGAGGGACAAGTGGACCAAGATGTGGGAAAGATTAAAAGAAATTAGTCCACATTTCGAATATCAATATCCATCCCAATCTGGTGATGCTGTGGATATGATATGGAGATCTGTATACCATAAGACATCTCTGGTACGGTTAAACATCAACAGGAAGAACAGATATCATCAAGCTGAGGCATTTCTAAAAGGAAATTGAAATGAGAAGTACATCCAAAGGTGAAGAAAAAATTAGTCCGTCTTTTAGTAAATATAACATTCAGCTAGTTTCTACAGAAAATAAGCTTGATTTGTTTGAGATCTCTGGGAGGTTTCGGTTCTCATACTGTTTATTTGTAAATAATGCCATAATCTCGGAGAACCTTCATTTGAAAAGGTTCTCGCTACATGTCAATGCATTGAAATATCTTCAAGTCATAATTTGAGTTCTGGAAATTGTACGACACATCTCTACAGTCAGAATCGGAGAAGGAACAGCAGAATTGAGTTAATTGTCGAGAAGAAAAGAGGGGTAAGAGAACAGAACACCTTTCAGCCTGTGGTTCCAGATAGAGATGATACAAACATGTATGCGACCACTACAACTTCTTTATATGATAAGAGAGCCTGTTACGACCTGACTAGCATTTATCTTTGGATGCACAGGGGAGCCTCAGTTGCTATAAGAACGCTGCTTCAAATGTATCCTTGTGGCATGCATTAACTAGACTTGCATACAAAATTGCATATACGTTCTCTTTGTAGGGGTAAAAGAATAGGAAAAGCACTATATTTTCTTTGTATGGAGAGCCAGCATCATCATCTACAGGTGTTTACCTTAATAAAAACCACTGGACTAAAACAAAAAGAAAATAATGGAAACAACCAAATTGAGGAACTATCGAGGTAGCATATACTAGCAACCATATCATGCCTCCCTTTTGCATCAGTGACAGGCTCAAGCCATCACTTGCTTTCCTGTGCAAGCTCTCCTGTCGTTAACATCTGTTGTGAATAGGGTTTGATCCTTTTCCAATTGTTCGTTTGTTTGATTGAATGAGATCATACATCATTGAAGGTGCAGGAGCTAAGCCGACATTTGCATGCAAGTCCTCCATAGCAACACTCTTTAGCATACGTGAGTTTCGAGCCAATGCCAATATCCTGTGATCCCATCTCAAAGCGAGTTCTATGCTGGTGAGGCCAGAAACCTTCTGCGGCTGAAGAACTAAAATCCCAATACAAAGAACAACCATCCCTCTATAAAACCAGAAGGCCATGTTTGTACGTATTCTTTAAAGGAAGAGGGGAAAGAGCTCTTGTTTGAATAGCGATGATGGCAGATAAGTAATGTTTCTGATACTACAATCTTCTCTATAGCTGAAGGCTTATATATGTAGGATTAAGTATGGCGGTTTATCTTTTGTGGGATTCGCAAGACTAAAGCCTGTAAAGCATAAAGAGGGCCCAGAACATGTAGGGAACTCGTAGATTCACTTCAATGATTAGCCTTCCATAGAAGCAATATTTATAAGGCTGTTTTAGAAGACTCTGACAGGTTTGAACGAAAAGTTGTAGTTGGAACAATATCCTTGGGAAGACAAGTATCTTTTCATTTTGAGTTTCCCCTACACTTCCATATCATTTGCCTTGCGCTTTTTCGCCAAACCAAGACCAAACATGGCCCCAGTTCCAATTCCCGACCAATCTCCTCATCCGACCAACTGGGAATATACATCCCCTGTTCTTGTACTTCCTCTACATCTTCAAACTTATGTCTTCCCCTTATGCCTCAAAAATCAATGTAGCCCCGCTTTAATTTCCCAGCTTAAATGAAGCGGGGTGAGAAGAGATGAACAATTAATGTCATCCTAAGATTCCAGCAAGATTAATATAATAGACAACATTCGAATTATAAAAACCATTAAAGAGTTAATACTACATCTCAATTCCCCTAAGATTCAAATTAGCTTAACCACAAAAGTTTAAATGAGAGAGTTTATAAATCAATAACAGGAATGTAAATAATATGTTTTTAGTTAAGTGGATTGATTATCTGCTAAAGGAAAAGGCAGGAGGAAGCCACATGTTACTGTTGGATAGCAGAAAGCCATGAAAAGTAGAGAGGGTGAGAGGAGCAGCAACTAGCAAGCCTCTCCAAAAAAAACAAAAAACAAAAAACACCTAAGCACTTGCTTTATTGAAATGCCAACTTTGGACTTCCAAGCTCTTCTCTCCATACACCAAAAATCACAAGCTTGGTTCCTTGTGCTAAATGGATTTCCTTTATGCTTTTCTTCGGATTGCCCAAACCGGAGCTCTCTCCATTCAAAGTTTTAAAAGAAACGACCAATCCATCCTGAATTAGCTTCTAGTATTGGGCGTAGCCTCACTCTCTCCAGCTTTTTCCCATAAATGAAGACCATGCCTGCCTACCAATGCAGTTTACACATGATCAACTATATAGACAAATGTTGTCATCATCTTTTTTTCTTTTCTGGGGATGTCAAAATGTTATAATCCTGCTGGAACATAAAATTCACAAAGTTTACCATACTTGTAATGTTTGGAATATTCCTGATACGAGAAGAAGTGCAAGAGATGAATAAGGAAAAGAATAGGGAAGATAGGAAAGCATCAAATATGTTTAGAAGGATAGTCTGTGGACTGGTCAATACTTAAATGACGTGGCTCTCTCTTTTGAGCACACCATCCTAAAGCAAAAGACATTAAAAAAAAAGGAAATTCTATTAGCTTGACCGGTTGCTTTGGAAAAACCCATCTCTTCGATCTTACATTCAGTCTTCTCAAAAATTACGCAAAATCCCTTCTTTTGAGTTTCTTCTTGCACTCAGTAGAGGAAAGGCATATCATCCCAGGGTGGGATGCATGTGTTCCAGATTAATAATGTTATACAATTAAAAGCCTCCCTCCTACGGAGATACGTATAGACGACCCTTTCCAGCAGAACAGAAGGATAATATAAGTACAAGCATTTCCTTTTCCAGGTACTAACATTTGAATATGCTTTTGTCCCACAACGCTGCCCATCATAACGTCTAACGTTTCGATTACGATGGATATGTAACAGATATGCCTCTCAAGTTGGTACCAAAAGAAGCACAACAATTTAGAAAAGAAAAAAATAAAAGCAAAGCTCGTTACATCGTAAAAATTTCAAGAAGGAAATTCCACTGAGCAGATCATCTTTTGGGATAAATAAAAAAGCACTTATTCATAGACAGGTGAATCGATCCGAAATTCAAATGATTCACTTCTATTAATTGCAACTTCAGACAATGGATTAATATGACAACCATAGGAGGAAGTCTTTGTTACAATATCAGGGTGAGCATCCGTTCTCGTCTGTAGCTAAATAGGAACAAAATCCTTTTTTGTCTAATTTTTTTTAATATTAAGATCACTTAAATTTTGTAATATGATTAATGTATAAACATAATAAAGATATAATACCGTATTATGTGACTTGATTTTTTATCGTTAATTTTAACATTTGTTTATTTTAACCATGGTAATGGTATACGTGCTTGACCTCTAACACTATCTTGAGAGAATTCTAAGATAACATTATCTTGAGAGAATTCTAACATTATCTTGAGAGAATTCCAACATATTTAATCGAAGTTAATTAAAATACTTTTCTCTCTTTAATCATTCTTTGTGTGTGATTCATTAGATTCTTAAATAGGTTGGTAATAGATATAAATTATAACACTAAATCATATTTATAATTAGAAAAATTAAACTCTTTTAATTTATCTTTAATTATCTAATTAAAAGGTTATATTCATAAATCAAGATTGACGTTCAACAATGTTTAATAACCACTTAAATATTAGGAATGTCAAAATAGTTTTAATTAACCTTTTCATGCATAAATTTTCATATAATTCAATCATTTTAACACAATGTTTTAGTTAGATACGAATATAATATTAATGTATACTTTATTTAAATTCATCATATTAGTTCTCCACCATTAGTAAGTAATTCAATTGATGATATTTTAAAGTTATTTTAAATTGTTATATCATTTTAGTCAATGATTTTTGAAAAATACTAATCAAGAATAATGAAATATTCTTCATAATTACTTTAAAGTAATGGATCATATATTGATCAAACAAATACCTCCAAGCAGTTCATATTATATTCAATGACTATTGATTGAGCTACCTTTAACTAACATAGGTCATAAGTAGTATCAAAATATAACAATCTTCGATTTAGTGAACTTGTTATCTTACAAGTACTACACGCTTATTTAAGTATTCCATGTTTTATTATATGAAATCGACTACTTCCTTTATAAGGAATAAACATAGTGTGTGTTAGTTTTACACTCTGTAAATGTTTAGTCTCTACATAACATAAACTAGGAATAATTTAAAGATAATATATAAATGCAATATGAATCTCATAACTATGATATCATTATAATTTCATTTGTATTGTATATTTATCTCATGGACTTTATCATACAAATCTAAATATGTATAAGATAATGTCTTTAAATAATAATATTACTAAACTAAAATCAATCGATTGAATCTAGGTATAAACCAACAATCTCTCATTTGCCCTAAGTCAACTGTTTAAGTATTTTATATCATATCACCATTTGATGATCATACTATTACTGAGATAGGGCATTAGTGAAAAAATTCTACAAAATTCTCTACAATAAGCATTTGCTAGAACCTTACAACTTTTATCTTAATTATCACAATAATTAAGAAAAACTATCTAAATGCATATTTAGATCTTTGATAAGACCTTAACTTCATTTGCTTGCCCAAACTATAACATTTCACAATATATTCTCGTCCAAATAATGTAAGGAATTATACCAAATTCATTAAAGAACTTCTTGATCCAAATAATCATTTCCATCTCAAAATAATATTATTCTAAATAAATGTACCTTAACTAGGATTTACTTTTAAAGTTAATATTCTTATAACTTTGAACTCAAATATCAACTTATATATAGAATAATGGATATCTTAATACTTTATAAGTATTAGATATCTCAAATAGTAAATACATCTAATACATTATCTATGTACTTAGACTTTGTGATGGTAGTGGGGCCCGAAGGCTAGCCAATTTTTACTAAAAATAAATAGCTTTTAAATTTAAAAAGATTGTTTAAAAATTTAAATTTTGAAAAGGTTGATAACTTTAGATACTCATTTGCAATAAAGTGAACTTTTGTTTATGAAAATTTCTTACTTTGTAGCACCCCCTCACCGTAGGGTACACATCGGGAAATCCGAAGGTCGCTCCGACACGTATCCCACGATAAAGGTGCACTACCAGAACATTTTTCCAATAATATCCACATGGCATCGCAATAATTAAAACCAAATATCAGAAATCAGTAAATTTTTAAATCCAAAAGAATCTTAATACAGTCATCCAGAGGCAGAATAGACAAATCTATCAGTCTTCTAAACAAAACCAAAAAGGAAACTGATACAAGCATCTATCCTAAGATCATCCGCAAAAGTCCAACCCAGCTGACCGACCTGTGTGTCATCGCTTCTCTTGCCAGCACGCTTGCACGGCAGGAAAAGACTATCTCCGGAGCTAGGAGCCTACTCTATCGATCCTGAAAAATTAGATGCAATTTTGGGTGAGTTTGCGAACTCAGTGAGAAACCATCATCGATGGTTCACTCAAATCATGCATTACGTAAATGCAAAGACAAAGATATAGACAAGAATATTCAATTAACGGTATTATATAACAATTTACGATGAGTCTATAACAGCTTTTAGTATCAAATAACAATTTACAATAGTATATAACGGTTTACGATATCATACCACAATTTATGATAAATCATGCAAGCGATTTACAGAAGATGTAACAATTTGCAATCTCTCATGTCATCACATAATTCAAGAAGTTTGCAATTCAATCACCATGTATACAATGCATATGAGACTCTTTTCCGATTATTGATGTTGTGCCCAAGTGCTCACCAAGATTCGATGGGGACGCGTGTGATTTCTCCCTGGGCTCGAGGTCCGGTCAATCAAAGGTTCGAGCTCGAGGCTCTTTTCAAATGATAATAGCACTTGGGTCACATATCCATTATCTGATCATGCATTTATGCATGCAATGCAGTGTTCAGTAATTTAGTGTATGGCTATAAAAGCCCAGTATTGCATTTCTCAGTGTCATGCAGTAGTCCAATCTAATACAGTAGAAGCATACCATTCGATCATGTATATTTCAGTAATCATGCAATTTCACATTTGGCAAGTAATTCACATTGAGCACTTAGACGATCAGAATTTGAGAAACCAACTAGGTTACTCACCGTAACTTCCGAAGCTCGCTCGAAGTTCCAAAGAATGTTCGTGGAATGACGATCCAACGACGCCTATACAAAGAAAATACGGTCCCATTACTAGATGCACAATTAAACAATTCAATGATGCATATGTCTCTATGAAATTTCGACAATGCATGTTCACGATTTTCCGGTGCAAAACCCAATTCAACTCTTATATCCCATTCTAACTCTTCGCTCAATTAATCGATAATAATTGATCCAATCCTATAATTCAGTTCAATTTCCTCAATTTATACTCCCTATAGCAATTCCCTATCCATTAGGTCAAAACCTTTATTGAAAATCCCAATTAAATCTCCAATTGTCTCAATTCAATATTTAGGTCACACTATGAACCATAATTGACCTTAATCTCGATAAATCAATACCAATTAAATTACATTCTAACTCCCATAATTATCCTCAATTTTAGACCTCTTTCTCTAGTTCATAATGAATCAAGAATCACCTCAATCGGAGTTCTATACCATAAGTTAGGCCCAATAAACAAACACTCATTCAATCAGAAAAACCCCTTCGCCATGGCCAAGAGGCTCTCGCCACATATAAATGGTTCGTCTTGCGCGGCGTCAAGATCGCTTTCATGCGAAAGCAATCCATTCTGGGCACGCCGCTAGGCGAAAGAAGCGCGCCGCGGCGTCTCGCTGCACTCGTCGCGGCGAGCACTTAATTTTCTCGCCGCGGCAAGGCCGCACCAGACATCGCGACGTGCGAGGATTTCCTCTTCTTCTCCGCTTGATTTCCGCCATTAAAGCTCTCTAAAACCTCCATTAAACACTCTCAACTACTCAACTCAACCATAATAATTGTCATAAATGCTCAAACAACCATTAATAACAACATTAAAGCCATTAAAACTTACCAATCGAAGATCAATCCACAAATCTCTCAAAAATCACCGTAACCCTAAAATCCTTCAAAATCAACGATAACCCACTCTCAATCCTTCTCAACCTTCATCAATCATAATAAACCAGTTAGGCTAGCATAATGAGAAGAAAATCATAAAGAAAGATCAAAGAATCCTCACCGGTGGGAGGAATCAAAGATCGCCGTGGGAGGAGGAAGAGAAGAAGAAATGTTCAAGCCTTAGGGCAAATCTCCAAATTTCAAACCTAGCTATTTATAGGCATAGGTCTCTAAACCAGTTCAAATTTCAGTCTCTAAATTTCAATGACTCAACATTTTTATTTCCTAACAGTATAACTCTAATTTTTCCATTGCCATTGGACAATCCTTTCAGTACTATACAGTCAATCAGTCGGTCACTCCAAAATTTCCGGTCTGGGCATTTTCTCCTGAATTTCCCGAAAATTTCCTATAAGTCACTATCAGTAGCCAATCACTCTTAGACTATTCTAAATCCATTATTTGAACCCAATTACTCCTAATTTTTCAATCAATCATAATCCAGTCAGTTCAGTCAGTTTCCAGTTCACAATCCAATTAATTCACGCTCACAATTAAAATGCCGAAAAATCATGAATGCATGTACCTATGGATAAATGCATATGCAATAAACCTGTTCATCTATAATTAGAGGCCAGTAACATGCTCAATCAGTGAATGCAATGAAACCTATCAGTTTGACCCAATATTACCATAATGCCCTTGCTAACAGTAACGGGATGTTACAATTCACCCCTCCTAATAAAAATTTTGACCTCAAAATTTAATACCTGTCCGATCGAATAAATGAGGATACTGACTCCTCATATGCTCCTCAGTCTCCCATGTAGCTTCCTCAAAAGAGTGATTTTTTCAAAGGACTTTTACCAATGGAATCACCCTGTTTCTCAGCTGCTTGAACCGTGATCCTATAATCCGTACCGGCTCCTCAATATAGGTCAAATCACTGGCTACCTCAATCTCCTGAGCTGGAATCACATGCGTCGGGTCTGAATGGTACCGTCGGAGCATACTAACATGAAACACGTCATGCATTTGGGACAACTCACTCGGTAAAGCCAATCTGTAAGCCAACGGTCTTATCCTCTCAAGGATCTCATACGGACCGATATACCGAGGGCTCAACTTGCCCTTACGGCCAAATCTCAGTACTTCTTTCCAAGGAGACACTCAGAGAAACACTCTATCACCTATACTGTACTCCATCTCTCGTCGATGCTGATCCACATAGCTTTTCTGTTTGTCCTGAGCCGCCTTAATGCGACTCCTGATCAACTGTACCTTATCCACTGTGTCCTGAATCAGCTCGGGACCCTCAATAGATCTCATACCCTCTTCATCCCAATACAGTGGCGATCGACACGGCCTCCCATACAAGGCCTCATATGGTGCCATCCCAATACTACTCTGATACTGGTTATTATATGCAAACTCGATCAGTGTCAAATACTGATCCCATAATCCTCTAAATTTCAATACACAAGCTCGAAGCATGTCCTCAACAGTCTTAATCGTCCTCTCACTGGCCCATCCATTCGAGGATGAAATGCGATCAAGTTCAACCTCGAACCCATAGCTGTCTGTAGGCTCTTCCAGAACCTCGAGGTGAATCTGGGATCCCTGTCTGAGACTATCGACAACGGAACCCCATGCAACCGCACAATCTCTGTCACATACTTCTGGGCCAACTGATCAAGAGTATTGCTCTCCCTCACTGGCAAGAAGTGAGCCAATTTAGTCAATCGGTCCACTATGACCCAGATAGCATCATGCTGCCTCGGTGTCCTAGGCAACCCCATGACAAAATCCATGATAATTCGTTCCCATTTCCACTCCGGAATGGGCAACGAATGCAACTTCCCCACTGGAGCCTGATGCTCTGCCTTAACCTGCTGACAAATCAGACACCTGGACACATACTCTGCCACTTGCCTCTTCATACCAGGCCACCAGAAATGTTGTCTCAGAGTATTATACATCTTGGTCGTACCAGGATGCATAACATAGGCAGCTACATGTGCCTCCTCTAGATCTCCGCCTCAAGTCCTCAACATCGAGCACACGGTCTCATCCCATCCATAAAGTCCCATCTCTCATCTCAAACTCAATCAAGATCTTGGCTCGACTCTCTCAATCAGCCTCACTAACACCGGTCTTGATCCCGAACTCTCCGAATCCTATCATGCAACATCGACCTCAGCCTCAGAGTAACAATCAGAGCTCCATCCTGACCCAAACCCATCTGTACATTAAGAGCTCTTAATCAATCAGACCTGTAACCTCAAACTCGAACTCGAGCCGCACTCCCTGCGATCTCCTACTCGATGCATCGCCACCACATTGGCCTTCCTCGATGATACTCAATCGTGCGCTTATAGTCCTTCAAGAAACTCTATCCATCTCCTCTGTCTCGACGAGCTCTCTCGACTCAACAGATACCTCAAACTCTTATGATCGGTGAAGATCTGGAACGTCTCCCATACGATAATGTCTCCAGATCTTGAGCAAACACAATCGCCGCTAACTCCAAGTCATGCACCTTTGGATAATTCACCTCGTGAGACCTCAATCTGTCTCGAGGCATACGCTATAACTCTCCCATGCCGCATCAACACATCCCGGTCCACGATGCGAGGCATCATCAGAAACCACAAAGCCTCCAGTACCAGAAGGAATGCTTAACACCGGTGCAGTCGTCAACCGATGTTTCAGCTCCTCAAAGCTCTTTTGGCACTCCTCAGACCATTTGAACGGCACATTCTTCCTCAACAGTTTCATCAAAGGGGCAGAGATCAACGAAAATCCCTCGACGAACCTCCGGTAAAATCTGGCCAATCCTAGGAAACTCCGCAACTCTAGCACACTCCTCGAAATCTCCTAACTCATAACCGCCTCTATCTTGTAAGGATCCACCTGGATACCCTCACCGGACACCACGTGCCCCAGAAATACATCTCATCGCCGGAATTCACACTTAGTGAATTTGGCGAACAACTACCTCTCTCTCATGACCTGTAGAACAATCCTTAGGTGCTCAGCGTGCTCCTGTCTACTCCTCGAATAAACCAGTATATCATCAATAAACACTATCACGAACCGGTCCAGGTAGGGCTGAAAAACTCTATTCATCAATGCCATAAAGGTCAGGGGCATTAGTCAACCCAAACGGCATCACTAGAAACTCAAATGCCCGTACCTACCCGAAAGCACTCTTAGGCACATCGCCTCGCGATCCTCAATCGGTAATAACCTGATCTCAGGTCCAACTTGGTGAACACTTGAGCTCCCTGCAGCTGATCAAATAAATCTTCAATCCTAGGCAGGGGATACTTATTCTTCACTGTTACCCGATTCAATTGCCTATAATCGATACACAGTCTCAGCGTCCCGTCCTTCTTCTTCACAAACAAGACCGGAGCTCCCATGGCGAAACACTCTGGTCTAATGAACCCTTGTCCAAGAGCTCCTCCTGAATCGAGCCTTAAGCTCTCGGGCCCACCGGTGCCATCCTATACTGGAGGATCGATATAGGTCAGATGGAACGAGATCAATCTCAAACTCGCTTTCCGCTCTGGCGGTAATCCCAGAACTCCTGAAACACATCCAGAAATTCCCGACCACGGAACATCCCGCAATCTCGGCTCGACTGTATCCACTACGTGAGCCGATAGCCTCATGACCTCCCCGCATCAATCTCGTGGCACTCAAGAAAGATATCATCCTCGGCGCACCGCCGGACTAACTCCTCAAACACACTCCGGGCGACCAGAGACTCAATACAACCTCCTTGGTATAACAGTCCATAATAGCCCTATGCGCAGTCAACTAGTCCATCCCCAATATCACGTCAATCTCCCTCAGAGCCAAAACGATCAGATCGGCACTCAGAACTGCTCGATCGATCTGAACCTGACACCCCATACAGATCTCTCCCAATACAGTCGTACTACCTAGAGATGTACTCACCTCTAACCCATACTGTAACCTCTGCCTATCCCCATGCAGTCTACATGTTAAATGCGGTGCAATGAAAGAATGAGTGGATCCAGGATCCAACAATGCATATGCTTCCAAATCAGAAATCAGAAGCATACCCGCAACGACATCCGGGGAATCCTGGGCCTCTTGCCGAGTCATGGCATAGACCCTAGCCTATGACTACTATCTACTGCTCGATCCCTCTGACCTCACTGCGGACCCCTCTGCTCGGCCCCGGCCTCGACCTCGACCTCTCCAACCTGATCCACCTCCACGACTCACAGACCGTGGTATTCTTTGCTCGATCTTCCATCATAGTAGATCGTGCTCCCAAAGTCTCTGGGCGGTTCCTCACTAGTGGTCCATCGAGCCACATCTCAAACAGCTCAGATAGCCATCGACACTCTCCATCGTGTCTCTTGTCACAATGCTCGATAAAGGAACAGATCGCTCAAACTCGCACCGCCGCCACCACTACCATCTGCATAAATATGCTCCTCCGCCCATGACCGGTCTGTTTAGCCCCTCCCGCGGACTGAAGGGCCTACTCGATGCTTCTGAATCCTTTACCACGCTCGACCGTCACTAGATCTCTTATGCTGGGTCCCTGCATCAGCCTCATCATGTTGTCTCAAGAATCGCCGATCCTCACTATCGCAGCCCTCAACTCAATAAAGCGCCCATATCGGATCTAGCCAATAGGTACGGATCTCCAGATTGAGTCCGCCTTAAACGCCGACACTGCCAACCTCAAGAGCTACCAATGAAGAAGCATAAACCACTAACTCGTTGAATCGCACTCATAGTCGCCACGGCCAATCGCCTCGTCTCACTCTAGAACTCCCAGAACTTCATTTCCAGATAGATCTTGGGCATGAAATTATCCTTGAAAGCCCTCGTAAAGTCGTCCCATGTCGATTGTACAGGGCCGGTGGTAACGCCGGGACACCATCCACCATCGATATACTGGACCTCAGAAAGAGAAACCGCGTAGTCAAAACGCTCATCCGGTCGCATTCATCCATCGATCGAGGACTCTCTCGGCCCCTCTAGCCATCCTCAACCTCCGTAGGGTTTGCTACTATAAAGTCAACCGCCCCTACTTACGTTAGATTGATCGTATCTCCGTTCCTGTCTCACAGGAACTCGAGGAGGCAACTCCTCTGAATGAGGCATCGGAGACTCCCTACTAGCTCCTACCGATTCCAGGTCAGCTGGTAACTCAACTCGATCTCCCAATACGGATGACCTAAAACAGACAAGAAAATTCCAATCAGTTCTGCTATTATTACAGTGATTCTAGCCTAAAGTATACTATGCCCGAAAGATGCCAAACCATGCTCTGATAACACTTAATGTAACGCCCCCTCACCGTAGGGTACACATCGGGAAACTCGAAGGTCGCTCCGACACGTATCCCACGATAAAGGTGCACTACCAGAACATTTTCCCAATAATATCCACATGGCATCGCAATAATTAAAACCAAATATCGTAAATCAAGAACTTTAAATCCAAAAGAATCTTAATATCATCCGTAAATGAATAGACAAGTCTATCGCCTCCTAAACAAAACCAAAAGGAAACCGATACAAGCATCTATCCTAAGATCATCCAAAAAGTCCAACCCAAATGACCGACACATGTGCCATCGTTTCTCTTGCCAAGACGCCAAGACCGCAGAAAAGACTATCTCCGGAGCTAGGAGTCTACTCTATCGATCCTGAAAAATTAGATGCAATTTTGGGTGAGTTTGCGAACTCAGTGAGAAACCATCATCGATGGTTCACTCAAATCATGCATTACATAAATCGTACAAAGATAGCACAATAATATTCAATTAACAGTTTTATATAACAATTTACAGTAGTCTATAACAGTTTGCAGTATCAAATAGCAATTTACAATAGTATATAACAGTTTACAGTATCATACCACAATTTTGAAGAAATCATGCAGCTTTATAGTAGATGTAACAATTTGCAATCTCTCATGTCATCACATAATTCAGTAAGTTTGCAATTCAATCAGTCATGTGTATATGTGAGACTCTTTTCTAGTTATTCAGTGTTGTGCCCAAGTGCTCAGTCAGTATTCAGTGGGGGACGTGTCAGGGATTTCTCCCCTCGGGTTCGAGGCCCAGTCAGTACAGTGTTCGAGCTCGAGGCTCTTTTCAGTGATAATAGCACTTGGGTCACATATCCATTATCTGATCATGCATTTATGCATGCAATGCAGTGTTCAGTAATTCAGTGTATGGCTATAAAAACCCAGTATTGCATTTCTTAGTGTCATGCAGTAGTCCAATCCAATACAGTAGAAGCATACCATTCGATCATGTATATTTCAGTAATCATGCAATTTCACATTTGGCAAGTAATTCACATCGAGCACTTAGACAAATGTAAATTTGAGAAACCAACTAGGTTACTCACCAGAACTCCGAACACGCACGGAAGTTCCAGAATGTCCGTGGAATGACGATCCAACGGCGCTCTATACAAGAAAATACAGTCCCATTACTAGATGCTCAATTAAACAATTCAGTGATGCATATGTCTCTATGAAATTTAAATACAATGCATGTTCACGATTTTCCGGTGCAAAACCCAATTCAACTCTTCGTCCCATTCTAACTCTTCGCTCAATTAATCGATAATAATTGATCCAATCCTATAATTTAGTTCAATTTCCTCAATTTATACTCCTATAGTAATTCCTCATCCATTGGGTCAAAACCTTTATTGAAAATCCCAATTAAATCTCCAATTGTCTCAATTCAATATTTAGGTCACACTATGAACAATAATTGACCTTAATCTCGATAAATCAATACCAATTAAATTACATTCTAACTCCTATAATTATCCTCAATTGTAGACCTCTTTCTCTAGTTCATAATGAATCGAGAATCACCTCAATCGGAGTTCTATACCATAAGTTAGGCCCAATAAACAAACACTCATTCAATCAGAAAAACCCCTTCGTCGCGGCCAAGAGGCTCTTGCTGCGGTGTAAAATGGTTCGCATTCATGGCGTGAAGATCGCCGCCGCAATGAAAGCAATCCATTCTGGCACGCCGCTAAGTAAAAAGAAGCGTCGGCGTCCAATAAATTGACGTCATTGCGGCGTCTCGCTGCACTCGTCGCGACAAGCACTTAATTTTCTCGCCGTGGCGAGGCCGCACCATACGTCCCGACGTTCGGGGATTTCCTCTTCTTCTTCGCTTGATTTCCGCCATTAAAGCTCTCTAAAACCTCCATTAAACACTCTCAACTACTTAACTCAACCATAATAAATGCCATAAATGCTCAAACAACCATTAATAACAACATTAAAGCCATTAAAACTTACCAATCGAAGATCAATCCACAAATCTCTTAAAAATCACCGTAACCCTAAAATCCTTCGAAATCAACGATAACCCACGCTTAATCCTTCTCAACCTTCATCAATCACAATAAACCAGTTAGGCTAGCATAATGAGAAGAAAACCATAAAGAAAGATCAAAGAATCCTCACCGGTGGGAGGAATCGAAGATCGCCGTGGGAGGAGGAAGAGAAGAAGAAATGTTCAAGCCTTAGGGTAAATCCCCAAATTTCAAACCTCGCTATTTATAGGCATAGGTCTTTAAACCAGTTCAAATTTCAATCTCTAAATTTCAATGACTCAACATTTTTATTTCCTAACAGTATAACTCTAATTTTTCCATTGCCATTGGACAATCCTTTCAGTACTATACAGTCAATCAGTCGGTCACTCCAAAATTTCCGGTCTGGGCATTTTCTCCTGAATTTTCCGAAAATTTCCTATAAGTCACTATCAGTAGCCAATCACTCTTAGACTATTCTAAATCCATTATTTGAACCCAATTACTCCTAATTTCTCAATCAATCATAATCCAGTTAGTTCAGTCAGTTTCCAGTTCACAATCCAATCAATTCACGCTCACAATTAAAATGCCAGAAAATCATGAATGCATGTACCTATGGATAAATGCATATGCAATAAACTTGTTCCTCTATAATTAGAGGCCAGTAACATGCTCAATCAGTGAATGCAATAAAACATATCAGTTTGACCCAATATTACCATAATGCCCTTGCTAACAGTAACGGGATGTTACAACTTAATCTTCTAATATTGATATAGTGCAAGGGTCAAATAATTTAATTTTACATGTGTAATTTAGACTGTGAAAATCAATTTATTTGATTTCACCTAATAAGTATTGTAATAGTCTTTTCTTATAGATAGTAATTATTTTTTAAAATTTTAGGGATACTTGAATCTCGATAATAATAAAGTTAGTACTTGAGCTTTGATAATAGTATAGTCAATTTTGAGGTGTCATAATGGTTAATATAGAGTTAAGAGATTTTGGTCCATCTTATAAACTTTGATATTGAAATGTTACTAAATTGTGGTAGAATTCTAAAATGCTATCCTCAATAGTTTCTCTCCCAAACTAACTTTAAAAAAATCATTTGTAAAAGAATTAGAGTAATTTATTAAAATGATTGTCTTACTTTCTACTAACTATTTTTCTTTTACATGAATCAAATGATGAATAGAAATTATCTTTATTAATTTTCATAACTTTTAATCCATCTTTCCACAATATCATATATATTAAATGATATGAAAATTTTAATAGTTGTACAATAAATAATATATTTTTAAAATGATACATATAATTTTAAATCATTGTTTAAATCACCTAAATTAATAAAAAATTTCATTCAGCTACTTTTTAACAAATTATTACAAAATTCTAAAACTCATGTTTATCTTCAATAGTTAGGTCCTTTAACATATAATCAATCATGTATGGACTTTTTTAATTAAAATATTTTAAAATTTTAAAAGGATTGTTTAAAATTTTATAACATATTTTATTAGCTAAAATACATTTTATTAAAATTGTTAAGTCCAATATCTTACTTAATTTTTTAAAATTAATGTCGCTTTAAATTATTATCTTTTTTAACCATTGTTCTCTTATATAAATCTAACAATAAAATAGTGTTTGGTCATTTTATGAGTCTATTTGTGCAACAAATTTGACAATAAAATATTATGAAAGTCATTTTATTCATTTTATTATCAAAACAAAAGAGTATCATGATGCTAATATTATTCAAATTTCTTAATTACACAATTTATAAAAATCAAAAGAAATTTGACTAAAGTTTACTAAATAGGCAAAGACAATAGTTTATAACCAATATAAAAATACAAGTAAATAATTATATTTTCAATTGTAAAAACACAAAGCAATCACATGAAAATAAGTAAATCCAAAACAAATAAGTAGGTCGATTTGATTATTAAATTAAATGTCACTATTGTTCTTATATCTAATAAAGTGTATGATAAACCATTATCATCATTCTTTTGAATTCTTAATTATAGCCATATAAGAGTTTTAACTCCTTATCCTAATGTCAAATAAGTAATACTCTTACTTTCTACAATCACTTTAATTTTTATATTCATGTATAAATATGTTATATTATAAGGTCTTAATGGCTTTAGTTATAACAGAAAAAGTTATCTTAACGTACTTATCTTTGATGATATTAGTAAATTAATTTATCAAAGATACTATCAAGAAGTAAAATTTAAGTTAAATAAAAGACAAAGTGATCAAAGGATTTAATTGAGTAAAATAAAGCTTAAATAGAAACATGTCATCTATAACTTATCTTATTAAGTTTTTATTAAAACTTATGTTTAAAATAATTGAAAGAACTTGAATAGTTTTTTTTTAAACTTTACATAGGTTAAATTGTTCACTTATATTGTCCATTAGTTAAATTATTAATTGAGTAAATGCAATGTTCATTTGATTAGTCAAATATAATATGCATTTTGGATAGAGTAAGGGTCAAGTTTTTGGTTAGGGGATAACCTAACTTACGCATCAAATGAAGGACATTGATTAGCCAAAGTGTAAGCTTCGACTAGCCTATTTGAACAAAGTTGTTATAATACCTAGTTTATGTATCTACTAACCATTTAAAGTAGTTTTGGGTAAGGAGGACAACGTGATATGAAACCCACCAAATAATAAACTCGACAATGTGATATGAAACCCACCAAATAATAAACTCTAGATACAAATAAGTTTGAACCACACCAAAAAAAAAATCAAATATATAAAGAAGAGAACTTATCTCACTCTTATAAGACATATACTCGACATCCTGTCGGATATTCGAGTACATATCCTACAAGAGTGGCATGCTAAAGCAGTCACGTCACTAATTTAATCATGGCATCATCATTTAAAATATAATTATCACACTATTTAATAATACAAGTCCTCATTTTTATTTCATAAAAACCAAATATAAATTGTAGCTTTACAATAACATCCATATATGTACGTTATCGAAAACTAATGAGAGTTTACATCTCTTTATATAGAACATGCTACATACATGACGAATTATATAAAAATTCTATCTAGATCCTTCAGTCTCAGCTGACCAACCTTTGAGTCATTTCTTCGATCCAAAGGTACAAAAACTATACTTCTTCTAGAGTCTCTCTATCACTAGTATCCTCTGTCGATCTTAAAATGTCAACGTTGCAATTTTGATGAGTTTTGTGAACTCAGTGAGCTACCCATCATTGATGGCTCGCTCATAACACATAACATATATAGTTCATGTAATCACGTGATTCACATCATTTCACTAATAATCATATAGAGTCATATATCACTTTGATCACTTATTTCACGTTTCACATTCAGAATAGTCAAATAGTTCATTTTGATCATTTGAAACATACATACCAATTTTATATACAACGCTCATGAGACTCACTTTTAATTTTTATTGTTGTGATCGAGTGCCTGTAAATGTCCCGTATCTGTTGTGGATATCGGGCTCATTAATAACTATCTCTTATCTGTTGGAGATACAGGGCTCATTATACATAGTGAGCCTTTGGCTCTTAATCACTTTGTAAGCTTTAAGCTCTTTTTCAGAGGCTACTCTGATCACAACAGACTTTATCTATTTATGCATTCATGTAATGAAATGAATCATATGTATTTAGTCAATCAAATGTGCTCAATGTTACACATTCATATTAACTATCACAATCTCATTCACATTTGTCATCAGACTTTGGTCTGACATTCAACATATATGTTGAGAATCATTTATTTAGTCAAATTCACATTCAATGCGCACTTCTAATATGTTATTCATGCGTCAAATGTCTCGGACAGTCAATGTCCGAAATCAACACAATCACAATGACATAATAATTCAATTCAAAAATTAAACAAAATAATAAATCAATATGAGACCATCTAGCTTACTCACAATCTGCTCTATATAGTTATTGCCTCGACATCCTGACAATGTCTAGATGTTGTCGCTTTAATTGCTCTTCTATACCAGCAACGACTGGATGTTGTTACTCTAATTGCTCTTCTATATCATGCAATACAAACACATTTTCACATCACTAATTTGCACATTTTCATAAATACTCAATCATATACATATGTATATATGACATGAATAATGCATACTCAATGACAATCTCGGGTATATTTCCTTAATTCGTATCTTATAATCATTCACAAATCATATCTTGTGAAACTTAATTTTCCTAAGTTCCTCAATCAACCATTTACCAATCCTTTCCTAGTGAATTCAGATGACAATGAAATTTTTTGGAGAGTAAGGAAAATGTATGAGGAGCTTGTGGTTCAAATTTCAAGTTAATCAGAGGTCCGAAGTAGAAGTTATGGTCAAAAGAGTGAAGAGTGTCAAAAACTGTCAAACAACAGTACACGTCCTTTATCACGATCGTGCTTGTGCACGATCATGCAACCACTTGACAATCTCTCTCTGTCAAGCATGATCGTGCAACTCCCTGATGTTCCTCTTAGCCAAGATCATGTTTGTGCATGATCGTGCACTACCATGATGAAGCACGATCATGTATGACCACGCGTTGTTACGCTAGTCAAAATAAAATAACTAGACCTATTACTATAGCAGTGGTGAGTCTAGGTCGATTCCACAGAGAGTATGTGTAAAGTTTATGAAATGAAATTAACTAGTGTTTAGATTTAACGAGGGGAGGGGGGGGAGGAAGGGGGGTTTGATTTTTGAAAGAAGAAAATAAAATGAAACTAACTAATAAAAATAAATTAAAGAAAACATATAAAAAATGATAAAAGTGGGGGATTTGGTAGGGACTCGATCCTTTGATTCAATCTCAGCCTATACCCTAACTAAGCATATTTTATTTATTTGTTGTTCTTTAACCACTCCAACCCAAATTTTTCCTTAGGTTTTGTTTAATCAAGATACAATCGTTAATTAAACCTAACCACCTAATAACCTAGGATACAATCTCTAGATTTAATTAGGCAGTAGCTTTATGAATTAGAAAAATCGATTAATTAAGGAAACAACTACATACGATGCGTCATTTAACCTAGGTCATGTTATCCTTAATGATTACGAATCATTAGTCGCTACACATGAATTTCAATATAACCATTACGGATTATATCGAAATTCTAGTAATGGGTTTGCAATTAACAATTAAATGAACACATTAAAATCATCTTTTCACAAAACCCGTTGGGTTCATTCATAAATAACCAAACAATAACAAAAATCCGATTATCCATACACAATACTCAAATCAGTTAACATAGAATAACATAATCAATTTCTAATGAAAGAAAGAAACAATAAAAATATGAAAGAAACTTAACCCAAGTCATCGGCATCGATTTCACTTTCGAACTGGCATCAAAATGTCTAGCCTTTCATAGATCTTTTTCGGAAAAAATGCTTCAGCGCCATTCCAATCCCTAGCTGAAACTCCCTACTATTCACTACTGCACTCCACTCCACGCTTGCACTGTCGCTCTTCACTATCTACTGTAGCTGATGGGACAATTTAAGTGGGGGCTCTTATTCATGCAACTCCTCTCCTCGTCTGCATTTAATGCAGAAAACTGCGTTAAACACAGACTCTCATATGGCTCTCCCTTCTGCTCTGCGTTGTAGCTTCCCTTTACTGTAGCTCGATTAGACAAATAAACATTGGGGGCTCTTATTCACACCTCTCTGGTCTGCTCCTTTGAGCGCTATGTTAAACACAGCTGTCTGCGTTTCCACAAATGCAAGACGACTGTGTCGTACACAGTTGTTCCTACCCATAACTGCTTCTGTACACTGTCGTTTTGTGCTATTGTTTCCTTTGGCTACTTGTTTTAAAATTTTTCTTCTTTTTTTGTTCCATTTTTCTTGTCTTTTGATTTTTTTCTTGCTCCATGAAGAAAAGTAAAGTTTGATTTTGAGAAAATAACCTAAATACAGTACTTTCAACTCACCTTAATTTCTTTGCTTTCAAATTGTACCTAAAATCACATATGAATTAAAGTGAGCATCTTAAGCATTTTTGTAACACCCCACTCCCGTGAGACCCGAACCCAACATCGATGGTGATATCCGAGTCCGTGCCCTGCGAGAGTAGCGGCTACATCACGCATTCGAAACACATTATACCCTTTTTTTGAACAAGCAAACACTTACATTTTATCAAGCGGAAAACCATTTACAAAACATAACTGGTAATACAATGACCACGCGGGTCCCCTGTATAAAGACACAACAATAAGTTACCCAAAACTATCGCTCTTCTGCAGACGCAATTGATCTCGTCCTCTTCTATCACTCTCGAGCGATCCCAATATGCCCGTTACATAACGGGGTATTCTTTTGAGTCCTGAAAAATAATTGCAAATATTGGGTGAGTTTTGTGAACTCAATGAGTGACTACCATTGATGGTCCCCTTAAACTGGGCAACAATATCAATACACAACAGGTTTTCACATTGCTGCCCATTTGATCACAATTCACAATTCATATACGTTTAACTTTATTTCCTACACTTTCATAGGATTACACATTCGCATTTTTACGAAAATTCACATCCATATTTGATACATACACATCACGCTAACTGCCCATTTATTATTGCTGTGTCCGAGTGCCTATACTATCCCATTGAAGGGCTCATTAATATCAGTCCCTTATCCGACAGTGGATACAGGGCTCATTAATACATTGAGCCTGAGGCTCTAATCACTTATGAGCTCAAAGCTCATTTTCATACATTGAGCTCAAAGCTCTGGTCGATGGCAACTCGGATCATCAGCCATTATATTTCATGCAACATCAAACATATCACTACTTATCAAAATTTCACAATTTGAAATAAACCATAACCATATTCAGAGCAATAAATGGCATTTTGCCAGGCATTCAATCAATATACGAAATCAAATACAACATGTAACACATTCAATCAATATACCAAATCAAATACAGCATGTAACACTTTCAATCAATATACCAAATCAAATACAGCATGTAACACTTTTTCAATTTAATACAGTGTTGTGACCGAGCGCCTGTACTGTCTCATTAAGGGCTCATTAATCGTTGAGTTAAAAAGCTCTGTAAATCGTTGAGCTAAAAAGCTCTGGTCGGTGGATGCTCTGGTCACAACTATCAATTTTTTATTCATGCATTCATATCTTAATTTTCATATACCACCATTCATCACTTTATTTACGTGTTCAATAACCACAATTATTTTCAAATTACCACAATCGGACAAATAATGTACAATTGTCACGTAAAACTCACGATCACAATCTTAATTACCCATAACACTTCTATAACATATAATACCATTACTCCGGACTTCTGTCCGGAGTTTACAATCAATCACTGTCCCACCATTATTCTCCACATAATCATAATCACACAATTATGACACACATATAATTAGAGAACCGTCTAGGTCACTCATCTGACTTCCGCGCTAACGTCTGGAAGTCTCGGCAACGTCGGTGGCTGATGTTCCAAATGTGCCTCTATCACAATTCAAACACTCATTTAATCAGAAACAATCATTAATGCACATGTAGTGAGTTCACAATGTGTACTATGCACTTTCGAGACATTCCAGCATTATCTCTAAAATTCCCATCACAGTCTTTCCCCAATCTCAGAACTCAATTGACAATAAAATCGTTCACTTGATTTAGGAAATTCCTAAATTATACTCCAAATAGATACGGACCATCTTTTTGTCGAAACTACACTTTACACTACACTTCCATCCAAAATTGAGAACTTAAAAAGACTAATTTAATACTTTCCTTTTTCATAACATATAGACCCTTGTCTTTAGTTCATAACAAATCCGAACTTGTCTCAATTGAATATCGGTACTAAAATTTATGGCTTAAAAACCAAAATATACAATGTCTGGGAACAGTAGCTCGCCACGGCGAGGAAGCAAGAATACGCTACAGTGTGCACACTTGCCCACGTCGCAGCGTGTACCCTCGCATGCGCCGCAGTGAGCACGCTTACGTGCGTCGCGGCGTGCGATGAATACGTCGCGACGTGCGAGCACTCGAAAGCCTTCTGAAACCAAAATTTTCAACAAATTCAATCCAATTTTTCCCATCTTTCAAAACACAACTTATCTAAACACTTTATCTTCACTAATACTTCATTTCCCACTCACTTTACACCATTATCATTCACAAAAACTCCAAAACCTATCAAAAGTCGAAAACCCTAAAAACCATACAGATAACGCACTCAATCCATAACTTTTAACACTTAACACATGAATCAATCATTTAATCAAGAAGAAAGGAGCTTTAACTTACTTGATTTAGCTTCCAAAATCTTTAGACTCTTCATGGATTCGCTGAAAATGACTTCTCCTTCTCTTCTCCTTCTCCTTCTACGGCAACCCTTAACCATTTTCCAACCAATTTATCCTTTCTTCCCCTTTTTATATCCTTACTTAAAGTGAAAAGTCCATTTTGTCCCTTCATTTAACCTTAAGCCCTATTGTCTTAAGTGTCATACCCAAATTGCCCATATACCAATTCTTATAACTTCACGACTTCAATTTAGAAAAGTCCAACTCTTAGGGACTGAATTGGGAATTCAATTCTTTCAAAATCATTCGCTTTCATGCTTGTCAATCTCCAATTCAATCAATTCATTCACTTTGGTTTTTTTCCATAAAGTTCTCCAAATTTCAATAGCTCATGCTAAAACAAAATCCCTCGATCATGTGCATTTCCAAATTTACCAATCATATTCATATAAAAGCCAATTTATGCATATATACAACCCATTCACAATCCGATCCAACTTTACCATTTTATCCTTCCCATCGGTGATGGGATGTTACAATTTTTGTATCATTAATCGCTAAGTGTCAATGATTAAATATATCAATACTTAAACATATATTAATTTCCCCCCACACTTAGCTTTTGTCCGCCCTCGGGCAAAACATCCAAATTAAGCTCAAATACCTGAAACATTTACTCAATTCCCATATTTTTCAAGACAATATAATCACAAGCAAAGATGAATGACTTTCAAAAATTATAGCAAGATGTCAACATTCCAAGCTTTTACTCATAATCAATCAACATTCATCATCTTCAAAAACTGAGCAATCTAATGGTAGACTTGGAAAATGTATTTAACTAAAATATATCCACGGGTACACTTAACACTATTCATGATCATGGCAATCCACAGCTTTGCATATCATTTTATTTCTCCACCACTAAAATTCACATGCAAAATCATGAATCAAAGGACTTTTTAGGATTGTAATGGGGGCAAAGGTAAGGTAATATGTATTTGAGTCAAGTAGCATGAAAGTCATTAAAGCTAGTGAAACAAATCAACACTCATCAAAAACTGGGTACCGTTAGCTATGAAGAATGCAACATTTATCTTTCATAGCCCCATTCAGCTCTCATACACAAACCACATAAAACATACATCATTATGAAAGAATCACTCATACAATTTATGCCAACATGAAATCACAGGAGTGAACCTTCTAAGCCAACATCTACCTCATTTTAACATACTCAAATAACACATTCATTACAACTCTAGGAAGATGCATAAACCATAAACAACTTTTCAACACAGAAGCAATTCCTCCTGGATACATTTATTTAAACAATTTTTTTCATTCTTTTTTTTCATCTTCTTTTCTTTTTTTCATGTTCTTTTCTTTTCCCCTTTCTTTCATTTCCTTATAAAAAATTAAAATAAACTACATCAACATGAGAATTTCAATAATAAGACATAAAATAACATCCCAACATTAAAATCAACCTTCACATATGTACACACCCACACTTATAATTTTGTACATCCACAAACTCAACAATAACAAATGTTTCACTAGCTTTATGACTTGGGTAGGACATTTAGTTAAGTTTAAAAGCATAAAATGTGATTTATACAAAAAGAAAGGCTAAAGGTCAAAGGGGTTTATCAAGAGAAAAAATATGTCAATAGGATAGGTTATTTGGCTGATGTAGTTTATGAAAAACAAAGAATGCCTAATCATGTCCATATTAATGCATGTGATAAAAATGTGGTCTCGAATCGAAATTCAACGCAAAATCGAAATGTACATGTCATGAAGGTCACACATTATCAAAAGGCAATGAGACTGATATAGATGTGTCAGTCAAATAAGGCTCAAAAGCTCACCAGCTTTGTCTACCATTAGTCACTACTCGTCTAAAGATAATGCATATCGACCAATCACAAGAGCAAAAGTATATGCTAAAGTTGCTATGAAATTCTATAGTTAATTCACACTCTAATCATGATTATATAATCCCTAAAGTAATAAAAAACGAGAAAATGTTTGTTTCATTTGTTTTACTCTTTCTCTCATTTTGATTGAACTTTAAAAACAAGTAACACAAACAAATTCAAAAACACACATGCATATAAAAAATAATGCGGAAATGTAAAGTAAAAGAAAGTTACTTCCCTTGGGTTGCTTCTCAAAAAGTGTCTTTATTTAGGGTCGCTAAGTTGGGCACCGTTTTCAGAGCCCAACTCTTGTGAAAAGATCATAAGACTTGAGCGTGCATATTACCTTGTATGGTTGTTTCAATGAACCCTCATTAGCCATCATCTCACATGGGTGGCATGCCCACACCAGTCCAACATCAAAAACAAACTCATTTCTGTTATTTAAGAACAGATTTTGGGAAACCTTCAATTAGAATTTCAATTTGACTTCTTCAGAACATTTGTTCCCCATTGTCTTAAGTTTCTAAAGACACCAAAATCATTCAATTTGGTTCAAAAATATGAAAGTTATAGCCCAAACACTTTTAGGTTGTTATTAAACTAAAGAATACACTATACTTAACTTCCATCCTGAAATTGATAGTCTTAGAGACTAAATAAAAATTTGAGTCCTTTAGATAATTTGTAGCTCTATGTCTTTAGTTTATTTAAAAATAATAATTATCTCATTTGGATCTCTATAGATCAAGATATCATCCAAATACCGAAGTATGCTCAGTGAAACATTCAGTTCATGCTCTTCCAACTGATACCCTTACTTTGAATCGATCAGATCAATCTTTTTCGAATCAATACCAAAAACTATAAATTTTTGTGAAGAGATAAAATGTGTTAGGAGTTCAATGCTTCAAAAATCAGGTCATTTAGAAGTCGGATAAAAAAGAAGTGTTGGGACCCAATGAATCATGCTCTCCCTTGATTGCACTTTAGCTATCAATTCTTCCACTTATCTTTGAAACTCCTTTATTTCATCGAATTGCTACCATAAGTGGGTTTATTAGAAATGACATCCCTTATTACAAAGTCAATTTGTTGTTTAATCCCTCCAATAACTGGTAATTTATTGAAGACATCATCAACCAACACATCCTCATACTCTTAAAATAAGAAATGACAATATCATAAAGAGATATGTTGAGCTCTTTAACACTCAGATAAGCCTCTCTATACAAAGTACAATTATAAACTAATTAGTGTAAAAAATAATTATTCCTAATATAAGTCCTTTTTTCATAGTAACTCACTTGCTTTTTTGTTTTTCTAACGACTAAGTCTTATTTTTTTAAGCTTTCACACACACACACACTTTTTCTCATAACTAAGTCTCTCTTTTTAATGCTTGCACCCTTACTCTCTTTCTTTTCTCTTTCACTCTTTCTTATTTATTCTCTTCTCAAAGTCAATTAGTCCTCATAGACTTACTTAGATGTTAAAGATATAAAAGCATTAGGTTTATTGTCCTCCATCAAGGCATACCTATTGTTAAAGCCATCATATGCACTCTTTACTCATGTTGCCATGACCTTCATAATAATATGTGACCAACTTGTATAGGTATTCTATCATATAAGAATAGATCCTCTTGATCTCCCTATATTGAAGTTAGTGGCTTCATCCTTATACCTTTTAATAAAAAATAACACCAATACATATTTTTACCTTGATCTCCTTATATTCATTAGTATGTATGCTCATGCTATAATCTCTAAAATTTGGTCCTAACCATTAGCTTCAAGTGGCTAAAAACCCTAGCCCAATCAACCCTTAAGCTAACAAAAATATATTATCTCAAGTCAATAGTATGTATGCTCATGTTATATCTTTCAAATATGGTCCCAACCATAGGCATTTCATCTTTTAGCTAGTGATCTATCTGCCTTTCGAAACATGCCAATAGGAGAATGGGAAGATAGGTTAAAATCCTACAAAAAGTGCCAGAGCTAGAAAAGCAAGAACTTAAAGTTGGGTTCAAAAGAAGAAAAGAACTATGAAATGTATATAAATTAAATTTCCAACCTTTAATTTCTTAGCCATTGAATCCTAATTTAAACCATAGAAAAGTTTTCTAGGAAGACCCCAAAAACAAATAGAAAGAAAACTTATTTGTATGTATCCAAACATTGAATCATACATACTTAAAGTGCCAGCTTATGAGCATGACATTGTTCAATAATGGAAGCATCAAAAGCTGGAACTATAGCAAAATGCAAGGATTTGCATGGAGTAGGGCTGAAAGGTATTGTACCTTGTTAGAATTATTTCACTTAATTTAGTTTACTAAAAGCATAATTATGGACTACAATTAAAGGTTTTGCTATAGTATTGTTGGGCCCCGATTTGCATTAAGCATGTTTTAATTTGTGTTTGAGGATTAATTTGAAAATTTCTTTTTGTTGGAATAAATTGAGGTTTATATTGATTAAAGGGATGAAAGTTAAGTGAGGAATTAGTTTAAATTAGAGTTAATTTAGTTGTTGGAAATTGAAAGGAATAAAATAGCTTAGGGACAACTTAGGTATTTCACTTATGGTTTTAAAGTCTAAGGCTAAGAAGGAAGGCTATTTTGGTCCATTTAAGTTCTTTTAAAAACAAAAAGAAGAGGAAAATATAAGAGGGATCGTTTATGTAAGGAGAAGGAGTAAAGTTTGCAAGGAAAGATATGGTTTTAACCAAAACTATGTAGTTTTGGGGAGGTAAGGCTTAGGCTTTTAAGTTCAAAAAGACATGAGTTAGGGCTTTAGAAAGGGAATCACGAAAATTACATAGAGAAAGGGAGAGGGAGAGTTTCGGAGAAGAAGAAGAAGAAGAAAGAGGCTAGGTCTTTAGGATTTTCTTGCTTAGTGAAGGGTAGTAGAGTGTTTAAGAAGGAGAAGAGAAAGAAAGGATTAAGAGTTCACCAAAGCCAAGAGAGACAACAATTTTCGTGGGTCTCTCTTTAAGGTAAGAAAAATGTGAAATTCTTTGGATTTATGAGTGGAGTTTGATGCTTATAGCTTGGGTACGGTTTGGGTTAAGTTAGGTAGGTTTAATTTCATGTTTTTCTCTCTTATGATTGTCTAATTTTGGGATATCTCATGTTAATTAGGTTATATTTGCTTAATGAAGGCGAAGAGAGGTTATTAGAGCAAGAAGCAAGGTCAAGTGTTTAAATTCAAGGCTAAAGAATTAAGGTGGGTAATTTCTTAATAATTGAGTTAATAAACTTGTTAAAGTTCTATAATAAATCCTTTTGAATGCTTTTAAATGAATTATCAATGTTGCTTGTATTTCTTGAAATGGTTTGAATTTGTATAAGATGTAAAAATATGTGTATAATTGCTTGACAAGTGAAAAAGAGATTTGAATATGTGATTTGAGCAATTGTGTGAAAGGTAGATTGCAATGGCCATTGATGGCTAATATGTATGAAATGCATGAATGATGTGATATGCATGTTTCTATGGGTTTAGGGTGGTCCTTTATGTGATAGGTGCACCTATATAGGCTTCTCCCGCCTGCCCGCTAGTGGCCATGGAGTTCCTCAAGGACTCCCTCATGTGTTCACGGCTACACATGACCGCTTTGCGGAAATGTGTAGTACGTCCTGTTGGACCCACCCAAACCAACTTATGTGTGACTATGTTATATGCTGTCTAAGTGGTTCTTGTGTGATATATTGCTTTGTAATTGCCTTTGATTATTTGTTATTAATGAAGAATTGCCTTGTGACAAAGATGTTTTAGCTCAATTATTTAAGAATAAATTGCTAAAGGATTTTGGCATGTTTATTCTTAATTATTAAGCTTTTACCCACGGAGTCGTCAAGCTCACCCCCCATTTTCCCCCTTCACAGGTCATGAGCGAGAAACTGAGACACCGCATCGGGAATGAGGCATTTCTCCGATGCATTTTTGGTTTTTGAAATCATATGTTTGAAACCAAGGCTTTCGATAGCATTTTGGAGCTAGCAATGTACTTTGTATTTTGTCTTTGAAACTTTGATGTATTTGGGCTAAAATGCCCTCTAAAGCTTTGTAATAACTTTGAATTTCATGTAAATGCAAGATCTTTGAGTTTTAATTTTGATTTATGAAATTTACATATGTTTTTATACACATGCATCATTGTATGGCTATAGTTGACAAAAAGAAGGATTGAGATTTATTGATTTATATTTTGGAATGGAATAGATGTCTAGGAGTGTGGTTGTTGCCCTGGAATTATGATTAGGGATACCTTAGGATTGAATTAGGTTGAATGAGGTTGGATATTGAGTTTTATGCAAGTGGTGGAGCTAGGATTGAAGTTTGGTTAGTTGAATTTTCAAGGGAGGTGCTGTCAAATTTTTGTAAAATTTGACATAAACTTCTCTTAGGTTTTAGACCCTCTTAGGGCTTGAATTGAATCGGGAAATCTTCTTGAAGATTGTAGTAGAGGTTTAGAACTTTTTAATGATATATAGTTTATCTCATTTGGACTTAGGGCTAAAAAGTTATGAGGTTAGTAACTCATGTAGTTACTGTTCATCTAGCTATGTTACTGTTACATTGGTCTTTAATAAGTAGTGCCTTTGAGTGGCCTTTTACCTTACTTAATGATGAAATTAACTTTTACATCCTTCATGAAAGTTGTAGAGCATCTTGTTATCTTTCCATTGAGGTATATTATGTAATTTTTAGGATTTGGAGTAAGAAGTTATGAAAATTGGAAGATAACAGCTAAGGTCCATTTTGGGTTGTTCATATAGCTTATGAATTTATGATAACTTTGATGACAAATGATTGAAATCCATGCTTTGATGAATCAATTAAGCTAGAGATTGTGAAGTTGGTGAGTTAAACTTGAAGTTTGAGGTGTTATGAAGTGTTTAGGCTATGGAATGAATAAATTTGGGAAGTGTATAAATGGTTATGAAGTTAGGTTTAAGGTGAGAGGATTGGGAGAAGCATTGAAGTTTTGGGAAATCCCATGTCCGTTAAACGGACATGGATGTCTGTTAAACGGACATCCTCGGGTGCAAAACACCCCTTAGCCTGCCCATGTCCGTTAAACGGACTTGAATGTCCGTTAAACGGACAATCTTGGAGCATTTGGGCCACTTTCACCCGTACGTGTCCGTTAAACGGACATGGATGTTCGTTTAACGGACAGCTACAGGAAAGATGATGCATTTTCAAATTGTTAGAGGCCGAATCGCGTTTTGTGGTCTTCATGAACGTTGTAGATCTAGATGTCTACTTTCAAATGGTCTAAAAATGAACGAATTCCGATTTATAAATCGAAAGTTATGGTGATCGCGCCAAAAGAGGTTCAAACTGATTTAGGGCCTGAACATACTTGATTCTTTTGATCATAATTCCCTCATCCGACCTCCAATTGAGGTGAGACTTGAACCATTAGATTCCTAAGACATACATCTTTCTCTCCATAAAAATTGGTACCATTTGGAGTTGAATTGAAAAAAATTTGCATTAAAGTAAGTGAGAGGTCGGTTTGGAGATCATATTTGGAGTATGAGCTCTTTTAGGCTTTTTGAGCATAACTTGAGTTATATAACTCCGTTTGAGGCGATTCTTGTTTCAAAATAAACTTGAGGCATAAAGCTAAAATTGATATGAATAAGTCAACCTATGATTTTGGTTTTTAAATAGTGTGCGCTCGACACGAATGTGGAGTTTCAGCTAAGGACCCTGAAAGGTTATAAGCATAAAGTTCATGTTGTTGCAAATTTAATGCCGAAGCAAGTTTTCCATCGTGGTGAGGAATCCCTTCCCCGTGGGTTGCGTGTCCAGATGTCACGTGGGACGTCGGACCCGTGATCCATCGGGGAGGGGTTCCAACAAGTATGATAATAGTTGTCATTAAAAAAACGATTGTATAACTTTTCTTACCTATATGTGATATGATAGAGATCATGTGTATTTCTAATTCATGCTTATGTGTATTTGATACTGAATTTAGATTCAACATTATTTTAATGTTCAGAGCATGGTAAGAAATAGATTATTAAGTAAAGGTAGTTGATTTGAGTTTATGCAAATAGTTTGTATATATATTGGATTAAAGGAAACTTATGTTAAACATAAATGGCAAGAATAAAAGTTGGATAATCGAGATTATCCTTTTATGCCATATTGGTTAAATCATCATAACGAGAATCATAAAGTTACATACTAGGATATATGTATCCTTTTGATTATGAATCATATGAAACATATGAAACTTGTCAAGTTGAAGAATACCCAAATCAACATTTTGAAGAAAGGGTGATGGTGGTGTTGAATTGTTAAATCTTATACATATGATGTATTGGATACAATATCAATTCATAAAAAGAATAATACTTGTATTTCATTAGATTACTAATGACTTTATGTGATATAGTCATATGTATTAAATAAAATAATGATTTAAAATTTAAAAATTCAAGTTGTTTTAATCTAAGTAGAAATAAAGCATTAAGAATGCTAAAGCACTTCAATGAGATCATTGTGGTAAGTTTGAAATTATTAGTTATCTATAGGGAATGAGATTCTCAAGTGAATTCCTTCATAACTAAATTCGTAAGAGTATGGATTTATGTAAGGAGTAAAATAGAATATGAGATATTGTATAATGCAATATTATTCCTTTTATAGCAATGCATGATGCAATGACTTACCTTCTTTAGTTCCAGTTGAATCAATAAGCAAGATTTCATATTAGATATCAAATGTAAGTCTTTGAAAGACTTAAAGCTAACGATTTAAAGATGTGATGCTTAGCTAAAGCATATATTATCCATTTAGTTTAGAACTAAATTGAGTAATAAAGGGTTATGAGATATCTAAAAGGTTGGATATAATCTTACAGACCTATTGAACAAATTGTTTGATTTAATGTATATTTATAGGAGAATGGTTCTTAAGATAAGTAGTGGGAGTAAGAAGGAATTTGAAAGGTTTAAATCTCATAACATTACATCTAATTAAAACTAATGCCTTTAGTGATACATTTGATGTATAGTTGAAAGGTGACGAGACATTGAAATATTCACTTTCAAGAAGGTAAGTGAGAGTATAGTTATCCTCTTTAGTGAGACTATGTAGAGACATATTACTCATAAAGAACAAAAGTTCTAACTTTCAGTTGTTGAACACATAATTTTCAAGAATAAGTCTTGTTGGCTATGAAAAGGTAACAACTTAATTATGGATATTAGATCTATAGAGATAGATTGGACGTTGTTAACCTTTTCTAAGTCCAAGTGCATAGATAATGTACTAAAGGTGTTTAGTATTTAAGATATCATATACTTGTGAAGTATTAAAGATATTCATTACTCTATGTATGAGTTGATATTTGAGTTTAAGATAATAAGGATATAACTTTAGAAGTAAACCCTAATTAAGGTTTATCTACTTAGAACAATATCATTTAGGATTGGAAAATTTCCAATGTAGCAATTGGTTGCTAATTAAGCCATAATACATTTTTCGTTTAGTGGAAATGATTAATTGGATCAACAAGTTCTTTAGTAAACTTGATGTAGTTTCTTTCCATTGTTCAATACAATAATGTATTGTAGAACAGTAGAGCCATTGGACATGTATAAGGAGCTAATGTCTTGCCAAAGATCCAAGAATGTATTTAGGAAAATTTTCTTAATTATGATGATAATTAATATAAGAGTTGTAAGATTTAATCAAGTGCTCACTATACAGACTCTTGTAGAATTCTCTCATTAAGCCACTGCCCTAATGGTAAAATAATCGTCATATGGTGATATGGTATAAGATACTTAAATGATTGGCTTAGTACAAATAGGAGAATGTTGGTTTATGTCCTACAGCCAATCACTTTGATTGTAGCTTAGTGACCAATTATTTAAAGGCATCTTTATCTTGTACATATTTAGATGTATATGATAAAGTCCATGGGATAATTTTATATTGCAAATAAAATTATAATAAGATTATAATTATGAGATTCATATTGCATTTATGTATTATTCATAAATGTTCCTAGTCATTGTTCTATTAAGAATGGACATTAATAGAATATAAAAAGACTAGCATATGTTTTGTTTTTTTTATGAAGTAAGCAATCGATATCATAGGCTAAAGTATAGAGATACTTAAACAAACATGTGAGTGCTTACTAGAGAATAAGTTCACTGAACAGACCCGATATGAAAAATCCATTTGGAACATTACTTATACATCTATGAAATTCTCATTGTGATGATTGTATAAGTGATCTTTGACTTGAGGTCATCAAAGTTATCTTGTATGAGGATTGTTATGTTTTGATACTACTTATGATCTATTTAATCATAGATCATTTAATCGGTAGTCATTGGATGTAGCATGAACTATATGGAGATAGTTGAGTGATCAAGTAGGATTCATTACCCTAAAATAAATAAAGAGAATGTTCCATTGTTCTTGATTAGTATTAATTCGGGAAATCTTTGGCCAAGGTGAAATGACGCTTTGTAAATAGTTTACAAATGTCATTAATTGAATCAATAGCTAATAGTAGAGAACTAATATGATTGGACTCAAAAATAGAGTAAACATTAACTTCATGCTCCATGTCTAATCGGAACATTGTATGATGAAAATGTTGAATTATACGAAAAAATTATGCACATAAAGGTTAATCAAAACCACTTTGACATTCTTAAATATTTCGGTGGTCATGATGTGTTGCTAGACGCCAATCTTGATATATGATTATAAATTATTTAATTGGAGAATTAAAGAAAATTAAAAGGAGTTTTAGTTTATCTAATTTTAATTATGAATTAAAATTAGATTATATAATCATTGCCAACATATTTGAGAATCTAATGGGTTTCACATATAAAATGGGTCAAGAGAGTAAATTAATTTAATCAAGTTGAACTTGATTGTAAAGTTTAAGAAAAGAGAGTATAGGCATAATTGGTATTTAATTAAAATTATTTATAATTCTAATTAAAGTTTAATTGAAATTAGAATTTAATTTCAATTAAATTACTAAAACGCTCAAAGTTTATTATAAATAGGCTTAAGTTCTATAAAGCTAACACTTTATGCTTAACCCTCTCTGTAAGAGTTACAGAGTTCTTTCAACTCATTCGGTAGATACTGTAACATCCCACCCCCTCCTGGAAGGGTAAAATAGTAAAATTGGCATAGGATGAGACTAATAGGAATATTTAGTACTGTTCATGCATAATAGGATCGATACAGTGATCAATTGTGTATATGGAATTACGGTAAATGCATTCATGACATTCCTTGAATTGGGCCTAACGGCATTTTATTGTGATTAACGTGGTTATGGGATTTGAAAATTGTTCGAGTGCGCTATTAATCGCTTTTACATTTTAGGATTTTAGGAATTTTTCTGGATTTTTCGGAGAAAATTCCTGACCGCAAAATCGCAGAATCGGCCTAAACATGTTTTGGGGTAGAAAAGGTGATTTTGTGATTGAAAAATTATTTAGAGTGCATTGTTACTGTTTTATAATTTTAGAGAATTTCATTAATTCTCGAAAAATAATTGGGAAATTCTCGGACGGATAAATCGCCAATCGCATAACCGATCGATTCTCAGAGCAAAAATCGCTACCCACCGCACCGTAATATTGGGTATTTTATTTTGGGACTGAAAGTAGGGTCATTGGAGTTTAATGGAATAACATTTTTGATCTGGATTAATATCTTGACTTTTCTTTGATTTGTGGACCAATCTCATGTTGCCATTTAAAAGCAACATTTAATGCTCCTCTCAAAATGCTCTCGGACGTATATGTACATTGTTACTGATTATAGTGAAGTGGAGTTAAGTGTCACTGTATTGGTACCAAAGGAATGTAATTCGTCCCTGACGTGATTAAAGGAGGTACCAAAGAAATGAAAACGTACTCATTGGAACATAAGTTGGACTATATAACATTGAGGAAAAAGGTATTAGAGGAATAAAATGTGATAAGTGAATAGGTTCGAAAATACTGAACTGAGTAATATATCGGAACCAAAGGTAGTAACTATTCTAGAAATGACAAGTGAGATAGTTAAGAAAAATGAGATCGTCAACTGATAGTCTTGTCAAATCCGCATCTTATTTAAGTGATAATGAGTTAGCCATAAGTAATCGAACCACTGATGAGAGTGGTTCTTGTGATCACCCAAAAGTGAATTATTAAGTGGAAAAGTGTATGAGATATGTAGAATCATATGATTCTCGCCATAGTGAATCGTTGATCGAGAATTTCGAGGACGAAATTCTTATAAGGAGGGAGAATTGTAACATCCCACCCTCCCGGAAGGGTAAAATAGTAAAATTGGCATAGGATGAGACTAATAGGGAATATTTAGTACTGTTCATGCATAATAGGATCGATACACAGTATCAATTGTGGATATGGAATTACGGTAAATGCATTCATGACATTCCCGGTAATTGGGCCTAATGGCATTTTATTGTGATTAACGTGGTTATGGGATTTGAAAAATTGTTCGAAAGCGCTTATTAATCGTTTTACATTTTAGGGATTTTAGGAATTTTCTGGATTTTTCCGGAGAAAATTCCTGATGAGCAAAATCGCCAGAATCGCCTAAACATATTTTGGGGTAGAAAAGGTGATTTTGTGATTGAAAAATTATTTAGAGTGCTTTGTTACTGTTTTATAATTTTAGGAATTTCATTAATTTCTAGAAAAATAATTGGAAATTCTCTGATCGGATAAATCGCCAATTGCATTAACCTGTCGATTCTCAGAGCAAAAATCGCTACCCAACCGGCACCGTAATATTGGGTATTTTATTTTGGGAATCGAAAGTAGGTCATTGGAGTTTAATGGAATAACATTTTTGATCTGGATTAATATCTTGACTTTTCTTTGATTTGTGGACCAATCTCATGTTGCCATTTAAAAGCAACATTTAATGCTCCTCTCAAAATGCTCTCGGACGTATATGTTAAAAGGAAAGGAAATGGGTTGTTTAAGCCTTGGTTATTAGCATCCGAAACCACACAAACTCAACTCTTCTTTGCAACCATCGAATTTTTTTTCTCTTTTCTCATCTTTGCAAGCTACTCTCTATAATTCCCTCAAAGCTAGAAGATGAGTTTTGAGCATATTTGAGAAGGGAAGGAGGTTGGTACTTAGGTGTAGAAGTTAGAAAGTGATTGTTGAAGGTTTGAAGGAGGTTTTGATTTGGTAAGTTTTCCTTAAGTTTTGATCTTTAAATGTGTTTTTACATGGAAATAAATGTCATGATAGTATGGGGTAGTTAATAAAAGGATTTAAAGCATGTATTAGGTTCATGTAGACATTAAAGTGATGATTATTGTGATTTGAAGAAAAGGGTATGAGGCTAGGTGAAGATGCATTAAAATTTATGATATGGTTTGATTTTGAATTGATTATGGATAATTATTTGAGTCTTTGAATTGAGGAATTTAAGGCTTCCAATTTTTCAGTATTAACCCTAGTATATGTATGACTGGAGTAATATTTAATTTGTATTTATTTTGATGTCTAGTGATGTGAAAAAGGAATTAGAAGTGGGTGAACTAAGGTTAACCTTAAATCTGGAAAGTTGGAATTTTACTTGATGTTACTGTTTTATTCATAACTTATTGTGTAGAAATGCAAATGAGGTAAGGTTAGTGGCCACTGAAACTTTAGACTGTTGGCTTCAATTTAGTGTGAAATAGGTGTTGTTGAATTTCAATGATAGAAGGGTGAAATTTTGCATGGAAAGTTACTGTTCCATTGCCTGTGAACAGTAACCGCAACCATGACATCTGAGTTTTGATGATTTTTATGAATTAATTGAGATGGAATTAGGGAGAATGGTCTTCATGGAAGCTGTAGAATATTTCATTATCTTTCCATTGCTACTGATCTTGCTATTTTTAGAATTGTGTATTGGGAGATATGAATTGATTACTAATGACTGGTTTTGAGCAGTTTGGATGAAACCTAGCTTAAGTGTGATTATGTGAGTTTACTGATTAGAGGCAATTTTAACATTTTAAGTGGACTGAACTGGTGTGAGTGAGCTTCTGAAAAGTTGTAGAGAAAAAGATTACCTTGAAAATGACATATGGTGTGTAATTTTAGAAGTCAGAATTGGGAGTTATGATTTTCAAAACTGACCCTACATTAGGTTATGAGTGGCTGATCATAACAGAAACTTCCATAATAGTTTTCAAATTGTTAGAGATCGAATTGGGTGTTGAGTGCTTCATGAAAATTGAAGTTTGAGATGTTACCTTTACAGGGATACAAAGTTCTGAATTTATTGACTTGTATACTGGAAGTTATGCTTCTTGTAAGATGACTGCCCAAATTGAAGGATTTCAGGACAGTAACATTAGATGAATTAATTGACTGGTTTAAAATAGAATTTGATTTTGGGTTGTTCATGAAAGTTGTAGAGGACATTGTGAATTTATTGATCATATTTTTGTGGTAATTTATTACTGAAGAATCAGTGAGTTATGAAATTGTAATTGTACTGCCCTGTGTTGATGGAAATTGAGTAGGCAGAAGGTTTGATGGGTTATTTGACACCCTTAGGGTTGGAATTGATTTTTATGGTCTTCTTGAGAATTGTAGAGCTTTTCATAAGCTTTCCAATGAGGTATAGTGAGTATTTTCTGATTTGTGTGCTAAAAGTTAGAGTAGTTGAAAAGTAGGATTGAAATCTGGAAAAGGAAAAGGGCAAGGCAGAGAATGCCATCTCGCGAGGCGACTTCTACTTCGCGAGGGCGGGATATTGGCCTGGTCGCGAGGCGACTCCTCGCCTCGCGACAAAGCAGGATGATTCCGCCTCAGGGCGGGCGTCTCGCCTCATGAGGCAAAGTGCGATGGGTATACTTTTATTTATTCTTGAATTTTATTTGGTATTAAATTGATCCGATTGTTCTTTTGTCAATTTCTTTCCCGTCCGACGTCCGATTGACCTGATTCCAGAGGCATCGGATTCGTTGAATATTTAATTTCATATTATGAGAAAACGGGAATTTTTAGACGGGAATTTGACGTAGCCCCTATTGACGGAACATGTAAACACTGTTTTATTTAATTGAGGACCTATAGAGGTCCGAATTGCGCACCGTCAGCGCCTATGGATTTCTAATTTTTCATAGAATTTTATTATGGGAAAATATTGAATTAGGACCGGGAATTCATGAACATGCATATCTCATCATTATGAGCACAAATTTCATATTTAGTGACTCGTACTTTTTCTGATTCATATAGAGGTCCAATTGGAGCGTCGATTGACCGACGTCACAGAGGCTTTCCGGCATTAGCTCGGAAGTAATAGGTGAGTAACCTAGTTGGTTCCTCAACCTTTATGTGTTTAAGATTTTGCTATTATGTCATGTGGAGATAATGGAGGGTTTATGTGTATTTGACTTTGATTGATTTCGGACCATAGGTGTCTGAAATATGGGGAATGAGATAATGAAGTGCTATTTGTGTGTAACTGTTTGTGAATGGGAGATCTCGGACCAAAGGTTCGAGGGAATGGGGAAATTGATACTGAAGTGTTACTTATCCGTTTGATACATTGAATGTGACTTTTAAATGCGATATGGTATGATGCAATAAATTGAAAAAATATATGATTGAAATACCGCATCAAGGTCCAAGAAATAGGAAATGGCATTGAATGTAAGTGATAGCAATAATCGTAAATGGAAATTGGAACATATGCATTCATACATAAGGACATGATCGAGATAAAGGCGATTGTGGACCGAGCAAACCACGGATCGGGGCATATCACGCCTAACGATATGAGAGCTTTCACCAACGCACAGACCTCAGTCCAACGTATTCGAGCCTCAGCTCAATGTATTAGGCTTCAAGCCCAATGTTGAGCCATTGGCTCAACGCAATGTGCCCGCATCGACAAGCCAGCGCACAGTCACAACAACGTAATGAAAATGGAAAGGGTCTCATGTGCATTGCATATATGGTATGATTGAATTTGGATTGTATGAAAGGCGATACGCCTTACATTTGTGAAATGTAATGGTATGTACTATTTGAGATTACATTTGTGAACTGTGTTCGATGTGATATTTGGCAAGTCGATTGAACATGCATGAATTGAGTGAACCATCGATGATGGTTTTCACCGAGTTCGCAAAACTCACCCAAAATTTGCATTTATTTTTCAGGTCTCAAGAATACCCCGGTTGACACGGAGTATGTCTCATCGTAGACGAGTAAAGGTTAGAGGTCGGGATCGGTTCGGTTCGCATTAGGTCTTAGTAAACCGTATTCGCAATCACCGTATAACAAGGCATTGTATTTTCTTGAGCCTTGTGGTATTAATGTTTTCTTGCATTGATCGATTGTAATTATTATGGATGACCGTAATAATCAAACGAGTTTATATTGAATACGGATTTTATTTACTTACCGTGTTTGCCGTGTGAACGTGGGGTTAATGGCTATAAAGAAAAAGTGTATACTGAATTTTAAATCGACTGATGTAGTACGCCACTCTCGTGGGACACGGACTCGGATATCACCAACGATATCGGGTCCGGGTCTTACGGGTGTGGGGTGTTACAGATACTGTTAGAGGCCAGACACTTATGCGGCTACAGTAATTAAGACGGATTGATTTTGGAAACTGTTTGAAGACACAACAAGATAAAGATAAAGATTCAGAATAAGGTACGAATTAAATTTCGCTTTATAATGCTTTGTGTTAATCATTTTATATAATTAAATAGATCTTGATTTTTGATAAATCAAAAGTCACACAAAAAGTTTCGTAATTATTCAATTGCTATAGGGATCGGATCCCAACCCAGTTTTTCAACATATAACTACAGTCGTTCATTATATGCAGGTTTTTGACTGACACATATCTTCGGGAGGAAGCAAATAATAGTCACGTCATTGAGCAACGAGTTGAATGGCAAGTCTAGAAAATTTTGACTCCTACATATCTTCGAGAGGAAGCCAAGACTAATGCATATCTTCGGGATGAAGCAACTAATATTTGGTGAAGGATTTTGGTGTGCCCGTACATATTGGTTTTAGTATTAGATTAATTTACTTATATTTCATATGGAATGAATGACAATACTATGGAATAATATTTTAGTTAGTGAGTTTTTGTTTTGTAGTTTGAATATATTAAAAGATTGAATTTTACAAGTACTTATGAACTATATATTATATATAAATGCAATGACTGATATGATACAGATCTTTCCATTCTTGATTGGTAATCATTGTTTAATCACTATACAACTTTTGAAAAGAACAACTGCAACATATTTGCACCTTAAATCCGAAACAACTGCAGCATATTTGCACATTAAATCCGAAACAACTACAACTATCAGCCTACTACTCTTCTATTGGCAAATAGGTGTACTTAGAATGTCGTTATCTTAACCTAATAGACATATATATATACTTAATTGTGATATCAAGCATTGTTCAAGACAGCAATGTATTGTAGAACAGTAGAGACATTGGACATGTATAAGGACCTAATATCTCATCAAAGATCCAAGAATGTGTTTAGGAAAATTTTCTTAATTATGATGATAATTAAGATAAGAGTTGTAAGATTTAAGATAAAAGAATCTTATAGAATTCTCTCATTAAGCCACTGCCCTAATAGTAAAATAATCATCATATAGCGATATGGTATAAGATACTTAAATGATTGGCTTAGTGCAAGTGGGAGATTGTTGATTTATGTCTTACAGCCAATCACTTTGGTTGTAGTTTAGTGACAAATTATTTAAAGGCATTCGTTATCTTGTACATATTTAGATGTATATGATAAAGTCTATGGGATAATTTTATATTGCAAATGAAATTATAATGACATTATAATTATGAGATTCATAATGCATTTATGTATTATTCCTTCCTAGTTATTGTTCTATTAAGAATGGACATTAATAGAACGTAAAAAAACTAGCACACGTTTTGTTTTTTTCTTATGAAGCAAGTAGTCGATCTCATAGGCTAAGGTATAGAGATACTTAAACAAACATATGAGTGCTTACTAAAGAACAAATTCACTGAACAGACCCGATATGAGAAATTCATTTGAAACATTACTTATATATCTATGGAATTCTCATTATGATGATTATATAAATGATCCTTTGACTTAAGGTCATCAAAGTTATCTTGTATAAGGATTGTTATGTTTTGATACTACCTATGATCTATTTAATCATATATCGTTTAATCGGTAGTCATTAGATGTAGCATGAATTGTATAGAGATAGTTTAGTGATCAAGTAGGATTCATCACCCTAAAGTAAATAAGGAGAATGTTTCGTTGTTCTTGATTAGTATTGATTCGGGAAACCTTTGGCTAAGGTGAAATGACGCTTTGTAAATAGTTTAGAAATGTCATTAATTGAATTAATAGCTAATAGTGGAGAAATAATATGATTAGATTCAAAATATAGTAGATATTAACTCCATGCTCTATGTTTGATCGGAACATTGTATGATGAAAAGGTTGAATTATACGAAAAAATTATGCACAAAAAGGTTAATTAAAACTACTTTGACGTTCTTAAATATTTGAGTGGTCATGATGTGTTGCTAGACGTCAATCTTGATATATGATTATAAATTATTTAATTGGAGAATTAAAGATAAATTAAAATGAGTTTTAATTTATTTAATTTTAATTATGAATTAAAATTAGATTTTATAATCATTGCCAACGTATTTGGGAATCTAATGGGTCTCACATATAGAATGGGTTGAAGAGAGTAAAATTAATTTATCAAGTTAGACTTGGTTATAAAGTTTGAGAAAAGAGATATTAAATCTTATTTTGGCATAATTGGTATTTAATTCTAAATAATTCTAATTAAAGTTTAATTGAAATTAGAATTTAATTTCAATTAAAGTACTAAAACGTTCAAAGCTTATTATAAATAGGCTTAAACTTTGTAAAGCTAGCACTTCATGCTTAACCCTATCTGTAAAAGTTACAAAGTTCTCTCAACTTTTTCGGTAGATACTGTTAGAGGCCAGACATTTGTGCGGCTATGGTGGTTAAGACGGATCGATTTCGAAAACGATTCGAGGATACAACAAGATAAAAATCAAGCTTCAGAATAACGTACGAATTAAATTTCACTTTATAATACTTTATGTTAATCATTTTATAGAATTAAATAAATCTTGTTTTTAGGAAATCAAAAGTCATGAAAAAAATTTTGTGATTATTCTACTGCGGTCGAGATCGGATCCCGACTTAATTTTCCAACATGTAATTACAGTCGTTCATTATATGCAAGTTTTTGACTGATGCATATCTTCGGGAGGAAGCAAATAATAGTCACATCATTGAGCAACGAGTTGAATGGCAAGTCTAGAAACTTTTGACTCCTACATATCCTTAAGAGGAAGCAACTAATACTTGGTTAAGGATTTTGGAGCTGAAAGGCAAGACTAATGCATATCTTCATGATGAAGCAACTAATACTTGGTGAAGGATTTTGGAGTGCCCATATATATTGGTTTTAGTATTAGACTAATTTACTTATATTTCATACGGAATAAATGACGATACTATAGAATAATATTTTAGTTAGTGAGTTTTTGTTTTGCAGTTTGCAATTTTGCATATATTAAAAGATTGAATTTTACAAGTACTTATGAACTATATATTATATATAAATGCAATGGCTGATATGATACAGATCTTTGCCATTCTTGATTGGTAACATAAAATAAATCATATCATAATTGTTTAATCACTATACAACTTTTGAAAAGAACAACTGCAACGTATATGCACCTTAAATCCGAAACAACTGCAACTATCAGCCTACTGCTCTTCTATTAGCAAATAGGTGTAATTAGAATGTCGTTATCTTAACCTAATAGACACATATATATACTTAATTGTGATATCAAGCATTTTAGCTGTCGAATTCCAATCAAAGCACAGTTTCTCAGCGTAGAGACTGTGATTTTCTTTAATTTCTCAACCCATTTATGTTTTAAACTCTAATACACTACACCGTTTTTCGAGTTCAGTCAGAATCCAATCAAATCAGATCAACTTTTTTATCCTTAATTTCGGATTGATGGAGCTATGTCGTTGTCATTCTTGCATCTCTGACATCGGCTCCACCACCACATATGGGTACCGAAGAATTAACGTGGGATACTTGACAAGGGGAGTTTAGGAGGCATGAAACGGCGTGTTTCATCTTAGTGATATATTAAAACACACGGTGAGCCATCGCGCTTGAATCGATGCCAATTACCGTTGTATCATACAAGTTCGTTGCTTGTCGTTATGCAGACCTAGGAAACAGTTGCGAACTGATGCTTATCGTATGATGATTTGCTTCTCTAACAAAATTTCCAATTCCTTCATCTCCATTCAAAATCCTAATCACAAGTTCCTAAAATTTGGTTGAATCATAATTTATTAACTACCGTATCAACATCAGATGAACCAAAATCACCGCATTTACACGAATATAAGAACATAGATAATGAAATGCATGCATGAAGATTCAGAAACTTGCAGCTATGTTCTTGGTCAAATTCCCACGAGATGATGATTCTCACGCAGCAGAATGGAAGATTTATGTACATAGTACATACGCAAATATAAGGGGGAAATAAAGAAAAGGTCTGCCATTCAAATGATTCCAAAATAACACAACTGGCGGAAAAAGCATCGCATCTAAAGACAGCAGCACATGCCAATGTTTTAAGTTTATCCGCTTCATTGAAGAGGCTCTTGGTGGGGAGTTGCAACTTGGTGCGGAGTCACTGCTGGTCCAGGTGCTATTGTAAAGTGCAAGCCCCGGCGTTGGCCTGCCTGTAGCATGAATGCAACCTCAGTTGCAGCAAGTGCTGCAGCTTCCTAATTCAATAAAATCCAAAACACATAAACACGAAAAATCACAGAGAAGGAAAATAAAGAAACGGCAGTACACGGATAAATGACAAACAAAAAAATATTGTTTAACTTGGTGTCTAATATCAACCTGTCTTTGTCGTCTTCGTTGCAATATACTGATCGCCCATGCCATAATGTAACATGGGAGCAGGAAACCAGCAGCCCGGAGCAAGAAAAGCTGTCATGTAGCAAAACCTTATATTAACAATTCAAATCATGCAACTCTATAGCAAATATTACACCAAAATTTCTCTTACAGAGAAGAATGTCGAAGCATCATCATCTCCATCTCCATTGTTAAGGGACATAGCATGCCTCAGAAGAAGAAGAGCCATCAACTGCAAGAAAACCAATAGGTCAAAATCAGAAAAGAAAACAGTACTACAAATTATAAACTGATAAACAAATGCATTCCAAAATACATATATGTGTGGTATCAATCAAATAAAAGTGTATAATTGCAGGGGAAAGACACAGAATGTAGAAAAAAATAGATCTACCCTTTTCCTTTGCAAACTTATTTATAACAAATTTTTGGTGAGAAGACAAGATAATGAGATAGAAAAGACAAAAACAAGATAAAAGAAAGTACAACAGAGACTGGTGTTGGATCATATTCTGAACGAGTAAGTATCAGCTCACCAAAGAAATAGGAAGTTCAAAAGCATCAATTGGTCAATAACGTTAATCATTTAGTTAGGCCCCATGCTTACAATTAGGGCTGCAGAGCGACAGAAAGCTGCTCCACTAGCACTGGAATCAGCATACTCGTCATACTCTGCCTCCAGAAAATGGCGTTCAGCTGCTGCCATTGCCAAAATTCGAGGATCATGCAAGTCCAGAGGAGTTCCAGCAATAGTCCAACCCTCACTGCAGGGAGGAATGAGAAATTAGACAATCAGAAATTATGCAAGGTCAAAAGACACATAATGCAGACTACAATATCAAATTGTTAATAATTAATTCCATACAGCAACTTAGTCACCGGTCCGACAAACGCAAGTATCACTTCCATTCTCCAAAGAGTTGAACTAAAAGTACATCAATAAACACAGTAGAAGGGTGCTACAAACAAGGGTGCAAAGTGTGCAGAACCACCTAGACTAAAATGAAGATATTGGATGGCTTTTAATGTGCACGTAAAAATAATAAGGAATATTTAAAAGTGAGGTAATTGGTGATTTTAAAATAGGAAGATCTTTGGAAGGTAAAACTCAAACTTACCCAATGTCTATTGTGGTCTCTTCTGGCTGTGGGGGAGGTGGCGGTGCAGTATAATCAGGTTGGTATGGCTGATGATGAGGAAAATTTTTCAGTGCATGTACTTATTTGATCCAAAGGAAACTTCACAAGATAATTTGATTAGAAACAGAAAATAATCTTACTTGAAATATTTGACAATTTCAATGGTGAAGTTGTCTTTCATTCTAACATAAAAGGTAATGAAGTAATTGCAACAGCCAATAGGTTTTAAATTCCAGCAAAGTTCATAGAAATACAAAATAAATATTACAAGGATAATGCTATTGCAAAGGTTAAATCTTTTGCACTACTCTACAGGAAAACAGAAAGAAACAAACGCCTAAACCCATAAATTGTTCACAGGAATATGACGAAAGGCAGAATCCTTTTTTTATTTTTTTATTTTTACCTCTACATGAAGGGCTATGAGATTTGGCATTTTATCTTTAACAAGTAAATATGTTGAGCTTTAAGGAAGTAATCCCTAAGATCCCATACTAGAGCTTAAATCATATAAGGGACACATTCTTAATATAAAGAAATATTCAGCATTTAGAGCCCCTTTACTTCGGAAGAGATGAAAGCGAGTGGTATATTTACTTCTTTCTCTCTCTTACAAGGGAGGGTGAGAAATGCTAAAAGAATAAAAAACATTGGAACCTAAAAGATTTTCACTGGTTACAATTAAGGTAAATGAAGAAGTTGAGGCACACAAATGAAACATAAAATTTGCTAGCCAACCAAAAACTCTATCCTCTGACACAGTTTTGGACTCAGATTATAGCACTCCAGAAAGTGTAACTTTTCAAATTTTCCATTGATCAGAAATTTGCCAACTGGAGCAAAACAGGGCATCACATTAACCAACTAAGCAGCAGCAAGTGCTCAAAAAAATCTCCAATTCAAAAAGGAGTCCCATTCACTTTGTGTTTTAAGCAATGAAGTTAAAGCTTCTTACTCCAATAGCTGTGTGATATCCCCATAGTAAATAAATTACATGTAAGAATTGATAGATATCTCAATAAAATAAGGCGGAAAGATTTACAGACACCAGAAAACAATTATTACCTGATGGCATATCTCACAAGTTATATCTCCTTTTTCATTACACCAGCGCTGGACACATTTCCTGTGTGCAAACTGGAATAGAAAGACAAATCATCCATGAAATTTTTTAGAAAAAATACATTAACAAAATACAGAAACAAGTAGGGCCATCTGATTCTAAAGAGGTGGAGAATAATCCACATCCACTAATCTACATGTAATCCAGCACTTCATATCAAAGTAATGCCTTATCATTTGAGTAGATGCAAACCTAAAACATGTTTGTTTATATCTGAATGACAGTGTTAGTGGGCTATGTGATAACATTTCACTATCCCTTACAAACAATATTCCATTAAACTAACAGGCTAGCAACAAGAAGCACTTTAAAGACACTAACACGGGGAGTACTTCAATATTCGATTTTAAAAAATTTTAAAAATTCAACAAATTGATAATAATGGTGTACCTTCAGACTACCACTACAAGCACAGGGGGTCTCCAGATTCTTAATGCTGTCCTCTTCCTGGCAAATTCGACATTCAATTGTTTGAATAAGTGGCTCCTCTTCTCCAAATTCACCATGCTCACCAACTCCATCAACATCAATTACACAACTGGGTTCTCCAGCAGTGTGAGAGGATGAGCATTCTCCAGAAGATTCGGCCACCTCAATTCCTTGCATTGCTTACAAACAATTAAAAAACCTATAAAATGATCAACACGGTAAATAGAATATCACTCAGGATAATGGAATGGAGAACATTACATACTGTACACTATAAGCTTCACCTAAAACCAATGTTTTAAGCCTTAATTCTTCACGGATGGTTCAAATCCCCATACTAAAGGGTATATTTTTCATGTCGAGGCTGACAAATTTAATAACAGATCTAGGAACCCATTCCTCTCCACGTGTTAGAAATGTTAACGTCAAGAAAAACTAAATTACAAAGTTTTAAACTCTATTTCGTAGCAATCAAACACTTAGCAAACGGAAAAATCCATTCATTCTCAACCCATTAAAACACAAAGTCTATTTTGCATTAAGAGGCAAACATGGATCAATAATACCGTACTAAGAGGAATACCCCAAAATTAGGAAAGTTTCTATGCGTCAAACCACTCCAACCACCATTCTGGAGGTAAAATCTCGAAATCCCTTTTACAAAACCGATTGAAACTTGCATAAAAATCGATAAAGAGAACCAACTACCATATATCACATAAAAATATTCCACCTTTTTTACGCAAAACAAAAAGTCAAATAAAACCATCGAAACCCTTCGGGCGTAAGATCATTTTTCTCTAAACTTTATCCTCAACAACCAAACAACGCAATTTGAATCCAGAAACAATCATCCAAAGGAAAAAAAGGATCTTTACCTCAATCAATTAAAACCCCCCAAAAACCAGCGACCAATGATCAAAACAAAGAAATGAAAAGCAGAAGTGCGTAGAAAGAAAATATCTACAGAACTACAGAACCAGAGAAGAAGCAAAACGAAAAAGTCACCTGAAAATGAGATTAAAGAAAACGCGCTTTTGAGTTTTGAGCACTTTGGATAAAGGAAGATTGGACTATTCTGCGGAGAAACTTTGGTCTCTCTCTTTATCGTTCTGCTTTTCCTTTTCCCTTAATTTAGTAGTTGTTATAAAAGATAGAAATAATATGGCACTCACTAATGTAGCACCATTTTATAGTTATCAGACATATGGATTGGTTGGGTTTACCTAACACAAGAACGGTGTAGATAGTTATTGGTTGGGTTTTACCTAACACAAGAATGAGGTAGATAGTTATTGGTTGGGTTTTACCTAACACAAGAACGAGTTGATGGGTTATTGGTTGGGTTTTACCTAACACAATAACATATATAGAGAGTGATCACATGTGTGTTAGGTGGTTAAAATGTCTTATAAATAAGAGTTCACTGATGTAAGATACACCATTTTTCATAAGAATTCCTCTCCCAAATATTCTTTCAAGTTTAGTTTCAGCTTTATAACACGTTATCGACGAAGCTCTCGCTTCTAAATTCTACTTATCAACATCAAGCAATCATAGGTTCTTCCGCTCACCTACATCATACAAACGTTCTTCTATTACATACATCAAACAAACGTAAGTTCTTCCGCTTATTTATCCTAGTTACGATGTTGTTAAAATAAAGTTATTCTTTTATCTACATTAATTCTACTTATGATATGATTAAACAAATTATAGACGACTCACTATTTTACCTTCTTTTAATAATGAAAAGTTATTACCACCTCTAAATACGTAATTTATTGTATAGTATACATCATCAATGTTAACAAAAAAAATAAAAATAAAAAATAAAAAAGTATAACTACTATATATATATAACGGTAAAAAAAAAAAAAACATAACGGTAACTTTATAACGGCTAGGTAACTGCTAGGTAATCTGTAATAATTTTTTTCTATAAATAGATATCACTTCTTCATAATTTACTTCATCCCTATCTCTTACCTCTCGTACCTCAAATTTCTTACAAAACAAAATTTTCAAATGTTGTCCATTATTTCATTTTTTGTATAATTATGATCATTATATATTTTGTTTCACTCTTAATATAGAGCTAGATAATGCACTTCGATATATTTTCTCTTAGTAATACCATGTATTATGATCCCTATGTTGCTTCTTGGCATAGATTTGAAAAGGCATGTGATTTATTTAATGTAATATCGATTTGAATAACTGCCTTAATTATTTCTCTATTGTATAATAGTTGCCAACATGTCCAATCTTGCCAAAATTGAGTTATTGCTCTTGATGTTGCGGCAATAATTATATGCCATGGATGATTGATGTCGAAATGCATCTTGAATCAATGGATCTTTTAGATACCATTAAAGAAAATAATACAACATCAAAACAAGATAAAGCCAAAGCGATGATCTTCATTCGTCGTCATCTTGATGAGGATTAAAAGAGAATACCTCACAATTAAAGATCCAAGTCATTTGTGGAAAAATTTACAAGAAAGATATGACCATCAAAAGGAAGTTTTACTTAGGCTTCGTGATGAATGGAGCGCTTTACGCCCAAGATTTTAAAAGGTCAATGAAGTATAACTCATTTATGTTTAGAATTGTCTCACAACTACAATTTGTGGGCAAACAATCATCGAGGAAGATATGTTAGAAAAACATACTCTACCTTCCACGCAAAGAAATGTAACATTGCAACAACAATATCGAAAGTCGTGGATTTAAAAATACTCGACCGATTTCATGCCTCAGTGGCAGAAGAATAATGAACTTTTGATGAAAATCATCAATCCCGCCTCATTGGCGCAAGAAGATTTCCGAAGCAAATATTGCAATTCAAATGAAAGAAAAATCATCATCGTGGGCCTAGTCGTGGTCGCGGTCGTACGTGGTCGTGGCCATGGTCGAATTACATTCGTGGTCGTGGTCGTGGGCGGGCCGAGGAAGTTATCCATATAACTCTCTTCAAAGAAATACGAGCCACCACAATAACAAGTACCATATTAATGATGTTCATGGAAGTTCTTATAGACTTCAGGAGATTCGCCTTAGATGTGGTACAAAGGACATTGGGCTAAAGTTTGTCGAGTTCTCGAACATCTATGTCGCTTATACAAAGCATCCTTAAAAGGAAAGAAAAGGAAGTGAATTTTATCAACAACACCCTTTAGGTGATTCAACCGACTTTGGTACTTTTGATTTTGATTTCATTAAGAGTCATAATCCTTCGATGACTCTACATATCCGAATGCTTTGATTTTCTTGATGATTTTGTGGATCGTGACATTGTTGGTGGCGATAGCAATTAAAATAATGTACTTATGTTTCATTAAGTATTATTATGCTTATTATATCACTCGGTTTCAATTGCTTGTTATGTTTTGTTATGTTACTAGTTTCAATTACTGTGATTGTTTTTAAGTTAACATAACATCTCTTTTCTTTATTTTGCAATTTTCTCATTAAATTATTTATTTTATGCGAAGTTTTGATATGGATCGATTCGTAAGAGGAGCGCAAATTATGATAATTTATGCATACCGGATAGTGGCACAACGCACACTATCCTCGAAAGATAAAGGTTCTTTCGTAATTAAAACCAACAAAACAATTGTGAACACAATATCGAGTCCTATAGACTTGATTGAAGGAATTGCGAGGCCAAGTTCACATTACCAAATGGCACAAAGTTCTCAATACATGATGCCTTATTTGCGCTAAAGTCTAAAAGAAATTTGTTGAGTTTTAATGATATATATTCTCATAAATATGATACTACCAAGAATCGAGGGAAATATGAAATATATGTATCTTACAACTCGTCAATCGGAAAGATAAACATATTGGAAAAACTACCAATGCTCCCTCTTTGGATTGCATTATACATATATAAATGTGATGGAATCTAATATGGTAGTTAAAGCAAAACACATTGATCCTTCAATAATCTCTATTTGGCATGATCGTCTGGGTCATCCAGATCAACAATGATGCTAAAATAATTGAGAATACATGGACATCCATTGAGTAACAAAATGATTACTCAAATAAATAAGAGTCCATGTACATCTTGTTCTCTTGGAAACCGATCATAAGGCCATCACCAACTAAAATAAAATTGGAATCACCTACTTTTCTTGAACGTATTCAAGGTGATATATGGACCCATTCATCCACCATGTGGACCATTTCGATATTTTATGGTATTGATAGATGCCTCCAGCAGATGGTCTCACGTTTGTCTACTATCAACTCGTAATATGGCATTTTCAAGATTTCTTGCACAAATTATTAAATTACGAGCACAATTTCCGACTATACAATAAAGAAAGTCGACTAGATAATCTTGGTGAATTCACATCCCAAACTTTCAATGACTATTGTATGTCAATGGGATTATGGTCGAGCATCCTGTTGCTCGTATGCATACTCAAAATGGTTTATTGAATCTTTAATTAAACGCCTTTGACTTATTCTAGACCATTGATGATGAGAACAAAGCTTCAATTTCAGTATGGGGTCATGCAATTTTACATGCCGAGGCATTAATTCGCATCCCACCAAGTACATATCATACATACTCCCCTACAACTTGCATTTGGTCAAGAGCCAAATATCTCCCATTTGAGAATTTTGGTCAGGCAAATATATGTGCCTATTGCACCACCACAACGTAGTAAAATGGGACCTCAAAGAAGATTGGGGATATATATCGGCTATGAAAGTAAATCTATTATTAGATATCTTGAACCTCAAACGGTGATATATTTACAAAGACGCGTTTCTTGATTGTCATTTGATGAAAATACTTTCCGACATTAGGGAGATAATAAACAGATTGATGAAAGAAATTACATGGTGTGAACCATCATTATCAGTATCTTGATCAACGACAAAACAATGCTAAATGAAGTGCAAAGAATTGTGCATTTGCAAAGAATTGCAAATCAATTACCGATGCTTTCACAGATACAAAAGAGTGACTAAATCATTTATACCACCAGAATGCTCCCGCCGGATTGAAATCCCAAAAGGACAATCGAGAACATGGTCACTCATGAATCTACAACACGCATGAAGCGTGGTAGACCAATCGGTTCTAAAGATAAAAATCCTCGAAAAGAAAAGGAGCAAATATGATTAATGACCCCAAGATAGATAAAAGTGTTCTCTAGAAACACAAGATGAGGATAGTGTCCCAGAAGAGACACAAACTGACATTAATCAAGAAATCGCAATTAATTATATTCACACAAAAGAATTATGGAACCGGAATGATATGAAAGAGATTGATGAAATATTTTCTTATGCTATAGCATATGATATCATCAATGAAAATGAAGATCCCGAACCAAGATCTATCATTGAATGTCAAAATAGACATGATTGGGTTCAATGGAAAGATGCTATTGAAGCTGAATTAAATTCTCTTAACAAGCGTAATGTGTTTGGACCTATTGTCCTTACACCCCAAAGTGTAAAACCTGTAGGTTACAAATGGGTTTTTGTTCGAAAACGAAATGAGAAAAATGAGATTGTGAGATACAAAGCTCGACTTGTTGCACAAGGTTTTTCTCAAAGACCCGGAATTGACTATGAACAAACATACTCTCCTGTTATGGATACAATTACGTTTAGATATTTAATCGACAACAGCCTTCTTAAACTGAAAATGCGCCTTATGGATGTTATTCTGACTTACTGCACGGATCACTTGATAGTGATATTTACATGAAAATCCCTGAAGGATTCAAAATGCCTACAGCATTAAAATCACAACCAAAGGAAATGTATTCGATCAAATTGCAAAGATCCTTATATGGACTAAAGCAATCTGGACGCATGTGGTACAATCGTTTAAGCGAGTATCTATCAAAGAAAGGATATGTAAATAGTCCTATTTGCCCTTGCATTTTTATAAAGAAAACAACATCCGGATATGTGATTATCGCTGTCTATGTTGACGATTTGAATATCATTGGTGCTCGCTAAAGAAATCCAAGAAACAAAGAATGTACTTAAAGAAGGAATTTGAAATGAAAGATCTTGGAAAAACTAAATATTGTCTTGGTCTGCAAATTGAACATAGACCAAGCGGAATCTTTGTGCATCAATCGACATATACAGAAAAGGTATTGAGGCGTTTTAATATGGATAAAGCAACTCCATTAAGTACACCAATGGTTGGTAGATCGCTTAATGTTGAGAAAGATCCATTTAAGCCCTTGTGAAGAAAACGAAGAAGTTCTTAATTTCAAACGCCATATCTAAGTGCGATAGAGCTCTCATGTATCTTGCTAATTGTCTTAGACGATATAGCTTTTCGTTAATCTATTAGCAAGATTTAGTTCATCTCCTACTAAAAGGCTTTGGAATGGAATTAAACATCTATTCCGTTATCTTCAAGGTACAATTGATTTGGGATTATTTTACACTAAAATGCAAAACAAGTTTTGGTTGGTTATGCAGATCTGAGTTACTTATCGATCCGCATAAAGCCGGATCCCAAACTGGTTATGTATTTACGTATGGAGGCACCGCAATTTCTTGGCTCACGAAACAAACACTTGTTGCTACTTCTTCAAATCATCTTGAAATCATTGCACTTCATGAAGCAAGCCGAGAATGTGTATGGTTAAGGTCAATGACGCACCACATTTTAACAACTTGTGGCTTATCGACCAACAAAGAACCAACAATCATATTTGAAGACAATGCAAGCATGTATCGCTTAAATAAAGGAGGTTATATCAAAAGTGATAGAACCAAACATATCCCTCCTAAATTTTTCCAATTCACCCAAGATCTCGACAAGAGCAAAGAAATCAACATCCAAAGATATTCAATCAAGCAACAATGTGCGGATCTTTTCACAAAGGCACTTCCTACTATACCTTTCGTGAAGCATGTCCACGAGATTGGAATGCGACATCTAAGAAATTTATGAGGAAGAGCTCATTGTGTTAAATGAGGGGCGTCGTGATTGCACTTTTTCCCTTATCATGGTTTTTATCCCACCGGGTTTTTCCCGATAAGGTTTTTAACGAGGCAACACCAAATGCGTTTAAAGGCGTAAAAGAGACAATTATGTGGCACACCGCGGGGAGTGTTATAAAAGATAGAAATAATATGGTGTACCACTAATTGTAGGCGCACCATTTCATAGTTATTGTACATATGGATTGGTTAGGTTTTACCTAACACAAGAATGAGGTAGATAGTTATTGGTTAGGTTTTACCTAACACAAGAATGAGGTAGATAGTTATTGGTTAGGTTTTACCTAACACAAGAATGAGGTTGATGGGTTATTGGTTAGGTTTTACCTAACACAATAACATATATGGAGTAGGTGATCACATGTGTGTTAGGTGGTTAAAATGTACTATAAATAGAAGAGTTCACTTGATGTAAGATACACCATTTTTTCATAAGAAGAATTCTCCTCTCCCAAATATTCTTTCAAGTTTAGTTTCAGTTTTATAACAGTAGTTTATTTATGTCTGACTTATAACTATTTAATGTATGTATGAAATAAAACGAAATGACAAAAATAAACGCTCTAATATTTAAAAAAAATAATATTTAAGAAGTTGAGGCTGGCTTGTTTTAGGTAACTTACTCTAAAGATTAGATAATAGGCAATCCATGTGGAATTGGAAAGGGTAGCTTATAGGTTAAATTTTATTATTTCACAAGTTAACTCAAAGAAAGAAGAAGAATTAATTTATCCTCTTTTAGTTAAATCTCAATGACCAATTTAGCCTATTTAATCGTATAAATCTTGAATCGTCCAACTTTTCGATTTGATTTGTTTTAATAATTATTGTTGTTAAAATCGATTAATTTATTAATTTTATAAATTACTAAGTTCTTATAAACTAGCATAAAATAATTAATTTTATTTAATAATAAATTTTAATTAAACTTTAAATTCTTTGATAAATAAAACAAACTCTTACCATCATATTTCAAATTTTTAATTTTATTTAATTTTAGTAAATTTTAGGACAATCAAATATTGGTTAAATCTTTTAAATATTAAACCTATTTCTTTACCAGTTTAACTTCATATGTAAACAAGTTTTATTTTTGTAGGTCTTTAAATATTCGTTTTCTTTATGGTAAACTATAAATTGCAAAAAAATATACTGCAAGTAGCCAATGAATGAGCAGTGTGTAAGCGGTGGGCATGCCAAGATTAGGTGGGTAAATTAGGCTGCAAGACAATTGTTTTTAATACTGCATTTGGTTATGATATTGGTTTATGTATTCTATACAAAGTCCCACCATTTCTTGTAATGATGAAGCATATCCCAGTTTCATTACAAGTAACTATTCTTTAACGTTTAAACACGTCATTGGGTTTGAAGGTTAGGGGCTATTTTCCCAACAGCAGGGCCACTTTGACATGACATGTTTGTTGTAATTATTTCTATTTTACATGACAAGTAGGCAGTGATGGAGCTAGAAAATTAAAGTTAAGGGACTCGAATTTTAATTTTTTTAAATTTTAGGAGTTAATATATCACTGACTCTTAAATAATTTTCTTTTTATATATATATATATATATATATTTAAAAAAAAATAAAAAACTTTAGGGGGCCTAATGTCCCCCTCCCTAAGGCTACATGTGACTCCGTCCCTGCAAGTAGGTATAGTGTATGTACTGGAACTCATTTCATACACTCGCAATGACTTTTGCTCTTAGCAATATATAAATAATCTTTAATAGTTTAAACGAATTGAATAGCTTATCTGTTGAAATGTGAAGTCTTATTGGAAAACATGGAAAGTTTTAGGAAACCAATATGAAAATTGGTAAATTTTAGATATGTAGATTATACTCTTCCTCCTAAATACCAACAAGACCGAAGACTGGTGATTAGTTAGAACAATTGTCCCCATAATGTTACAAATTCTCACACCAATAAATGGGTTATAAAGATTGCAATTTCTGGAAGCTGTACCTATTTGACGATTTCATTTCTGATATTGGCTTTCCAGGCTTTAAATTTCATAGCCATGTAAGTTTAATATGGCTCTTGATGGGTTGACTAGTTAGCCCTTGATAGAAACGTCAAAGTTTGAAAGTTTCTCCCAACGCCCACTTGTGGTTGCTTTCATACTTGGAGACATTAATTCAGAGAACCTCGTCTTTTACCCCCCCCCAGCCTCGCATTTTATGTGTCGTGATGGCTTGACCTTCTGGGGGAATCTTGACTAAAAGCAAGGGATCAGAGTGCCAGAATTTGGCAGACCTATGCATGCCTTTTCTTCCCCATCCTATATTTTAGTATAGGATATTAAAATATCCTAATAAAAAAACTATGCAGAGCCTTTTAATAAGTACACATTTACCTAATAAAAAAACTTTATACTTATGCAAATTTATTAGAAATAAAAAATATATAATATAATAACTCTAGATTTTCTTCCATAACCTAATTGTTCTCTATGTAACCTAAAACTAAAGATTCTTTGCTTATTGGTTTCATCGCTTGTTAGGGACATGGATGCATAGGTTTTCATTTTAGTCGAGGAGGGGGAATATCAATGGGTTCCAAGTAGGTTACGTTGTTGCCATGGAATCATGCATAACCTAATTTGAACTCAAAAAAAGAGTGAGCCTGACATCAACCATAAAGAGTTTGGATTCAAGAAAGAATAGTAGAAATGACTCAGAGTTGGCTCAATATTGAACTTACTTTAATAGAGGGCACATAGATATTAAGTTTAAGAGTAGGAATTAAAATAAGAGTATGGTAAATCTTACAGAATAACTTCTAAGCATGGCTCTTAATTTGAACAACACAGTTTTGGTACCCACATGCTCTATTAAGATTAAGAAAGAATTAAAGTTATATAACTTCTTTTGCTCTTCATCGATGAAGGCTTTAGTTGGATTAAAAAGATAACAATTAGGGTTTAGGTTAAAAATTAGGATTATTCTATTAATTTTCTTTTTGATTTCTAATAAATTTGTTGACACGTGATTTTTTTTACATAAATGCTTATCTGTCAAATGATCCTACTTACATGTCAAGTTACATCAATATTGTTAATTATAAGGTTAATAATGAGTTAGTTTTGTAATAAATTAAAAGTTTCAGTATTTTATTACTACTTTTAGTAATTCTAATTGATATTATAAAATAATGTAGAATTCATAATTTTAAATTTAATTAAGCATCAAATAAGTCAATATTATGTAATATATTGATTTATATAATTGTTTGGAGGTTTTGAAATTTTAAAATCTAAATAAATTTACCTCTTGAACACTTTAAGAAGTTCATATAAATCAAACATATAACTTAGGGGCGTTTAGTTTGAGGGTTTGGGAATAAAGGAATAGAATAATTGTAAAAAATAATGTTTGCTTTGAGGTTTTCGATTCTAGGGAAATTAATTTATCCCATTAAATTTGATAATCTACTAAACCTATCAAAGGGGTGGGTATCAAGTTTTCATTCCAATCTAGTGGTTACTATTTATTGCTGTAATACTTTCCTTACCATCATCGAACTGTCGTCTTCCCATTCTTCTCCTGCTGTCTTCTCTGATTGGGTTTCCACCTTCTGCCACTCGCTACGTATTTGCTCTATTATACTGCTAGCTTCTCAAGAGACCGCCTCCAGGTCGTTGCTGCGAGCTTCTTTCTTTAGTCATGTTAGTCCTCTCCTCAACTAATTGTATGACATGCTAGTCTTTGACAATGTTATAAATTTATTTGACTGGCTTTTGGGCTCTTCAATTTTGAAGTTATTGGAAACTTGTAGCTACTTTAATACTTCTTTCGGTGTTTATGTTTAAAGTAATTTGATTTCTAAGGGTATAATCATCATAACGTGAAACTGTACATGATTATTTAATGATTTTTTCTTTTTATTTTTTTTACAATAAATCCATGTTTATAATATAAGTTTTTATCACGTTTATTTTTTATTCTTTTATCCCCAACATTTGCTCTACCATCCTCTTTACTTCCTTATCGCCTTTCAATTCCTTACGATCTCTCATCTTGCCTTATCGTGTCTCATAAACGAAGGAATTTTTTATTCTGTACCTCCAGGTATATTTTCTAAAATCTCTCGTTTTAATTTGATGTTAAATAAACAGGATAGAACCTGGTTTCATCTCATTGTAAATGGGGCTTTTGCTCCTTTTTTTCTATATTCTTGTTTTATGATTTAATCAAGAGAATAACCAATCTACTATATGGTTTGATGATATGAAAGTGCATATGGTTATAGATTGAACGAGAATCATAAAACCAATGTGCTCCTTCTTTTCCCTTATAATCATTGTTTTGTGATTTAATTTGATTTTTCGTATATGATTTTAACTCTTTTAAAAAAGGAAAAATATATAGCAAATCGTCTTCTACGTTAGTGTTTGTTTATTTGTTTTGGAAAGCTCTTAATGGCTTTCAAGAACAATAAAACAGAAGCACTTTTTACGGTTTTTAATCTTCATATAAAGACGTAAACCCTTCATCTTTATTCGACGTCTGTTTCTTCATAAAAGTCATGCCTTTTTTGTTTTGATAAAGCCTTAACCTTTGGATAAAGAGAAGAATTGCTTTTATTTGGTTTTACAATTTAACAATTGTATAAAGACGTTCTTGAATTTGTTTGGTGTTATTGTTTAACATCTATAAAACAGAAACATGTTTTAAAGCTTTACATACGTTGCGTGCTTTTGGATTCAGATAAAAAAAATTCTAGTTTCTAAAATTCTTGTAAGAGGCAGATAAATAGATATTATTGCCCATTCTGAATAATTAAAATCGAATGTATACAATAATGTTGTGATTAACTAGGAATATATCTCTATTCATATGCATACAATATTATTGCTCATTCTGTGAGCACTCATATTCGTTAACGTAATAGCTACCTTTAATTTCAATGTAGAACATTATGGCACGTACCCCTATCATAAGTAGACGATGCAAATTAATTCGAAATGCTCAGATTATGGCAACATTGGTTAATGTATTCAATCTAGTTTTTGTTACTTGGTATCAAATGTTGTTGATGCATTTGCACATTACGAGACCCCCATTGAAAACCAAAGAAGAAATCAAACATGAGAGAATGAAATGGATGTTTAGGCTCACCAAACAATATGATACTATTTGTATTAGTGAGCTCTGAATGGATAGACGTACATTTGGTATATTGTGTGAGATGGTAAGAGATATTGGAGGGTTAAAAGACACTAAGAACTCTTCGTTAGAGGAAATAGTTGCTTTGTTTTTATATGTGTTGGCTCATCACAAAAAGAATAGGACAATTGGCTTATTGTTTCATTGAAGCGGGGAAACTATCAGCCGACACTTTAATAGTTGCCTTTAGCAATCTTGAAATTACATGAAATATTGCTTAAAAGACCTCAACCTATTACGGAAGATTGTGAGGACAACCGTTGGAAGTCTTTCAAGGTACCTTCTTGTTAATTTTTTTCTATAGGTTTGCATATGTTTTTCAACTATTTAGAGTCTTACTTTTTATTTTCAAATGACAGGGTTGTTTAGGTGCTTTATATGGGACATTAATTAAAGTGACACCTCCATCTGATCAAAAACCACAGTATCGCACTAGAAAAGCAAATTTCGCAATAAATGTGTTGGGTGTTTTTTGTCCAAATATGCAATTCATATATGTTTTGCCTGGCTAGGAGGGTTCGGCACATGATGGTCGTGTACTTTGTGACACTATCAATAGACCTGATGGACTTAAAGTTCCTCGAGGTATGAGTGCTTCACACATATAGAGCGATATGTATATTTTAAAAACTTCATTCAAACTCTGATCTATGTATACTTACGAAGGTTGTTATTACTTGGTGGACTCTGGTTACTGCAATGCTGAGGGGTTTTTGGCTCCATTTTGAGGTCAACGGTATCACCTTAATGAGTTTCATGGTCATCGTCCACAGACACCACAAGAATATTTTAACATGAAGCACTCCAAGGCTAGAAATGTTATTAAGAGATGTTTCGGGTTGCTAAAAGGGCGATGGAAAATATTAGCTTCTCCTTCATTTTTTCCAATTGAAACTCAAGCGCACATCATTTTGGAAAGTTGTCTCCAGCATAATTTGATAAGGAAGTACATGAGTTTTGATCCACAAAAGTAGGAGCCAGTTGAAGAAGATGATTTAGCAGATGATGACCCCCTTGATAATGAAGACTATGTGTCATTTATTAACCCAACACAAGACTGGGTTAACTTTAGAAATGATTTAGCAAATCAAATGTTTAATAGTTGGAGGGAGAGATCGAATCCTTGAATGTGTACTTGTTTCAACTTTTTGTATAAATAGAATTATTACTGTTTTATTTGTTTGAGATGTACTTTAGAAATGTATACTTGTTTGTACTTGTTTCATTTTCTTACTATTGTTATCTCTAAATTATGTTATTTTTATTTAAGTTATTTGAATAACTATATGAGTTGTTGATTCTTGAACAAGTTTATGTTTTCTTTCTTAGGATGGATCAAGAAGAATCTGGTAGAGGTAGGGGAAAAAATAAATGCTTTTGGACAGAAGAAGAGGTGCAAGTTTTGATTCAAGTTCTTCAAGGAATGGCGTGCGATCCTTCATAGAAGACAGACAGCGGGTTTAAAAGCAGTTACATGATTGAAGTACATCGAAGAATTATAGAAATAATGCTAAATTTTTTGAAGAAAGTTAATCCTCATCTTGAGTCAAAAATCAAATGGTTGAAGAACAAATTTCATTGCATCATTGATATGTTAAGAGAGAGCGGTTGTCATTGGAATGATGTGGAGAAAAAAAATTGCATGTGAGAAGCAATGGTTTGATATTTACTGTCAGGTGAGCTATTCACACCTGTTCTCTTTAATCAAATTGGTGGACATGTGACCTTATAAAATGCAAAAGTATACTGATTGAAGTTCCATTTTCTATTTTTCTATTTTTTTTATACGCATAAAGAAGCAAAAGGAATGTGGGAATTTAAATTCCCAAACTTGAATCAGTTTATGGAAGAGATAGAGCTATTGGGTGAACGTTCAGGGATATGTAGATGATGTTCGAAATATGGAGAATGATCAAAATACAGTAAGTGGTGGTGAGTATGTTGGTGAACATGATTTATTATCTGATGAAGAAAACAATGATTTGTGTTCGGATTCGCAAGCAACTCCAACTTACGCAAGCAACACAAATGTGAGAAATGTGAGTGCAAAGAAAAAACAACCATCAAGCAGCAGTGGAAGGAATATAGCAAAAAGGAAGAAAATGTCGTCTATTTCAGCTTCCTTAGATGTCGAGGCACAACTGCAATAAATCAATTCTGGTTTTCGTACTTTTGTGGAAGGCTTTAATAGCAATTTCGCAACCATAGCAAATGTTATTGCAGATGAAAATTTACGTGACAAAGCTGCTTTGGAAAAAATGAAAGACGTGGTTGAAGAGTTAATGAAAATTGGCCTTCCAAGTGGTGATGTCTTTAAAGTAGCTAACATTTTCAGCTCAAATAAAAACAAGATTGATGTGTTCCTCAGCCTTCCCATTGACATGCGAACGCTTTATGTATTAAGTTTGTTTTGATGTTGTTTTGATGCTTTATGTTTTAGGTACTATGAGAAATCTTGCTTTATGTTTTAAGTTTATTTTGATGTTGTTTTATGCTTTATATTCCATTTTAAATATGATATGGAAATATAGTTGCAATTGTATTGTTGGCATTATGTAGCTCTATTGACAAATGATCCTATAGCTTATCTAATGCGCAAAAATTGCGATAAAATTCCTTGATAAAACTGATTAATTTTTTTGTTACAAACATATGGAGATAGCCCCAATAAACATATGAAGGGCAAATTATTTTCATTTTTATTGAGGGTAAAAATGATATTATATTATCTTTTATTTCCATTAATGCAACAAACCAAACAATATTATTGGTATCAATACAGAAACCCAAGTTACAAACTAAACATCATTTTTTTATTTTTCATACCCATCCCCATCCCCTTCTACTATTATACCCATATCCATACCCAACCCTGTGCTCAAACCAAATGCCTACTTAAAGTATTTGGAAATATTCAAAGAGTTAAATTTAACTATTTAGAGAGAATCATGCTAAAAAAGAAGAAAATAATAAGGAAAAAAGCTTGATAAGAAAGTGGGTAGGTTATAGCACCCCGCTCTCATAGTGCATATCCTCGAACATACCGATGGTATTCAAGAATATACTCTACGAGGGTGGCATGCTAGAACAAACTTAATGCAAATTAGTCACGCATCACACACATATTTAGAAGAAAACAATAAACCTTTTTAGCCCATTTTATTATAAATAAATAAATTTCAGTCGTAAGTTTTAGAAACAATTAACACTTCATCATATATTCCAGTGATCATTTGGGCCCATCACAAAACATTTCCAGTCATATAGTCGGTACATTTTTCAATTCGTATAAATGTTGTGTAATAATTTTTAAAGTACAAAAGAAAGACTGTAATCATATTCAGGTACAGCTGATCCCGACCTCTAACTCTTATTCGTATGTAGTGATTAGACTCTAGTTGGTCAAACGTGCTAACTCATGTGAGACTAAAAAATAATGTTGCAATTTTTTTAGATGAGTTTTGCGAACTCAGTAAGCGAACCACCCTTGATGGCTCACTTATATCACATAACACAAATAGTTCACAATTCATATTCAATTTGTATATAAATATCAACACATATAGCACATCACTTCATTAATTCATCCTGTGGCATCAAATACACTTTATTCACTTATTTCATAAATCACATTTGGAATAATTCAAATAGTACAATTCAGTCATTTAAATATACATATCAATTGTATATGCACTGCTTATGAGATCCACTTTTGATTATTACATTGTTGTGACTGAGTACCTTTTCACTGGCCCATATCTCTTGTGGATACTGAACTTATTTTAGATATTGTCCTATATCCCTTCGTAGCTATCGTGTTAGGCCCCAAATTTTTTTTATGATGTTATTAAGCACGAATTGTGATAATTATGTGAGTAAGAATTAGTTTGATTTATGTGGGAATAATAGTGGATAATTGAGATGTATTTGCGTTTAATGTGGTTTAAATGAGAATTAAAGGATTAAATTATGTGAGGGCATTTTGGGAAGTTTAGTTAAGTGGGAATAGATTTAGGCTTGGCTAGAAGGAGTAAAATGGTCTTTGTCCACTCCTTAGGTTTTTAAAGGAAAGAAATAGAAAAGAAAAGAGAAAGAAAGGAAAATAGAGAAGAGAAAGAGCAAGAGTAGCCGACGGTGGAGGGAGAAGAGGAGAGAAAAGAGAGCTTCGATTTCTAAGGTTTTTGACAGTTTGGAAGCGCTTTTCGGTAAGTTTAGCACCTTTCTATCTTGTTTATGGATGGATTAAACATTAAGATAGCTTGGATTGAGCATAATCGAAGGTTTTAGGGTTTAGGGCAAAAATGGTGAGATTGCTTGGGTTGGTGCATTTGTGTTTGATTTTAAGTTGTTAATGGGTTAGAAATGTAGTATAAGACTTGATCTATTGTTTAGATGTGTTGCATTTGGATTTGGGAAGGATTGAAGATCGGAAAATGCAGAAAAAAGGGTTTCGGAGTCACAGCTCCGACCCGCACGTCGCGACGTGTGCAAGAGCACGCCGCGGCATGCGGAGAAAAATGGCACGCCGCGTGCACGAAGAGACGTGCACGCCGCGGCTCACAGGTGTGCACGTCACGGAGTGCGAAAGTTGCGCATGCCGCGACGCACGCTTTGGTGCACGCCGCGGCGAGCGTCCCTTCGCCACGGCGAGCCCCCTTTTGTCCGAAAAGGATTTTTTTTTTAGTATTTTGGGCATATCTTTTTGGTGTAGATGTCCGATTGAGGTGATTTTGGATTCGTTATGAACTAGAGAAAAAGGACTACAGGTTGGGAAATTCGGAATCAGCCTTTAAGGGTTCGGGAATTTAGATGTTAGTCGGAAGTCGAATGTAGACTTATTTGGATTTTCACGCTTATCGATTAATTGTCTTTGAACATTATTTGATTTGGAACTTGGTTACTTATAGGAAACCAAGCTGATTTGACCCAATCGTAAGAGGAAGGACACCAGTGAGTCGACTTCTCGTGTGACACTAGGTGAGTAATATATTTATGGTTATTGTGTGTATGGGCAAAATGCCTTGTGTGTGCTTACTTGTTCGTATGATATGACCTTGTTGGTATTGCATTATATGAGAATTATTGAATGTGCATTTTGATTATAATTATGCATGGATTGATAGGCCTTATGGCAATGGACAAGAATGAGAAATAAGAAAACTATGAAAAATGCTCTGAGCATGAATCGAATGGATTATGTGATTTGTTTGGGTAAGAGAGTTACAGATGGAGTCACGTGCACGTTGACATAAAAGCCTTCTCCCGGCTGCCCGCTTGAGGCAACGAGATCTTTGAGAAATTAGACTCGGATAGTTTACGGATTTACCTTTGGTTTATCCAGATCGTTTACGGAACTCTCAAGCCAATTGATGGTGCATACACGATGGACTTGTTGAGCATAACACATGATTGCTATGACTGACTTGTTGCATAAGAATTGTTATGTTGAGAAATAGAAATTGCATGACCTATGTTTATATGAATGTGAATAAATTGATGAATTTTGAATTGCTAGTAATATATGTATATTGCTTGATTATGTGGCTCGTTGCCAATGGCTATAAACGTATATGCCACTGAGCTTCGCAACTCACCCCATTACTCTCCCCTCCTCGACCTTGCAAGGCATCGGAAACGTCGAGCTAGTTAGGAGCCTTGTATTACTTTAGTACTTTGGTTAGCCCACCAGCATTTCATCATGGAGCATACTTTTGTATTTTGGGATTTAATTTCATTTTTTATTATGTTATATTTCGAGAATACTTGTTGAATTTCTTTGAATGCAAATGACAGTTGGTTTATGCAATTGGAATGATTAATGCATGTTTAGAATGCATGTGTAGAATATGCGTATGTATGTATTGGATGAGTTTGTATGAATCGAATTATGGATTTGTATGGATGTTGGGATCGGGTCCGAAGGTTCATGGAGCGCCCGTCGCAGGCGCGACCCGAGGGGCCACCTCGGGGATCGGGGATACGGGGCCCGGGCCCAACATGTTTGGTATCAGAGCGCCTAGGTTTAGTGTCCTTGGCTTAGAATGCATATAGGACGATTTGTTTGATCTATGATTAATTGTTGCATTGATTAAGTGACATGCATATCATGCATACATGTAGATTGTCATATAGCTAATTCTTAGTGTTTCCATTTGAAGGAGTACGATGCCACCTCGTAGAAGGACACGAGGAATTATGCAAGGATCTGCTGCACCTGACTCTCCGACTAGGGAGGAGAGGACTGATGAGTCAGTAGCCCCAGGGAATGCTGAGGCTTCCGTAGGGCTAGGTAGTGAGCCCGTTTTGTCGCCGACTCAGGAGTCGCCAGTTCCGCAGGAGCAAGTGCCTCCTTTGGATCCGAGGTTATTCCAGGCCTTTACTCGTGCATTTATGCAAAGCTATGGGCCGATGCCACGACTTTACGCTTCAGCCCCGATTGAAAGGCGGCGATTTGATAGATTGAGGAAGTATGGGGCAGTTGATTTCTTTGGGACGTCAGATCCTGAAGAAGCTGAGACTTGGTTGCGGAAGACTGAGAGAATGCTAGACCAGATGGAGTGTGAGGATGACGAGAGGGTCATCTATGCTGCTAGTTTGCTTTAGGGAGATGCTCTTCACTGGTGGGAGACTGTACCAGGGAGTCAGATGAGGCCAGTAGGGTTGGTATGGCAGGATTTCGTGGTTGCTTTCAGGAAGAAGTATCTGTCTGAGGTTTATATTCAGCAAAAGCAGAGGGAGTTCCTCAGTTTGACTCAGAGGGATATGTCAGTGAGCGAGTATGATCGTCGGTTCACGCAGTTGGTGAGGTATGCCTCCGATCTAATGTTGAGTGAAGCTGCCAGATGTCGCAGGTTTGAGTCGGGATTGCACTTGGCCATCAGAGAGAAGGTAATTGTGCAGAATTTCTGTGATTTCCAAAGATTTGGTCGAGGCAGACTCTGAGGTTGAAAATATAGAGAATATCAAGTCTTGTGAACAAGAAGAGGAAGGCGAGAGCGATCCCAGAGAGGAGGTAGCACTAGTACTCCTATGCCAGACAGGAGTACTAGGAGCTTCCCGGTCCAGTCAGAGGAGAGGAGCAGTGGTGCGAGCCGACCTAGGCCTATGAGGACTTCTATTGTTTCTCACCAAGCCTCAACGGTGGGTGGCGGTAGAAGGGGAGATGGAGATAGATCTTTTATCCCGAAGTGTGAGCACTGCGGGAGAGCTCATAGAGGAGAGTGCTTTAGATTGACAAGAGCTTGTTTCAACTGTGGGGAGAAGGGACACATTGCCAGAGAGTGTCCTCATCCTCCAAGACAAGAGAAAGGCCAGATGCAAGCTCCGAGGAGGACAAAGACCATGGGACAGAGGACTGTGACAGAAGTGGGCAGTTCTGATGCGGCTAAGTGGGTGAATCTTTCGGGGAGACCGAGAGGGCAGGCACCAGCTAAGGTGTTTGCGATGACTAGAGAGGATGCTGAGACCGCCCCAGATGTTGTCACAGTGCACTGCCGATTATTTTACGATCTTGTGATTGTGTTGATTGATCCGGGTTCTACTCATTCGTTTGTTTCCTCGAGTAGACCCGTGTGTGATATGATTGTGAGCCCATTGGATACTCCGCTGATGGTGAGTACTCCAATCGGCCAGTACATTGTGATTAGTCAAGTGTATAGAGGTTGTGAGATTCGCATTGGTGGAGAACTTTTGGTGGTGGATTTGATGCCACTGAAGATGGGAGGCTTAGATGTGATTTTGGGCATGGATACTTTAGAGAAGTACAATGCCTGTTTGGATTGTAAACAAAAGACAATGGAGTTTGAATTGGATAGTGGTAAGAGAGTGGTGTTTGTGGGGGACAGGAAAGCGAGTCCGCCCAGAATTGTTTCAGCATTGACAGCAGAGAAGATGATGAGTAAAGGATGTGAGGCATTTTTGGCCTATGTGGTGGACACCAGGGCTGATAGAGGAAAGTTGGAGGATATTCCAGTAGTCAGAGAATTCTCAGATGTCTTTTCCGAGGAATTGCCAGGACTACCGCCAGCTCGAGAAATTGAGTTTCCCATTGAGCTTTTGTCGGCATAGTCGATTTCAATTCTGCCCTACCGGATGGCTCCGGCAGAATTGAAAGAGCTTAAGGAGCAATTGGAGGAATTGTTGGAGAAGGGGTATATTTGACAGAGCTCTTCGCCTTGGGGAGCTCCGGTTCTTTTTGTAAAGAAGAAGGATGGATCGTTGAGGATGTGTAGATTAGGAAGTCAATCGATAAGCGTGAAGAACAAGTATCCGCTTCCTCGCATTGATGATCTGTTTGATCAATTGCAAGGAGCGAGAGTCTTCTCGAAGATAGACTTGAGATCAGGTTATCATCAGTTGAGGATTAAGGAGTCAGATGTGCCGAAGTCTGCTTTTAGGACTCGGTATGGGCATTTTGAGTTCTTGGTTATGCCCTTTGGATTGACGAACGCTCCTGCAGCGTTTATGGATTTGATGAATCGAGTTTTTAAGTCATTCTTGGACCAATTTATCATTGCCTTCATTAATGATATCTTGGTGTATTCCAAGAGTGATGAGCAGCATGAGGAGCATTTGAGGATCGCTTTGGAGACTTTGAGGAGGCATGAGTTGTATGCCAAATTCGATAAATGCGAATTTTAGCTGAGGGAGGTTTCATTTCTTAGACACGTGATCTCAGAGCAAGGAGTTCATATGGATCCAAAGAAGATAGAAGCTGTGGTGAATTGGGAAGCCCCGGAAGAATGTAGTAGAAGTGAGGAGCTGTTTGGGTTTGGCAGGCTATTACAGGAGATTCGTGGAGGGGTTCTCTATGATAGCCGCTCCGATGACGAAGTTGTTGAGGAAGAATCAGAAGTTTAGTTGGGGTGAGGAGTGTCAGAGGAGCTTCGAGAAGCTCAAGCTCAGATTGACGAGTGCTCCGATTTTGGTTTTGCCTTCGGGAGATGAAGGTTATTCTGTGTATAGTGATGCTTCGAGGAAAGGTCTTGGATTTGTTTTGATGCAGGGAGATCGGGTGATTGCTTATGCTTCGAGGCAGTTGAAGCCTTATGAGCTGAATTATCCGACGCATGATTTGGAGTTAGCAGCTGTGATTTTTGCCTTGAAGATTTGGAGGCATTATCTTTATGGAGTTCAGACGAGGATCTTTACCGATCATAAGAGTCTGAAATATTTGTTGAGCCAGAAGGAATTGAATTTAAGGAAGAGAAGGTGGATCGAGCTACTAAAGGATTATAACTTGTTGATTGAGTATCATCCGGGCAAGGCCAATGTTGTGGCGGATGCCTTGAGCAGGAAGTCGTCGATTGCTCATGTTCGATCAGTTTGTCTTCCTTTATTGGAAGAGATGGCCAAGCTTAAGATAAGCTTGAAGCAGGAGGAATTGGAGTGTCTTCTAGCTAACTTCCGAGTGAGACCGATTCTCAGGGAAAAGGTTAGGGAATTGCAGGCTCAAGATGCCGATTTGAGCAGACTCAGGGATGAAATTTGAAATGGCAAGGTTTCTGAGATAGATGTGAGGGATGATGGGCTTATGACAGTGGGGAACAGGTTGTGTATTCCTGATGTGCAGGAAGTAAAGGATGAGATTATGGATGAGGCACACAATGCGCCATATGCCATGCATCCAGGTAGTACCAGGATGTATCGAGATCTGAGGGAGCATTTTTGGTGAAAAGGCATGAAGAGGGATGTAGCAGAGTTTGTGAGCAAGTGTCTAGTGTGTCAGCAAGTCAAGGCTGAACACCAAGCACCTTCAGGCAAGTTGAGGCCGTTGCCTATTCCGGAATGGAAGTAGAAAAGAGTGACTATGGATTTTCTGATGGGTTTGCCCAGGACTAGTAGGAAGCATGATGCTATTTGGGTGATTGTGGATCGATTGACCAAGTCAGCGCACTTTTTGGCTATCAAGCAGACTGATTCTTTGCACGTGTTAGCAAAGAAGTACATCGATGAGATAGTAAGATTGCATGGAATTCCCTATTCGATTGTGTCTGATAGAGACCCTCGGTTTACTTCGAGGTTTTGGGGCAGTTTGCAGGAAGCTTTGGGGATGAAGCTGAATTTTAGTACGGCGTTTCACTCTCAGACGGATGGTCAATCTGAGAGGACCATTCGGACACTTGAGGGGATGCTTCGGGCTTGTGTGATGGATTTTCGAGAAGCATGGGATAAGCATTTGCCGTTGGTCGAATTTGCTTATAATAATTCGTACCATTCGAGCATTCAGATGGCTCCATATGAGGCATTGTATGGGCGGAGATGTAGGACTCCTATCTGTTGGGACGAAGAAGGAGAGAGGCAATTGGTAGGACCGGAATTGATTCAGACTACGGTTGAGAAAGTCAATCTGGTTAAGCAGCGACTTAAGGCAGCACAAGACAGGATGAAGAGTTATGTTGATGCTCACCGAAAGGAGATGGAGTATGACATCGGTGAGAAAGTGTTCCTTAAGACATCTCCTTGGAAGGGAGTATTTGTTAGTAGTGTGCCCTAGGCCAATGAACATTTGTGATTCATGTATTAACATTATGATTTGTTAATAATATATTGTGAGGTATTCATTTTATATATGCATGTATTTCATTTATGTAATGTGATTTACATTCCATGAATGGTATTAAACTTATGTCATCAAGTATATGACTTGATAGTAAAACCATTAGTGCTATAATACTATTCTAAACTGTCCTTAGTCGATCATTATTGGTGGAACAATAATGAATTAAGGCTAGTATGTGTTCTGATTGATGATCACGTTTTACTGATCATGGATATGAGATATCAAATCAGAAACATAGATATATGTTAGAGAACATATATTGGACCGACCCACATAAAGAATACTACATGATTTCATGTCATTAGTGGTTCTTTATATGGTTTGACTTTAGTCCTTTGACCTGAAGTCATCATGGTTCCCTACATGAGGAATTTAGTGTTTTGATATTATACTAAGTTATTTTTAACCGAATAACATATAGTCTTATGTTGGACACTAAATGAATCATGCGGAGGGATGTAAATGACGTAGATGGATTTGCACTCTCTTAAATGAGAGAGATATCATTTGGGCCTCTTGACAAGTGTGATCAAGAAATGCATGGCCATGCTCAAATGAATTGATGAAGAGTCATCAAATGTCATTTGTTATAATCATCAAGTGGGGATCAAGAAATTATGATTAATCAAAGGTTGACATGTACCATGCCTTGTGATTAATCTTGATATCGTGTTACAAAAGGATCGAGCCTATAACCATAGTTACTGAGTTAAATCGGATTATCGATCCTCATTTGATTTGGGTAGTCATAATGTCTTGCTAGAGGCCGCTTATGACTTATGGGCCTGAAGTGTAATCGCCCATTGCCAACATCAAATGAGCCTGCTGTGGTCGCATACAAAGAGTGATATGATCCGGCTTATTCTCTCGACCTAATTTATTAGGTGTTGAATAAATATATTTAGATATATTTATTGGCTAGATTTAATTAAGTTGTCGGGCTTTTATTATATATGATATAATGGGCGAAACTTAATAGAACTGAATGAGATTAGGGTTTCTATAAATAGAGAAGCTTAGGTCTCATTAGGTAAACGACACAATTGTCGTGAAACCCTAGCCGCCATTCAAGAGAAAGATCGATGCGGCTCGAAAGTTTTTCAGACGCTAGCACACTGACACATGACCGGATCGTGCATGCTCGTGGATACCGGTAGAGGGCATTAGCGATTTGCAGTGTCTTGAATCCAAAAAAAAAGAAGCAATCCACCCACGAAAATAAGGTATTTTCGTTAATCCTCGTGTTTTCGATTATACGTGATATTTTTGTATGGTCTTTTCCGCAGCGTATTGTGAATACTCGAACCATACGCGATCTGATAGTATTGAGATTCGGCAAGAAGGGGAAGTTGAGTCCGAGGTATGTGGGTCCTTATGAGATCCTTGAGCGGATTGGACCACTCGCCTACAGATTGGCGTTACCTCCGGAGTTATCGCAGATTCACGATGTTTTCTATGTGTCCATGTTGAGAAGGTATAGATCGGATCCTTCTCACATTATTCAGACTAGTGAGGTTCAGCTGAGGGATGATTTGAGTTATGAGGAGCAACCAGTGGAGATTTTAGATACAAAGGATAAGGTCCTCAGGAACAAGACGGTTTAATTAGTCAAGGTCCTATGGAGGAACCATTCGGTAGAGGAGGCTACATGGGAGCCGTTGGAAGCCATGCGGGAGAAGTATCCGCATCTCTTCGATGATTCAGGTAAATTTCGAGGACAAAATTTCTTTTAAGAGGGGGAGAAATGTTAGGCCCCGAATTTTTTATATGATGTTATTAAGCACGAATTGTGATAATTATGTGAGTAAGACTTAGTTTGATTTATGTGGGAATAATAGTGGATAATTGAGGTGTATTTGCGTTTAATGTGGTTTAAATGAGAATTAGAGAATTAAATTATGTGAGGGCATTTTGGGAAGTTTAGTTAAGTGGGAATAGATTTAGGCTTGGCTAGAAGGAGTAAAATGGTCTTTGTCCACTCCTTAGGTTTTTAAAGGAAAGATAGAAAAGAAAAGAAAAGAGAAAGAAAGGAAAATAGAGAAGAGAAAGAGCAAGAGTAGCCGACGGTGGAGGGAGAAGAGGAGAGAAAAGAGAGCTTCGATTTCTAAGGTTTTTGACAGTTTGGAAGCGCTTTCCGGTAAGTTTAGCGCCTTTCTATCTTGTTTCTGGATGGATTAAACATTAAGATAGCTTGGATTGAGCATAATCGAAGGTTTTAGGGTTTAGGGAAAAAATGGTGAGATTGCTTGGGTTGGTGCATTTGTGTTTGATTTTAAGTTGTTAATGGGTTAGAAATGTAGTATAAGACTTGATCTATTGTTTAGATGTGTTGCATTTGGATTTGGGAAGGATTGAAGATCGGAAAATGCAGGAAAAAGGGTTTCGGAGTCACAGCTCCGACCCGCACGTCGCGACGTGTGCAAGAGCACGCCGCGGCGTGCGGAGAAAAATGGCACGCCGCGTGCACCAGTGCGTCGCGGCGGCACGAAGAGACGATGCTGCCTTGTGGCAAGACAGTGTGCACGTCGCGGCGTGTGAGAGTTGCGCATGCCGCGACGCACGCTTTGGTGCACGCCGCGGCGAGCCCCCTTTTGTCCAAGAAAGAAATTTTTTTTAGTATTTTGGGCATATCTTTTGGTGTAGATGTCCAATTGAGGTGATTTTGGATTCGTTATAAACTAGAAAAAAAGGACTACAGGTTGGGAAATTCGGAATCAGCCTTTAAGGGTTCGAGAATTTAGATGTTAGTTGGAAGTCGAATGTAGACTTATTTGGATTTTCACGCTTATCGATTAATTGTCTTTGAACATTATTTGATTTGGAACTTGGTTACTTATAGAAAACCAAGCTGATTTGACCCAATCGCAAGAGGAAGGACACCAGTGAGTCGACTTCTCGTGTGACACTAGGTGGGTAATATGTTTATGGTTATTGTGTGTATAGGCAAAATGCCTTGTGTGTGCTTACTTGTTCGTATGATATGACCTTGTTGGTATTGCATTATATGAGAATTATTGAATGTGCATTTTGATTATAATTATGCATGGATTGATAGGCCTTATGGCAATGGACAAGAATGAGAAATAAGAAAACTGTGAAAAATGCTCTGAGCATGAATCAAATGGATTATGTGATTTGTTTGGGTAAGAGAGTTACGGATGGAGTCACGTGCACGTTGACATAAAAGCCTTCTCCCGACTGCCCGCTTGAGGCAACGAGATCCTTGAGAAATCGGACTCGGATAGTTTACGGATTTACCTTTGGTTTATCCGGATCGTTTACGGAACTCTCGAGCCAATTGATGGTGCATACACGATGGACTTGTTGAGCATAACACATGATTGCTATGACTGACTTGTTGCATAAGAATTGTTATGTTGAGAATAGAAATTGCATGACCTATGTTTATATGAATGTGAATAAATTGATGAATTTTGAATTGCTAGTAATATATGTATATTGCTTGATTGTATGGCTCGTTGCCAATGGCTATAAACGTATATGCCACTGAGCTTCACAGCTCACCCCATTACTCTCCCCTCCTCGACCTTGCAAGGCATCGGAAACGTCGAGCTAGTTAAGAGTCTTGTATTACGTTAGTACTTTGGTTAGCCCACCAGCATTTCATCATGGAGCATACTTTTGTATTTTGGGATTTAATTTCATTTTGTATTATGTTATATTTCGAGAATACTTGTTGAATTTCTTTGAATGCAAATGACAGTTGGTTTATGCAATTGGAATGATTAATGCATGTTTAGAATGCATGTGTAGAATATGCGTATGTATGTATTGGATGAGTTTGTATGAATCGAATTATGGATTTGTATGATTTTGGGATCGGGTCCGAAGGTTCATGGAGCGCCCGTCACAGGCGCGACCCGAGGGGCCACCTCGGGGATCGGGGATACGGGGCCCGGGCCCAACATATCGGGCACATTAACAACTGAGCCTATGGCTTTTGTGAATATTTCGAGCTTTAAGCTCTTTCATACTGGTCACTCCGGTCACAGCTGCCTTTATGTTATCATGCATTTATATAATGAAATGCATCAAATCACATAAGATCAATCAGTCACTTTATTTTACTTTACACATTCACTTTCACATGTCATCGAACCTAAGTCCAGCGTTCAATAGTTCTGTTAAGTACACTTATGTCTGTCAGATTCACAAAGAAGGAGCACTTCCAATGTGATTCTATGCATCAAATGCCTCAAACTATTAATGTTCGGAATTAACACATTCACATTCACATCAATAATAATTCACTACAGATGCTTAAATAAAATAATTAATTAAGAGGAGACCATCTAAGTCGACTCACAGTATGCTCCAGTTTAGCATTTGCTTCCAAGATTTAGAAATGTATGGATGCTAACGTTTTATCCTGTGTATCCACATCATGCAATACACACATTGCACATACATTACTAATTACACAATCACATAAACATTCAATTGTACATATATGTATATGTGTTACGTATAATGCATGCTCAATTTGACTATTCCAGGTATGTTCTTTATTCACGACTTAAGATTATTCATACTTCAAAACTCATAAATGTCTAATTTGAACTTAGGTTTACACCTCAATGAGACAAATTTATTCTAAGTTCATCACCCAATTATGCACCAAGGTTTATAGCTCAATACACTTGATTATTATAATATCATCAATCAATCATTCACCAATGTTATTCTAACATTATATGATCCCACAATATCCAAACTCTCATTCATTCTTAATTGATACACATTACTCATCTCTTTACAATCATATTAGCATTTCTAAGAACTAGAACTAACTTCCGAATTGAGATACATTCATATATCATATCTTAAGAAACTTGATCTTCCTAAGCTCATCAATCAACCCTTTACTAATCCTTTCTTAGTGATTAATATGACAATGAAATTTGGTGGAGGGGAAGGAAAATGTGTGAGGAGCTTGTGGTTCAAATTTCAAGTCAATTGGAGGTCTAGAGAAGAAGTTATGGTCAAAAGAGTGAAGGGTGTTGAAATTTGTCAAACAGCAGTGCACCTTCTCTGTCACTATCATGCTTGTGCATGATCATGCAACCTCGTGATGTTTCCTCTCTATTATGATCATGCTTGTGAACGATCGTGCAACTCCCTGATGTTTATCTCTGTCACAATCATGTGCTACCTGATGATCCCTTATTCAAGTATCATTCCAACGTTTCTCAAAACAGATTTTTGGGCCAATTTTGCATGGTTATTTTGAAAACTAAAATGAGGTATCTAGGCAACACATTCTTCTAAGAAAATTTTCCTATATGTATGCTTCTAATGAACTAAATTTCATACAATTCAGTTCATTATTCTGCAAGTTATTCTCAAAATACTTCAGACTGTACCCATACCATAGTAGTACACTATACTCAATTTCAAGACAATTTTTGAAACCTTTAAAGACAGAAATAAAATTAGATTCCTTCATGAAAAATATATCCATATGTCTCTAGTTTAATCTAAACTTAAAATCATCCAATTTAGATATCAGTAGATCAAGATATGGACAAAATACATATGCATGTTCAGTGAAAACACTCCATCTAACATATTCCAGCAACATTTAACTTCATTTTCAACTTTACTTTGTCCAAAACTATCATCCTGCTTCTTCTCATTTCAAGACAATACACTAGCCTTTTCTTCGGCTTTAAACTCATTCTTGTTCATCTTTATAATAGCTACCAATAATCCAAGTGATCACACCTTAAAACAGAACATGAACATATATCATCCCTTTATAAATTTCATCATTCATTTTACAACATTTAAAATGATCATTCTAGCTAAAAATCATCTCTCTAACAATTTATAAATTCATCTCTCTAACAATTTATAAATTATCACTCACAACATACACAAAAATAAGACATCTATAAGCTCATTTTTCTCATCCATTCTTCAACATGTTTTCATCACCATTTCATGATCTTTCAACATCTAACTGTCATCATGCATGTTTCACTCAACAAATCAAGAAGAATAACATACTACTTACTTTTTTTAACCTTCAAGATCTTCAAATCACTCTTAACCTTTAAGATCATCATTTATGAGGGAGAGATTAGGTTTTTCTTATGACATGATGAAGGAGATAACATGTTCTTGAAGAAACAAGGTGAAGGAATTGAAAAAAATCAACGTGATGAGCTGGGTAAGAAAATGTCGTGAGATGGAGAAGAAGAATGGAGAATGAAATGAAGAAGAGAAGAAAAGAGAGCATTTATCCAAAGAATAGAAACAAATGAATGTTAGTCTTGCAAGGGTAAGTTATGAGAGTGAGGTATGTGGCATGGCAAGTGACAACTAGTCTTGCAAGGGTAAGTTACAAGAGTGAGGTACGTGGCATGGCAAGTGACACTTGTCATTTGCCACATGTCACCACCTTGTTGTCTTTAATGGGTTCTCATTAATAAACAGTCCATTTGTCTTTACTTTCTAATCCAATTGACTCTCAATTTTCAATTACAAATGTCATTAAATCCTAATGTCATTCGTCAAAATTTCTACTACCATCTGACACTTATTTCTTCTACTATTCATCAATTATCTTGCCACTTGACATTTTTCTAGTCCAAAAATATTCTTAATTCTAGAAAATTCTCAAATTTCACCAAAAATTCTAAATCAATAATATAATTCACGAAATCAATTTTTTAAGGCAAAATTTCACTATCCATATCAAAATCACATTAAAACAATCATTTATACCCAGAAAATGTCAAATGAGTGCATGAACAAATCATTGTAATAAGTGCAATAATCAAATTCATATGTATGTATACTATATTATGCATAAGCATGAAGTGCATTTCCTAATTTTTCTCATTGATATCTCTCATATTCAGTATTCTAGGGTTCTAACCCTTAGCATGGAAAAACGAATGGTACATAGGTGGCTTACCAAGATAAATTAAACTTCGTTATTACATTTATAGTAATTAAAAATGATTGCTAAATTTATTGTTTCCATTTTCAATTTACACTAGTTGAGATCTAAAGTGGATGATTAGGATATTAGGTAGAATATTTTTGTATCTTGACATAGAGTTCAAATATCGGATAAATATCAATATTGATCATATTCTAAAATATCAAATATAAATCTTTTATTAATAATACTTCCTTAATTTTCTTTTATTAATGTTCTTTCTTATTTAAGTATAACACATTGTGTATAAATAAGGATTCTCTCTTACATAGAAGTCACACAATACATAATATAAATTCTCTTTTTTTTTCTCCAACTTGATATAAGAGCCTCTTTGAGTCTTTTTGTGTTTACTGCTACTGTTGGATTATTTTATATTTTTGTTCACCACCTATTTATATTGTCAACCACCATCTTTTGACTTTCCCTTTGTTTCCTCCATCAAAATTTGAAAATAAATTTGATCGTTGATTTGGATGTACCATCATGTTCTACATTAAGAGATTGATAAAACAACACCAAGTATGTCGTTAAAAACCACCACATGTGCTTCACATAACAATGGAAAAACATGTCAAGTTCCACGCACCAGAAGCTTCACAGTATGGCATGTTTCTGAATAACTCATTCTATGTGTTTTTGAGCAAGTTTTATATATAATAAAACTCTCAATACCGAAAGTATGCATATCATATCTTATAATATCAAGGGTATCGTTCCTATGAGGACTGTATACACTTAAACAATTTAAATCAAACTTTGCCTAAGATACTAAGAATTTGGTTTGAATTAAATTAAATAACAAATTAAAACAAATAATAAAATGAAACAGATAAGTAATTAAACAAAGGAGTTGCTAATGAAAATTAAGATTAATCAAAGTTGAATACTTAGGAATTATTATATCCTTATTTGTTTCCCTTAATCTTGTTGGTTTAATTATGTTTGATCCTATGTTTCCTAAGGTTTTAATTATTCTCTCTTAAGATCCAATCAATTGGCCCTAATTAATTTTGATATTTATGGATTTGTAATCTCTCAATTACTCCTAACTTGTTCAATTAGATCCGAAGCAATCTATTAGATAATTTATGTCATAAACAAAATCTCTCTTTGACTGATCATTAATTTGATAATTGTGGGTCTATTAAGTTGCCAACTCTCATTTTACAGCTTTACACTAATTACTTTGACTCACTCTCTCGATTTGTTATTAAGTATATGCACAAAAATTATCACAAACATCCAAAGATATATTGAAATCAACAATAATTAAGTTTCACAAAATTATTCCATAATAATTTCTAATCTAGATTTAGAAATCCATAGACATGTTATACATCATATAACCAAATTACACATCAAGGACTATGAAAAAAGTATAAGGAAAAGAATAAATATTGTTTCACTTATTGATCTAGAATGTTGGAATTTCCTAAAGCTCTTCTTTGATCTACTTTTATGTATGGTTGCTGCCTCTTTCTGGTGTTTTTCATGTTCTTATATAGTGGTTTAGGGTTCTATGGTCCTATCTAGGTTTCCTCACTTTGTTCGATTCCAAAAATAGCCCAAACCTTAAAAACACAAAAAGGTCTCACTTGAAAACCCGCAATTGTGCCTTAGAGAGAGCCATATAGCCCCATGTAATGCCTATCACGATCGTGCCTCATGCATCTTACATATTCTTTATTCTTTTTTCCTGATTTTCAATACTTAAAAATTACATCAAACACCTCTTGAAATACAAAATTAAGATTAAATTCATGCTCTAAACCACACAAGATCTTAAAAAATAATTAAAAATTAGCAATATCACAATTATAAGCCTATACATACGATAATCATCTAAGAAATACTTTAAAAAACACTAAAATACCTAGAAAAACATAGTATCATCCATACCTATCATATGTCTCAATAGTGCCACTTCATCCAATCAAATTGTGTCATGTTATCCCAATCATAACTTAGCATATGTCCTAATTATTGCTTAAAATATGTCTCAATTACTACCTAACATATGACTTAATCATTAAATGAAATGTGTCTCAATTATCACTTGACACATATTTCTATTCAACTGTTGCCATATGTCCTTTTAAACTTACTCCATATGTTGTCATCAATATGTGCCATATTAGCATGTGTGGTTCATCTATCAAGTCAAACCCTAATTCATTGGTTCCTAACACGAATCACATTAGTTAAGCTCATTTTCATATATGTTATGTAAAGGTTCTCTTTTCCAAATAAAGATTATTATAAGAAGTTACTCTTTACCTAGATGAAATAAAAAAATTTGTGAAATCCTAATACAGATTAAGGAGTATATGTAGGTAATGTTTATTTATCAAACCAATATAAATTTAGTTTACAACTTCTCTTCCTATACTTTTTAACTTATTATTAATTGATTAATTAAGTTAAATTAAAATTTCATTGCATTTTATCATTCAATTTGAAATCTATTAAAGGTCTTTATTAAGTTACAAAAAGTCCTATGCCCAAGACACCCCCTTTTAGATGTCATTAGGGACCAATAAATGGAATCATAGCGAGTTTCTATTTTTTAAATAATTTTTTTAAAAAAAGATCTTTATGGCAGATGCATCTACATCTTCACTTAGCTAAGAAAGCCAAAATATTAATAATGCTTCTTTCTTTGATGGAAATGATTATCTTTATTAGAAAGCTAAAATAAAATTCTTGATAACCAAAACTGTTGACTTATGAGAAACTATTTCAAGTGGTCCATTCATTCATTCTTTGAATAACCAAGTTTTTCACATTTTATTTTATGCATTAGGAAGAAATAGATTCAATAAAGTCTCTATTTGTTAAACAACTTAGGGATTTTGGTGTGCTTTAGAAGGTATACATGAGAGGACAAATTAAGTGAAAAAGAGTAAATTGAGCATGCTGAAACGTTAATACAAATTGTTTCAAATAAAGCAAGATAAAAGTATATCAAGTATCTACACTAGATTTGTTGATACTATTAATGCTCTTAAATAATTAGGCAAGATATATATACTAGTGTTAAAATGATGAGGAAATTGATTATGTCTCTTACAAAGTCTTGGGAAGCTAAGGTGTAAAAATTTTAAGAAATAACTAGAGAAACTTAGTGGACCACCATGTACTTACTGAATGAGACTCAAAGAGACTTAACAAAAAGATAAAATGGCTTTTAGAAGGAATAACTTAACCTTAAAGGCATCAAAAGTGGAATTAAGTGAAGAAAAAAAGATACCTGCTAGTGAAATGCAGTAAAGAACACCTTAAACTTATCATTAGAAAATTTAACAAGTTTTTTAGGGGAAAGAATTTCTTCAAGAAAAGGACTCTAAGGAACGTAAGGTAGTGTTATAAACATAAATTAAATAAGATTTTTTTTATGTAGGTCATGCCCTCTCATCAAGGATAATGATAAATATAAGAAAATGACAAGAAAGAGAAGGAAAAAAAATAAAAAGAGAGCACTTAAAGCCTTCATTTGGGATGACATAAGTGATTCTAAAAGTGGAAATTTGGAAGTAGACGTAGTTCATATTTACTTTATGACTAAAGAAGATGATAGGATACTCTCCAACTTTAAATCTTGTGATAATAGAGGTGATATAATATCGTCGTATCAGAAACTAGTTGAGATCCTTAAAATTATGAGTATGAAAGGGAAGAAGTTTTTTTTTTAACTCAAAGAGACTTAAAAGAATCTAAATGCATAGATTAGTGAAAATAAAAGGTTGAAGAGTGAATGGCATAACATTAAAGCATCTAAGAGTGTGCGCATTATTAACAAGGAAAACTTAGAAGCATTAAAACATGAGAATGAGATATTGCAAAAGGACACCAATGATTTCCATGAATCATTGTCCAAATTCACAAAGAGAAGTGAGAAATTAAAAGTATGCTAAAAAGTCAAATAATTAGCATAGGATTGGATATAACCAATGAAGTGTATCTAATACTAAAACTACATTTACCAAGGGAAAGTATTTGCATAGTGAGTAACCCTTGCCTAAAATGAAAAATGAGTATGGTGAATCCATATCTAACTATATACATAGACTATATGCATATGTTATATCCATTAGACCTTACTATAAAAGTAAGCCCCATGCTTTCATGTGTAGCTCTTAATCTAGGCATATAACTAATCATTCCCAAGGTAAGAATAGGAATGCTTTCTTTACAAAACACACGTTAGTATGCAATACCACTCACACTCTTATTCCTCAACATCAAATTAGAAGTAAGCATCAAGCTTCTATTTATAATAGGCCTCATTCTAAGCATAATATTATAACACATATTTACATCCCTTATAAGTATTAATATGATCAAACAAATATGTCTCATACATATAATTATAATAGGACCTTTATTACCTAAAAGAGCATTAAATTCCTTTAATATCCAAAGGAGAGATCCTCATAATTCCAATGCACATAAAAGAACAAGGAATATATTTATACATCAAAATTATAAGTTTCATTATCATATAACCAATCCATATAATTCATCTAACATTTTTGTCATTTTTCTATAAATATAAACATATTGACAAGAACTTGATGAGCAAAACCCTTAAAGAAGTGGGTAAGAGAAAGCAAGGACTAATAATCAAGGATCCAAGTTCATTTGGATATATAAAACACATTGATTACCTTATTTTTTATTTCTTTGAGAAAAATAAGAGAAAATGGTAAATGGATAAGGGATGATCAAGGCATATGAATTGTGTTGCATCTTGATTTACAACTTTTAAAGACAAAAATGAAGAATTTGTCACATTTGGAGACAATGCTTAGGGTAAGATAGTTATCATTGGTAAAGTTAGTAAGGAACATCACACTATAATTGATAATATGCTTTCAGTTGATGGATTAAAGTATAAATTATCAAATGTGAGCTAACTATGTGACAAAGACTACAAAGTATATTTTGGAAGAAAATCATATATAGCATCTAGAGTTATTGACAATATCATTACATTCTTGGATAAGAGAGAACGAAATATTTATGCAATTGATCTTTGATGTAACATCCCGTTACCAATATGAAGGGCATATTGGTAATTCGGATGGTTTAAGATTGGGTGCATGTATAATTTGGCAATTGCATATGCATATAGTCTCTATGATGATTGATAAATGATTAGTGTTGCATAAGCATGTGTATGTACGTTCATGTATGACAATTTCCGATTTGATTTGGGTAAATTGGAAATATTGGAGAGAATTAGGTTAAATTGAGTTTGAGGAAATGATATTGGAGTTAAAATTGAGAGTTAGGAATTTGAAATTGGGATTTTGGAGAAATTGAGATTTTGAGGTTTTGAGGTTTAGGGATTTGGAAATTGGATGAGTCGATTGGTTATAGATTTAATTCAATTTGAAGATTCGGAATTCGGGAATTGAATTTTGAGATCGGGAAATTCTGAAAATAGTGTCGGAAATGTCATAACATGCATAATACGCAATTTATTCGATACATATGCATCATTGAATATTGAAATTGTACAATTAGTAATATTTGGATATTATGATTGTTATAGAGGATCAAGGGGATCGTCGACCATCCGATGTAGGTAAGACTTCCCGGCAGTAGCTCGGAAGTTCTGAGGTGAGTAACCTAGTTGGTTTCTCAACCTTTATGTGTTACATTTTATGCAATTATGACATGAGGAGTTAAGGATGGATTATATGCGTTTGTTTTGATTGATTTCGGACCACAGGTGTTCGAAATACTTGGACTGTGCTATAGAAGTGTTAATTGTGTATAAATTGTTCATAAGTGGTTTCAAATGCAAAATTGGATAGTGATAGTAGGTTGCGACATGATTAGTGTAAATCGGACATGTGCATTCATGCCATTATGCATGATCAGATAAAGACAGTTGTGACCAGTGCAGCCACCGTATTCAGAGCATTATGCTCAGCGCATAGGGCCTAGAGCCCAACGATTTTCAAAGCATTAAGCTCAATGCACAGGGCCTCGAGCCCAATGATTTTCAGAGCTTTATGCTCAACGTATCAGGGCTTCAAGCCCAATATTTTCAGAGCCAATGGCTCAACGTATATGAGCTCAGGCGCACGGTCACAACAACGAAATAAAATGGAAGAGTCACATGTACATTGCATATATGAACATTAAATGTGAATTGTATGAGAGGCGTACCGCCTTGTAAATGTGAAATTGAATGCATGTTATTCTTGATGGTGATGTATATATATGATATTGTGTGATTGTATGAATATGCATGAGTTGGGTGGACCATCGATGATGGTTTCTCGCTGAGTTCGCAAACTCACCCAACATTGCATTTATTTTTCAGGACAGCGATAGTTTGACTCCTAGCTCGGTCGGTGAGACTTTTCCTCTTTGTGTGTGTGTCATGAGAGGAGCATGGCCCATGTGTCGATCGATTGGGGATCTTTTGGGATATTTTTTAGATGACCTAGTTAGGAGTAGTTACTGTTATTTTGGACTTGTACAGTTGTATATATATGACCGAGTGGTGTACTTATGGTTTTATAAAATGAATGAGAAGTTTCTTTGAGGTTTTAAAATTTAGTGAATTCGATATTACTGCTTTATTATATTGATGCCATGAGGTTTATAGAATGATCGAATCGTAGTGCACCCTCATCGTAGGATATGCATCGGTACGACCTACGGGCGTCCCGGTGTATACTCTACGGTAAGAGGGCGCTACATTAGGTGGTATCAAAGCATGGTTTGACATCTTTTGGGTATAGTATATTTTAGGCTTGAATTATGATAAGAAAAGCAGAAATTGATCAAGTTTGCGGTTTTGATGTAGGTCATCCATCTTTGGTGATCAGGTAGATCAACCAGCTGACCAAGGATCAGTCGGAGCGAGTAGGGAGTCTTCAGTACCTCTGTATGAGGAGCAACCTCCTAGAGTTCCCATGAGACGGGAGCGGAGGTATGATCGTCTGCTGCAGGAGTCAGGATTTCTATGGCAGATGAGACCTGCCGAGGTGAGGATGGTTGGAGAGGACCGAGCGAGTCCTCGATCAGATGGATTGCGACCCTGAGGAGCGCTTTGATTATGTCGTCTCTTTGCTACAGGGTCCAGCTTATCAGTGGTGGAAGACTGTCCCGGGTAGTTCCACCAGACCTTGTGTTTTGACTTGGGCCGATTTTTTGAGAGCCTTTCGGGATAATTTCATACCCAAGGTCTATTTGGAAATGAAGATGCAGGAGTTCTTTGAGCTGAGACAAGGGTCGATGTCAGTGGCCGATTATGAGGTTAGGTTTAATGAGTTGTCGGCATATGCTTCTGTTCTGATTGCCTCCGAGGCTGATAGGTGTCGGAGGTTTGTCGAGGGATTTTCAGTGATCTCAGCCCCTCTGACAAGACTTTTGAGGAAAAATGTGATTTTCAGATGGACTGACGAGTGTCAGGAGAGTTTCGATGAGCTTAAGCATCGGTTGACTTCAGCGCCTGTATTAGCTTTGCCGTCAGGGTCCGGAGGTTTCGAGGTTTTTAGTGATGCTTCGTAGCAGGGATTGGGTTGTGTGTTGATGCAGCGTGGGAGAGTGATTGCTTATGCCTCGAGACAGTTGAGGTCTCACGAGGTAAATTACCCAGTGCATGATTTGGAGTTGGCTGCAGTGATATTTGCCTTGAAGATCTGGAGGCATTACTTGTATGGTGAGACGTTCCAGATCTTCACTGATCATAAGAGCTTGAGGTATTTGTTGAGTCAGCGAGAGCTAAACCTGAGACAGAAGAGATGGTTAGAGCTGCTGAAGGATTATGACTGCACGATTGAGTATCATCCAGGGAAGGCCAATGTGGTGGCTGACGCATTGAGCAGGAGATCTCACATCAGTGCAGCTCAGATTCAGATTGATAGATTGCCTAGTTTGATTCAGTTGAGGGCTCTGAATGTGCAGATGAATTTGGGTCAGGGTGGAGTTCTAATGGCTACTTTGAGGCTTAGGCTGATGCTGCTTGATAGGATCAGGAGGGTTCAGGATCAGGATCCTGCGTTAGTGCGACTGATGGACAGAGTTAGATCAGGTGTGCCAGCTGATTTTGAGTTGAGAGATGGGACTCTTTGGTTGGGACAGAGGTTATGTGTTCCGGATGTGGATGGTTTGAGGAGAGAGATTCTGGAGGAGGCTCATGTGGCCACCTATGCCATATATCCTGGTGTTACCAAGATGTATCGTACGCTTAAGTTGCATTTCTGGTGGCCTGGCATGAAGAGGCAGGTGGCGGAGTTTGTTTCTCGGTGTCTGACGTGCCAGCAGGTTAAGGCTGAGCACCAGGCTCCAGTGAGTAAGTTGCATTCGTTGCCCATTTCAGAGTGAAAATGGGAGCGAATTACGATGGATTTCATTATGGGCTTGCCTAGGACGTCGAGACAGTATGATGCGATCTGGGTCATAGTGGACCGGTTGACTAAATCGGCTCACTTCTTGCCAGTGAGGGAGAGCAATACTCTCGATCAGTTAGCCGTAAGTATGTGGCGAGAGATAGTTATTTGCACGGGTCCCGATGTCGATAGTGTCAAATAAGGATCCGTGTTTACTTGAGGTTCGGAGGAGTTCTGATCACTATAGATGCAGATTAAACTTCAACCTGACATTTCATCCTCGCATGATGGGCGAGTGAGAGGACGATTAAGACTGTCAAGGATATGTTGCGAGCTTGTGTATTGGAGTTCCGAGGTGCTTGGGACTAGTATTTGCCTCTGGTAGAGTTTGCTTATAATAATCAGTACCAGAGCAGTATTGGCATGGCACCGTATGAGGCGTTGTATGGGAGGTCGTGCAGATCACCTCTTTACTGGGATGAAGAGGGTTTGAGGATGTTAGAGCGTCCCGAGTTGATCCAGGATACAGTGGATAAGGTACAGTTGATTCGGAGTCGCATCAAGGCGGCTCAGGACAGGCAGAGGAGTTATGTGGATCAGCATCGGAGAGAGATGGAGTATGCTGTGGGTGATAGATTGTTCCTCAGAGTGTCTCCGTGGAGAGGAGTTCTCAGATTTGGCCGCAAGGGCAAGTTGAGTCCTCAGTATATCGGTTCGTATGAGATTACTGAGAGGATTAGACCGTTGGCGTATAGATTGGCCTTACCGAGTGAGATGTCGCAGCTTCATGATGTGTTCCACGTGAGTATGCTCAGACGGTATAGATCAGACCCGACCCAAGTGATTCCGGCTCAGGAGATTGAGATAGCCAGTAATTTGAGTTATGTGGAGGAGCCGGTGCTGATTATTGGATCGCGGGTCAAGCAGTTGAGATCCAGAGTGATTCCATTGGTGAAAGTCCTTTGGAAGAATCACTCATCTGAGGAGGCGACTTGGGAGACTGAGGAGCACATGAGAAGGCAGTACCCTCATCTGTTCGACCAGTCAGGTAAGAAAATTTCGGGACGAAATTTTTATTAGGAGGGAAGAATTGTAACATCTCGTTACCAATATGAAGGGCATATTGGTAATTCGGATGGTTTAGGATTGGGTGCATGTATAATTTGGCAATTGCATATGCATATAGTCTCTATGATGATTGATAAATGATTAGTGTTGCATAAGCATGTGTATGTACGTTCATGTATGACAATTCCCGATTTGATTTGGGTAAATTGGAAATATTGAAGAGAATTAGGTTAAATTGAGTTTGAGGAAATGATATTGGAGTTAAAATTGAGAGTTAGGAATTTGAAATATGAAATTGGAATTTACAATTATGAGTTTTCTAATTTTTGAGAATTTATAGGAATTTTTTGGAATTTTCGGAGTAATAGGTCCGGACCGGAAAATTGATTTAATGATCAATTGATTTAGTTTCCGGTTCCGAAATTGATTATCCAATGGCATAGAAAGATTAGAAATTTGATTTGAAAAATTAGGGTTTGAACCATTGGAATTCGGGAGAAATTAGAATCAGAAATTGGGCTGAGGTTGTTCGGATTAGACCAGTGGCAATTTCAATTGCCAAACATGCCCTAAGTCTTGATTATAAAAACCCTAATCTTTGAATATTGCCTTCCACGACACCTCCCTTTACAAAGAACACTTGATTTTCTTCTTCCTCCTTCATGATTCATCATTCTTACTTTCTGTTTCGAATTTCTTCTTTTAAATTGTTCCTTCCGTCATCTTCAACCTAGCTTAAGCTTTGGATTTGAGAAAAAAATGGAGTTGGGTGGAGAGAATGGTGTTACCGTGGATGTGTTCTAGCTTGGAACTTGGAGTATTGAGTGATTTGTGAGAGATTGAAAGCTTGGACCGAGTAAGTTCTTACCCCTCTATGTTTTAAGTTGTTTGATTTGATCATTTAATCAAGTTATTAATTGTTTAGGAAGTTATGAGTTTCGGATGATATTTAGGGTTTGAGATTTTGATTTGGGTATTTGTGGGATAATGGATGTTTGATGGATTTAAGGTTAGAAATGAGTTGCTTGTAGTGTATTAAGTTGATTGGGAGTGTTTTAGACTGAAATGAATGGATTTGAATCTGCAGAATTGAGAATTTCTGAGTTTCGGGACGTGTTTTTGGGTTCGCACGTCGCGACGTGTGATGAACACGCCGCGGCGAGCCATCCCTTTCCGCACGTCGCGACGAGTAATTAATTTCCTCGCCGCGATGAATGGATTTTGTCGACGCGCTGTGACGAAGCAAAGATGCACGCTTGGCTGGCGTCTCGCTCTTCATGACGTAATGACGAAAGCAATGTGCACGCGTCGGCGTGGCGAAAGGAGTTTCTCGCTGGCATGAGCGACGTGCGCCATGTGAAGGAGCCCATTTGGAGAAATTGGGATTTTGAGGTTTTGAGGTTTAGGGATTTGGAAATTGGATGAGTCGATTGGCTATAGATTTAATTCAATTTGGAGATTCGGAATTCGGGAATTGAATTTTGAGATCTGGAAATTTCGGGAATAGTGTCGGAAATGTCATAACATGCATAATACGCAATTTATTCGATACATATGCATCATTAAATATTGAAATTGTACAATTAGTAATATTTGGATATTATGATTGTTATAGAGGCTCAAGAGGATCGTCGACCATCCGATGTAGGTAAGACTTCCCGGCAGTAGCTCGGAAGTTCTGAGGTGAGTAACCTAGTTGGTTTCTCAACCTTTATGTGTTACATTTTATGCAATTATGACATGAGGAGTTAAGGATGGATTATATGCGTTTGTTTTGATTGATTTCGGACCACAGGTGTTCGAAATACTTGGACTGTGCTATAGAAGTGTTAATTGTGTATAAATTGTTCATAAGTGGTTTCAAATGCAAAATTGGATAGTGATAGTAGGTTGCGACATGATTAGTGTAAATCGGACATGTGCATTCATGCCATTATGCATGATCAGATAAAGACAGTTGTGACCAGTGCAGCCACCGTATTCAGAGCATTATGCTCAGCGCATAGGGCCTAGAGCCCAACGATTTTCATAGCGTTAAGCTCAATGCACAGGGCCTCGAGCCCAATGATTTTCAGAGCTTTATGCTCAACGTATCAGGGCTTCAAGCCCAATGTTTTCAGAGCCAATGGCTCAACGTATATGAGCTCAGGTGTACGGTCACAACAACGAAATAAAATGAAAGAGTCACATGTACATTGCATATATGAACGTTAAATGTGAATTGTATGAGAGGCGTACCGCCTTGTAAATGTGAAATTGAATGCATGTTATTCTTGATGGTGATGTATATATATGATATTGTGTGATTGTATGAATATGCATGAGTTGGGTGGACCATCGATGATGGTTTCTCGCTGAGTTCGCAAACTCACCCAACATTGCATTTATTTTTCAGGACAGCGATAGTTTGACTCCTAGCTCCAGTCAGCGAGACTTTTCCTGCTGTGTGTGTGTCGGCGAGAGGAGCATGGCCCACAGGTCGGTCAGTTGGGGATCTTTTGGGATATTTTGGAGATGACCTAGTTAGGAGTAGTTACTGTTATTTTGGACTTGTACAGTTGTATATATATGACCGAGTGGTGTACTTATGGTTTTATAAAATGAATGAGAAGTTTCTTTGAGGTTTTAAAATTTAGTGAATTCGATATTACTGCTTTATTATATTGATGCCATGAGGTTTATAGAATGATCGAATCGTAGTGCACCCTCATCGTAGGATATGCATCGGTGCGACCTACGGGCGTCCCGGTGTATACTCTACGGTAAGGAGGCGCTACATTTGATGAGTTTTCTTACCAAAATATGAACTACTTAATGTCTATTAATGAAGATATATAGATGTGGCATATGAGACTTGGATATGTAAGCGTAGATCTCATCTCTAACCTTAACTTTAAATAGCTTATCAATGGACTTTTAAATGTCCAATTTAAGAAAAACAAGGTGTGTGGAGCTTTTCAAATGGGAAATAATCTAAGAGCTCATTCAAATGCAAAAAGTTACTAATAATGATTTATTTTTGATGTCTTAAAAAATAATATAAAATGAACTTAAGAAAAAATTATGGAGAACAAATACATTTAAGTTAAGAAGTTAACTAAGACCATAGTAGAGTCAAGGCACAATAGTTCTACAAGTTCACTTATAAGCTTCCTATATCTCCCATTTGTTATTTTAATACTTTAGGATCTTTTTATGTATAAAGCATATCATGTTTTGAACTTAATTCATAAATCTTTACTTTTATCAAAAGGAATTAAGTTAAAATTTCAAAGGAAACCCTCTTGATCTTTAAAAGACTATTTTTGAATCAAGTTCGAGTTTTAAAATGAGGTTTTATTTTCTTAAAAACCTAAAAGTTCTTTAGAAATATATATTCAGAAATATTAATCAATCAATATATATTTGTGGTTAACCAATATAGTGTTTATGGAGACATTAGTTAACTAATATCTAGGTGTGGTTAACCAAAGGTCTTTTTTTTAAATTGTGTACATGTGACATTGGTTAAGACACATTGGTCAACTAACATGTCATAATAGTAGGCTGATACTATTATTAGTCATTACAACCATGGTCGACCTGATAACTTTTACACGAGAGGCTCAATTGGGCCTAAGGCAGCTGAGCTCAAGCCCAAGCTCAAGCTCGATAGGGCCTAACCAACCCGAAGTTCAACTTAGATCGATCAAACACAATTCTTTATTTTTAAATTAAAAAATAAAAACAAAGTCATCTTTAATTTTTGTAAAACAATGTCATTTTCCTTGTAGCTGTCAAGCTTCAAGTCAGGTTAGGCCAATCCTGAGCCTGATTGCCAAGTCTAGGTGCAATAACAAAATTTTGTCTAATGATATTTTAAAGTTAGAATGGGTATAAATACTTGGACATTCAATTTTTGAACATATTTATAACATTTAAGGTTAAAATAACACATTTATCAGAGTTTCTAAGAATTTACAAGTATTCATTCATTGGTTCTGAAGTGATTGAGAGCCCTTGAGTATTAAAATGAGTAACAAAGATTCATATAAGTTATAGACATTTATTAGGGCTAGCTTTATTGTATATGGATGTTCCAATAAGCATTAGGGTTCCACCACCTAGTTAAGAAAAGAGTTTAGTGAAGTCCCAAGAGAGAGTCGAACAATGAATGTAGATAAGGTTTGTTTATCAAACTACTATAAAATTAATTAGTAATTTCTCTTTCTTATATTCTTTTCTTTATTCTTAGTTGATTGATTGATTTTAATTAAATTTTCATTGCATTTCATCATTAAATTTGAAATATATTAAGGATATTTATTAAGTTTTAAAAAATCTTAAATTTATTAACACCTAATTCACTCTACCTTTTGGGTACCATTAGGGACAAATAATAACTATTGCAAAAATTATGGCTATGTTTTTACTATTTGACAATCATTATGATATAATAAAACTTTTAGGCAAGGCACTACATTGAAGCCTTTTCGTACCTCTACTATTATTGCTACTACTAAGGAGTCTTTGATTACAATTTCCCTAATTTTTCTATAGAAGACATTTGTGATCTTCTCTAACAAGTACGACAAGATCTTATAAATTTACCTTAGAAGTTGCATATATTGCATTAGGTAACTCTTCCTCAAGTTCTTTAACTTTACTATTGCAATTATATGACTTTTGATTCTTCAGCCTTTAATCCAAAAGGCATCTTACTATTATTCCTATTGTTCATATTGTAATTAACTTAACCATGATTATTCAAAATATAAGAACAATTAACACATCATAGTTATTTTCTATATTGTTTTCCTTATTCCCGAAATTATATTAAATCCTTTATCTATTAGGCAGTTATCTATTAGGAAATTATGTGATCTTTTATGTAGGATTCATAGTCAGGAGAGATTAATATGACTCAACCGAAAGTTGATTGCCTATATAAGCATAGTTTTCTCTATTTTCCTTCTAACAAAATTTTTGTTTTTGTTATTTTTCATGATTTTGTTTAGGTCATCTTTCTAATTCTAAACTAAAACCTTAATTCTAGTGTTTTTTTTTATGTCTTATCATGTAAAGAGTGTTGATTGTGTTTTGTCATATTTCAAAACCTAATGGATTATCTTTTCCTAATAGCACTTTTATTTCTTTTACTCCATTTGACTTGTTTAATTATAATATTTAAGGTCCTTCTCTTAATACTTCTATGGATGGTTCACGTCATTTTGTGATTTTTATTGATGAAAAATCTAGACTTTATGGATTTATCTCATGTGAAGTAGGTCTATATTGGCTTTTATACACTTATGATTTGCAAATATGATTACTATTTATTTTTCCTTTTAACTTAAAATATTTTGCACCAATAATGACACGTAATTTCAAGAAATTACTTTCATCCAATTTGTATCCCAAAATGGAACTATATTTCAAGGATTTCATCTTAAAACATTATTACAAAATAAGCATACTGAAAGAAGTAACATACACATTTTAGATATTGTTACAACTTATATCTTCTCTTTATAAGTACTAAAATTTTTAAAGGGAAGTTACCCTTACTATTGTCTACATAATCAATCACATTCTTCTCCATTTATTATTAATATTTCTCCCTACAAGCTTTTGTACAACCATCTTCTAGAATATCATATGTTTAAATTTTTATTAGTAATTGCTTCGCTCTCTTTAACCTTTTAAGTACCCTAAATTAGAGCCAAGAGCATGAATTTGTTGCTTTCTATAATATGGTATTAAAAATAAAGGTTATCATTATTATGATTATCTTTCTAAATGACAAGTTTCTCATCATATTACTTTCTGAGAACATAAAATGTTCTTAACTATATCTCCTTCCAAATTGACAAACTTATGGCACCTGTTATCTCTAATCTCTGTATTCCTCTTTCTCCTAATAAAATTTATATACAAGAGGCCTTTATTAGTTTAGACCAATGTTCTGATTCTTTTATAGAATCTTCTCCAGCTGTAAAGCTTAATGATATTCTACTGCCAATTTCTCCTACTTTATTTGCTTCACCTTCTCATACATTTTATTGATCTGTCTATATAAGTCAACTCTATATTCTTTGTTCACAGTTATATTCGTTCTATCATTACACCTTGTAAGCCTTGCATATACTATGAAACTTGTTTTAATCATTTATAGCATCAAGTAATGACAAGAGTTCTTCAAGCACTCACTTGTCAATATATATGGGATCTAGTTTAATTGTCCCATAAAAATTTGATTAGTTGTAGATTGCTTTAAATCAAGATTCTTGTAAATGATTCTACTTAATGACATAAAGCTTGAGTTATTGCTAAAGGTTTTAAGTGGGAATATAATGTTAACTATAAAGTGACTTTTTCTCTAATAACTCATCTTCCTTTTCTTTAGAATCTTATTGACATTGTCATTGTAAAGAAATGGAACCTATTTCAAATAGATGTGAAGAATGCATTTATCAATGGTAATTTATCTGAAGTGGTGTATATGCAACAACCTCTTGGCCATACTTACCTGTATGATTAGATTTATTGGCTATTTTATACAACCTTAAGAAAGTACCACGAGCTTGGTCTTCCAAGTTCAGTAACATCATCTCTCAACTTGGGTTCTAGTCCTTATAATTATGTATTATTTCTTTAGAAAACAACTTGGAGATACACTCTACTTCTTGTTTATATTAATAAAATAATTATTGCTGGTATTAATTTTCAAGGCACTAATGATCTAAAAGCCATTTTTCATTAACATTTTGATACGAGGGAATATGACTTCTTAATTTCTTTCTTGACCTTGAAATCTCATCCTACAAGTATCCTATGAGCTTATTTCTCATATATGCCTCACATATTCCAACTGTATACACTCTTGTAGAATCTAATACCCATTATTCTACTTGTGATGGTACTCTTCTCAGTGATGGCATTATTTACCAAAAATTAATTGGTAATCTTGTTTATCTTATAGTTATTCGACTTAACAATGCTTAGGCAATCCATATTATTATTCAATTCATGTTTGTTTTACATATCATTCATCATATTTCTGTGCTACACACTACCCATTATCTTAATTAGCCTTTATTTTGTAACTTTTTTCTTACATTCACCTCTTGTTCTAAGAGCTTATTTTGATGTAGATTTGCTGGTGATCATATTGATCAATGAACTACACTGGTTTATTTTATATAGAGATTAGTTAATCTTATGACATAGTAAGAAGCAAACAATCACATCTCACTCTAGTAGTGTAGGTAAATATTAAACCATGGATGATATTACTTCTGAACTTATTTGGTTGTGAATTACTAACAGGTATAGGCATTATACATTCATCAACTATTATTCTCTATTGTGATAATCACAATTCTATAAATATTGTAAATAATGATATCTTTAATAAGCATAGTAAATATGTTAAGAATGATTATCACTTTATAAGACATCATATCATTCAGGGTGTAATTTGACTTATATTTGCTTTCTTTTAAAGATTAGATTGTTGATATTTTCACTAAAGCTCATTCACTAGCCGATTTCATTGTCTCATTTACAAACTATAACTTAACAATCTTTGGCCATCTTGACCTTAAAGGGAGGATGTCGAAGCTATTCTAGAAAAAATTTAAAATATTAGTTACAAATTTTCTTAATTTATATTAACCATTTGATTTCCTCTCAACAAACTTCTTTCTTTATTTGAATGCAATGTATTGTTTATGGATACGAGTTCTCTCTTAAATAGAAATCATATAATATATTATGCAAAAAATTTATTTTCTTTTATTTTTCAATTATAAGAACCACTTTATGAGTAAAATATGAAATTTGAAAAAAAACTACTACAATTTGTATGTCAAAAGAAAAATTATTTGAGGACTTAAAAATGGTGGATATGAACTTTAAACTATATTATAAAATACTATACTAATAATTTTTAATCAAGTATTACCTTATAATGCTTTATTTTTTCTAAAATTTTGAGAGGAGCTAATTTTGGAAAAGTAAAAAGCTTGGATATTAATTATCATATCAAAAGAGAGTTGTGAAAGTTTTCTATTACAATTAAGAGCTTAAGATTTCGAGACTTAAAAAGACTATTTTCAAATCACCTGTTTCAATAACATCTAATCCATCTATTTTTTCTCTCTTCCAATTATTGAATAGTTGAATGTTAATACAGATTTAATGGATCAGGTAAATTAAAGCCATTTTTCAAAGCATTGGTACAGAATTAATGAATCAGGTGAATTAATGCCATTTCCCAAAGCATTACTCCAGCTTCGAAGACAATGCAGAAATTGCACTATTTGGCAAAGGGTGCAATCTTTCGAACACACTGACAAGGATGATAATTTTTAAAATGGAGAGGGCTACAGACAGGCATAGCAAAGAAAAATTGGGCTTTTGAAAGAGAACAATCGTAAACCTGATCCAGGTCCAACAGTGAAAAACCTGAAAAACCCCATGTGAAGTATCATAAATCCCCATAACCGTAGGGTTTGGTGGCCTCAGTTGAAAGATGACAGAGAGCGAAGCGGCCGGAGAGAACGTGGAGGCAATCGGCGAGGACATGGATGTCATAGAGGCCAACGGCGGGAAGCGATCCAGAGGGGAGGAGGATGGAAATGAGGAGTTGGTGAAGAGGCAGAAGGTGGACAAGTCTGTGGAAGAGGAGAGACTTGAGAAGAAGGTTGAAGAAGAAATTGATGGAAATGGAGAAGAGAAGGGAGAAGAGGAAGAGGAAGAGAAAGAGGAGGTCGGTCCGGTGACATTGGGGCCGAAGAGTTTTGGGTCGTCGGTTGAGATGTTTGATTACTTCTACAAATTCCTTCATTTTTGGCCTCCCCATGTTAAAATCAACAAGGTATAGTTGTTTATCCTTTAGAATTTGATGACTGAAAGTAAAGTTTAAAGTTTTTAGTGGATGGATGGCTAAATGTATAAGCGATGCCCAGCTTAGCTTCTAATTAGTATGTTTTTTAAAAGGTATAACTTTTAATTTAGTTGGATGGGATTGAGTTTAAGGGAGAACATCTATTGATGGATTTTCATGTGTTCTAGTGGTTGAGGGGTGGAATTGAATTTAGAGTTGATATAGGTTATTCTAGCGTGTCTAGAAGAGGAAGTGTAAGTGATTCAAGCAGCTAGTTTAGAGTCATGCCTTCCCCGTTCCATTCCACCCATAATTCTGGTCCATTGTGTTACTTTCTCCCTAGCATCACCTGTGGGGAATAGTTTAGATTTTGGGCCTTTAGGAGCTACTTGATGATCTGATAATGTGCTCGTAATTGCTCCTTTTAGCTTACTTTCTACATTTTGTGTATAGGGAAATTGAATTACAGTTGTTTGCCAGAGTAAGAGGAATCAGACATTGCTCTGGCGTGATTTATACTGTTGGATGTGGGATTAATTAATCTGCATTGAGGTTATTAAAATATGGGATAATAGTCAAAGTTTTGAGTTATAATGAACTCTTTTTTTCCTTCCAAATGATAAAGGGCATTCTGATCTCATTGCATATTAGAACTTCCTTGTCTTTTTGGGAAACATGTATCCCCATACTTGTGAGGTGCTTTTGACTCAAATTCCTAGTGGTTTTTCTTTGATTCAATGTCAATTATCAGAAACAAATCTTCTAAATGTCAAACCACTTTCAGTGTCAATCGCTACTTTTGCAGCCTATAGCATCACCTTTCCTATGTCAATGTGTGCATTGAGTTATTTTTGAGACATCAAATCAACAAGGATTTAGATGAGGATGCAGGATTTGGGGGAGGATGCTTAATGTGAGAACCTAATAGGATTCCTTGCCATTCATGGGTCATATCATGCCTCAATCAATGATGCTAGCTTTTACTGCTAAATTCACTGCCCAAAGTCATTTGATTTGTGGTTTTTATTGCAGTATGAGCACATGGTCCTACTAGACCTGCTGAAAAAGGGTCATCCGGAGCCCGACAAGAAGATTGGTTCTGGGATCCGGGCTTTCCAAGTCCAAAATCATCCAACATTTAAGAGTCGATGCTTCTTCTTGATTAGGGATGATGACTCTTTTGATGATTTCAGCTTCAGGAAGTGTGTGGATAATATTCTTCCCTTACCAGAGGATATGAAAGCAAAACCAGATGCCAACAAGTTACTTGGTGGTCGAAAGGGAAGAGGTGGAAGAGGTCGAGGAGGCCGTGGAAAGAGGTGGTAAGTCAAGAAATTAATAGTCTCTGACTTACAGGGTATAAATGGTTTTGCCAAGAGAAATCAGCACCCTTGTTTCCATACCTATTATATAAGCGCAGGTTGTTGCTTAAAACCCTGTTTCTATATTAAACTTAATCGCCTCCGCTTAGCATATGGAGATGGTGTTTTTGCTGCTATTCATCTCATCTTATGTTGGTAGTTCTTTTTGTGCAATTTTTCGTTTCGTTCACGTATTTATGAAGAGATCATCCACAGATTATTTCCTAACAAAACATGGTGCCTTATCTAAGATCAATTTATTAGACGTAAAGAAGTTTCCGTCTAAGATCATCCACAGGCTTCTAAGTAACTTGGGCAGGCTAAGATATTTTTTGGTAGGTACTTCGGTTTTACAATTACATAATCATTAAGGTTAACATTGTCTAAAGGACCTTTACACACCATAAAATGATTTCAAGTGTGGAAGGGTACAAAATAATAATTTGCTTTTTTATAATTATTTACCAGATTTAATAGTTTGAAAGTAGTGAAATTTTTTTCAATAATACTATTTCTTAGGATCGTTCTCAAGTTTGACAAGTGATCATATTAGTCTATTGTTTTCAAAATTATCAGAGATTTTAGTTAATATATTTTCTGGCTTTCACACAGTTAATAAACCCTATTTACACATAAAAACGTCGTCGTTTGAAGCTTTAGAAATTTACATGAGATATTCTTGCATGTTTTCCACATGTTTAAATAGGATTTTGAACGACAACTTAATAGTAAGGGAATTTACGATAACTAAAACATAATAGTGATATTTAATAATTTTAAAAATAAGGGATTAATGAGATAATTTTTAAATTTCAAGGAGTCCTACGAATATAACCTTACTATTTAATTTATATTTCTCAAATGCGTAGATACTCTTAGAATAGTTTCGTTGCAGTTTATACTTTTAATCCACTTCAAACAAGCATGTAGCATTGTACTCGTATTCTTTTTACTTGTTTAATCTACAATACATTCTTATCTTAATATTGCAAAATTAGTTAAATTGAGTTGTTTCAAATGAAATTTAACATCAACATCTTACATAAGGATCTAATTACATATTATAAATTAATGGTATTCATGATCATTAAAGCCACTATTGTTTAAAGTATTTTTACATATTAACAAATATTTTAACTATGTAAGAATAATTGAAGTTGCATTTTGATAATCATGAAGATCATTAAAACAATGATTCTTTAATTTTCTTTCCTTGCATAATCTTTCTTTTATCATTCCTTATTATGTAAATTATAGGTGCTTTCCGACAAATAAGACATGAGTTTTGCGAAAAATATCATAAGACAAAAATCGGATGCATATATTTAGATTTCAATTTTGATGAAATTATTTAAGAGTGTCATTGCATTGCATGCATAACAATTCACAAATTATGAATAAATTAATTGATATGCAATTTACAATTTAACAAAAGGTAGAAATTCAAAGTTAGACCTTAACACTTAAAAGCTCTTAAAATTAAAAGGAAAAATAGTGCCTTAGAATATGTTTGGTTGGTGGTTTTATTAACAGGATGAAATGGAATGTAATACTATTTTATCATTTGAGAGGAAAGTTTGTAATATAATGAAATGTAATATGATAGAAAAGGAGGATTTCATATTATATCTCATTCCATCTTGAACAATAATAATGATAAACCTCTAGTTTAGAGAGTTAGGGATGAAATGTAAAATGATAAATAACTTTTCACTATATTATATTATGAACTCTTATTTCAAACAACAATTCACTATATTATATTATGAGCTCTTTCAATCCTCCTAAATAATATTTTTAAATATTACATCCATTTACATTCCATTTCATTATAAATCATTCCATTATATTCTACTTTATTAAAATCTTACATCCAACTAAACATAACCTTACAGATAAATATTTAGGAAGGTTAACTACAGAGAACAAGAAAATAATAATTTTTAAAAGGGTATGTTGATCATATATATAATGTCACCTCTTTAATAATCGGTCAAATGATTATTTATATTGAAATAATTCAACAAAAATTTAATAGAAAATTATTTTAATATTTTATTATCTCAAAATTGCTTTTGAAATAATTTCAAAATAGTAAGTATTTTTAATTAAAATTTATAAGTTATAGTCTTTAAATTTTATTTAAACTCTTAGGTCGCTAGACTTAGAATACACAATAAGGGTCGATAGATACAAAAATGAAGTTATCATCAAATTGTTAAATAAAGTTCAATATTATCTAGGTAAGGTATAATCTTCATTGATTATATTATAAAAGATTTTTAGAAAGACAAATGCACTTCATTCACGTTGAGCATATGACACATATATAGAGTTTACAAGAGTTTACAAAACTATAAGATAAGTTTGGATAATGCCTATCTAAACTGTAGGATAAGTATTAATTTAGATATGTAATACATAACAAACCAAACAATAATAGTTACAATAGATATGGACTTTAGTTATTCTTATCACCCTCCCGCAAGTTGAATTGGTCTTGGCAAGATAGTCAACTTGTTCTTTAAATGGAAAATGATGATTTGGGGAACCTTTTGGTTATAATTGGCTAGTTGATTAGTAATTGCAATATAACACCATTGAAGTTCTTTATTAACAACTTTATCAAACACATAATAAAATTCAATTTTCAAATGTTTAGACCACATGAAAAATAGGTGTAGTAGTGAGATAACTGTTAAGTCAAAATGACTTTACTGAGAGGTGATTTTGATGTATAACAAAGAGAAAAATAAAAGACATTAAGAAAAGCAGACGCAGACGTAGACGCAAAATAAGATGTAGACGCAGACGCAAAATAAGACGCAGACGCAGACCCAAAGTGAAAAGCAGATGTAGACGCAAAGTAAAACACAGACGCAGACGCAGACGCAAAGTGAAAAGCAGACGCATACGCTAAGAAAAATAGACGCAGATGAAGAATAGAAAGCAGACGAAATAGTCAGTTCGGGTTAGTTACAGAACTCAACTGATTAACCGTTTTTTTCAAGATTCAAGAAGCAAGAATCAAGAAGTAGTTACAGACAAAGTCTAAAAATATAATTCGAAGTTGAAGATTAAAAAGTTAGTTGATTTACATCTACGCGATCGTAAAAGCATATCTGTGAGATCATTGTGCAAATTAGCTGAGATCTAGTTTTTACTGTAACAAGTTTTCAAACACTTTTTGTGAGAAAGTAGTACAGATAGCCTGCAGAGGCTAAGAGTGAAAGAATACTGATTGTAGAGACCTGAAGAGGCTCGGAAAGAATACTTGTAAAAGTTGAAGAGATAGTGAAATCTCAGAAAGACTTCTGAGGACTGGACGTAGCCCACGGTTTGGGGTGAACCAAGATAAAATCGCTGTGTCGACTACTCCTTACTCTATCTCTCGTTTAGATTCAAGTTTTACTTTTACTTAGCTCGTAAAACAAAGTTTTCAAAGTTTGATTAATTTGAATCTACTGAAAGGTTCTGTAAAAAGAACTCTTTATTTCTAATAAACGTTTTGAAAGAATTTTCAAAAAAGGGGAATACACGATTCAACCCCCCTTCTCGTGCATTCGTATATCGTATTTTAAAGCTTTGTAATAACGTGTGATTCACTTCAATTGGTATCAGAGCCTGGTATCCAAGGATCACTGTAGCAAAGTGTGGATCAAAGATAATGGCAGAATCATACATATACATTGCAGAAGGAGCCTCAATCACTAGACCTCCAGCATTCAACGGAGAAGACTATCATTACTGGAAAGATAGGATGCGGCTATTCATAGAGTCTACTCATGTCGACCTTTGGGATGTGATAGAGAATGGACCATATACACCAGTAGATGAAGATGGGAATTCTATTCCACGAATCAGATGGACGGCTGACCAAAAGGCGAGAATTCAGCTGAACTCAAAGGCGAAATTCTTCTTGACGTGTGCCCTAAGCAGGAGCGAGTATGACAAAGTGCACGGATGCGACACCGCAAAGGAGATGTGAGACACATTGTCCATTGCTCATGAAGGCACAAGCCAAGTCAAAGAATCCAAGATAAGTATTCTTGTGCACCAATACGAGCTTTTCAAGATGAAAGAAGAAGAATCTATTGATCAAATGTTTGGAAGATTTCAAACAATTGTCAATTGATTGAAAGCTCTTGGAAGAACGTACAACAATCAAGATCACGCTCGAAAGATCTTAAGAAGTCTTTCGAAGAGGTGGAGACCTAAAGTTACTACGGTGCAAGAAGCCAAAGATTTGAGTGTACTAAAGCTTGACGAGTTGCTTGGATCCTTGAAGATTCATGAAGTTGAGCTCGATGCTGAAGATAAGCCCAAACGGGATAAGACGATAACACTGAAGGCCAGACAGAAGAACCACAAGACTCAAAGGAGCAGGAAGTCATCAAAAGCGCTGAAGATTGAAGAATTAAAGAATGATGACTCCAGTGAATCAGAACAAGAGTCAAGTGATGAAGATGACGAATTATCTTTCATCTCTAGAAAGATAAGACGCATGTGGAAGAAGAAGTCCAAAGGAAGTCAGACCTTCAAGAAGAATGGAAAAGATGATGCTAAACCAGAGAAGTCATTTGTCATTTGCTACGAGTGCAATCAGCCTAGACACTACAAGTCCGAATGTCCTACTCTAAAGAAGAAACCAAAGAAGAGTAGAGAAGGCAAGAAGAGCATGATGGCAACGTGGGAGGACCTAGATTCATCAGAGTCAGATACAGGTTTCGAGTCATTTGAACATGCGAATATCTGCCTGGTAGCCGAGGAAGAAATTGACGAGGAGGTAAAATCTGATTACGATAACTTGCATGATGCCTTCTCAGAATTGTTAGAAGATTCTCATGCTATTCTGAAACAGTACAAACTGTTAAAGAAGATGTATGTAGAAAATATTAGACATACAGAAGAAGTAGAGAGAGAAAATATATGTCTAAAAAAGCAATTAGAGGAGAAAAAGAAAGTCGTAGACAGATCGGAAGAAATCAATCAGCTAAAGCTAAGGATTAAGAATCTGTCAGCTGATTTAGCTACTTTTACCTAGAGCACAAAGAAAATGAATGAGATGCTTGAAAAATGTAGACATCCGAGTGATAAAACCAGATTAGGGTTTACAGGCAATAAGTCTCATCATCATAAAAACCCTTTCTCTCAAAAGAGAAACTATAACAAAACTCGTGCTCATCAACGATCTAGTAATATGCATCAAGGAACTCATTACGTGCATGTTACTAACCATAAAGGACCCAAGAAAATATGGGTACCAAAAAATAAAATAGTTTCTCCTGCAGATATCCTTCCTTGGAAGATGCGGCAAGCACCATTGGTATTTAGACAGTGGATGCTAGAGACATATGACGGGAAGAAAGTCTATGTTCATAGATCTTCAGTATAATAAGGGAGGATCGGTAACTTTCGGAGACAACCAGCAAGGTAAGATTATTGGAATCGGTAAAATAGGTAAAGATTCCTTTGCATGCATAAATAATGTACTGCTTGTTGATGATCTGAAACATAATTTGATTAGTGTCAGTCAATTGTGTGATTCTGGCTTTACAGTCACATTCAATCAAAATCTTTGTAAAGTCAGAAACAAAGATGAGTCTATACTCTTTTCTGCCAAAAGAAGAAATAACCTTTACAAAATCTATTTAGAAGATTTTCAAAGCCAAAATGTTTCATGTTTTCTATCTTTCGAAGAAGAAAGACTAATCTGGCATAAAAAGCTAGGTCATGTCTCTTTTAAACATATTTCAAAGTTGGCACAGCATGATTTGGTAAGAGGTTTACCAAAAATGAGTTTTGACAAAGAATTTTACTGTGAAAGTTGTTTGAAAGGAAAACAAGTTAAAATTTCATTTTCTTCTAAAAATTTTGTAACATCTTCTAGACCTTTAGAGTTGTTACATATGGATTTATTTAGTCCAACAAGGACAATAAGTCTTGGCGGAAAGAAATATGGACTTGTTATTGTTGATGACTTTACTAGATTTTGTTGGATATTGTTTTTATCACACAAAGATGAATCCTTTAAGTTTTTTAGGACCTTATCCAGAAAGTTACAAAATGAAAAATGAATGTCTATAGCCAGTATCAGGAGTGACCATGGTGAATAGTTTGAGAATGAGAAGTTTAGATTATTCTGTGAGGAGAATGGAATTTCCCACAATTTCTTTACTCCTAGGACTCCACAACAGAATGGAGTTGTTGAAAGAAAGAATAGGACGATTCAAGAGATGGCTAGGACTATGCTATGTGAGATGAATCTTCCTAAGTACTTCTGGGCAGAAGCTGTGAATACAACATGCTATATTCAGAATAGAATCCTGTTGTGACCCATATTGAAGAAGACTCCTTATGTGTTATGGAATGGAAGGAGACCGAACATATCTTACTTTCATCCATTCGGTTGCAAGTGCTCTATTATGAATACAAAGGAGTTGTTGGATAAATTCGATTCAAAGACCTATCCAGGAATCTTTCTAGGCTACTCGTCATCGTCTAAGGCATTTCGGGTGTACAACCTTATTTCAAAGACAGTTGAGGAGTCCATCCATGTCAAGTTTGATGATAGTTTCCAACCCCATAAGGAAGATGACATGGAGAGTGAAGGATCTTCAAGGAACTTAGATGACATAACAGAAACTCCAGCATCAGGTACTCAACTAGATAAAGTTGAATATATTCCAGAAACTATTGGATTGAAAAGAGATTGGAAATATAAAAGTTCTCATCCAGAAGAGCTAATTATCGGAGAGACCTCAGAAGGAGTTAGAACAAGGTCCAAATTCAGAAGAGAAGCTAATGTGGCTTTCATCTCTGAAATAGAGCCTAAGAAAGTTGAGGAAGCTCTTCAAGACGAAGCTTGGGTGTTAGCCATGCAAGAGGAGCTGAATCAATTTACTAGGAATAATGTTTGGTCCTTAGTTCCAAAACCCTCTAAGAAATTCATTATAGGAACCAGATGGGTCTTTAACAATAAGTTAGACGAATCAGGTAAAGTGAGTCGGAATAAGGCTAGATTAGTAACACAAGGCTATAATCAGCAAGAAGAAATAGACTACAACGAGACATATGCTCCAGTAGCAAGACTTGAAGCCATTAGGATATTGCTAGCATATGCTGTCTGTCATAATATAAAGCTCTTTCAGATGGATGTAAAGAGTGCCTTTCTGAATGTATTTATAGACGAAGAGGTGTATGTTAAGCAACCATCTGGTTTTGAGGATGTTAAGAATTCAGACTATGTCTATAGACTTCATAAAGCTTTATACGGCTTGAAGCAAGCTCCTAAAGCTTGGTATGATCGTCTAAGTACTTTTCTCTTAGAGAATGGTTTTAGTAGAGGTCAAGTTGATAAGACGCTTTTTAAGAAGAACTATAAGAATGAATTTATTATAGTACAGATCTATGTTGATGACATTATATTTGGTGCTACTTCAAAGAAGTTATGCATGAAGTTTGAGAGTCTAATGAAAAATGAATTTGAAATGAGTATGATGGGTGAGTTGAAGTTCTTTCTTGGATTGCAAGTTAAGCAAACCAAAGAGAAAATCTTTATCCATCAACAAAAATATGTGAAAGAATTGTTGAATAAATTTGATATGCAGAATGTGAAGCCTATGGCAACTCCGATGCATCCTTCAAATCTTTTTTCGAAAGACAAAAATGGTAAGAAGGTGGATCAAACCCTGTATAGAGGGCTGATCGGCTCTTTACTCTATCTTACAGCAAGTAGACCTGATATATTGTTCAGTGTATGCTTGTGTGCAAGGTTTCAGGCCGAGCCTAGAGAGTCTCATTATATTGCTGTTAAAAGGATTATGAGATATCTCACAGGTACTACTGATCTTTGCTTAATGTTTGAGAAAGGTAAAGATTTCAGGTTAATCGGATATTGCGATGCGGACTATGCCGGAGATAGAATTGAAAGGAAGAGCACAAGTGTAGGATGTCACTTTCTTAGCTCAAACTTAGTTTCCTGGTCAAGCAAGAGACAAAGCTCAATCGTTCTATCAACCGCTGAAGCCAAGTACATGTCTGCCACAAGCTGTTGTTCACAAACGTTGTGGATTAAATATCAACTTGAAGATTATTCGGTTCAAGAAGAGGAGATCCCAATCTACTGCGACAACACAAGTGTAATTAATCTGTCAAAGAACCCAATCCAGCATTCAAGAGTGAAGCATATCGAAGTCAGACATCACTTCTTAAGAGACTATGTTCAGAGGAAGTTGGTTAGTCTACAGTTCATCGAAACAGAGTACCAATGGGTAGACATCTTCACCAAACCCTTGAGTGAAGAACGGTTCCAGAAGATCAGACGCAACCTTAACATGGTAATGTTAAATGAACAGTCAGGCTAAAGGATCGTCAAAATTAACGGTGTCAGAAACAGTGAGTTACAGCTGGTAACTTCTCTCACAAGGAAGTTTTGGAGGGAAAAGTTTCACAATCTTTAGAATCCCGACGATTCCAGGGCACGCGTGATAAGACCCTTCGAGTAGCCCGAAATTAAAATCATTGCAATTACTCTCATCTACAGACGGTTTATCTCTCGTTCCAAACCCTTTCGATCAACCTTACCCTTGAAGAACAAGCTTACCAAAGTCAGTTTTCATTAAGAAACAATGGAGGCAGCTATGATTTTTAAAAGGCATGTGAATTTTGAGTCGCTAAGGAAGGATGGTATGGACATCGAACTAGAGATTGAAAGAGCTGGGTGGAGAAATTTCTTCCAGGTACGGGAACTAGTGTATACTGATGAGGTGTTTGATTTTTGGAAGACTGCTCAACTTGTAGACAACACTATTGTCTCCACGGTAGATGGTATATCTGTTGTTGTAACGAAGGAGCTGATAAGGAAGGTGACTGAATGTCCATCGGTTGGGGAAACCTTGTCAACCAAAGCTAAGTGGATGACAAAGGTTAACATGAAGGAAGAAGATGTTAGCAAATAGTTATATGGAGTGAATGACCCGTCGGAGAGGAAGACCTCAAGTTTGGTTCCGAAGGCTAGGGTTCTCCATGCGATTCTGTTCAACTACATCTTACCCAGAGCAGGGTCAAGGCATCTGGTGATCACTTTGGATGAACAATGTTTGTTCTACCTACTAAATCACCATCCCATCGATTTACCTTTCTTAATCTTTCATTGTATGATTAAGGGGATGAAGAATACAAATAGTTATCCTTACGGGATGCTACTCACAAGGATCTTCAAGAAGTCTGGAGTCCTCCTTCACAGAGGAAACAGAAGGGTTGTTTCCGTTAAGAGAACTATTGACTCAATCACAATAAGGAGGATGGGATTAAAGACAGTAATAACAGAAGAAGCAGATTCTTCAAGACAAACTAGAATAGAGGGGGAGCAGCTATTGAAGAAGTCTCCCGCAACCAGTTCTAGATCTCAAGCAAGTGTGAGTAGGTCCATCGAAGAAAGGAGAAGATTATTTGGAAGACCTTTGATAAAACAGGCGTGTCCTCAAAGAGAGTATAGTCTAGTTTGGAGGACAGACGAAGGTGTGTCAAAAAGAAAAGGAGAGAATCTTTTGGATGAAATAACTAAGAAAGCAAGGAGATCACCTAGGATTCGAACTTTAAGGCAACAAGAAGAAAGGAGAGCCAGAGAGGAGGAACAAGTAGAAGCCTTTGGATCTCGCGCACCAAAGGCGACAAGATCTCTCGTCTCAATCTTGGAAGAAGACTCAGCCAAACAGAGCAAAGAGACTGAGAAGAAAAGAAAATCGGAGTCTGAGATACAGAAGTCTCAAGTTCAGAAAACTCCGAGAATAAAGACTAAGGTAGTTAGTCGAAAAAGGAGTTTGTCAACTGCTGTGGAAGATAGCCACAAGATGAATACTCCCATTGTTGTTCAACAGGAGGAACCAGTTGAGTCTAGCCTGGTTCAGTCTACTCCTATCGATGATCAACAAGAGGTTACTGGAGACTTGAACTTGGTGCAGGAACCACTGGAGAAATCTGATAAACCCAGTCTGGTTGTTCACAACTATTCCAAATTTTTGAGAAATGATAAGTTTGAAGTTAGACTGGTTGAAGTGGTGACTAAGAGGAGTACTGGTATTGCAATCTGTGAACAACCAAGGAGGAAACTGATGGCTGTCTTACAACCTATTCTGATAAATAGTGAGACATGGCATATATTGAATGAAGACGAAAGGAACTTCTATGATGCCTTGAGGTATGCTGTTACAAAGCCTTACCCCACAAAAATGTCTACTCAACCATACACTATTTATCCGGTCACAGAAGAATCAATAATAAAGGTTGTACCAGACATTCAGCCAAGATATCCTTTGGATATGAATAAAGGGAAAAAGAAGCTATATCCATAAGGAATCAGTGATGATCTGTCCGCAGATCAAATTGCAGAAGAAGTGCGGAGAATTAATGAAGCATGCACTTCAACGGAGAATACAGATGGAGCTAATTGTAGCTTTACAGACAAGAATGAGCACTGTCCAGTAGGGGAAAGATTGATTACAGGAACCTTCATTGAATCCCTGGTGCAGACAGTTATGCGTATTAGGCCTCTATCTAATACACTGTCGATTCAAGCTGAAGCTATACCCCTGTTAGGAAGACATGTGTTCATGCTACCTGCTCCTTTTGATTTAGATCTTCCAGAGCCCAATCTATCGGTTCATCCACCGAGTTTTGAAGTTGTTGAAGATTATGTTCCATCATCAAACGCATATGCCACTACCATTGCGTTTTAACCCTCAGTAGAAGATGATCAACCTTCTTCACCTGTTGACTTGCAAGCTAAAGTTAGACATTTACGAGTAGAAGTCAAAGTGCTGAAGGAGATGATGACTGAAATGAAGCAAATGATGACAGAACTATTGACGAGTCATCGACATTGATCATTTTTTATAATAACAAATACGGGGAGAAAAGAATGGAAGATAATAATTCAAAAGGGTGTGAATGAAGAAGACGCTAAAGAAGATAGGGGGAGGAAGACTAATGAAGACGTCTGAAGAAAACACATGAAGATAAGTTTTTGTTGTTTTTCAAGCTGTAAATATTTCTTTTCTTTTTACAATGTATAATTTTTTATCATCAAAAAGGGAGAGATTGTTAAGTCAAAATGACTTTACTGAGAGATGATTTTGATGTATAACAAAGAGAAAAATAAAAGACGTTAAGAAAAGCAGACGCAGACGCAAAATAAGACGCAGACGCAAAATAAGACGTAGACGCAGATGCAAAGTGAAAAGCAAGCGCAGGCGCAAAGTGAAAAGCAGATGCAGACGCAAAGTAAAATACAAACGCAGACGCAGACGCAAAGTGAAAAGCAGATGCAGACGCTAAGAAAAATAGACGCAAACGAAGAATAGAAAGCAGACGAAAGAGTCAGTTCGGGTTAGTTACAGAACTCAACTGATTAACCGTTTCTTTCAAGATTCAAGAAGCAAGATTCAAGAACCAAGAATCAAGAAGCAGTTACAGACAAAGTCTATAAATATAAGTCGAAGTTGAAGATTAAAAAGTTAGTTGATTTACATCTACGCGATCGTAAAAGCATATCTGTGAGATCATTGTGCAAATTAGCCGAGAGCTAGTTTTTACTGTAACAAGTTTTCAAACACTTTTTGTGAGAAAGTAGTACAGATAGCCTGCAGAGGCTAAGAGTGAAAGAATACTGATTGTAGAGACCTGAAGAGACTCGGAAAGAATACTTGTAAAAGTTGAAGAGATAGTGAAATCTCAGAAAGACTTCTGAGGATTAGACGTAGCCCACGGTTTGGGGTGAACTAGGATAAAATCGCTGTGTCGACTACTCCTTACTCTATCTCTCGTTTAGATTCAAGTTTTATTTATACTTAGCTCGTAAAACAAAGTTTTCAAAGTTTGATTAATTTGAATCTACTGAAAGGTTCTGTAAAAAGAACTTTTTATTTCTAACAAACGTTTTGAAAGAATTTTCAATAAAGGGGAATACACGATTCAACCCCCCTTCTTGTGCATTCGTATATCGTATTTTAAAGCTTTGTAATAACGTGTGATTCACTTCAATAAGCAGAACTTAAATTATCATATCACAAAATAGGAGAGGATGTTGAAGGAATACCAATTTCTTGCATAACTTATTGTCACCACTATAACTCTATTACAACATTAGCAATAGCACGAAACTAAGCTCTGGTGGATGATTTGGCCATCATTCTTTGTTTCCTTGATCCCCACGATATTAAGTTGCTACCAACATAAATAGCAAAGCTTGTGATACTCTTATAATCAACAACACTGCCTCCCTAATCGGAGTCACTATAAGTCGAGATATGAAAAGAACTTGTGCGTCTCAACAAATGTTATGATTAATAGTGCTAAGAAGATATCTGAGCATTCGTTTAACTGATGTCCATTGTTGATCAACAGGTGAATATATGAATTGAGAAACCTTGTTGTCAGTGTAAAAAATATCATGATGAGTTAATCAGAGGTATTACATGAAGTAAATCACTTATTAATATAGAAATCCAATATGATATGTAAACTACACAAGAAGGGCAGTTGAATTGTGTAATCTTTTTAAAAATATTAATCTTTTGAGACTTCTTGAATTTCTTTACAAAAATTCAAATGATTACTGAAAAACTTTGCTAAAGTTGATAAGCAATGCAATCGCAAGTAATATTATCTACTTCATCTAACAACAAGAAAATGAAAAGTAAAAGTTAGAGAATAGACACTACGGTTTTATACTGGTTTACTCCAAACCTTGGGCTAAGTCCAGTCCTCAGAGTTAGTATGAGAATTTACTATACTCTTCAACTTTACAAGTATTCTTCCTACACTTATAGCACCTCTTTAGGTCTCTCTCACAAAGTATTATTTATCAGCTAAATTAGCCTCTCCAGGCTCTAGCCTTTCTTTCTCTAACTAAGAAAAGTATTTTTGAGCTTTATGTTACAGATATACTCGCTCACTTCTTTCGCACTTTGAATACAAAATATTTGCTAATGTAAAAGCATTCGTTATCTTAGTCTTCAACTAGAAGTAGAATTTATAGCCTAAGTCTCCAACTATCTTCTTAAAAACTGCTTCTTAAATCTTCTAGAAACGGTTATTAGTTGAGTTCTATAACTAACTCCAACTAACTAACTATCTGACATTCTAGAATATCTTCCTTTTGTATCGTCTGGAATAATGCTTCTTCTGTTATTATGTTTGGTCTGTTATTCCGCTTCATCTATTATAACGCTTCGTCTATTGTCGCGCTTCATCTGTTATTGTGCTTCGTTTGGTGTTACGCTTTCGTCTGGTGTCGTGCTTTGTCTGGTGTCACGTTTCGTCTAGTATTGCACTTTCGTCTAGTGTTGTGTTTCTTCTAGTGTTGTGCTTTCGTTTAGTGTCGCACTTTGTCTGGTGTTGCACTTTCGTCTGGTGTTATGCTATTGTCTGGTGTAGCACTTTCGTCTTGTGTAGCACTTTCGTCTTGTGTAGCACTTTGTCCGGCGTTGACTGCGCACCTTCTGAGTTGACTAAGTGCTACTTATATTTCTCTGCTCACTTAACAAACTTATCAAAACAGTTCATACATTTCTAAGATTATTATTATTTGATTGTCATCAAAATTAATAGAAGTGAAGTTCTTTTGATTTAACAATCTCTCCATTTTTTATGATAACAAATAATATTAATTTTAGAAGATAAAATGATATTAATATACGAATAGTATTCTGACGAATAATAAAGCAAAATGCATAAGAAATGAATTGCATACAAGATATACATAATGCTTTCTATCTGCTTTCTATCTTCTCTTCTCGTTCTCCTCTTTTTCTTCTTCTCCCGTATTTGTTATTAATCAAAAAGATTGCTCATCGTAGACGCTTCAGAACTTCAGAAAACATACGTTACATGCCAGTACAGATCATCTTAAGGTCTTGTTTAATAGTAACCCGTAATAGTGCTACTTCCTCATGGAGATCACCCACTGAGTCAACTAGTTCATCAACCTTAGTATGAAGTTCCTCAATTTTTTTTGTTAATGCTTCCTGAACTTCCTTTTTACTGTGACTTGCTTCAGTCCAATTTATGAAATGCTTCAAGAACTCTGGATCATCAGTAGAATCTTGTTGTATTTCACTAAGTGGATGAAAGTTTTCAACAGTAGATGATTCTGAAGGTAAAACATCTAACTCAATAATTTTGATAGAGGGTAGACTGAAGGGTTGTTTTCCTTCTGGGAGATCAAGATCATCAGGTCTAGGTAGTTTCAAAATTGGTTGCTCAAAAAGATGTAACACATCATTGACTGAAGGTATAAAACCTAAAGGTCTGAAATGCATGACCAAATGCACAAAGGTTTCTAAGTTGAAATTGATACCTTCAACCATGATACTTTTGTATTGTCCTTCTTTCACTTTGCCAACTAACTTGAAGTTTTCATCTGTGGTTGAAACTCCAAATTTACTTCCTGATGCTTTTGAAAAGTGGTATGAAACATAGATACCTCCAGATTGAGCTGCATTACATGTATCATCTATGTTCTTCACAGTTACTTGAATCTGCTCTTCGATAAGATCATCTTTATTTTCCTCAGGAAATATCTTCTTTTTCCCTTTTTCTTCATTTCTCACAAGGATTGACCATCTTGGTTGAATATCTGGCATAATTTTTATTAATGTTCTGCTCGTAATAGGATAGATTGTATATCGTTCCTTTGAAATCTTCAATGGATATGGTTTTGCCTTCTCATCTCGCAGAAGACCATATAATCTTCGTTCTTCATGAGTTAGAAGATGTATTGTTTGAGCATTAATCGATATCGGTTCGACTAGTGTCTTGACTGACTTTTTCGAAGGTTCTCTGATAATAATTGAGCTTCTGGTTCGAATAGGTAATGATTCTTCTATAATCTTCATTCTCAAATCCTTTTTGTTGATTGGTTGAGAAGGATTATAAGGTTCCAATTGGTGTTCAACTGATTTCGCCTTCTGTTAAACATCAGATGAAGAAACCTTTTCCTGATTGGGCTTCACCTTCTTTTGTTCTTCTGCCGGTTTAGATGAAAGTTATTATTAAGGCTTCTTCCTCTCAAATACCAACTTCCTTTTAATTTATGTCTCTTCAGATAATTTTGCTGATTGACTTTGCAAAATATAGATAATTGATCTGGTAGGTTGCTGTCTTTTCTATTACTTTTCAGAATCTCCATCAAGAATCAAAGATTTCCTCTTCTTTTGTTCTAGTTATCATAAGGTCAATAGTCTTGGTGATCTTTTTGATTGTTTGGATTTTTCTGATTGAAGTGTTTCCGCCTTTCTCTTCAATGACACTTGTCAGCTTGAGAAGGAAGCACTAAAACCCACACATTATTATTGATCATCGTGTTATACTCTTCTATCATTACTTATCTCCCCTTTTTAAATGTATTGGCTTATTTATAAGTTGATGGTTTAATTTTAGAGAGGTACAAAATTAATAAGGCTTAAGAGTACCAGTTTTAGATTTGGTAACCATAGGATGTCGACGAGTCAGTGCAGTAATATCATAATTTTAACGAGTTAAGTTAATAATTAAAGGCAATTCAGATAATGTTGTAGAAAAGCTATCTAGTGATGTATATGGCAAAGGTCAATGATGAGTATTGTGGTGGGACTAGGTAACATGGATGGATGGTTTATAGGTGGTGTGGGTGTATTGGCTGAGGACGTTCAAATATTGATACCCTTTTTTGCAAAATTTCAATTTCCATATGAGCCTTGTCACAATTATACATAACTGGCAATTTAGTGGACAATATTCAGTGTCATAATTGTAATAAGTTTATTCATATCTTTAAGCAATGTCCCTCACAAAATCGTAGAGCTACCAACCTATGACAATGAAACGTAAACCAAATGAAATTTACTTCTAATCTACACTACAAGAAATCAGTGTTTTACCGACAAAAATTATCGTCGGTAAACAACAGATTTTTGTCGGTGGAATTAATCACCGACGGAATTTGGTAGCGCAGAAATCGGTCGGTGAACTGCCCGCAGCTAAAAATACCGACTGAAATTGTCCGTCGCAAGTTTACGACGGAATTAACGATGGAATGTTTATTGTCGGTATTTATTTAACGACGAAATGGCAAGTAAGATTCCGTCGGAGAAAGTTTGCTACGGTCATTTGGTCCATCGGTGATGCGAAGGTATCTTCAACAATTTTTTCCGACGGAATGTTTTACTGTCGGTAAATGCCTTATTTTCTGACGGACAATTGATCATCGGTAATAACTGATTATATTTTTTCTGGCTGTTTTGTTGTTATAATAATGATTATATTATATATATACTTTATTTATTTGTGTTGGGTTATATTAATGAATAATGAGAAAATTAATAAATAATAAAACATAAAAAGAATTTAATTTAATAATTAAAAAATAAGAAAGAAAAAATCTCTTATGTTTTTTAATTGAAAACAAATGACAATGATATGCTAATTAATGTCGTGGTGATCATGGATGCTCTGAGCTGTGTCCCCCCCCTCTTTAACATTTCCATCTCCTGCCTAAGCTTAGTCATCTCCTCCGCATGCTGTTTCTCCTTGGTCATCTGCTCCATCTCCGCTCTCATTTTAGTAAGCCGCTCCATCTTCTCTCTCATCTTAGCTGCTTGCTCCATCTGCTCCAGCGACTCTTTGATCTTTGAAACCTGCTCCAGCTCCGTCCTCATCTCCTGCCTCAACTGCTGACTCATCTCTGCTCTCAGCTGTTCTCTCATCTGCAGACTAATCTCCTCCCTCACCTTAGCTATGTCCTCCATATGTTGGTGATGTTGAGTAACCAGCTGCTCACTTTGATTAACTAGCTGCTCCCTTAATGAGTCCACTGTGGTCCGAAGCTCCGATACATCATGAGATTGCGATGGTCGAGCAGATGCTGCTATACTAGAAAAGGAAGAGCACGAATAACAGGTGTTTTCATATGAGCCCAGGCCGAATATTCTTCCACGACGGTCCCAACCACCCACGACATCAAGATATGTCTGAGTCTCGTCCACAGGTTGTTCCTCCTGAGATTGTCGCTGAATATTTTCTTGTATTTGATCATATTAGGAAACAATCTTTACATTAGTAAATAAGGTATAATTGTTAAGAAATTATTAAAATATATGAATTTCACTGACATTCACTTCTCTACATCGACTGTTGATGAAGGTGACACCATCATGTTTCTTCGTGTGGGTGTGCACAAATACCTGCATAGGTGTAGGCTTCGTGCCCAATGCCTTTTCCTACACGTATAACTTAAATTGTCAGATGTTAACTAGAATTTAAAAAAATTTCGCCAGAGTTTCCTCTGTATATATGATATTTGCCCCATGTTCAACAATGAAAATAACTTCACACAACCATATATGGCACCAGACATTTATATCATAATCACTATGTTCAATAAAGCGAAGCAAAATATATGTAAAATTATCATGAGAAATTAGATACTTACTAGTCTATGTGCATGCTCGTAGTGGGTAATTGATCCTCCCGTATGCACTGCAAGACTCGCACCCCCGGCCCTCCACGTCTGTTGGCCGAATTACGCTCAGATATGGACATTGCCGCAGGTGATGTCCAATATTCGGTCCAATGAGTCCAAATTTCCTCCAATATTCGGTCCAATGAGTCCAAATTTCCTCCGAAATATAACGCGATCGTGTACCAACCTTGCGTATTTGATTAATTAAGTCGCGATAACGTATGCGAGCTTTCTTTTCCCATTGTTTATACATGATGGCGTCGAAACAAGAATCCCAGTAAAATTCTTTCTAAAATAAGATAAGTAAGAATAACAAAAAGTTAAAATGTTGTATGAACATTATGAATATAAAGCAATGTAACAAGAAAATAACTATGATTTGTACCTCAAACTCTTGAAAGTATAATTTCTTTGTGGTGTCAGCTAAATTTTTCCACACATAACCCTCTAATTCAATTCTTTGCTTGAACGAGGAAGTCATATTTCTTGAAATTGGTCCAGACGGAACCAACCTAACATGTAAAGTGATGTTATGCTATGTACATATTGGTAAAAGTAAAAGTTGATAATAAACAAATTGTGAAGTGTTTTGATTTCACTTACTGGTCATTGACAATAGAAACAAATTTTCTTCCATCAGGTCCCTCAGCGCCAGGCTGACGGACGTCTCCTGCTTCCGGTTCGCAGGTGTTGGACGATATATGCGTTGGGGAAGGGGATGGTATAGGCTGAGAAGCAATCGGTGATGCCTCAACTGCAACTCCCGGCACGAGAGGTGGAGAAGGTGAGTTAGTAGATGCGACTGATTGTGACGAACCACCTTGACTGTAAGTTCCCCCGAACATGGCTCGAAACCTGGGTCGCATGACCTCATGTTGTCTCTTCGGTCCCATTCTTTTCCTGAAATTCAATTTCGCACAATTCTCTACATGTACAACTAATAATTTGAAAGCAATATTTTACACAACACATACAGAAGAAACTATGGCAATATATGAAGGTTAACAAATTGTTATCAACCATAAATGAACCTTAATAAAGAATATCAAATATGCCTTTGCTTAACGAAGTCTTACTGAGATACAACAATAAATCAACGTGAAAGCAAAGTGTAATAATGTCTGGCAGTACAAAAGCACATTGATCTATTCATTTTTTTGATTCCATATAACATGGGAGTCGGTAAAGGTGAAAGAGCCCCCAATGTCTGGATTCCCGAGAAGGGTTATCGCATGTTCAAACGCACCAATGGAAACAGTGAAACTTCGTCCACCTGCTGTGCGTTGTTGATCACATTCTTGCAATAACATTGTAGCTATATCTATACTTGTTGAGGAAACAGTGAATGAGTGCCCAGTCTTAGAATGGAAGACTTCTTCAGCGGATGAACTACTAACAGGAACAAATCTACCTAAAACGTAATCAGTGAAGAAATGTTGAAACTGTGATATTAACAAACCATATAAGTAACGAAAACGGTATGTTAATGCATACGTGATTATGCAGACGAGGTTTGCGGAATAGTAGAGGAGTTGACAATACCCGATCTTCCTATTCCGTTATAAGCTGGCGTGATATTGCAGTCACCTTGTTCGGCATACATGTCCTCTTTGAGTTTAAAGGAAGCTTAAACATGTAAGATTGACAATGAAATGAGAATATGTTTGATAACTTTAATAAATGTTATTAGAGGTTCAAAACACGGAAAGAGTCGACGTGCAGATCATACTAAAAACCTTCAAGTAACAGATCGGCCATCGAAGGCAAACGATTGGTACTATATGATGGAGCGAGATTTGAAGTAGTTTTGCTTCCATGGGATGGGACAATTTTGCCACATTCCTCCCAACGGAAAGAATTGTTGCCGTCTGGAACCAATCGCCATGTCGACATTCCTTTCCAAAGAAATGCAATGAAAAATCAAACATAATATAATTAAATGAAAATAACATTACTATTTAAGTTAAAATATGCAATTACAAACACAAGTCATTCGCTATCAACACTTAATGGTAAACTACAATCATATTCTTCTTCATAAGAATAAGAATCAAATTCCGGCTCCTCATCAGATCTCAGACCCTCGTCATCCTCTCCAGATGAAATATTGGCAAATTCGTTTGATGGATCGTTCAAAGGTTCATTATCGTCATACGTAACAGATGCATTGATAAACGTAACATCTTCCTGAAACGCCTCAGTTTCAAGACTATGCTCTCCTCTTCTATGTGATTCGTAAACACCTCTAGGTTTAACTTTGCAAACCGTTAACCAATCTGTCTTATCTCGTTGTAAGCTCGAAAAAGGGATGTAACAAACCTGTTTAGCTTGCACAGCCAAGACGAAAGGTTCAAATTGACGCAATCTTCTTCGGTTATTGATTTCAACTAAATTGTATTGTGTATGCACCTTTACTCCAACATTTGGTGTCGGGTCATACCATTCACATTTAAATATCACACATCGCTTGACTGGCAGAGCAGGGTATTCAACTTCCAGTATTTCTATAATTTTTCCATAGTAATCCATCGTTTCTCCCTGTATTGAAACCCCATTATTTATTGTTGACATGTTATGTCCATGATATTCTGTATGATATTTGTATCCATTAATGAAATACACCGGATACGATTTAACAGTTCGTAGAGGTCCCTTTGTAATATCAGAAATCATCTTGTATTAATTTAATACAAATGACGTTATCATGGTCCATAATCTAAATTACACAATTTGAAGCCTTTTAAAATGACTTGCTAATGTCAGTTAATATCAATTGATCATTAAACCTTTTTAAGTAAAGGTAAATCAAGTTTTTACAAAAGAGGATGGATAGGTACGCTAAAAAATTAGATTTATGACAATGTTAATTATGAGTTTAATTAATTACAGATAACCTTATAACTTATCATAAGAACTACATTGTCACCATTATAAAGCTCAAAGTTAGTTGAGACATGAGAAAGTTTTATTTTTCCATTATCTTAAGAGTTTTGATAGTTTACTTTTGTTTTGAGAATAATCAAAATTATGTATTTACTAATAAAATTTTAATTAAAAGTCTAATTAATTAAAGATAACCTTATAACTTACCATTAAGAAATATATTGTCACGACCATTGGGTTGCTTCTTAGTTAACGATTAGAAAGTTTTGTGTTTCAATTCTTTTAAGAGTTTTTATATTTTGCATTATGATTTAAGAATAACTAAAGATATGTATTCACTTTAAAAAATTTATAAAATTCAAATGTGGTCTAACTGTTTTGAAAAACATTTATAAATTAATCCTTAACATCAAATAATAAAATAAATCTTGCCACACAATGTAGTGAGATCTATATGTAACTTAATGTTAATAGTAAATTGAATTGTCAACTTTAAACCAACCACCCTACTCATTTTCTTTGTAATTGCATATCTCATGTCAAAAAGAAAAGATAACATTGATAATTGATTAAATGAGATTGAATGTATGAATCAAGTTGTAATATTAATTATATATAAATGATATAATGTGCTCCAAATTCTAAATTACACAGTTTGAAGCCTTTATAATGACTTGGTAAGGTAAGTTAACAAAATTTGAATCACTAAACCTTGTTAAGTAAATGTAAATCCAGATTTAAAAGACAAGATTGTTAGTTACTCTTAACAAATTGGATTTATGATATGGTTAATCCTATATTATTAACGAAAGATAATCATCAAGAACTATATTGTCACCACCATTGAGTTGTTTCTTACTTGAAACACTAGAAAGTTTTATTTTTAATTCTCTTAATAGTTTTAATATTTTAATTTAAGTTTTAAGAATAATTACAGATATGTATTCACTATTAAAAATTTTATAAGAATTCAATTATATTCACAATGTTTTGATATTTTCAAATAAATCCTTAATATAAAATAAAATAAGGAATCATGACATGCAAAGTAGGGATCTATATTGCAACCGAGTGTTAGTAATTGAATTTTAAACATTCTTTGTAATTGCATTTTCTATCACAAAATAAAAATTTAAACTGAATTAATTAAATATAAGGATGAATGTCGACTCAAGTTGTAAATGTTAATTATATAAAATTACATATGAAGGTCCAAAATCTAAATTACACAATTTAAAGCCTTTAAAATAACTTAATAAGGTAAGTTAATCAAAATTAGATTATTAAACCTTCTTAAGTAAAGGTGAAGGAGTTTTAGATGACATGAATGTTTGTTACTCTTTCAGGAATACTTACAACATTATTAGAGGCACATTAATCATGGCATATTAGAGGAATACTTACAACATTATGGAACATCAAATGGCATATTAGAGGAATACTTACAACATTATGTCAAAAATTTAGGTTTACAGGCAATAATTTACAATTACATATAAGAGCAATAATTTACATATAATTACAGCAATAATTTACATATAAGAGCAACATTCAGTGGAATTAATCATGGCATATTAGAGGAATACTTACAACATTATGTTAAAAATTTAGGTTTACATGCAATAATTTACAATTACATATACCTCAATAATTAACATATAATTAGAGCAATAATTTAGAAGATACCCGTATGCCATAATCGGAGTTGGGTCATCGGGGAGGGAGGAGAACTTACCACGCTGTCGGAGACGAGGAGGAGGAGAGACGGTGACGAGCGTCGGACGACGACCAACAAGCGGCGACCGACGGAAAAGGAAGAGGCGACCAGCAACGACGAAGAAGGCCGAAGAATCGAGGAAGAAGAAGGAGAGGCGGGCTGTGTCTGCGGGAAGAGGAGAAGGAAGACAAAGGCAACCCTAAATAATAATCAAAACGACGTCATTTTGGTTTTAACCAAAACGACGTCGTTTACCTAAAGTGAGGGGCGCGTATCCGACGTCTTCACCGACGCCTTCATCGACGGAAATGGGCGTCGGTACATATTGCTGTCAAATTCAGTGACCGAATGGTTTTCGATCGCAAAAAGTTTAACGCACACCTAATTTTCCCGACGGTAACGTTTTTTCGATCAGTATTTCCAACGGTTTACATACCATCGGTATATTTCCGTCGTTATTTCTCATTTTCCTTGTAGTGCTAGCAACATCAACTACACAATTGATCTTGGAAACTGGAGTAACTCATCATATTACTCCCAATTTAGAAAATCTTACCATTCATAATGAGTATATGGTCTTAAAGCAGTTAAAATTGGAAATGTTAAATTCCTTCCTATCTCTTATGTTGGTTCATCTTTTTCTCAATCTTTAGATAATTCTTTTCAGCTTTATAATGTTTTATACGTTCCTTCTTCTTGTTATAATTTATTATATGTTTTTGCTTTTAGTAATGCCAATAACATTTCTGTTGAATTTTTCCCAATTATTTTATGATTAAGAATATCCACATTTGGGAGCTCCTTCATTTAAGTCAAAATGATCATAGTCTATACTTTATACTCTTAGAATCCATTCGACAATCTTGTAGTCCAGTTACCATAATGACTTGCACTTTAGAGCAGTGACATTCTCTTTTGGGACATGCAAATTATTAAACAGTTTGACAAGATCTTTAGCAAAATAAAATTCCTTTTATTTCTCCTAATAAATCAATTCTTTGTCATGCTTGTAGTGTAAATAAGAGTCATAAATTACCCTTTTCAATCTCCCATTTTAAAGCTAATGGTCCATTTGATTTAAATTTTTTCTAATTTTTGGGGTCCATATTCTATTGCTTTCATGGATGGCAATCAATATTATGTACTGTTTTATGATCATTGTTCTAAATTTTGTTGGATTTATTTTATTAAGTATAAATCTGAAGTGCATAATGTTCTTATCAATTTTTGTCATATTGTTGAAAAAAATTTTGATCGATAAATAAAAAGCTTTCAAGCTGATTGGAGAGGATAGTATCAAGCCTTGCAATCATATTTACTTAAAAATGGAATAACTTAATGCAGCTCCTATCCTAAAACTCCAGAACAAAATGGATATGTGGAAAGAAAAAAATGATAATTATAGAGATTGGTTTGGCATGCGTCATCACTTGATTTTTCCTCTACCATGAGATGAATATCCTCTAATAGTTGAATTCATATAGAGAGTTGTAGGTTGTATAAGTAGTTTCGAATCTATTTCAGCAACAAGATTGTCCTCTTCAATAAACAACAATCCATAAAAATAATCACAAGAAACAACATCTAAACGATTTTCGAAAGGCCAAACAAAGGGTCTATATGCTGGACTCAAACCGTTAATGACAACTTGAACCAAATCATCTTCCATGACAGAACTATTGAGTGCTTCCGACTGATCAAAGATTACTTTTGCTCGTTGAGTATAATAAGCAATAGATTCACTATATTCCTTTGTTACCTTACAGAATTTTGCTTTAATGGTTCATAACCGTGCCTTAGAAACCAAAGTGCTGGCTAATATCTGCCATGCCCTATAGGAACTAGAAACACTAACTACTGGAGCAATAAAGCTCTCACTAATAGAGCTAATGATCTAGCTAAAAACTAATTTATCTTATTTATACTAGTCAAGATAAGCTAAATTTGATTGATCATTAATTTGTTGAGATGGTGCTGTGCAAGAATTTAATTTGATGGACAACTGAAGTGTGATGTTTAGAAGAGTTAGAATATAAAAAGTAGTCAATGAAGAAAAAGAAGAAGACACAAGAGTTCCCTTGATGGACATTGTAACTTCTTAGGTTGATAGACCACAAAAAGCATTCATACCATATAAAAGATATTTAGAAAGGCAAATACACTTCAATCGTCACAAGATACACAAATAGAGCTTACAAAGCTTATAGAGTTTAAGTCAAGATGACGTTTATTTAAACTATAGGATAAGGCTGAATAATGTCTATCTAAATTGTTGGATAAGTATTAACTAGATGACAAACCAAATATAATAATGGTTACAAAAGATATGGATTTTAGTTATCCTTAAAATATATTACATGAAACATTATAATTTGCAAGCTCCGTATAGTAACCTAGTTTGAAATGATTTACAGGGAACATGTCCCGAGAACTGTCTTCAATATGTAGAGACGGAATGAGACAAAAATTTAGAGACAGAACGAAACAAAAATTGAAGACAATGAGGTATTTGATTGTGATGGACAGAACAGATAAAACTATCTTCTGCTCGATGATAGAAATGTGTTTGGTTGTAGTTGACAGAACATAAAAACAGTGTCAATGACTAAAATACCCCTGCAGTATAATATGATTAGAAATATGCAATTCATTGATTATTTAAAACGAATGATTTGTATTAGTAAAAAAGTTAACAAATAATAATAATAATAACAATAAAAAAATTAATTTTGTATAATAATAATAATAATAATAGAAGAAGAAGAGGAAGAAAATTAATAATAATAAGGAATTTAATAATCATAATAGTAATAAGAAAATTAATTAATAATAATAATGATAATAAAAATAATAATAAGAAAATTAATTTAATAACAACAACAACAACAACAACAATAATAATAGTAATAATAATAACAATAAGTACAAAATTTATAATAATAATTAATAATAATAATAGCAATAGCAATAATAATAATAATAATAATAATAATAATAATAATAATAATAATAATAATAATAATTACAAAGTTTATAATAATCATTATTAATAATAACAATAACAATAATAAGGTAATTAATTTAGTATAATAAAATTAATAATAATAAATAATAAATAATAATAATAGGTACAAAATTTATAATAATAATAATAATAATATAATTAATTTCAGTATAATAAAATTCATAAAATATTATTAATAATAAAAGAATAATAATAAGTAGAAAATTTATAACAATAACTAATAATAATAATAATAATAATAAGTACAAAATTAATAATAATAATTAATAATAATAAGATAATTAATTTAGTATAATAAAATAATAATAATAATAATAATAATAATAATAATAATAATAAAGTAGAAAATTTATATCAATAATTAATAATAATAATAATAACAATAATTAATGATGATGATGATGATAATAATAATAATAATAATAATAATAATAATAATAAAGATAATTAATTTCAGTATAATAATAATAATAGTAATAGTAATAATAATAATAATAAGTTCAAAATTTATAATAATAATAATAATAATAATAATAATAATAAATTATTTATATAGGAAGAGGGATATTTCTGAAAGTTGCTTATGTATTTTATCTCTACCAACAAAGACATCAACTAAATGTTGCGTTAGTGCACGCGGATCCGAAGGCTTCATTCCTGCATCTACTCATCTTTTATTTTCATCCTTGAAAAGAAGCATGGTGATAAAATGTTGTTCACTTATATGGTTGGACTGACAGAATAATCAGCTGGTGGTTCTCTAAAGATGGGCCGTTCTTGAGGTTTAACAAGCGATAAAAATGAAGGGTACAACGTTAGACCGTTCATTTTCTCAAATTGCTTAAGGAACAATAGCATTCATTTACAGTACTTACTATTCTAATTTAACACTCGTTTACAGTGAGGGGCAGAATAAATTTGGTGGAGTATTTAATACCAATTAGCGCATAACTCTGAAATGTAACCTACCCCTCTTATTTATTTCTAATAATAGTAACAAACCTGAAAAAATGATTAATCCTCCGCTGCCACTAAATGATTGGTAGGTTACACTCATTTACCATTAAAGTATAGTAAAACCACTCCCAGGTTCCTGCGAAAAATCAGAGTCCAGTGGTGACGTCGTACAAAATAATTAAATATAACAAAGAAACTTTAGATAATCGAGAGTTCATGATTTTCGAAGTAATTTAATTATTAAACGAGGGCATGGAAAGTCGGCTGATATAGGTAATCATGATGACGTATGTGGTGAAGATCGATGTCTACGTTTGTTAGCGCCTTGAGATAATGGAGATAAGTTTTAGTATCTCATGCTTCCCCCTTTTCTACTCTGTGAGCACTCGAATCCAATCAAAGCCCTAAATGCTAGCCTTTTCATCTAAATGCTAGCTTACAAGAACAAGACTTACATGTGGCTTTAATGCAGGGATTAATTTACAGTATCCATGCCTTGAGTATTGTTTCTTTTAAGCAAGTTGTACATATTAGCAGCCATTTCTCATGCATAAGGCTGTCCATTCTAATTCAAATATGCTGTTTTAACTAGAAATATTTTTCTACGTATGTGATGATCATATCATGTTTTTACAAAATTAGAAAAACATATCATGCTAGATAAAATCATTAAATGCCCATTACCCATGAGATCTTTTCTTTTCAATGTGGAGAGCTCTCATATCACAATAGTCAACATCCTTTACACTCTATCTTCATCTGTCTTGCTGAACATAATAAGTGACATGAAATTAACTTAATAAGTGGGGTGAAATTGTTAAGTTCATCTTTTGTATTGTAACTCTCACAAGCACACACTACCCCCATAAATGCCAGTCATTCATGCATGGCCAGTTATGGAGATATCCGCAAGACGGCGCACGATCTTCTAGAACCAAATACTCTCCCTTTTTATTTCTTTAAATTCTGTTCATTTCAGTGGGATGTATATATATAGCTGTATACGCATATCTACTACTCATTTCGTTCCCCCGTTTATCCATTAAAAAAACCACAGGTTTATGCCAATTTAAGCATCTGTTCAAATTCCCTCTCTCTCTGAGATTGTGTTTTGGGTGTGGAATTAAGATGGCGAGTCAATCATTTCAAGGTTTTAGCAAAATCGAACTAGCAGTTGCAAAAGAAGAAGGGTTACGGATCTTACAACCTCCATGTGATTTTAGGTAATTTGAGGCTTGAGGATCTGTATCAAGCTTCATGTATCTCCTTTTCTCTTTCTTGTAAAGTTGATATAAGTTCATATTTCATTTCTTTGTTTGCTTGCTTCTATTTTCTTTTTATTTCTTTTTGTTGTTAGTGGAAATGGCTATTCGCTGCTAGATTGGGAGCACTATGAGTTACTACCAGTACAGGAAAACTTACTGGACGCTATCCCACTGTTTGAAAGCTTTCCAACTGATCCTCTATATGCTTTATTGGATCTAGTAGAAAGCCCATATGTTTCTCCAGGTATTAACTTAGAGTTCATAAATTACTGAAACTGAGTATTGTTTTAGAAGTCGCTAGTTTTAGAGTTGAATTCTTAATGATTTTTCCATGTTCCAGAGGATGCAGTGTTAAGCAAAGGTGGTTACGGATACACTGGTCTATGGAATGAACTGGGTTCTTTGTTTGAGTCTAAAAGACCACCACTTTTACTCTCTAACAATGAAAAGACTGACACCGAATTGAGGGAAGAAAAGAAGGCCAAAAGATGCAGAGAAGAAAAAAGCAATAACAACAGTAGCATAACAAAAGTGTTAACTAGGCAAACCATTTCTCGGTACTTTTACATGCCCATAACACAAGCTGCCCGAGAGCTGAACGTAGGGTTAACTTTGCTGAAGAAAAGATGCAGACACCTGGGAATCAGAAGATGGCCTCACAGGAAACTGATGAGCCTCCAAACCCTAATAAAAAACGTTCAGGTAACACTATCTATTATGATATATTTCGCTTTTCTTTTCCTTTCTCAAGTAACATACGTGTTATATATACTGGATAATCAAACGAAGTGGACATGCATAATTTAGGAGCTTGGAAAGTCAGGGGAGGGAAGTGAAGTAAAGTTGAGAGAAGCGATTGAGATATTAGAGAGAGAGAGGAAATTGCTAGAGGAGATGCCTGATATGCAACTGGAAAACAAAACAAAGAGGCTTAGGCAAGCCTGTTTCAAGGCAAATTACAAGAAGAGAAAATTGTTGGGCATGAATATTAATACACAATGTACGTCAAGTGGAGCGTGCAGTCGTTCAAGTCTGGATGCGACCATTACAAACAATCAGGATTGTTATGAAGACGATGATGATGCTGAGGAGACTAAATCCCTTCTATTCTGTGACTCTTACTCTTCTTCCAACATCATGTTATAGACAAAGTTACCTGCTTTTGAGATGCTAGTTAACTGAAGTTTGTTTCGGCTACTTGTAGAACCTTGTTTTATCCTTTTCCTTGTTTGGTTATAGTATTGTTACATAGGCTGTTAATTCCTTACTACAAAAGTGCAGTTTCTTTTTTGTTTCTTCTGGGGCTTTATGAATTAGGCTCGTACACTTTAAGGTTTTTTTTTTTACAATTAAGTAGGTAGAACTCTATGCAATTTGGTCAAAAACCTTGTAGGTTGAACCAGTTTTAGTTGTAAGCAACTAATGAATGGTTAAGCTATTCTTTTAATCTCCTTTAGAATCAATAATTATTTCCTGATTACTAGGTCTGAGTTACTATTTAGGTAGAATTTTAGGATTAAATTGTGGTTGTGAATAAGCTAATTATGGAACTCTTCGGGTTTCATATCATTATATAACATGGTGTAAAAAATGTATATTTATATATTTCACCGTTGAAATTGTAAAATTTGATCGTGTTGATTTGTTATGTAATAAAAAGATTATGAATGTAATTCTTACCATATTATAAAATAAATAAATTCCTATTTTATTTAAAATTTACTGTTCTAGTTATTAAAGCAAGGGATATACATTGAATTTGAGAAATGAATTATTATTCTTAAGCTTAATAAGAGTCTATATACCAAAATGCTAATTTAGCATGTTATTTATTCTAAATTTTAGTTGAATTATTTGAAATGTTTAATCTCTAAGTTATTGCATGTATTTGAAAGTTTATCTAACATGCACTATAATTGATTCTAAATTATTAGCTGAATTATTTGAAATGCATAATTTGTAAGTCATTGTTTGTAATTAAAAGTTTATCTAACATGCACCAATAGTGACTGTGGTTGCGGAGATGTAGAAAATGGTGTTACTCTTAAGCACATAAACAAAGTGTTAATAACCACCAATTAGAGCAATTTAGAAAGATATTAATGCTCAAAGAAATATCCATTGTAAGAGTAATAAGGATAAAAAAAAGGCGTTATATTTTATTCATTAATAAGTGAATGATGAAATGTTTGAGAAAATAAAAGGAGCAACTACAGCAAAGGAGGCTTGAGATACTTTAAAAACTCATTCAAATTAGGAGTAGATAAAGTTATAAATGTGAGACTCCAAATCTTGAGAAGTCATTGTGAACTTATTTTCTTAAGTTACATATGTGCCCCCACTTTGCTTATTTTCTTTATTCTTTGATTGTTTAACTGATTTAGTTAACTTCTTTGCTTAATTTACCATTCTATTCAACTTAATGTTTTACACATTACTTATTAATATCAATAAGAATAAAAGTAATAGTAATAATATAATTTGTTATCATGAAATATGTATCTTAACATCTCAATTGAGATAATTCCTGATAATGCTATTGAAAATAATGAGGCTTTGGAGCATTGTACTATATTTATAGATCACGAAATAGTGATATTTGAAAAGGCAATTTAAGTCTTCAGATGGGTGAATTTGATGAATGAAGAAATAAAGGCAATCAAAAGAAACAATACTTAGGAGCTTAATGATATTTCATGAGGTCACAAAGCTATTGATGTGAACTATAGTTTCGAGACACATAGAAAGCCTAATATTGAGGCAAAATGATATAAAATGAGATTGGTTACAAAGAGACCTTTGAAGAAGAAGTCTTTGTGAGATAACCTCTTGGATTTACATAAAAAGTCATTAAAGATAAAGTGTACAAACTTAAGGAAGTGTTATACATCCTTTACCAAGCACCAAGAGCATGAAACAAATGTGTTGATTCAGTTTTTTATAATAATGGATTCTAAAAGTATCCATTCAAACATATGTTATATTTAAATGTTAATAGCTCTAATGATATCAACCTATTGTGACTCTAATTAATGATTTAATTTTTATTGGCAACAATCCCAGAAAGATCAAAGACTTAAAGGAATTTATAATGTGTGAGTTTGAGATTATAGATCTTGGCTTAATGATATATTTTCTTTACATAGAGGTTCTTTAAATAGAAGATGTAGTATTTATTTGCTAAAAAGGATATGTTATTGAACTACTAAAGAAGTTTCATATGCTTGATTGTAATCCTATGAAAATTCTGGTATAAGTTAGAACAAAATTATCTAAAGAAGGTAAAGATGCACCTGCCAAGTTTATATATTTCAAACAAATTATTAAGAGCTTAAAGTAACTCATGTAATAAAGTCCAATATGTTAAGTAAAAATGACTTTACTTAAATATGATTTTGATGTATAACAAAGAAACAAAATAAAAGTAGTTAGAAAAGCAGTCACAGCAAATCAGATGAAGAAAAACAAAAGCAGACGAAGCAATACAAAAGCAGACGCAGACGCAAAGCAGACGCAGACGCAGACAAATTAAAGAGCAGACGCAGACGCAGACGCAAAGTAGACGCAGACGCAGACAAATTAAAAAACAGACGCAGACGCAGACAAATTAAAAAACAGACGCAGAAGCAAAGTAAAACAGACAAAGACGTGAATAGTAAAACAGACGCAAAAGAAGAAAAGAAAGCAGACGCAAGAGTCAGTTCGGGTTAGTTACAGAACTCAACTGATTAACTGTTTATTTCAAGATTCAAGAAGCAAGAATCAAGAAGCAGTTGGAGACAAAGTCTATAAATATAAGTCGAAGTCGAAGATTGCAAAGTTAGTTGAAATGCTAGTTGAATTACATCTACGCGATCGTAAAAAGCATTTTTGTGAGATCACTGTGCAAATTAGCCTCGAGCTAATCTTACTGTAACAAGCTTTCATATACTTTTGAGAAAGTAGTGCAGATAGCCTGCAGAGGCTAAGTGTGAAAGAATACTGATTGTAGAGACCTGAAGAGGCTCGGGAAAGAATACTTGTGAAAGTTCAAGAGATAGTGAAATCTCAGAAAGACTTCTGAGGACTGGACGTAACTCACGGTTTGGGGTGAACCAGGATAAATCTATGTGTCGACTACTTCTATCCCTATCTCTCTTAGATTCAAGTTTTATCATTACTTAGTTCGCAATCAAAGTTTCCAAAGTTTTGATTAATTAGAATCTATCGGAAGTTCTATAAAGGAACTTTATCTTTAACAATCGTTTTTGAAAGAGTTTTCAAAAAGGGGAATACACAATTCAACCCCCCCTTCTCGTGCATTCTTATATCGTACTTAAGCCTTGTATTAACGTGTGATTCACTTCAATTGGTATCAGAGCCTGGTATCCAAGGATCACTATAGCAAAGTGTGGATCAAAGATAATGGCGGAATCACATATATACATTGCAGAGGGTGCCTCAGTCACTAGACCTCCAGCATTTAACGGAGAAGACTATCATTACAGGAAAGATAGGATGCGGCTATTCATAGAGTCTACTCATGTCGACCTTTGGGATGTGATAGAGAATGGACCTTATACACCCGTAGATGAAGATGGGAATTCAATTCCACGAATTAGATGGACGGCTGACCAGAAGGCGAGGATTCAGCTGAACTCAAATGCGAAGTTCTTCTTGACGTGTGCCCTAAGTAGGAGCGAGTATGATAAAGTCCACGGATGCGACACCGCAAAGGAGATGTGGGACATATTGTCAATTGCTCACGAAGGCACAAGTCAAGTCAAAGAATCCAAGATAAGCATTCTTGTGCACCAGTACGAGCTTTTCAAGATGAAAGATGAAGAATCTATTGATAAGATGTTTGGAAGATTTCAAGCAATTGTTAATGGATTGAAAGCTCTTGGAAGAACGTACAACAATCAAGATCATGTTCGAAAGATCTTAAGAAGTCTTCCGAAGAGGTGGAGACCTAAAGTAACTGCGATGCAGGAAGCCAAAGACTTGAGCATATTAAAGCTTGACGAGTTGCTTGGATCCTTGAAGATTCATGAAGTTGAACTCGATGCTGAAGACAAGCCCAAACGGGACAAGTCGATAGCACTGAAGGCCGGTCAAAAGAATCACAAGACTCAACGGAGGAGGAAGTCATCGAAAGCGTTAAAGATTGAAGAATCAAAGAATGATGACTCCAGCCAGTCAGAACAAGAGTCAAGTGATAAAGATGACGAGTTATCTTTCATTTCTAGAAAGATAAGACGCATGTGGAAGAAGAAGTCCAAAGAAAATAAGACCTTCAAGAAGAATGGCAAAGATGATGTTAAACCAGAGAAGTCATCTGTCATCTGCTACGAGTGCAATCAGCCTGGACACTACAAGTCTGAATCTCCTACTCTAAAGAAGAAACCAAAGAAGAGTAGAGAAGGCAAGAAGAGCATGATGGCAACGTGGGAGGACCTAGATTCATCAGAGTCAGATACAACAGGTTCCGAATCGTTTGAACAAGCAAACATCTGCCTGGTAGCCGAGGAAGAAAGTGATGAGGAGGTAAAAACTGATTACGATAATTTGCATGAAGCTTATTCAGAACTGTTAGAAGATTATCATGGTATTCTGAAATAGTATAAACTGTTAAAGAAGAAGTATGTAGAAAATATTAGACATACAGAAGAAATAGAGAGAGAAAATATCTGTCTAAAGAAGCAATTAGAGGATAAGAAGAAAATTGTAGACAAAACCGATGAGATAAATCAGTTAAAGCTTAGAATTAAAAGTCTTTCATCTGATTTAGCTACATTCACTGAAAGTACCAAGAAAATGAATGAAATGTTAGGAAAATGTAGACATCCAAGCGATAAAACCGGATTAGGGTTTTCGGATAATAAGTCTCATTATATTAAGAAGCCTCTTTCTCATAATAAAGGGAATTACCAAACACGTTTTCATCAACAGTTTAAGAAAAGTCATCAGAGAACTCATTATATGCATACTACTAACAAGAAAGGACCCAAGAAAATCTGGGTACCAAAGAATAAAATAGTTTCTCCTGCAGATATCTTTCCTTGGAAGATGCGGCAAGCACCATTGGTATTTAGACAATGGATGCTCGCGACATATGACGGGAAGAAGATCTATATTCCTAGAACTTCAGTAAGAAGGGAGGATCGGTAACTTTCGGAGACAACCAGCTGGGCAAGATCATTGGAATCGACAGAATAGGTAAAGATTCCTTTGCATGCATAAATAATGTACTGCTTGTTGATGGTCTGAAACACAATTTAATTAGTGTCAGTTAATTGTGTGATTCTGGTTTCACAGTTACATTCAATCAAAATCTTTGTGAAGTCAGAAACAAAGATGGGTCTATACTCTTTTCTGCCAAGAGAAGAATTAATCTTTATAAAATTGATTTAGAAGATTTTCACAGTCAAAATGTTTCATGTTTTCTATCTTCTGAAGAAGAAAGACTAATCTGGCATAAAAAGCTAGGTCATGTCTCTTTTAAACACATTTCAAAGTTGGCAAAGCATGATTTTATAAGAGGTTTACCAAAAATGAGTTTTGATAAAGAATTTTTCTGTGAAAGCTGTTTGAAGGGAAAACAAGTTAAAACTTCTTTTTCTTCTAAAAATTTTGTAACATCTTCTAGACCTTTAGAGTTGTTATTGTTGATGACTTGTTTGAAAGAAATATTGACTTGTTATTGTTGATGACTTTACTCGATTTTGTTGGATATTGTTTTTGTCACACAAAGATGAATCCTTTAAGTGTTTTAGGACCTTATCCAGAAAGTTACAGAATGAAAAAGGAATATTTATAGCCAGTATCAGGAGTGACTATGGTGGAGAGTTTGAGAATGAGAAGTTTAGATTATACTGTGAGGAGAATGAAATTTTCCACAATTTCTCTGCTCCTAGGACTCCACAACAGAATGGAGTTGTTGAAAGAAAGAACATGACGATTCAAGAGATGGCTAGGACCATGCTATGTGAGATGAATCTTCCTAAGTACTTCTGGGCAGAAGCTGTGAATACAACATGCTATATTCAGAATAGAATTCTGTTGCGACCCATGTTGAAGAAGACTCCGTATGAGTTATGGAATGGAAGAAGACCGAACATATCTTACTTTCATCCATTCAGGTGCAAATGTTCTATTCTTAATACAAAGGAGCTGTTGGATAAATTCGACTCAAAGACCTATCCAGGAATCTTTCTAGGCTACTCATCATCGTCTAAGGCTTTTTGGGTGTACAACCTTATATCAAAGACAGTTGAGGAGACCATCCATGTCAAGTTTGATGATAGTTCCCAACCCCATAAGGAAGATGACATGGAGAGTGAAGGTCCTTCAAAGAACTTAGATGACACAATAGAAACTTCAGCACCAGGTACTCAAGTAGACAAAGTTGAAGATATTCCAGAAACTATTGGACTGAAAAGAGACTGAAAATATAAAAGTTCTCATCCAGAAGAGTTGATTATTGGAGAGACCTCAGAGTTAGAACAAGGTCCAAATTCAGAAGAGAAGCTAATGTGGCTTTCATATCTGAAATAGAGCCTAAGAAGGTTGAGGAAGCTCTTCGGGACGAAGCTTGGGTGTTAGCCATGCAAGAGGAGCTGAATCAGTTTATTAGGAACAATGTTTGGTCCTTAGTTCCGAAACCCCCTAAGAAATCCATCATAGGAACCAGATGGGTCTTTAAGAATAAGTTAGACGAATCAGGAAGAGTAAGTCGGAATAAGGCTAGATTAGTAGCACAAGGCTATAATCAGCAAGAAGGAATAGACTACAATGAGACACATGCTCCAGTAGCAAGACTTGAAGCCATTAGGATATTGCTGGCATATGTGGTTTGTCATAATATAAAGCTCTTTCAGATGGACGTGAAGAGTGCCTTTCTGAATGGCTTTATAGACGAAGAGGTGTATATTAAGCAACCACCTGGTTTCGAGGATGTTAAGAATCCAGACCATGTATATAGACTTCATAAAGCCTTATACGGCCTGAAGCAAGCTCCTAGAGCTTGGTATGATCGTCTGAGTACTTTTCTCTTAGAGAATGGTTTTACTAGAGGTCAAGTTGATATGACGCTCTTTAGGAAGAACTATGAGAGTGAATTCATTATAGTACAGATCTATGTTGATGATATTATTTTTGGTGCTACTTCGAAGAAATTATGCATGAAGTTTGAGAGTCTCATGAAAAATGAATTTGAAATGAGTATGATGGGTGAGTTAAAATTCTTTCTTGGGTTGCAAGTTAAGCAAACCGAAGAGAAAATCTTTATCCATCAACAAAAATATGTCAAAGAATTGTTGTGTAAGTTTGACATGCGTAATGTGAAGCCAATGGCTACTCCGATGCATCCTTCAAACCTTTTGTCGAAAGATGAAAATGGTAAGAAGGTGGATCAAACCCTATATAGAGGGATGATCGGTTCTTTACTGTATCTTACAGCAAGTAGACCTGATATATTATTCAGTGTATGCTTGTGTGCAAGGTTTCAGGCTGTTCCTAGAGAGTCTCATTATATTGCTGTTAAGAGAATTATGAGATATCTCGCAGGTACTACTGATCTTTGCTTTATGTTTGAGAAAGGTAAAGATATCAGGTTAATCGGATATTGCGATGCGGACTATGCCGGAGATAGAATCGAAAGGAAGAGCACAAATGGAGGATGTCACTTTCTTGGCTCGAACTTAGTTTCCTGGTCAAGCAAGAGACAAAGCTCAATTGCTCTATCAACTGCAGAAGCAGAGTATATGTCTGCCGCAAGCTGTTGCTCACAGACGTTGTGGATCAAATATCAACTTGAAGATTTTTCAATTCAAGAAGAGAAGATTCCAATCTATTGCGACAACACCAGTGCAATCAATTTGTCAAAGAATCCGATTCAGCATTCGAGAGTGAAGCACATTGAAGTCAAACATCACTTCCTGAGAGACTATGTTCAGAGGAAGGCGGTCAAACTACAGTTCATCGAAACAGAGTATCAGTGGGCAGATATCTTCACTAAACTATTGAGTGAAGAACGGTTCCAGAAGATCAGGCGCAACCTTAACATGGTTATATTAAGCGAACAGTCAGGCTAAAGGGACGTCAAAATTAACGGCGTTAGAAACAGTGAGTTACAGCTGGTAACTTCTTTAACAAGGAAGTTTTGGAGGGAAACGTTTCATGATCTTTAGAATCCCGACGATTCTAGGGCACGCGTGATAAGACCCTTCGAGTAGCCTGAAGTTGAAATCGTTGCAATTATTCTCATCTACAGATGGTTCACCTTGCTTTCCAAATTCTCTCAATCATCCTACCTCTGAAGAACAAGCTTACCAGAATCAGTTACTACTCAGAAACAATGGAGGCAGCTATGATTTTCGGAAGGCATGTTGATTTCGAGTCACTAAGAAAGGACGGAATGGACGTAGAACCTGAGATTGAAAGAGCTGGGTGGAGGAACTTCTTCCAGGTACGAGAACCAGTATACACTAATGAGGTTTTTGACTTTTGGAAAATGCTCAACTTGTAGACAACACCATCGTCTCCTTAGTAGACGGGATATCTGTTGTTGTGTCAAAGGAGTTGATAAGGAAGGTGACCGATTGTCAATCGGTTGGTGAAGCTCTATCAACCAAACCTAAGTGGATGACAACGGTTAACATGAAGGAAGAAGATGTTAGCAGACAGTTGTATGGAGTGAATGAACCTTCGGAAAGGAAGACCTCGAGTCTGGTCCCGAAAGCTAGGGTTCTTCATGCAATTTTTTTTAATTGCATCTTACCCAGAGCAAGTTCAAGGCACTTAGTGAGCACCCTGGATGAACAATGTTTGTTCTATCTACTGAATCGTCATCCTATTGACTTACCCTTCTTAATCTTTCACTATATTATTAAGGGGATGAAGGATACAAATACTATCCTTACGGCATGCTTCTAACAAGGATTTTTAAGGAATCCGGAGTCCTTCTACATAGAGGAAATAAAAGGATTGTACCTGTGAAGAGTACTATTGACTCAATCACTATACGACGAATGGGTCTGAGAACAGTGACTACAGAAGAAGCAGAATCGACAAAGAAAGCTAGAATTGAGGGGGAGCATAAATTGAAGAAATCTCCCGCAACAAGTTCCAGATCTCAAGGAAGCATGAGTATGTCAATAGAAGAAAGGAGAAGATTATATAGAAGGCCTTTGCTAAAACAGGCGTGTCCTCAAGAAGAGTATGATATAGCTCGGAGGACAGACGAAGGTGCGACAAAAAAAAAGGGGAGAATCTTTTGGGTGAAATCACTAAGAAATCAAGGAGATCACCTAGGATTCGAACTTTAAGGCAACAAGAAGAGAGAAGAGCCAGAGAGCAGGAACAAGTAGAAGCCTCTGGATCTCGCGCACCAAAGGCCACAAGATCTCTCGTCTCAATTTTGGAAGAAGAATCAGCCAAACAGAGCAAGGAGACTGAGAAGAAGAGAAAATCGGAGTCTGAGATACAGAAGTCTCAAAGTCAGAAAACTCCGAGAATAAAGACTAAAGTAGTTAGCCGAAGGAGGAGGAGTTTGTCCACTCCTGTGGAAGCTATTCAAGAAAAGAACATTCCCATTGTTGAGCAACCGGAGGAACCAGTGGAGCCTAGCCTGGCTCAGACTACTCCTGTTGATGATCAACAAGAGGTCACAGCAGATTCAAGCTCAGTGAAGGTACCATTGGAGAAATCTGTTGAACCTAGTCTGGTCGTTCATAACTACTCCGAATTTTTGAGAAAGGATAAGTTTGAAGTCAGACTGGTTGAAGTGGTGACCAGGAGGAGTACTGCAATTGCCATCTGCAGTCAACCAAGAAGGGAAATAAAGGCTATCTTACAACCTATTTTGATAAATAATGAGACATGGCATATATTGAATGAAGACGAAAGGAATTTCTATGATACCTTGAGGTATGCTGCTACAAAGCCATACCCTACGAAAATGTCTTCTCGACCATGCACTATTTATCCAGTTACTATAACAGTCTATAATAAAGGTTGTACCAGGCATTCAGCCAAGATATCCTCTGGATATGAATAAAGGGAAAAAGAAGTTGTATCCAGAAGAAATCAATGATGATCTGTCCGCAGATCAAATAGCAGAAGAAGTGCGGAAAATTGATGAAGCATGCACTTCTAGAGAGAATTCAGATGGAGCAAGTTGTAGCTTTACAGACAAGAATGAACAATGTCCAGTAGGGGGAAGGTTGGTTACAGGAACCTTCAGTGAATCCCTGGTGCAGACAGTTATGCTTATTAGGCCTTTATCTAATATACTGTCAATTCTGTTGGATCGGAAAAAGAAAGCATGCTTAGTATGGAGAAACGATAGATTTCAAAACTTTTTAAGAAATCATCTTGCAGCGGAAGCAATATATCCAAATCAACATGCTAATCCATACATGATATGGTATAAGGATAATAAAACCAAGAACAAGATAAAAGGAATTACCGACTCCTTCGCCATGACTTTAAATCCTCGCCGCTATCCTCTCCTTCTTATATCCAAATCCTTTGCCTTTGAGTCTTTTCCTTTAGCAATCTATCTTCTTCCTTGTTGTAGTATCCTCAACTAATTAGATTTACCACTTGTTCTTCAAGGACAACTAGGTTAACAAAATCCTTTGGTGGGAAAGGAGAAGAAATATTTGGAGGAGATTTTCTTAGAAGAAGAAGAACCGAAATTGAAACTCTTTCAATTCTTTCACTTAGAAATTTCGGTTCTACCTTGCATGAAAGGAGAGAATGTCTAAAAAACATGCAAGAACCCTTTCTTACCTCTCAATTTCGAAATATGCATGAATGGAAAGAGTGAGAGGCATCCAATGCATCACTTCTTACATTAATCACTCATCAAATAGCCAATAAATGAGACTTACTTCATTTATCTTTAAAATGGCTATTTGAAAAGACCATAACCTATAATTGAATACCCACTTCAGTTTTGGCAAGAAGAAAGAAGGAAGATGGTCCATCTAATGCACATCTTTCATCTTTAATCTAATGAATGCAAATAGGTTACATGCCAACATTAAAAGCCAACCATTAAACCATTTAATGGTAAGTTCATAACTCCATTTAATAATGATGAACCATAATAAAGACCATCTTTATTTAGTATTTTAATGTCAAATGTGTGGTTACACATCTAACCTAACACAATTTCGAAATTGCTTCTTCTCCATTTAAAAAATTGTTTTAATATAATTAATCTAATCAATTACATTAAACCAAAACAAGCCCATTTTAAATGAACATATGGGCTTCCAATTAACCATTAATTAGTATAAGCCCATCATTCAATTATGGACTTCTAAAGCCTCCAAACTACTTCTTACTTAGCTTGATAACCTTCCTTAAAGTCAAGTGGGGAATCTTATTGGACTTTGATAATTCAAGCTCCAATAAGCCCAGAAATAATTCAATCTCATTGGAATTAATTCTAGCTTATTAACTAAATGTCATTCCACTAAAGACAATTAGTTGAACTCTTGAATTATTAAATATTATGAGAATATGTCCAATTGCAAACCCTATTTAGAACCTTATTATAGCCATCCGCACAATAAAGGGTAAAATTACCGTTTTGCCCTTATGTTGGTTTTTCCTTCTAGATCTCTCATTTTACTTTATATGGTGATTAACACATAAGATCTCATCTTAGTGTTAAGACTTGATGGGTAGCTAGTCCATCAAACTATCGGCGCCATTTAATCACCAAATCTCCTTAAAACATCTATAAAAGATGATAACACTATAAACTCTTTATTTGAGTGAATGTTCTCGATACATGTTTCAATTAATAATTCCAACATGCGCATAATCGGATTAATACCTATAAAATCCATTCCGATCATATCAAGAATTATAATGAAACACGATGAGTTCACCACTCATCAAGATTGTGGTTCATAATAAGCGAATGCTTAAGTTGTATGTTTTAAGATTAAAGTAACTACCACTTTATTCTTGAAAACATACTTGATTCCGATTCATTTAATAGTGCCATTATCGATAGTCTACTACTATCATGATATGAAACTCATCATTCCCTTTAAGTAAACTCCTTTACTTATATGGAGATAAATCGCAACACTACGCCTAAACCATAATCAAACGACCAACTTGATTATTCAATGTGAATCAATTAATTGATTCTAATAATATACATGTTTCCCATACATCTCTATGTATATGTATATTACTTACAAATGAATCTTGGTACCTTATGACCAGATATATAATGCTCATACAGATAAAATCAAACTCTTTTGTTTTATTAATAATAAATATTTTCATTACAAAATCAGAATCAAGAAGATAAAGTTACATGCAAATACACTTGCTTTCCGTGGCACTATATTTACATAACTCCAACAATCTCCCACTTGCCCTAAAGCAAGTTTGACATATCCTTCATTCCCATCCCTTCTAGGTGACCCTCAAAGCTCTTTTGAGTCAAAGTTTTATGAACGGATCGCAAGGTTTTGCTCTGTAGAATCTTTACCACATCCACTTCTCCACGTTGTATTATCTCCTTATGAGATGATACTTTTAGCTCAATGTGTTTGGCAGCTTTGTGGTTCCGAGGTTCTTTAGAATTAGCCACCGCCCCACTATTATCACAATAAAGTGTAATGGCTTTTTGCCTCCGAACTACCTCCAAATCATTTAGAACTTCCGAGCCGATCGCTTCCTTTATCGCTTCACAAGCAACAACATACTCAGCCTCCATAGTCGAATCAGCAATACAAGATTGCTTGACACTCCTCCAAACTATGACTCCACCTCCTAAAGTAAATATAGAACCAGAAGTTGATTTCCTTGAATCAACATCGATTGGAAATCATAATCCGTATATCCCGCCGGAATAAGATTACTTCCAGAGTAAACAAGCATTAAGTTCTTCGTCCTACGAAGATACTTAAATATACACTTATCCGATTCAATGTTTCATTCCTAGATTGGACTGAAATCGCTACTAGCCCATCGCGTAATGTATATCCGGTCTAGTGCACAAAGATTGCATACATCAAACTACCAACCGCCAAGCATATGGAATGTTACGCATGCGCTCAACCTCCTCTTGGGTTTTAGGTGCTTGTTCCTTTGAAAGTTTGATTCCATGTCTAGTAGGAGTGAAACCCTCTTGGAATCTTGCATGGCGAAGTTATTGAGCATATTCTCAATATAGGTTAGTTGAGACAAAACTATCTTCTTGTTCTTACGATCCCTTATAAGTTTGATCCCTAGAACATAGGTAGCCTCCCAAATCCTTCATTGAAAATCGCTCATTCAGCCATCCTTAACCGCAGATAACATTCCCCACCATTCCCTAATGAGCGTAATGTCATCAACATACGGATTAGGAAAGTAACCTTACCTTCTTGTATTCTTTTGTAAACACAAGGCTCATCTAGGTTTTGTATGAACCCATAGGTTTTGATAGCCTTATCAAACCTAATGTTCCAAGACCTAGATGCTTGCTTAAGTCCATAAATGGACCTTTGCAACTTGCAAACCTTATGCTCATTACCTAGCTCAATGAATCCTTACGGTTGGGCCATATAAATAGTCTCCTCAAGATCTCCATTCGTAAATGCGGTCTTGACATCCATTTGCCATATTTCATAATCGAAAAAGGGTGCTATGGCCAAAAGAATCTGATGGACTTAAGCATGGCAACCGGAGAAAAGTCTCCTCGTAGTCTATACCCTCCTTTTGAGTATAGCCTTTAGCTACCAATCTAGCTTTAAAGGTCTCTACCTTTCCATCCGATCCCTTTTCCTTTGTAGATCCATTTACACCCTATGGTTTTAGACACGGTGGTAGATCTACAAGGACCTGCATTTCATTAGTATACATAGAATCTATTTCGATTCCATTGCTTGAGCCATTTTCCGCATCAACATCATTAATAGCTTTGTGTATACGTAACGGATCTGTTTCTTCTTAGTCCGAGATGGCAATTAAGCCTTCTCCTAAACCCAGATACCTATCTGGTTGTCTCACAACCCTCCCACTACGCTTAGGCACATCTTGATGTTCGGGTTGCACTTCGATTTAACTCTTCAATCCATTTCAACATCTTGTTCATCATATCCAAAACAACTCTTGGTTTGGATGAAATTGCTAACTCCTTTAGTACTACTTCACTTCTTCCTTTGTGATTTCTCACAAACTCTTCCTCTAAGAAGTTTGCATTTGTAAACACAAATACCTTCCTATCATGAGGACCGTAAAAATAGACCTCGAGTTCGTAGGATATCCTACAAACAAACATACTTGACATTGGTTCCATCTTTGTGGATTCAGGCTTTAGAATATGGGCTGGACATCCTGAAGTCCTCAAGTGCCTCAATGAAGGCACTCGGCCATCCACAACTCCCTAGGTGTTTTAGGCACCGATTTGGATGGAGCAAAGTTAAGAAGATATGTTGCCGCTTGTATGGCATATCCCGTAACGATTCTGGAAGGCTAGCATAGGACATCATTGATCTTACCATTTCCAATAGAGTTCTATTTCTCTCTCGCTACACCATTTCATTGAGGTGTACGAGAGTCGACAAATTGAAACAATTCCATTGTCAATTAAATATTCTGGAACTCTCCAGATAAATACTCACCACCTCGATCCGATCAAGTCGTTTTAATGGCTTGCAAAGTTGCTTCTCGACTTCACTTTGAATTCTATGAACTTTTCAAAAGATTCACTCTTTTATGCATCAAATACAAATAGCCATGTCTTGAGTAATCATCTATAAAAGTTATGAAATATTCATAACCTCCTCTAGCTTGTACATTCATGGGCCCACACATCAAGATGTACCATGTCCAATGTGGATTCAAATATGTTTCCTTTAGAAGGAAATGAGGCTTTTGTCATTTTCCTTCAATACAAGATTCACAGGTGGGTAATGGATCACTATCCAAGCCCATAAGGATCCCATCCTTTACTAGCCTGTCAAGTCTTTTCTGATTAATATGACCCATCCTTAGATGCCACAGATACTTTGAATTAATGCTAGAGATATTGGATTGTCTTGGTTTTATCAATTCTGTGGTGTTTAGTGAGCCTTTCATAGGTTCTATAAAAAACAATCCCTGTTTAATTATCGCTTCACAAATAAAATCCTTATTCTCATATATTGAAACAACTTTTTCAAAATATAAGGAATAGCCAGATTTTATTAGACAAAAAACAGAAATCATGTTCCTTATAATCATTGGCATGTAATAAACATCCTCCAAATATAACCTATGACCACTAGGAAAGTCCAAGATAACTACTCCCACCGATTCTGCTGAAACATAGGAACCATCTCGCTATCTTAACTTGAAACGGCCTTTAGAAGTCTTTTCTTTCATTGAACCCCGCAAAGAATTACAAACATGGTTAGTGGCTCCTGAATCTAATATCCAAGAAGTAGATAAATATGTCACATTTCTAGTTCCTAACAAACTTAGGAAGCCCATACCTTGTTTGCTTTTGAGGGACTCTAGTAGATCGGACAGTTTCTTTTCCAGTGGCCCATCTCATCACAAAGGAAACACTTTCCTTTGATGTTCTCTTTGACCTTCTTTTTCATGGGTTTGGCCTTGACCCTATTTGGGCCTTCTTTTCATGGACCCTTCTTCTTTCCTTGCCCTTACCTTGGCTTAGAAGAAGAAGCTACATTAGCTTCGCCCATGAGCCTTAATATTCAATATTTCCTCCGTGCTCGGAGGGTATTCATCAACTCACTCAAGGTGTAATCCTTGTTGTTGAGCTCATAGTCCAACTTAAACTGCTGAAAAGAAGAGTTTAAGCTATTGATGATTATAATCATCTGCGTGTCCGCATCCATATCCGCCTAAGCATCTCAGCCTCGGTGACCGCAGAGATTACCTTCATCATGTAATCCCGCACCGGCTCACTGTGTTTCTGTCTGAGATTATGAAAGGTTTGGATAGCTTTCACTCTTGCAGACCTAGTCCTCACACCAAACATCTCATGTAGGTGATGGATCATTGCACTAGCAGTTTTCATACAAGCAATTTGCTTTTGCAACATGCCACGATGAAGCTTTAATATAACACTTAGTAGTCTTGTCAAGATTACGCCAACGCCATGTTGTTGGACTTGCTCAGAGTTGCATCTCCACTTAGAGGTGTAGGCTCATTTTCGTTAACACCCATGAAATACGTTCATATTGAAGAACAATGTCAAGGTTACGCTCCATTCATTAAACTTGTCTCCATTTTCCAATTTGTTATTAGTCGAAGCGGGGTGAGTGGATTCATTTTGTGGTTGATTATGTCGAAAATATAAATTATTAAAACATGAGCATACTAGTCAACAATTTATGAAACTTTGTATAAAATCATGATGCATGTATGCATGATGATAGATTTAACAAAACTTAAAAATTACAACATTATACGACGGTTATTTTTCTTATCTATAATGTACTAAGTGACGGTGGGCCATCTTATCTATTAAAAGAAAAGCGGGACCCTCCCACTCAAAAACTACCAAGCATCTCATGCTCAATTTTTAAGAAGCGTCTTAATTTGGTCCATACTTTTACCAATGAGCTACGGTGGGCGGTTTATTGATAAAAATGTTGAGTGTATAACCATTTGATTCATTCACTAAAGATACCTACAAATCATGCCTCGGTGGGAGGTCACATTTGCTAGCATTAAGTGGACTTATCCTTAAGGAGACCCAAACCATGCAAGATCTAGGATCCATGCCCTCCGATGGGGAGTAACACTTCACCACATGCAAACAAGCCATCATTTGGAGACCGTGGACTCTCACAGAGCATCCTCTCTCACTCAATCTTTTGGGCTTTAAGTTTTAAATACCATCTTGTCTAGATGCAATTTATTATCCATCCTATATTGTTTCATTATATATCTCATACATAATGAATGCATGGCAAGGCCTAGGGTTGGCAATTTTCTAAATGACATGCAATCACATAATATCACATATTACAAGCATTCATTTCTCCATTCATCACATGAACTAATAAAGCCACTTTTGATTGTCCATCCTAGAAACATAAAATAATTACAAGCCTTTTAGGCCCAAATTATGCTTCTTCATCTTGGATCTTCCGCTTCGAACTCTTCGCTAACATGATCCGGCCCATTCGGTAAACAAAATGTAATGGCATTTATGAAATTAGAATTTTGTCATTTTGAAAAATAAAATTACAGCACTAGATTTTAGAAAACCAAATCTTTGTTTTGACAAAAATCCCAGCACTTGTTTTATTAAAACCAAACTCATTTCATGAAAATTAAAAACAGCACTTAGTATTTTAGCAAAACCGAAATTGGATTCTTTGAAACAAAAAACCAGCACTTGTTTTCCAATCATAACTGAAATATGATTCATTGAAATAAAAATTCCAGCAACTTAGTTTTCACAAAACTTATGCCAAAACACAAAAGAATACACCGAAAATTTTACCTTTCTATTTCTTCAATCCATGGCTGCTCCTTCTTCATCATTACATCAATTTGTACATTACAAAATAAAATAAAATAGAAAAAAGAAACCAAGGAGGAAACATGGTGATGATAGACCACCCTCCTTGTTACAACCAAATGAAGAAATCTTACAAGATAAAATTTAACTTCTATGGACAACCAAAAGAGCAACATACACCATATATATTTCTATCACATAAAATATGCAGTATACATAAAAGATTGCCAACCCATGCATCCACCATATAGGAACCGAAATCATGCATGAAAAGCGGCTCGATACCAATTGTTGGATCGAAAAAGAAAGCATGCTTAGTATGGAGAAACGATAGATTTCAAAACCTTTTAAGAAATCATCTTGCAGCGGAAGCAATATATCCAAATCAACATGCTAATCCATACATGATATGGTATAAGGATAATAAAACCAAGAACAAGATAAAAGGAATTACCGACTCCTTCACATGACTTTAAATCCTCATTGCGCTATCCTCTCCTTCTTATATCCAAATCCTTTGCCTTTGAGTCTTTTCCTTTAGCAATCTATCTTCTTCCTTGTTGTAGTATCCTCAACCAATTAGATTTACCACTTGTTCTTCAAGGACAACTAGGTTAACAAAATCCTTTGTTGGGAAAGGAGAAGAAATATTTGGAGGAGATTTTCTTAGAAGAAGAAGAACCAAATTGAAACTCTTTCAATTCTTTCACTTAGAATTTCGGTTCTACCTTGCATGAAAGGAGAGAATGTCTAAAACCATGCAAGAACCCTTTACCTCTCAATTTCGAAATATGCATGAATGGAAAAGTGAGAGGCATCCAATGCATCACTTACATTAATCACTCATCAAATAGCCAATAAATGAGACTTACTTCATTTATCTTTAAAATGGCTATTTGAAAAGACCATAACCTATAATTGAATACCCATTTCAGTTTTGGCAAGAAGAAAGAAGGAAGATGGTCCATCTAATGCACATCTTTCATCTTTAATCTAATGAATGCAAATAGGTTACATGCCAACATTAAAAGCCAACCATTAAACCAATTAATGGTAAGTTCATAACTCCATTTAATAATGATGAACCATAATAAAGACCATCTTTATTTAGTATTTTAATGTCAAATGTGTGGTTACACATCTAACCTAACACAATTTTGAAATTGCTTCTTCTCCATTTTAAAAAATTGTTTTAATATAATTAATCTAATCAATTACATTAAACCAAACAAGCCCATTTTTAAATGAACATATGGGCTTCCAATTAACCATTAATTAGTATAAGCCCATCATTCAATTATGGACTTCTAAAGCCTCCAAACTACTTCTTACTTAGCTTGATAACCTTCCTTAAAGCCAAGTGGAGAATCTTATTGGACTTTGATAATTCAAGCTCCAATAAGCCCAGAAATAATTCAATCTCATTGGAATTAATTCTAGCTTATTAACTAAATGTCATTCCACTAAAGACAATTAGTTAAACTCTTGAATTATTAAATATTATGAGAATATGTCCAATTGCAAACCCTATTTAGAACCTTATTATAGCCATCCGCACAACAAAGGGTAAAATTACCGTTTTGCCCTTATGTTGGTTTTTCCTTCTAGATCTCTCATTTTACTTTATATGGTGATTAACACATAAGATCTCATCTTAGTGTTAAGACTTGATGGGTAGCTAGTCCATCAAACCTCTGGCGCTAGTTTAATCACCAAATCTCCTTAAAACATCTAGAAAAGATGATAACACTATAAACTCTTTATTTGAGTGAATGTTCCACGATACATGTTTCAATTAATAATTCCAACATGCAGATAATCGGATTAATACCTGTAAAAATCCATTCCGATCATATCAAGAATTATAATGAAACACATATGAGTTCACCACTCATCAAGATTGTGGTTCATAATAAGCGAATGCTTAAGTTGTATGCTTTAAGATTAAAGTAACTACCACTTTATTCTTGAAAACATACTTGATTCCGATTCATTTAATAGTGCCATTATCGATAGTCTACTACTATCATGATATGAAACTCATCATTCCCTTTAAGTAAACTCCTTTACTTATATGGAGATAAATCGCAACACTACGATCTAAACCATAATCAAACGACCAACTTGATTATTCAACTGTGAATCAATTAATTGATTCTAATAATATACATGTTTCCCATACATCTCTATGTATATGTATATTACTTACAAATGAATCTTGGTACCTTATGACCAGATATATAATGCTCATACAGATAAAACCAAACTCTTTTGTTTTATTAATAATAAACATTTTCATTACAAAATCAGAATCAAGAAGATAAAGTTACATGTAAATACACTTGCTTTCCAGGGCACTATATTTACATAACTCCAACAAATTCAAGCTGAAGGAATACCCCTATTAGGAAGACATGTGTTCATGCTACCTACTCCTTTTGACTTAGATCTTCCAGAGTCCGATCTACCAGTTCACCCACCAAGAGTTGAAGTTGTTGAAGATTATGTTCCATCCTCTGACGCATATGCTACAACCATTGCATTTCTCTCAGTAGAAGATGATCAACCTTCTTCACCTAATGACTTGCAAGTTGAAGTTAGACACTTACAAGGAGAAGTCAAAGAGATGAAGGAGATGATGACTGACATGAAGCAAATGATGACAGAACTTTTGAAGAGTCGTCGACATTGATCATTTTTTATTATAACAAATAGGGGGAGAAGAGAATGGAAGATAAAAATTCAAAGTGGTGTGAATGAAGAAGATGCTAACGAAGATAAAAGGAGGAAGACTAATGGAAACATCTGAAGAAAACACATGGAGGAGATAAGTTTTTTTTTCAAGCTGTACATATTTTTCTTTTTACTTGTATAATTTGTTATCATCAAAAAGGGGGAGATTGTTAAGTCAAAATGACTTTACTTAAATATGATTTTGATGTATAACAAAGAGACAAAATAAAAGTAGTTAGAAAAGCAGTCACAACAAATCAGATGAAGAAAAACAAAAGCAGACGAAGCAATACAGATGCAGACGCAGACGCAGACGCAGACAAATTAAAAAGCAGACGCAGACGCAGACAAATTAAAAAGCAGACGCAGACGCAGACGAATTTAAAAGCAGATGCAGAAGCAAAGTAAAATAGATGAAGACGCGAATAGTAAAACAGACGCAAAAGAAGAAAAGAAAGCAGACGCAAGAGTCAGTTCGGGTTAGTTACAGAACTCAACTGATTAACCGTTTCTTTCAAGATTCAAGAAGCAAGAATCAAGAAGCAGTTGGAGACAAAGTCTATAAATACAAGTCGAAGTCGAAGATTGCAAAGTTAGTTGAAACGTTAGTTGAATTACATCTACGCGATCGTAAAAAGCATTTTTGTGAGATCACTGTGCAAATTAGCCGAGAGCTAATCTTACTGTAACAAGCTTTCATATACTTTTGAGAAAGTAGTGCAGATAGCCTACAGAGGTTAAGTGTGAAAGAATACTGATTGTAGAGACCTGAAGAGGCTCGGGAAAGAATACTTGTGAAAGTTCAAGAGATAGTGAAATCTCAGAAAGACTTCTGAGGGCTGGACGTAACCCACGGTTTGGGGTGAACCAGGATAAATCTCTGTGTCGACTACTTCTATCCCTATCTCTCTTAGATTCAAGTTTTATCATTACTTAGTTCGCAATCAAAGTTTTCCAAAGTTTTCATTAATTAGAATCTATCAGAAGTTCTATAAAGGAACTTTATCTTTAACAAACGTTTTTGAAAGAGTTTTCAAAAAGGAAAATACACAATTCAACCCCCCCTTCTCGTGCATTCTTATATCGTACTTAAGCCTTGTATTAACGTGTGATTTCACTTCACAATATTATTTATATAGTGGGACTAATCAACAAGATCTCCTCTCAATCTTTTATGCAAGTTGTCAAGAGAATCATATTGTACTTAAAAAGACACTTATAATCATGGTTCACTTTATCATTCAACAAACAATTTTCTTCTCGTAGGTTACTTTGATAATGATTGGGGTGCATATTTAAATGACCATAGAAATAAGTCAGGATATGTTTTCACTTTCCCTCCTAAAAATTTTCCTTTGTGATTAAAAAATTAATGTTATTATCACACTCTCAATATGTGAGTAGAATATGTAGTTTTAACTTCAAATGTGTTTCAAATAATTTAATTACAAAATTTGATAAGGTAAATAATTTTCCAATAAAAATTCTAAAAGATATTTTAATTGACAATATCTCTATAATTGAATTAAAAGAAACTTTAACACCACAAGGAAAAAGCGATATATTAAGACATTTAATCACTTTCTTATCTATCAAATTGAAAAGAAAGAATTTCAACCATGTATTGCAAGATTAAAGACCAATGTGTTGACATCCTCATAAAACACTGAAGTATGAAGTCTATATGAAGCTAAAGCATATCCTAAGAATGACAATTTTTTTAACAAGATTAATGGAGAAAAATATTAGTGTTAATCTAGATTCACTTGAAAATCAAGTGTTAGTGATTCTTTTATATATCATAGTTGATTAATAATAACTTAAAAATAAGAGTCTAGTTGAGTTATCTATAATATATTTTGTATGAGTTTGTAACCAAGTTGATAAATTGGAATGAGTTTTATAATTTATCTGTTTGTTTAATGATTCTTCTTAGTGCTTTTACAACGTTTATAAAAAACCATAGAATCAGGTGTGTTTTTGGATTTAACTATAATCTATTTGGTTGTAGTGTTTGCAGTTGGTTTAACATATGATATTGTTTGAAATAAAAAATGAAATTGGAATATCACCTAAAATTTAACATTAGAGGTGTACGGTTTTGTACTGGGTCAAGCCAGTTAACTTGATCACACATATCAACTTATGACATCAATATAGTTAGAAGATATGGAGGAGCCTTATTAGATCTTGTTGGATTCATAGTTACATTATACTTGAAAAGTACCATATAGTGCATTGATTGAATAATAAACTCAAGAGGCTAGAAGTTATGTTTCTTGCCAATAAAATATTCTTCTTTTGTTGACTAGGAGAAGGTGATAAGATTAAGGAAGTTTATATGAACCATACCTAAGCCAAAATTTAATTATATTAAAAGGTGAGGTATTTGAATTTTTTTGGATGATATTTCCTATAGAATGTTAGATGGGAATCATAAGTTGAAACAGCCACTATATTGTATAAAACTAGGTCTAGAAGAAAGGCGATATGTTGTATTTTATTGTTAGCCCCTTAACATATGCATGGCCATTTTGCTAGTTATTGGTGAGCCTTGACTAATGTCTAACGAGCATTAGGTATGAAAAAGGCATGCCAGGTGAAAACAAGCATGGTTTGAGCATCAAATGGCTTTTCCGGATCATGAGGTGGGATCAAGCATGGTTCGAGCATCAATTAACTTTAACAAACAATGAGCTATTGATTGACTTAGCTTGAGTGATTTGGAATTTCCTTAGACATCCTTGGTAGGACTAAGGGCGAGTTTGTGCTTAAACGATGGACCATAAATGAGCGAACTAGACCACGGGCATGTATCGATTGGACTATATGCAAATTGGTTTAGAATTAGACTAAGCTTCACTTTTGGATGAAGATCAATGGCGATGTGGAAAAGTTAGTGGAATCAATTACAAAGAAAGTGTAATGATATGGTAAAGAACATGGGTGATGTATCTTATCTTTATTTACCACATGTTAGTTTTACTTAAAAGTGGATAAGTGGTAAGTTATGTAAACCACCCACTAAAGTGGTGCTCTATGCCCCATTTCTTGTATGTTTGTGCAACAAGTCTCCAGATGCATATAAATAGTTCATTTAAGAAAAGGCTTCATTCATTAACAGAGTTGGAGCTTTGGCTTCATTTATTTAGAAAGTTTAAGCTCTTATGTCCTTTGTATCTATTGTGAGTATTATAAAGGTTGACAGTTTTATTGTAAAGTTTTGTGCATTTTTCTCTCCTTATTGCTATCTATTTTCTTTTGTTGGCTTAGTGAATCATGTTGTTTTGTTTTAGCCTTTATGGAAAACACTTAATATAGACAGTTATAATTATCCTGCATGGGAATCGCAGATGAGGGTCTTTATTCAGGCGCAATGAGCAAAAGCATGGAACACGTTAGTACATGGATGGACACTTCCGATGATCACTGATGATAAAGGAGAGGTAGTTTAAAAAGATCCATCTGAATGGACAAGAGTCGAAGAAGAAAGACACTTGGAAGCTCACAAGCAATGCATGTGATATTCAGTGCTGTTGATGAAGGACGCTTCTCAATGATATCACTATGAATCGGCTAAAGAAGCGTGGGATGCTTTGCAGACTATTTATGAATGGTCAAATTTTGTGATAGCATCAAAACTACAGATGTTAGCTATGAGATTTGAAGAACTGAGGATGGATGAAAATGAGACTATCAGAGACTTTCATAAAAGATTGCGAGATATAGCAAATTAGGCACATCAATTGAGGAAGAAATATTCGAATTTGAAACTAGTCAAGAAGACGTTGAGATCACTAACTCCAAGATTTATTCCGAAAATTGTAGCAATCGAGGAGACTCATGACATTAATGACTTGTCATTGGAGAAGGTGATTAGAATTCTTACAAATTTCGAAATGAATTTGTTGAGGGACAATCGAGAGAAGAAGAAAGGATCAGCATTGCAAGCCGAGATTGGTAAAGTCATGAATGACTTAGAAGATGAATCTGATGAGAATGAGGATATAAAGCTATTAACATGAGAGTTCAGTAAGTGGCTGAAGAGAGTGAAAAAGGGCAGATCCGAGTTTAGGCAAAAAGGTGGGAGCTCATCGAACAACAACTTCAAACAAGCCAAAACTCAAAAGGGAGAAAGAAAGGTAAAGAGAATTCAACGCGATGAGTATCAAGGCTTCGGACATGTTCAAGCAGAGTGTGCTAATACCATGAAGAAGATAAAAAGAAAATCCTATACGAGCACTTGGAGTGATAACGAATCTGGAAATGAACAAGAAATTGTAAATAGTGATGCGTTAGTTACTTTGTATAGCAAAAGTCCATTTACTTGTTTAACAGTAACTGAGAAGGAAGTAACTGAAGACGAAAAAGTGAGTAAATTGGGAAATTTCGGGAAAAATGTAGACGATTCATCTCAAAGCTCAATCTCATATTATGACAGTGATGATAGTATTTTAGATGATAAAAAGGAAGATATTTATGAAGCCTATAAGTTAATGTGTGAAAAATGGGTGAAATTTTGTTAAAAGAATAAAAGATCGAAGGAAGAGAATCTCTCCATGAAGAACACCATCTAAGAGTTAGAAAAGAAATTGATGTTGACATCAGATGAGCTTGTTGAAGCTAGAATGAAATTGGTAAGTATTGAAAAGGGATTGAGAATGTTGAACGGAGGCACATAAAAACTAGAAAAGTTAATAGAAATTAGTAAGGTTAAAGGGGATCTTCAAGGCATTGGCTATAAGGGTGAATGCGCTAAAGTAAATGAGGAGAAAAATAATATGTCCAGATCTGTCCGAGAAGAAGAAACAACGAGAAAGAATCAAAGATTTATACCGACGTGTCATTTTTGCGGTGTTATCAGGCATATAAGGCCGAGATGCTACAATATGTTACAAAGATGTTTCAAAGGGTCAAAACCGAAAATCTAGACACTTTTTATTAAATTTCTAGCAACGGCCCATGGTACTGAAGTACACTTGAATTAGAAAGGGTAAAGTACAAGCATAAAAACATAATGAAGGAAAAACAAGAAATTATACAGATTCACAGTTAGTTATTGCTATTAAAGCAACTAGTCAAACAGAGGACAAATCAGTTACTTCAGAAGAAAAAATCGATGACAAAGATAATATGAAAAGGAATAAAGTCCAGTTTGAATTTTTTTAAGAGGCACAGGGAACGTGTGCTTTACATTTTGAAGTATTTTTTTATGTTGTTAAAAAAAAGATTTGTCTTTTTAAGTTCTTTAGTTTTTATGTTGCCATTGTCGTCCTATCTTTTTAGTAGTTTGTATTGTGACTTCTATTTAGCTCCATCGAAGACTCTTCAACTCTCTCATCAGTATGGGTCTCTCTCAAGTATCTCTCTCTCTTTCGAGCATATCTCTCAGTGTTTTGAATGGTGGTAATTTGTCTTCTTGGCGTGCTTATGATTCTTCCACTGCACCTATTGTTGATTATTATGATTATGTGTTTTGATATTGTTTTGTCCTAAGGGGGAGACATCAGATTGTTTATGGTGAATGTTCCATTCAGGGGGATATTTTAAGGTATATGCGTGATTATTCGTCATACTTTTTAGCATCTTTTTATCCCAAGGGGGAGAAATTTGGATGATTAGATAATTGTGATGTTCTTTGGAACTTGATATTTGATTAAGGGGGAGTATTTGTCATATGAATTGTGAATTTGATACTTATATGTCCAATTATGTTATTTATGTGGAGTTCTATTTTTGTGATACAAATGTCAAAAAGGGAGAGATTGTTAGGATATATTGTATATATCTTTTATTTAGTTTGACATTTTAATTGGACATATAAAATATAACTTGTAAGAATTCTACACTACATTGGAGTCTATCATTATGGTGATATTAGAATTATTTTACTGCTAGACATGTTAGTAATTTGATGATGTTTAATTGCTAAATTATGAGAATATTATGGATAGAAGAAAACACATGCAAGGTGGACTCTTCTTACTTGAATTAAAGTGGTGGTTAATTGATGTGCGGTAAAAAAATAATGAAGTTGTGGTTGAATTAAAGTAGGGGTGTTCATGGTAGGGTATCCTGACTTATTTATAAATAACCTGAACCTGAATATGAATGTCAGGTTCGGTAATTTCACGAACCTGAACCTGAACTTAAACCTAAAGAACCTATAAGATCGGTTAACCTATTTTAAGATTCGATTTTCAGGGTAACCAAAACCTATTCATATCAATATATATGACAAAAAATTATAAAAATAATAAGCTCTATTGAAAGTTTATTAAAAAACGAGACATTACCATAAAAACCTTACATAAAGTTTTGTGTTTAATTTTGTTAATATAATGAATAGCAGTCATTTTATATTTAAATTGAGAATAGCAATGTAGTTTGTTCTTATATGAATCATTGATATAGCAACGTAGTTTGTTCTTATATGAATCATTGATATAGCAACGTAGTTTGTTCTTATATGAATAATTGATAAAATTGTTAAAATCACTTGTAAATTCAGTTCTTCTAAACAAAGGTAATTCAATCCAATGGTCTTAATACAAACCTGTAAATTTATGGCTATGATCACTTGAATCACAATTGATCTTTTATCAAATATCGCAAGATGATTTCTTATTACTATGAATCAATGCCGGAACGAATTGCGCTACTAGACCTCATTGATTAAAAAAATAGAACTATTCTTCTATCATCATTAAATCTTATTTTATCATGTTAAAATAAATAATAATAATAAACTAATAAACACAAAAATATCCTTTTCTTATTGCAACTTAGTGTAGAAAATGCAATTAATATCATAATTAAAACTTCAAATATTATATTATATAAAGCGCATTTGTATAAATAAATACAATTCTATAGTCTATTACTAAATCAACTCATTTTTCATTCCTTTATAATAAATAAAACTATGTTTGTATTTGTACAAGACAATATTATTATATGCTTATTATTTATTAGCAACTATATTATATATTTTAAGAATCAGTATTCCTTACTTTTTAATGTTTATAATATCTCATAAATATCTAAGCTAATATATATGCCTTAAAAACTAAAATTGTAGGATTTCTTCATAAATGTGTTTTACACTTATTAATTTATTTAATTAATCTCTAAATGATTATATTATTTTAGTCAATAAATTTTTCTACTAATAGTTTAATACTTGATCAATAATTTTGACACATATTAACTACTATTTAAAGTAGAAGTATTGAGTGTTATGCATTAATTGTTACTTATAATGGCAATGTTCAAGATTAACGTTTAATAATATAGAATTAAAGTATTTTTCCTTTTCTTCTTTTTTTACTCAAGAATTAATATAGTAAATACTAGTGAATTTATTATTATTATTATCCTCTTAAATTATATCTAAATATATGATATGTTTTTTTTATGTTTTAGGTTCAGGTTTAAATCTAAACCTATAAATCAGGTTCGATTCGATTAACCTAGAACTGCAAGTTAGAAACCTGAACCTGAACCTGAACCTTAAACCTAATTTTTTAGGTTCGGTTCGAACCAAACCTAAACTTAGGCTCGGTTAACCTTATTTACAGGTTCGGTTCATGCGGTTCAGGTCCAGTTCACAAGTTTGCGGGTTTTCTTGAACACCCCTAAATTAAAGTGGTGGTTAATTGGTTAAAGTTGGACTCTTATTTGTGTGAAGGATTTGTGTATATCAAAAATCTGCAGTAGACATCTATCTTGAATGGGAGTGTGTGGCAATAGGGTTCACGTGCATATGTGGCATACGATGGTTGAGTGTTCATGGGAAAATCAAGAAATACATACGGCTACAACATTACATGGGAGAGAGCTAAATAAAATTTGCGAGGAGAGCGTGCAATAGCTGCGTTGTGCAGTAATTCAATTGACGTGTGTGTGTGGCATTGATTCCATGTAAGTGTGCGTTAAAGTGTTGATCTCCAACGTGTGTGAGAGTCAAAGTGAATGATGTGCGTGTATGGCATAGAACAGGTGTGCATTAATTGTCAATGAAAGAGTATACTGCGTTAGTGGTGCACGTTTCGTAAGATAGCTGTACAATGTGTTTTTGAGTGATATATCCTACGATGGAGAGAGCCACGGTGTAGTGGATTTGTGAGTAAGGTTGGTGTAGAAGACGTTTTTCTTATTGAGTAAATTGAAGTGAATCTTTGGTGTTGATGAACCGTGGCTATGGGTGTGAGTTTATGACGCAGTGAATGTTAGCTACGGTGAAGTGGGCATTAGTTATTAATTGAAGAAACACAGAGACGTGCTTTTGTGAAGAAAGAGTTAGCTACGATAAAGAGATTCAGCTGGATTATTTTGAGAAGATAAAATCAGAGGGAAGTCTTTCTCTCAAGTGTATTATTGTTTCGTTCTTTATTATTTTAATCACTAGAGTTATTTGTTCATTATTCTTTCATTAAAAGATTGATTGAGAAAATTCTCTATTGAGGTTAATACGAGGCGGTCACACTATTGGGTGTGATTCTTTCATGGGAAGTGAGGTTGAGAGATAATGTTAAGGTTTGAGTGATGTCGGCTCAGTAAAACCTTGAATAAATCTATTGTACTTCGGTGAAAGTTATTAAGCTGGGCGAGGACCCCGTAGACGTAAGCAATGTTTGTCAAACTGCATTACCAAATTTGCGATGTTGATTTCATTTTTGTTCTCTTAAATTTTCTGATTTTTTTATTTGCTAGAAAAGAATCGAAAAGTTTGCGAAACTACTATCCCCTTCAGTTTTTCATATATCACAGATTCATTATGCTCACAAATCATGCAAGTAAAAGTCATGCAAGTATATCATACATCTTTTAACAAAATATATAACCATCTTAATTCTTCCTCTTTTTCATTACCAAAAAGTCGAGTGAAAAGAATGAATCAGAAAAAAATAGCAACAAAGTTATCAAAGAAATATATAACATGTCATGCTCAAAATTATACAAGGCGAAAATATATCATTAACTCTTAACTCTCCCACTTTGTCATTATAAAAAAATATATCTACTCTCCCTTTACATTAAAGCTGAGATTCTTGACAAAAAGATGGATTTGTAGCACCAAATATTATGTCATCAACATATATTTGTACTATAAGTAAATCATTCTCCTTTCTCTTAATAAATGAGGTTTTATCAACCTTTTCTCTTTCAAAGTTATTCTCTAGTAGAAAGTTACTTAAAATTTTATATCATGCCCAAGGAGCCTATTTTAAACCATACAGAGCTTTGATTAACTTCATCACATAATATAGATGGTTTTCATCTTCAAAACCTGGAGTTGCTTAACAAACACTTCTTCGTTAACGTAAACATCTAATAAAGCAGTTTTAACATCCATTTGGAACAACTTAAAATTTCTGTGGCATGCAAAAGTAAGTAGAATTCTAATTGACTTTAATCTAGCCACAGGAGCATAAGTCTCATCAAAATCAATACCTTCCTATTGATTATAACCTTGAGTTACAAGTCTAGCTTTGTTTCTTACCACCTTACCGTTTTCGTCAAGTTTGTTTCGAAAAACACAACGAGTTCCAATAACTGACTTGTTTTGTAAATGAGACACCATATTCCATACTTTGTTATAATCAAACTGACTTAGCTCATCTTTTATAGCTGAGGTCCAATTCTCATTATTAAAAGTCTCCCCAACAGACTTTGGTTCTAATTGTGAGATGAAAGCCATATAGTTATTCTTGAAAGATGATCTTGTTCTTAGGCTTTCAGAGGGGGAATATATTGATGTGTATCAAGATCTTTCCATTCTTTAGGTGTTTTTTGTTGCACAAGTTCCTACTAAGATGAAGGGGCCTGCTCTATCCAAGCTTCAGAGAGACCTTATTGATCTTGTGGTTCCGAAGCTACCATAAGTCTAGTTTGAGTCTCTAACGTATTCTTAGGAACCCAAGGATGTTCTTCATTATCTGAATCCACAACTGTTGTCGATGGTAGTGTTTCATCAAATATTACATGTGTTGATTCTTCTTTCTTCCTTGTTCTTTTGTTATAAACTCTGAATCCCTTGCTCATTCTACTGTAGCCCAGAAAAATGACTTCATCTGATCTGGCATCAAATTTTTCAAGATTGTCCTTTCCATTATTTAAAACGAAACACTTGTAGCCAAACACTCGAAAATAAGCAACATTCGGTTTTCTTCCTTTCCACAACTCATAAGGGGTCTTCTTGAGTATAGGTCTTATGAGACACTTGTTGAGTCTATAGCATGTAATGGATACTGCTTCTGCCCAATAACCATGGGATAGTCCACTTTCACATAGCATTGTCATAACCATATCAACGAGAGTTCTGTTATTTCTCCCTACCACTCCATTTTGCTGAGGGGTCCTTGAACAGGAGAAGTTGTGAGTTATCCCATTGTTGTCACAAAATTCTTCAATCTTTTTGTTATCAAATTCTCCACTAAGATTGCTCCGAATTGAAGTGATGCAGTACCTTTTTTCTATCTGAATTTTTCTATAAAACTCCATCTTTTCTTTCAATATAGTTAAAATGTGATATTTCACCTGTCATATCTCTTGAACACCCACTATCAACTATCCATTAATTTTCTCTTATCTTTGTTATGAAGTATATTTGCAGAAAGTATTATCTTATTTTAGGTACCCAAATTTTTTGGGTCCTTTTCGGTTAGTAGTTTGACCTTTCGATCTCAAAATATACATTTAAGATAATTTCCTCATTCTACGAAAGTTATAAGAATGAATAATATGACCATGTTTACCACAGTAGAAGCAAATAACAGATGAATGAGAATTGATATAATTTCTACCATGTATCGGGTTCCTGTTGTTTTGGCTATAGTTACTATTGGATTTGACAAAGAAGTTATTGTATGGCCTAATGTTATTGTTTTCATTGTATCCTATTTCAGCCTTATGAAAAACGCATTTACCACTACCAAGCAATGCATCAAGGTTATTCCTTCCATCAATAAAATTTGCTAGATCTTTTTCTAGAGATAAGATCTTTCCAACACTTTTCTCTTTCTCAAGTTTTAAGGTGGCGAATTTTCTTCTAACTGCCTCACCTTTTCATAATCATTTTGAAGTAATGTATTTTCCAACTTAGCCACTCATTATGTATTTTCCAACTTAGCCACTTTTTCTTCCAGAACTTCTTTTTCAAAGACCTTTTGCTTATAATGAACTTCAAGAGACATATTCTTGGTCGTCAAATTCTCATTCATAGATTCCAATGGTTTTATCTTACTCTTCAAAGATGCATCATTGCTCTTGGACTTCTCAACTTCTTTGAAATATTTCATTTTTAACCTTTTGTACTAATCATACAATTTATGATATGCATTTTTCAATTCATCAACTTTAATATCAAGTCAGAATAATGTACCTCATCATCTCTTAATTTAGCCATAAGATAGATGTTGCTGACTTCTTCAGACTCTTCTTTTTCAAAGCTTTCAAAATCCTCATCTAACCAGGCTACTTTTAGTGTCATTCCTCTTCTATATGAGGATCCTTTATCTCACCTAAGCTCAGTTTCATAAATCATCAAGTTTCCTCATAGCCAGTCGAGTAAAATAGTGTTTAGATCCTTTGTAGTTTCTAGAGCTGACACCTTAGGTCTCCATTCCTTTGGTAGTGACCTTGGAATCTTTGTTACAAGCTCATAATTGTGATATATCTTTCCCAAGTTCTTTAAGGCTGTGATGATGTTGTTGAACCATCCGAAAAATTCATCTATGGTTTCTCCCTATTTCATGCCAATAGTTTTGTATTGATGCACTAAAAAGCTTATTTTATGTTTCTTTACCTCATTTGTTCCTTCAAAGATGATTTGAAGTTTATCTCACATTTCTTTTGCTGTAGAGCAGTAGGATATGTTTCATATTCTTCTGGAGATAATGCACATATTAGACGATGTTTTGCTTTAACATTTAGTTGTGCATTTCTTCTATTAGCATACTTCTACGTTATCAGCAATAGGAAGTGTAGCTCCAACTCTGATGACTTGCCAGACTTCGATATCTACATACTGGAGATATATGGTCATTCTCTCTTTCCAATATGAGTAGTTGTTTCTATTGAAATAAGGAGGTTTTGAGACGAATTGTCCATCAAAACTTCTCAAAATGTTTTCCAAGATTTATCACGTGTTGTTAAACAAAAAAATGTGAAACCTTACTCTGATACCAAATGATAAAGCAAACACACACAAGAAGTGGGTGAATTGTGTGTAACTTAAAAAAAGTGCAAGTTACTTTCAAATTGTATAAAGACAGGGGCCTGTTAAAATTTAAAAACAACAGGAGCCCGTCAGACAATACAACTCTGTTAAATGACGGGAACCCATTAGACAATCAAAGTTTGCTAGACGATAGGAGCCTGCTAAACGATAAATTTTGTTAAAACAATTAAAAACAGAAGGCACATGTTAAAACTGAAAAAAAAAACCTCTTGTAAGTTAAAAACAGAAGGAACCTATTATAAAAGTAAAAGAGCCTCTTGCAAAAATGAAAACACAAACATTATACTGTGAAAATTTAAAAGTTAAAAATAGAGAGGAATGAAGCAGTTGATTTATACTAATTCGGCTTATAATCCAAGCCTACGTTCAGTCCCCAAGTATCCAACTTAAGTGCTTCACTAAAATTTCAAGTAGTAATTTGACGAGCCTCTTCAAGCTTACGACTACATATTTTTCAAGGTTCTCCAACATTCCAAACTAGTAGTATTTAACTAGCATCTACAAGCTCTCAACAGATGAAAATGTAATTTGCTCGATATGAGTTTCAATAATTTCTCTTAAATAGAATTTTCAATTTCTAAAGCACAAGAGATTTGACAATGATATCACTATCAAGAGAATTGATGCTATAAATATATTTCGAGAGTCTGATCTATTTTCGCAAAAGCAGGGGCTCTTCCTTAAGTAAGCTTTTCCTTCAACTAGTTGTTGCTTCACCTGCATCCTTAGTCAACTGGATGGATTTAAATATGAATAATTTCAATTTTATCTTTGCCAAAAATCTTCCGATAATCACGAGGCTAATATATGACCTTTATAATTAGTAAGATCCTTTTAGATAAATTGTTTCTAATAAGATAAGTTCATAAAGAAGATTCTTGTAACTAAGGAAACGTATTTCTTATGATTTTATTTCCTTTAAGAATTAACCCATTAACAATAAACTGAAATAACTCCAATGATAACAAGATTCTTTTGGATATTGTGAAATAAATAAGATAAGTTTATTAAGAAGATTCTTACAAGAAAGGAAACATTTATCCTATAATTTTATTTCCTTTTGAGGATTAAACTATTAATTGTACATAGAAATAAATACAATTTAAATTTTGAAATATTACGAAGTTATCATCAAAATCATTAATAATAGATCTAGAGAATATAGATATTAGTCGGAACCATATCAAAGTTATATTGAAATTAACATTATCCGAACAAAACATGACATAAATTTTAAAAATTGATTTTAGGGGGTGTTTGGAATGTGATGAATTGAATTCAATCATGAGATTGAATTCAATTCATCCGTTTGGAATGCAAAAATTACAAGAGTTGAATCCAAGTATGAATTCAATCCCCACATTTTAAAGGGGTTGAATTCATGTTAAAAAGCACATGAATTCAACCCCACATTACTTAGCTTGCTCCTCTAACTCAGCACCCTGTTAACATGAATTATAACATGAATTGAGTTTTATAACTCAATTCATGTTTTGATTTATTTTTATATTTTTTATAATAAATAGTTAAAAAATTATATTATTAATGTAATTGTTTTTATATTCAATTCAGTAATATAATTTCTGTTAATATATTATTAAATTATCTTCAAAATATATAAACTTTAATTTATATTTGATTTAATAACTAAAATAATTTAAATAAATATTAAGTTTTAGACAAAACATTAATTTTAAAATGTTTCATTTTATTTAATTAATAATTTATTTATAAATATTATATAAGAGATTAAAATAAATTTAACTAATTAAAAAACAATAATCATACTAATAATATAAACAATAGTAATAATAATTAGGGTCATAGTAATAATAATAATAATAATAATAATAATAAAAAAAGTAATAAAAAGTCGTCCTCTTTATTTTTGGTTTTATAATATAATTTCTATTAACTAAAATATATATTATTTAATTATTTTCAAAATATATAAATTTTAAATAAAATTAGATTTAATAATTAAAATAATTTAAATAAATATGAAGTTTTAGATAAAAAGTTTAATTTTATTTGAAGTTTTAGATATAAAGTTTAATTTTATTTAATTAATAATTTATTAATAAATATTATATAAGTTAAATAAAATGAAATATTTTAAAATTAACTTTTATCTAGAATTTAATATTTATTTTAATGATTTTAATTATCTAAAACTTAATATTTATTTAAATTATTTTAATTATTAAATCAAATATAAATTGAAGTTTATATATTTTGAAGATAATTAAATTCAATGTAATGAATTCAATTTAATATTACTAGATTTGTTAAAATAGTGTAATTGAATTCAATTATAATATTCTAGATTTGTTCAAACAATGTAAATTGAATTCAATCCCAATTTTATTAATATAATTGAATTCAATTCATTTACGAATTCAATTAAAAAATTTCCAAACTGCCCGTTAGTAAATTCGTTTGGTTAATGCAAAGTGCAAAATGGTCGGCAGAATTTTGCAGGAAAGAATATCTTATCAGACTTGTGATTGGTCTTTAAGTGATGCATATGACGTGGAATGGAATAGGCCCAAAAAGCACAGCTAAGAAGTTTGAGGACATGGCAAATTATCAACCATGCACTTTAACATTTTATGTTAAAACAGAAAATTTGAATTTGTTTAGTACAAAAGATGATTATTCTTGAAATCTAATGAAGAATGCCACCCTGGAAGTGGGAGTGGAAATTTTTTGTCCTTGTTTAATTTAGTTAATATCCAAATAATATTGTTTTGACCGTCAAACAGAATTTGAAACTCATATTTTACAACCAAAATAATGCCATTTTCGACATTAAAATAAGATAAAATTGAACCTATAGACACTAAATTACGAAAAAACACCCCATCCCCAACAATCCATTCCCATTTTCCATATCCAATCTTCACACTAAATTACGAAAAAACACCCCATCCCCAACAATCCATTCCCATTTTCCATATCCAATCTTCACCCTCCATTCCATTAATCCGACAGCCATTAACTCTTCGTATCCCAAACCATATCCACCACAAAACTAGTACAAAACATTAATGTCTGGTCGACCCCAGATCGGAAGCTCTTTGTTCACTCTCACCGTCTTAGGTCCAACAAAATGTCTTCGTCCCTCGCCTTCAAGTCCTTCACTGGACTCCGATCCTCCACGGCGGAGACACCCAAGCTCTACTCCCAAGCACACCCCATTTCCACCCTCATCAGCCCCCGTCAACGCCTCCAAATAATCGCCGGCAAAACTAGCCCGAAACTCCAAAACAGAAACCTCCGGGTGGCTGTCATCGACGGAGGTCCGGCGGGTGGGTCCGCCGCAGAAACCTGGCGAAGGGTGGCGTGGAGACTTACTTAATAGCGAAAGCTCGACAACTGCAAGCCATGCGGTGGCGCTAACCCTCTGTGTATGGTGGGCGAGTTTGACCTACCCTTAGACATAATCGACCGACGTGTCACGAAGATGAAGATGATATCGCCATCGAACATAGCACTAGACATTGGCCAGACGTTGAAGCCTCAAGAGTACATTGGGATGGTTAGGCGTGAGGTTCTGGATTCGTACCTGATAGAGAGAGAGCTTCGAAGAATGGAGCCACTGTAATCAATGGACTATTCTTGAAAATGGATATTCCTAAGGGTGGTGACAGTGCACCTTATGTGTTGCATTATACGTAGTATGATGTCGTCAGTTGGTGGGACTGGAGTGAAGAAGACTGTGGAGGTTGATGCTGTGATTGGCGCTGATGGTGCGAATTCTAGGGTCGCTAAGTCCATTGGTGCTGGAGATTACGATTACGCAATTGCCTTTCAGGTACAGGAACTTATGCGAACATTTAATTAGACCAACTTGAAATGTGAACTTTTCTAGTTGAGATTTGAGAGTTAAGTAGGTAAGTAAATATGTCAGTGCTACTAGCATCATTTTCCTTATGATGGCTGCCTTGGGGTTTGAATATGTCGGCAAGTGATTTGCCCTGTAACATTGGAGAAACGGTCTACTCTTGTCTTGTGTGTGAGGAATTCTGACATTTTATTTCTTTTTATTATTATTTTTAATGGTGTTTTGCATCTACATGCAGGAAAGAATAAAGATCCCTGATGAGAAAATGGTACACTATGAGAACTTAGCAGAGATGTACGTCGGAGACGATGTATCTCCAGACTTCTACGGGTGGGTCTTCCCAAAGTATGACCATGTAGCGGTCGGGACTGGAACTGTGACTCACAAAGGTGACATCAAGAAGTTCCAGCTTGCGACCAGAAACAGAGCCAAAGACAAGATTCTTGGAGGTAAAATCATAAGAGTGGAAGCACATCCAATACCTGAGGTACAACGTTAGACCGTTCATTCTCTCAAATTGCTTAAGGAACAATAGGATTCATTTATAGTACTTACTATTCTGATTACAGTGAGGGACAGAAATAAATTTGGTGGAGTATTTAATACCAATTAGCGCATAACTTTGAAATGTAACTTACCCTCACATTTATTTCTAATAATAGTAACAAACCTGAAAAAATGATTAAACCTCCGCTGCCACTAAATGATTGGTAGGTTACACTCATTTACCATTAAAGTATAGTAAAACCACTCCCAGATTCCTGCGAAAAATCTGAGTCCAGTGGTGACGTTAATTGGGTTTGGACACGGTTCTCTTTTCTTTTCTTTCAGAAGAAATTTCTTGTGGAAATGGCCATTGGCTAGATATAGCAGAAAAGAGAGGGATAAAAATGATGCACCAGTTATGGGGAGAAGGATATATCTGAAACTCAATGTGGAGAGGTCTCATATAACAATAGTCAACATCCTTTACACTCTATCCTCATCTGTCTTGCTGAACATAATAAATGACATGAAATTAGCTTAATAAATGGGGTGAAATTGTTAAGTTCATCTTTTGTATTGTAACTCTCACAAGCACACACTACTCCCATAAATGCCAGTCATTCATGCATGGCCAGTTATGGAGATATCCACAAGACGGCGCACGATCTTCTAGAACTAAATACTCTCCCTTTTTGTTTCTTTAAATTATGTTCATTTCAGTGGGATGTGTATATATAGCTGTATACGCATATCTACTACTCATTTCGTTCCCCCATTTATCCTTTAAAAAAACCACAGGTTTATGCCAATTTAAGCATCTGTTCAAATTCCCTCTCTCTCTGATATTGTGTTTTGGGTGTGGAATTAAGATGGCGAGTCAATCATTTCAAGGTTTTAGCAAAAACGAACTAGCAGTTGCAAAAGAAGAAGGGCTACGGATCTTACAACCTCCATGTGATTTTAGGTAATTTGAGGCTTGAGGGTCTGTATCAACTTTCATGGATCTCCTTTTCTCTTTCTTGTAAAGTTGATATAAGTTCATATTTCATTTCTTTGTTTGCTTGCTTCTATTTTCTTTTTATTTCTTTTTGTTGTTAGTGGAAATGGCTATTCGCTGCTAGATTGGGAGCACTATGAGTTACTACCAGTACAGGAAAACTTACTGGACGCTATCCCACTGTTTGAAAGCTTTCCTACTGATCCTCTATATGCTTCATTGGATCTAGTAGAAAGCCCATATGTTTCTCCAGGTATTAACTTAAGAGTTCATAAATTACTGAAACTGAGTATTGTTTTAGAAGTAGCTAGTTTTAGAGTTGAATTCTTAATGATTTTTCCATGTTCCAGAGGATGCAGTGTTAAGCAAAGGTGGTTACGGATACACTGGTCTATGGAATGAACTGGGTTCTCTGTTTGAGTCTAAAAGACCACCACTTTTGCTCTCTAACAATGAAAAGACTGACACCGAATTGAGGGAAGAAAAGAGGGCCAAAAGATGCAGAGAAGAAAAAAGCAACAACAACAGTAGCATAACAAAAGTGTTAACTAGGCAAACCATTTCTCGGTACTTTTACATGCCCATAACACAAGCTGCCCGAGAGCTGAACGTAGGGTTAACTCTGCTGAAGAAAAGATGCAGACACTTGGGAATAAGAAGATGGCCTCACAGGAAGCTGATGAGCCTCCAAACCCTAATAAAAAACGTTCAGGTAACGCTATCTGTTATGATATATTTCGCTTTTCTTTTCTTTTCTTTTCTCAAGTAACATACGTGTTATATATACTGGATAATCAAACGAAGTGGTCATGCATAATTTAGGAGCTTGGAAAGTCGGGGGAGGGAAGTGAAGTAAAGTTGAGAGAAGCGATTGAGATATTAGAGAGAGAGAGGAAATTGCTAGAGGAGATGCCTGATATGCAACTGGAAAACAAAACAAAGAGGCTTAGGCAAGCCTGTTTCAAGGCAAATTACAAGAAGAGAAAATTGTTGGGCACGAATATTAATACACAATGTACGTCAAGTGGAGCGTGCAGTCGTTCATGTCTGGATGCGACCATTACAAACAATCAGGATTGTTATGAAGACGATGATGATGCTGAGGAGATTAAATCCCTTCTATTCTGTGACTCTTACTCTTCTTCCAACATCATGTTATAGACAAAGTTACCTGCTTTTGAGATGCTAGTTAACTGAAGTTGTTTCGGCTACTTGTAGAACCTTGTTTTATCCTTTTCCTTGTTTGGTTATAGTATTAGACTAATATCTCCGCCATAGCATAGAGTTTGTTGTATTAGGGGACACCTAAACATAACATCTGCCAAAATATACATTCAAAGCAAAAACGTAATAGTATCAACAAACGTTAAATCGAAATAAAAAAAGGAGAGATCTAACTCAAAGAGATGAAGAAAACAAAATAGTTGTCGGATCTAAACTACAAAAATTCAAAAAAAAAAAAAAAAGAAGGGAATAGAATATTACAAACTAATGAGGACGAGGGAGAATATTGAAGAAGAGCTCTAAAGAGAAAATGAAGGGTGCTGCGTTGAGAGGCCAGGGGGTTGGACTTAGACCAGTGTATGCATGCTATATTATGCTAACCTTGAAAATTGGATTTAATTATTACACCCACTTTTCATCTATCTTAATTATGACTTCAGCTGTCTAGTACTTCAAACATCTTCTCTAATCGCAAAAACGACCTAGGTGGGGATTCGAAAACAAAGTGAGAATCCTCCAAGTTTCATTGCATTTTCAAATAATTTATTAGTTACTGCTTGTGCTATTTTTTCCTTTTGCTTCAATTTATCAAATCATTGTCTCTTCACAAAACCAAAATTAAATATCATCAAAGCTTCTAGAATCTCTACAAATCTGAACCAGATGCTTTTTCTCTTTTTGGGAAATTATCTCAACCGCAAATTGGGAACACGATATCAGCGATTTTTGCCCAGGTTTAGTCAGTAGGTCGAGGAAGGGGATAGTGAACAAGCTGACCTAAACCAGGTGGGCCTACGATACGAAGTAATCAACACATCACATTGCTTTGTTCTTTGAGACTTGAGGATAGAAATGCAAATAAATTACATCAACAATATAAACGATGGATGAGTAGTCGAAGAAAAAATTTTATACGCTAAGCTTGTCCATCTCCTTCCTAAGTGCATTAGCCCTCACCAAACTTCCAATGGTATTGACAGCCAACTTCAAATCATCGAGTGGATTCCCAGGTACTACAGTCTTGTACAAATAGCTATCAAAGGTCATCTTCTGCACGTACTCATCTGCGCACATCTCTACAAATGCTTCTCTTGCGGGATTTGATCTGTAGAAGACTTTCTGCAAAATATCCAACACCTTGTAGGTAGGCCAATAGGTCTTGTCCCATTTCTCCAAGTACTTCCTCAGGTCACTCTCGTTCACCATCCTCTGCCCGTTCTCCGACCCCTCAACAATGGCCTCTGCGCACATTCTCCCACTCTTTGCTGCAAAATAGATGCCCTCCCCTGAGCATTTTGTCACATAGCCTGCTGCATCCCCTACCAAGGCTACCCTCCCTAATAATCTGCGGGGCCGTGGGTGCTCAGGTATTGGATGTGCTTCCACTCTTATGATTTTACCTCCAAGAATCTTGTCCTTGGCTCTGTTTCTGGTCGCAAGCTGGAACTTCTTGATGTCACCTTTGTGAGTCACAGTTCCAGTCCCGACCGCTACATGGTCACACTTTGGGAAGACCCACCCGTAGAAGTCTGGAGATACATCGTCTCCGACGTACATCTCTGCTAAGTTCTCATAGTATACCATTTTCTCATCAGGGATCTTTATTCTTTCCTGCATGTAGAAGCAAAACCCCATTAAAAATAATATCAAAAAGAAGTAAAATGTCAGAATTCCTCTCACACAAGACAAGAGTAGACTATTTCTCCAATGTTACAGGGCAAATCACTTGCCGACATATTCAAAACCCCAAAGCAGCCATCATAAGGAGAATGATGCTAGTAGCACTGACATATTTACTTACCTACTTAACTCTCAAATCTCAACTAGAAAAGTTCACATTTCAAGTTGGTCTAATTAAAATGTTCGCATAAGTTCCTGTACCTGAAAGGCAATTGCGTAATCGTAATCTCCAGCACCAATGGACTTAGCGACCCTAGAATTCGCACCATCAGCGCCAATCACAGCATCAACCTCCACAGTCTTCTTCACTCCAGTCCCACCAACTGTCCCATCATACTCCGTATAATGCAACACATAAGGCGCACTGTCACCACCCTTGGGAATATCCATTTTCAAGAATAGTCCATTGATCACAGTGGCTCCATTCTTCGAAGCTCTCTCTCTGAGGTACGAATCCAGAACCTCACGCCTCACCATCCCAATGTACTCGTGAGGCTTCAACGTCTGGCCAATGTCCACTGCTATGTTCGATGGCGATATCATCTTCATCTTCGTGACACGTCGGTCGATTATGTCTAAGGGTAGGTCAAACTCGCCCACCATACACAGAGGGATAGCGCCACCGCATGGCTTGCAGTTGTCGAGCTTTCGCTCTATTAAGTAAGTCTCCACGCCACCCTTCGCCAGGGTTTCCGCGGCGGACCCACCCGCCGGACCTCCGCCGATGACAGCCACCCGGAGATTTCTGTTTTGGAGTTTGGGGCTAGTTTTGCTGGCGGTTGTTTGGAGGCGTTGACGGGGATTGATGAGGGTGGAAATGGGGTGTGCTTGGGAGTAGCGCTTGGGTGTCTCCGCCGTTGAGGATCGGAGTCCAGTGAAGGACTTGAAGGCGAGGGACGAAGACATTTTGTTGGACCTAAGACGGTGAGAGTGAACAAAGAGCTTCTGATCTGGTGTCGACCAGACATTAACGTTTTGTGGTGGATATGGTTTGGGATACGAAGAGTTAATGGCTGTCCGATTAGTGGAATGGAGGGTGACGATTGGATATGGATAATGGGAATGGATTGTTGGGGATGGGGTGCCTTTTCGTAATTTAGTGCCATATGTTCAATTTTATCTTATTTTAATGTCCAAAATGACATTATTTTCGTTCTAAAATATGAGTTTCAAATTCTGTTTAATGCACTGATTCGAATTTCGTACGATATTGGCTCACAATTGATATGATAATTTAAATTTTAGTATCGAATTTGATTATCGGTTAGTATCGGTCAATTTTAGTAGTACCAGTTAGTATGTAAAATATCAACCAAATGCTAGGTAGTATCGAAAATTTTAAAAATTTGAAGGACTTTTTTAAAAATTTATTTTAAAAATTTGAAGGACTTTTTTAAAAATTTTCAAAATCTCACTCTCCGTCTTTTCTTTATTTATTTTTTAATTTTAAAATAATAATAAATATTTTATTACTAATAATAATTATAAATTAAATAAAACTTAAAAATAAAATATTTTATTTTAATTACTAATAAATTATTACTAATAAATTTTTATTTAAATTTGTTTTAATATTTTATATAATATTTATTAATAAAGTATTAATAAAATATTTTATTTTTAAAACAAATAATTTAAAATTATTATTTATAAACTAATATTTATTTTATATATTTTAATTATTAAATAAAATTTATTTGAAATTTATATATTTAAAAATATATTTTAAATCTATTTAAATTTATTAATAATTATTAAATTAATTTTATATATTTAATTAAAATTGTGATTATGTCTAATTAAATATAAAATGAAATGGAATGTAAAAATAATAATTCTAAAAATAATTCAAAATTTTGATAAAATACAAAAATTTGAATTATGTTTATTATTTTACAATAAATTATTATATTTAGATAATTATTATATATAAAATAATTAGAATATAATAAAGATATATATAAACTAAAATGAATAAGATATAAAAAACTAAATTAAATAAACTACAACTATATAATATGATAATGAACTATTTTGTAATTTAAAAAAATATGTACTATTTTATAAATTTAAAAATTAACTAGAATGATACTCGATATTAAGTGATATCGATACAATATCATACACGAATCTAATCCGATACTAAGTTCGGTATAATATTCATAATATTAGTTTGACGGTCAAAATAATATTATTTGGATATTAACTAAATTAAAATCCCACTCCCAGTTCCAGGGAGGCTTTCTTCGCTAGATTTCAAAAATAATCATCTTTTATACTTAACAAATTCAAATTTTCTGTTTTAACATAAAATGTTAAAGTGCGTGGTTGATAATATGCCATGTCCTCCTGAAATGTCTTAGCTGTGCCTTTTGGTCCTATCCCATTCCACGTCATATGTAAAGCAACCAATCACAAGTCTGATAAGATATTCTTTCCTGCAAAATTCTGCCGACCAGTTTGCACTTTCCATTAACCAGACGAACATACTAAAATCAATTTTTAAAATTTGTGTCACGTTTTGTTCGGATATTGTTAATTTCGATATAACTGATATGGTTCCGACTAATATACGTATTAATTATGTTAACTCAAGATTTATTATTAATAATTTTTTATGATAACTTTATAATATTTTAAAATTTAAATTGTATTTATTTTCTTAAAATCTAATTTTCAAAATAAAATAAAATCATAGTATAAATGTTTTCTTTTTGTATGAACTTTTTAATATACTTACCTTATTTATTTCACAAAATTGAAGAATCTTGTTATCGTTGGAGCTAGCTAATTCCTCAAAGAAAATAAAATTATAAGAAATACGTTTTCTTTCTTGCAGAATTTTATTTATGAACTCGGGACCGTTTGGTTCTATTTTGTTTTTCGTTATTTTTTAGTTTCATTTCTATTTTTGTTTTTATTTTTTGCTTAAAAAATGAAAACCCATTTATTGAGATTTGTAATATAAAAACGAAAATAAAAATCATTTGGTTGAGATTTCTAATAAACTTATTATTATTATTATTATTATTATTATTATTATTATTATTATTATTATTATTATTATTATTATTATTATTATTAATTTTAATAAGTTATTATTATTATTATTAATTATTGTTATAAAATTTCTACTTACTATTATTATTATTATTATTAAACTCATTATTATTATTATTATTATTATTATTATTATTTATTAATAATAATAATATTAATTATTATTATTAATTATTGTTATAAATTTTCTACTTACTACAAATTGCTGTGTCAAAATGGATGCAATCCCTGCTGAGGCAAATTAAACTAAAAGCCATGACTGGTAGTTTAGACCCGATCTCCTAACTATATCCCACCACGCTCCGTTCGCACTCCTTTTTACAGAACGGAGCCATTTCACAGCTACGGTTCGAACTCGAGACGTGAATGATAGTAGGTAGGCTCTGATACCATTAAACTAAAAGCTATGACTGGTAGTTTAGGCCCGATCTCCTAACTATATCCTAGATGTTGGAGTCATTGACAGGCTCTTTGTTTTTGCCCACTGCTGTTTGCTTTCCAAACTGCATCAAGCAAACATTTTTGTTGTTCATCCAAAGGAAGGTTATCAAGGGGACGATATGCTTTTGGATCTAAAAGATCCGAAATAGTTGTTGGAGTCATTGATTCAGACTACAGAGGTATTATCTATGTTGTCTTAATTAACACTAATCCTGAGGAATATTTTGTGGATACAGGGGATCAAATAGCTCAAATTATTTTCTTTGTTGGGCTTGAAGCCCTTCTGATTAATTCTTCTACCCGAACATATCCTGCAGAGTTTTCCCTAGCAGGCTTTGAGCTTGTTCCTGTTTCTTTTTGGGTAGGCCTTTTGTTTCCTTCAGGACTTGAGGAAGATATTAGTTTCTATAATAAACAATCCAAAAATAAACTATCTAGAATTAGGTGGATTAATTTTACGAATTTTATTACAGGCACTGGAGTAAATATCATCTTTGAATTAAAAGTCATAACTGGTAGTTTAGGCCCGATCTCCTAACTATATCCCACCACGCTCCGTTCGCATTCCTTTTCACAGAGTGGAGCCATTTCACAACCACGGTTCGAACTCGAGACGTGAAGGATAGTAGGTAGGCTCTGATACCATTAAACTAAAAGCCATGACTGGTAGTTTAGGCCCGATCTCCTAACTATATCCTTTTATTATTATTATTATTATTATTATTATTATTATTATTATTATTATTATTATTATTATTATTATTATTATTATTATTATTATTATTATTATTAATTTTAATAGTTATTATTATTATTATTATTATTATTATTATTTATTAATAATAATAATAATATTATTATTAATTATTAATTATTGTTATAAATTTTCTACTTACTATTTTTAATACTATTAATATTATTAATTTTATTATACCAAATTAATTATCTTATTATTATTATTATTATTATTATTATTAATTATTATAAAATTTATTATTATTTCGAGATAGAAACTAGGGTTATCTTGGTTTTTTGTAGAAAAAAACATGTTGTCAAAATTCAGAGAAACGATGTTTTCTGGTTTCTGTAAAACTGTTGTGGTTTTTTATTTTCAGAAACAAAAAATCGCAACAGAGTAAGCCAAACATATTTTACTTACCTGTTTTTCTTTTTACAAAAACGACAACAAAAAAGGAAAAAAAAAAGCAGAAACAAACAACCCCTTAATTTATTATAAACATTTTATCCAAAAGGATCGTACTAATTATGAAGGTCTCTTGATTATTGGAAGATTTTTGGCAAAGATAACATCAAAATTATTCATATTTAAATCTATTCAGTTGACTAAGGATGCAATTGAAGCAACAACTAGTTAAAGGAAGAGCCTACTTAAGGAAGAGCTCCTACTTTTGTGAAAATAGATCACCCTTGAAATACATCTATAACATCAATTCTCTTAAAAGTACTATCATTGTCAAATTTATTGCGCTTTAGAAAGTGAAAATTCTATTTGAGATAAATCATTGAAACTCATATCGAGCAAATTACATTTTCATTTGTTGAGAGCTTATAGATGCTAGCTAAATACTACTAGTTTGGAAGGTTAGAGAACCTTAAAAAATATGTACATATAAGCTTTAAGAGGCTTGTCAAATTACTATTTGGAATTTTAGAGAAGCATTTAAGTTAGATACTTGGGGATTGGACGTAAACTTAGGTTATAAGTTGAACTAGTATAAATTGACTGCGTCACTCGTTTTTTAAGTTTTAAATTTTCACAGTATATTGTTCGTGTTTTCATTTTTACAAGAGGCTCCTTCACTTTTATAATAGGCTTCTTTTGTTTTCAACTTACAGGAGGTTCTTTCAGTTTTAACATGTGCCTTCTATTTTAAATTGTTTTAACAAGATTTATCATTTAGCAAGCTCCTATCATTTAGTAGGCTTTGATCGTCTAATAGGCTCCCATCATTTAACAGAGTTGTATCGTCTTACGGCTCCTATTGTTTTTAAATTTTAACAGCCCCTATCTTTATACGAATTGAAAGTAAATTGTAAATTTTTTAGGTCACACACAATTTACCCCTTTCTTGTGTGTATTTTCTTTATCATTTGGCATCACAGCAAGGTTTCACATTTTTGTGTTTTACAATACGTGATAGATCTTGGAAAACAATTTGAGAAGTTTTTATGGACAATTTGTCTCAAAGCCTCCTTACTTCAACGGAAACAATTACTCATATTGGAAAGAGAAAATGACCATATATCTCTAATCTATAGATATCGAAGTATGGCAAGTTATCAAAGTTGGAGCTACATTTCCCATTACTGATAACATAGAAGTATGGATTGATGCTAATAGAAGAAATGCATAACTAAACGTTAAAGCAAAAAAATTATCTGATATATGTATTATCTCCAGAAGAATATGAAAAGATATCCTACTACTCTACAACAAAAAAATGTGGGATAAACTTCAAATGACCTTTGAAGGAACAAATGAGGTAGAGAAACATAGAATAAGATTTTTAGTGCATCAATATGAAACTATTGGCATGAAATAGGGAGAAACCATAGATGAATTCTTCGGACAATTCAACAATATCATCACGGCCTTAAAGAACTTGGGAAAAATATATCCCAATGATGAGCTCATAATGAAGATTCTAAGGTCACTATCAAAGGAATGGAGACCTAAGGTGACAACTTTAGAAACTACAGAGGATCTAAAAACTATTTCATTCAACTGGCTACGAGAAAACTTGGTGATTCATGAAACCGAGCTTAGGCGAGATAAAGGATCCTCTTACAGAAGAGGAATGATACTAAAAGTAGCCTGGTCAGATGAGGATTTTGAAAGCTTTGAAGAAGAAGAGCCTGAAGAAGTCAGCAATGTCTATCTTATGACTAAATCAAGAGATGATGAGGTATATTATTTTGACTCTAATATTGAAGTTTATGAGTTGAAAAATGCATATCATAAATTTTATGATCAGTACAAAAGGTTAACAATGAAATATTTCAAAGAAGTTGAGAAGTCCAAGAGCAATAATACATCTTTGAAGAATAAGATAAAATCATTGAAATTCGTGAATGAGAATTTGACGACCAAAAATATGTCTCTTGAATTTGATTATAAGCAAAAGGTCTCCGAAAAAAAAAGTTCTGGAAGAAAGAGTGGCTAAGTTGGAAAATACATTAAGAATGGCTAAGTTAGAAACTACATTACTTAAAAATGATTATGAAAAGGTGAGACAATTAGAAGAAAAAGTTGTCATTTTATAACTTGAAAAAGAGAAAAGTGCTGGAAAGATCTTATCTCTAGAAAAAGATCTAGCAAATTTTATTGATGGAAGGAACAACCTTAATGCATTGCTTGGTAATGGTAAATGTGTTTTTGATAAGGCTAAAATAGGATACAATGAAAACAATAACATTAGGCTATACCAAAACTTCTTTTTCAAATCCAGCAATAGTTATAGCCAAAATAGTAGGAACCTAATACATGGTAGAAATTATATCAATTCTCATTCATCTATTATGTGTTTCTACTGAGGTAAATATGGTTCTATTAGTCATTCTTGTAACTTTTGTAGAATGAGGAAATTATCTCAAATGTATATTTGGAGACCGAAAGGTCAAACTATTAACCTAAAAGGACCCAAAAATTTTAGGTACCTAAAATGAGATAATACTTTATGCAGATATGCTTCAAAACGGAGATAAGAGAAAATCAATGGATAGTTGATAGTGGGTGTTCGAGACACATGACAGGTGAAATATCACATTTCAACTACATTGAAAAAAAATGGAGTTTTACAAAAAATTCAGATAAAAAAAAATTTCCTGCATCACTTCAATTCAAAGCAATGTTAAAGGAGAATTTGATAACAGAAAGTTTGAAGAATTCTATAATAACAATGGGATAACTCACAACTTCTCCTGTTTAAGGACCCCTCAGTAAAATGGATTGGTATAGAGAAAGAACATAACTCTCGTTAATATGGTTAGGACAATGCTATGTGAAAGTGGACTACTCCATGATTACTGGGTAGAAATAGTATCCACGACATGCTATACACTTAGCAAGTGTCTTATAAGACCTATACTTAAGAAGACCCCCTATAAGTTGTGGAAAGGGAAAAAAAACGAATGTTGCTTATTTCTAAGCATTTGGTTACAAGTGCTTCATTTTAAACAATGGAAAGGACAATCTTGGAAAATTCGATGCTAGATCAGATTAAGCCATTTTTCTGGGCTACAGTAGTACGAGTAAGGGATTTAGAGTTTACAATAAAAGAACAAAGAAGATAGAAGAATTAATACATTTAATATTTGATGAAGCACTACCATCAACAATAGTAGTTGATTCAAGTGATGAAGAACATCCTTTGGTTCCTAAGAATACATTAGAGACTTAAGCTACACTTATGGTAACTTCATAACCACAAGATTAAGAAGGTCCCTCTGAAGCTAGGATTGAGTAGGCCCCTTCATCTCAGCAGGAGCCTATGCAACAAAAAACACCTAGAGAATGGAGAGGTCTTGATACACATCAATATATTCTAGGAGACCCCTCTAAAAGCCTAAGAACAAGATCATCTTTCAAGAATAACTATATAGATTTCATCTCAAAATTAGAACCAAATTCTGTTGAAGAGACTCTTATTGATGAGAATTGGATCTTAGCTATGAAAGATGAGCTAAGTCAGTTTGATAAGAAGAAAGTATGGAATTTGGTGTCTTGTTTACAAAACAAGTCAGTTATTAGAACTTATTGGATTTTTCGAAACAAACTTGATGAAACGGTAAGATGGTAAGAAACAAAGCTAGATTTGTAACTCAAGATTATAATCAATAGGAAGGTATTGATTTTAACGAAACTTATGCTTTTGTGGCTAGATTATAGTCAATTAGAATTCTACTTACTTTTGCATGCCACAGAAATTTTAAGTTGTTCTAAATGGATGTTAAAACTGCTCTCTTAAATGGTTACATTAACGAAGAAGTGTTTGTTAAGCAACCCTAGGTTTTTGAAGATAAAACCATTTGGATTACGGGATGAAGTTAACCAAAGCTCTGTATGGTTTAAAGCAAGCTCTTCAAGCATGGTATAAAAAGTTAAGTAACCTTTTGCTTGAGAATAATTTTGAAAGAGGAAAGGTTGATAATGTAGCACCCCACTCCCTAGAGACAAGTGCCCCACATCCTGAGGGATATCCGAGTTCGTGCCCCACGAGGGTGGCGTGCTAGAACACCCAATCAGTCAAAACTTGGTATAATTTTTTTTTAAACTTCAACATATGCGGAAGTCAATCATCACATTACAATCAACAAAATTTCAATAGCCAATTGGAGCCTATTACAAAAACAAAATACTATTTTACCGAAATTGCGAAATACAAATCTATACAAGAATAGGATAATACTAATGCAGACGCATACTGATCCCGACCTCTGTCTTTCCCTTGCATGTAATAATTATACTCCCATTTGCCTAACGAAGTATTCTTCCAAGTCCTGGAAATTTTTTTGCAAATTTTGGGTAAGTTTTGCGAACTCAATTAGTGACCATCATCGATGACTTACCCAGTCACATAACACTTAATCACATTCATAAGATATAATCATTTATATTATGCATATGCAGTGCACATGAGACCCACTTTTCATTTGTCATTTTGTTGTGACCGAATGCCTAAACTGTCCCATATAGGGCTCACTGATAATTGTCCCTTATCCGCTTGGGGGATACAAGGCTCATTAAACGTTAAGCCTGAGGCTCCTCACGGAAGAACTCCTAGAGCTCACTCTGCCTCTACCTTGACCTCTCTGTCCAAGTATACTACCTCCTTTATCGCACCGTATTTGGCATGTAGGCTGCATTGTGATAGGAAGTTGCTACAGTATGGGCTAGAGGTGAGTACACCTTTAGGTAGTATTACTATCATAGGAGAGGTCTGTAAGGGGTGCTTGATTAGGATTGATCAAGCAGAGTTAGAGGCAGACCTGATTATCTTACAGTTGAGAGAGATAGATGTTATCCTAGGCATGGATTGGCTTATTGCTTATAGGGCTATTAGGAACTGCTACACCAAAGAGGTAGTACTAGAATCTCCTGGTCAACCGAGGGCAGTATTCAGAGGAGTTAGTCAAGTAGTGCCATTCAAAATGATATCCTTCGCAAGTGCGATGAGATTGATGCAGGGAGAATGTGAGGCTTATTTGGCCCACATCATGATACTAGAGTTGAGCAGAGTATATAGGACATTCCAGTGGTTAGGGAATTCCTGGATGTGTTTCTCGATGAGCTACTTGGTTTACCACCAGATCGGGAAACAAAGTTCATAATTGATCTAGTTCCAGGTGCTGCTCCTATATCCATTCCTCCATATAGGATGACACCTGTGGAACTTAAGGAGTTGAAGGCTCAGCTGTAAAAGTTGTTAAAAAGGGTTTTATTAGACCTAATGTTTCGCCTTGGAGAGCTCCAGTGCTGTTTGTGAAGAAGAAAGATGGGACTGTGAGGTTATGCATTGACTATAGGCAGTTGAATCAGGTGACAGTAAAAAATAAGTATTCGTTGTCTAGAATTGAGGATTTGCTTGATCAGTTATAGGGAGCTCAGGTATTTACTAAGCTAGATTTGAGATTAGGGTATTATCAGTTGAAAATAGCAGAGGTTGATGTACCTAAGAGTGCATTCAGGAGCAAGTATGGGTACTTTGAGTTTTTAGTGATGCCGTTTGGGCTGACTAATGCCCTAACAGCTTTTATGGCCTTGATGAATAAGGTGTTTCAGCCCTACCTGGATCGATTTGTGATTGTGTTTATTAATGATATCTTGGTGTATTCGAAGAGTAGAAAGGAGCATGCTGAGCATCTAAGAGTTATTTTACAGATCATGAGAGAGAAGCAGTTGTATGCCAAATTTAGTAAGTGTAAATTTTGGCTTGATCAGGTTGTGTTTCTGGGACATATAATGACTGGAGATGGCATACAGGTATATCCAAAGAAGATAGAGGCAGTGATGAATTAGGAAGCTCCGAGAAATGTGGCATAGATCCGAAGCTTTCTAGGATTGGCTGGGTATTACCAAAGGTTTGTCGAGGGGTTTTCTTTGATCTCAACCCCTCTGATTAAACTTCTGAGGAAGAATGTAGTATTTAGATAGAGTGAGGAGTGTCAGAAGAGCTTTGAGGAGCTAAAACATCGGTTGACTACTGCACCGGTGTTGACTATTCTATGGGGGACTAGAGGTTATGTGGTATATAGTGATGCATTGAATCAAGGATTGGGATGTGTATTGATGCAACATGGCAAGGTGATCGACTATGCATCGAGATAATTAAGGTCTCACGAGATCAATTATCTGGTGTATGACTTAGAGCTAGCTACAGTTGTCTTTGCTCTAAAGATTTGGAGACATTATTTGTATGGAGAGACTTTCCAGATATACACATATCATAAGAGTTTGAGATATCTGCTGAGTCAGAGGGAGTTGAACTTGAGGCAGAGGAGATGGAGTGAGTTACTGAAGGATTATGATTGCATTATAGAGTACCACCCGGGGAAAGTTAATGTGATGGCAGATGCTTTGAGCAAGAGGTCTCACATCAGTGCAACTCAGATTCGGTAATCGAGGTTACCTAGTTTAATTCACTTCAGAGCTCTGAATGTAGAGTTGAATTTGTAGCAAGATAGGGCCTTGATTGCTACATTGAAACTTAGGCCAATGTTACATGATAGGATCAGAAGAGTACAGAGAGAAAATCCTGATATGGTGAAGCTTATAGAGAAAGTAAAGATGAATTCGGATTCCGAGTTTGAGTTGAAGGATGAGAAATTATAGTTAAGACAGAGGCGATGTATGCCTAATGTGGATGATCTGAAGAAGGAGATTCTTGAGGAAGCTCATATGGCCGCCTATGCTATGCATCCTGGTACTACCAAGATTATAACACACTGAAGTAGCATTTCTGGTGGCCTGGAATGAAAAAGCAAGGGGCGGAGTATGTATCCAGATGTATGATATGCCAGCAAGTTAAAGCTGAGCACTAGACTTCGGTAGGAAAGCTCCATTCGTTGCCCATTCCGGAGTAAAAATAGGAATGGATTACTGTGGACTTCATCATGGGTTTGCCTAAGACTCAGAGACAGCATGATATTATATAGGTCATAGTAGATCGATTGACTAAATCGACCCACTTCTTACCAGTGAGAAAGAACAACTCACTTGATCAGTTGGCCCGAAAATGTGTAAATGAGGTGGTGAGACTGCACGGGGTTCCAGTGTCCATAGTATCGGATAGGGATCCTAGATTTACTTCGAAGTTTTGGAGGAGTTTACAGTTTGCTATGGATACTAAGATGAACTTTAGTACAACATTTCATTCTCAAACAGATGGACAGAGTGAGAGAACAATCAAGACTATTGAGGATATGCTTAGAGCTTGTGTATTGGAATTAAGAGGAGCTTGGGATCAATATATGGCATTGATAGAGTTTGCCTATAACAACCATTATCACAGTAGTATCGGAATAGCACCGTATGAGGCATTGTATGATAAGAAATGTCGGTCTCCTTTATATTGGGATTAAGAGGGCTTGAGAATGGTTAAAGGACCAGAGTTGATACAAGATACAGTAGATAAGGTGAAGTTTATCTGAAGCCGAATCAAAGCGGCTCAGGATAGACAGAAGAGCTATGTGGATCAACACCGACGAGATATGGAGTACAGTATAGGGGACAGAGTGTTCCTCAGAGTGTCACCGTGGAAGGGACTATTGAGATTTGGTAAAAAGGGCAAGTTGAGCCATAGGTATGTAGGTCCTTATGAGATCATTGAGAGGATAGGACCTTTGGCATATAAGTTGGCTTTATCGAATGAAATGTCTCAAATGCATAATGTGTTTCATGTGAGTATGCTCCGAAGATACCGATCGGATCCGACACATGTAATACCAGCTCATGAGATTGAGGTTGCTGGTAACTTAAGCTATGATAATGAGCCGATTAAGATTGTGGGATCGCAGATTAAGCAGTTGAGGAACATAGTCATTCCATTGGCGAAAGTCCTGTGGAGGAACCACTCAACTGAGGAAGCAACATGGGAGACAGAGGAGCATATGAGGAGACAATCTGCCCACCTGTTTGGACAAACAGTTAAGAATTTTGAGGACGAAATTTCTTTTAAGGAGGGAGAGTTGTAACATCCCATCACTTATGGGAGGCTAGAATAGTAAATATGAGTGATTAATGAGAGCTTAGAAGTGTATTTTTTATACTCATGCATAATATGACATACAAATACACGTCAATAGTGAAGGTTTTGTTGAGATTTTTGGAAATTTTGAGAACTTTAAATTTTATTTATATTGAAAATTTAAAGAATTAGTAGAACTGTTGTATTTTTGAATTTTGGTGAAATTAGGGATAATTTCAAAAATTATGAATTTTAGGGAAAATAGGAAAAAGGAATCAAAAGAATATTGCAGATAATTGGATTGTAAAGATGAGAGTTAAAGAAATTAGTTCAAAGAAAACTTGATTAGAGCTTAGACATTAGGAAAGTGACAAGTGCCACTAACTTAGTTGAGAGACTTTGGTAAATTGTTAGAAGTAAGTTATAGTTATCTGAGAGTTGAAAGGGAGCTTTTGGGCTCATTAAGGGTAGAAATGGAAGAAAGAAATGTAGTCTTACTTTTTAAGAAGGGGGAAACATGAATTGAGAGAGAGAAAGAGAAGTTAAGAAAGAAAAAGAAGAGAATTTCGGTGGTTAAGAGAAAAGAAAAGAGTTGAGCTAGGGTTTCAACACTTCTTAGTCTTGAGAGAGATTTTGAAGTGGGTCAAGAAGAGAAAAAGGAAGAGAGAGAGAAGAGCTTCAAATTAAGCTAAAGATATCTTCATTTAGTGAAGAATCAAGGTAAGATTCACTACATTTGTATTGGCGTATGCATTATGGAACATGATATCAATATTGTACTATAATGGTATACCTTCAAATGTGATAGAGAAGTGAATATATTGTCATGATTGTGTGAGAAAAATACAAAGATAAGTAGAAATGATGAGATTAAGGTGTGCAAGTAGAATGTAATGAAAACATAAATTTTTATGATCTTAAGGAGATGGATTTGGAATCGAAGTAGTTGTTTGATTAATGTGACAAGAGTTACAATCCACCGTAAGAATATATATATATTAGGGGAAATTGATATTAGAATTTATTGATGATTATACATCTATAATTTTGAATTGACTGAGGAGGTACATGTGGAAGATAAAATAAATGACAACAGGAAGATAAGATAGGAAGGAATAAAAAGGGAAAGAAGTAGACATAATTGACTTTACGAGAGATGAATGGTGTGTAGTAAGGAGAAAATTAGAAATGCATATAAGAGAGAATTTTTGTGTACGCATGGGATTAAGAAAAAGATGAGGAATCAAATGGGAAGAGTGAATGCACTCCATATGGTAGTTGAATTATCATGAAATGATGTAACACTAGAAGAGGTAAATTTTGGAAAATTAAGGTAAAGTTGATATAAGCATATGTCAATGCAAGGAAACCCCGAATGTGGTAAGGATAAAGAAATATTGTCTAGGATCATTTGAGATCAAAGTATTACTATTGTAAGATAAGTGGCGATCTGTCTGAAATAAATCTCTAAATAGAATGGGATGACCTTGATGATACACACCTAAGCATATGCGATCGTGTCCATTATATCATTAAATTTTGATGCATAAATCATTATGATCGTGTACAAAATGATAGAAATTGATCTTCTTGAGGTACTAAGAATAATCGATAAACGATGATTAAGACAGTTGATTGATAAGAGTTATATGAGCAGTATCGATGATAATAGCAAGAAATTTTTCCTTCAAAAAGAATTTCCCTAAATTAGGTTAAGTTGATCAGACGATTCAATTTAAGAGTGATCGATGAAGAAACAAATCAGAAATAAATATGTAATGAATTAAAAGTAAATATTGGAGTCATATCCCTAGTGGACACTCAGGCATAAGAGGTAGAATATGCGATTGAGAATATACGCATCTTTATGATGTGAAGTATTCAACTATATGATTGGATTGCTGACTTTGAGGAGACATTATTGCTAATTTGAGGAGGACTTAGGTCCACATTATATTTTATGTAAATATGTTATGTAGATACAAATTATATCTGATGAATATGTTACCAATACAGGAAGTTATGATTGCAAATAAATTGAAATGTATGGAGAAACTAGTATGAATGAACAGACATTAGAAGAAGTCAATGTGAAATTAGAGGAAATCAAATGAAAGGAGAAAATTATTCGAGAAAGGAAGTCAATAGGGAGACTAAAAATAACATGTGATAATATTACCTCATTCGAGGAATAATTCCTTAAGAAATTACGAGAATTAATCATGGGCACATGGGAATTTGGGTTAGATCTATTAGAGTTAACCATGCCCCTAATGGTATTATGGTAATGAATATTAAAGTGATTCAAGAAAAATTGTATAAATTAGTGACTATGATCTGAGAGGATATTTGGAGTGTATTCGAAAAGGGAAGAGAATATTTTTGAACATTTGAGGAAATCTTACATATCATGAAGGTAGAAATAATTATATGCCAGGTTTAATGAGAGTGAATATTAGCTTGATCAAATAAAATGTAGGTTATATATATCTGAACATGGCATATTAGGAGACCCGAAGAAAATAGAGGAAATAATGAAGAGAGAAACTACAAGGAATATATATATGAGATTCGAAGTGGTAAAAAAAGGGATACCAACAGAGACTTTTAAAGAGTTTTACTAATCTTAGTCCTCTAACAAAAAAATGTTTGAGGAAAAATGTGTAAACTGTATGAATGATGAATGTAAAAAGAATTTTGAGAAACTATAACCTCAATGTTAATTATGCCATTTAGATTTAAGATTATGCAGTATCTTATGAAGTTTCACATTAGAGATTAAGATACAACCTATGGTAACAGTATAAAGTGGTTTTTATATGCATAGAGATAATTAAAGTCTTATGAGTTGATTTTGATACAGGGTTTAGAATTGCTATGATAGTAATTGCTTTGAGATCTTGGAGACATTAGATGTGTAGAGTCATTTCTGAAATATATGGATCAGTAAGACTGAGGTAATTATTGAGTTTGAAAGAATTGTGCAAATGAATATTTTTCTGTAAAGCTAGTGTGGTATTTGATGCATTAAGCAGAAATTCCAATAGCAGTGAAGCATGAATTCAGATATTAAGGTCACCAAATCTAATGAAATAAAGAGCATAGGATTTGGAAAAAATAAAGTACTTCTATTTATTAATGAGCCCGATATCTAAAATAGATACAGGACAATTCAGACACTTGGTCACAACAACGTAATAATTGGAAAGTACCTTATGAGCATTTCATATGCATATTGTTAAGTGTGGTTGCTGGAATGAAACGCCAAATTCGCCTATGCTTAAGTGAAAATGTGTTACTTATGTAAAGTGTAGTATGTGATTATATGTTATGTGAAATGATGTGTTGCATGAATTGAGTGAACTGTTGGGCCCCAAATTTTGTTTTTCTTGATGTTGTTAAGTATGAATTAATTTGATTGTGTTAGTTGTATGATTTATGGCATAGTTTGATTTTATTGAAAGTATTAATGGAAGATTAGGATTTATTTGAGTATAGTATGGTGTAAGTGGAAATGAAAGAGTAAATATGTTTGAGGGCAAAATGGGCAAGTCACTCAAGGGTAAGAGGTTTTAGGCTTAACTAAGAGGGGCATTTTAGTCCTTGCTCTATCTTGTAGGCTTAAGGAGTTAAAAGAAGAGAAAGAAAAGAAAGGAAAATAAGAAGAAGAGAAGAAGAAAGAAGGAGAAAAGAGTCGTAGGAGAGGAAGAAGAAGAGAAAAAGAGGAAGCTTGGTTTCGACGTTTTTCGAAGGATTAGAAGCATTCTCCAGGTAAGTTAAACTCTTTTATCCTTGTTTGAGTTGGATTGAACCTTAGTATTGCTTGGATTGAGGTAGAATCGTTGAAGTTAGGGTTTTTGGCAAAGTGGGGAAAATCTCTTAGGGTTGATGATCATGTTGTGTTTGTTTATGATTTTGGGTTAGAATGAGCTTAGAAATGGAGTTTAAGGCATGATTTAGGATTTAGATGTGTTTTAATTGAAGGATGGGAGGTTTAGGGTTGAAAAAAAGTGAGAAAATCAAGTTACGAGAGTTTTCTGGGCTCGCTCGCCGCGGCGCGCCCATGCCCTCGCCGCGGAGCGCCCAGTTTTCTCGCCGCGGCGAGCAGCCAATTTCCTGCGGCGACATGCTTTCGTATTTTGGGCATAACTTTTGATGTAGATGTCCAAATGAGGTTCTTCTTTTTGAGTTGTAAACTAGAGACATAGGGCTACAAGTTTTATTAAGAAGTGAAGTTCTGAATCAGTCTCTAAGAATCTTCAAGTTTGGATGGAAGTTGAGCATGAAATTCTTGTTTCAGTTTTGGTTGTAGTTTGAACTGTTAAAGTATGACTTTCCGATTTCTACACCAAATTGATTGAAATTTTGGTTGTTTGATTAAGGAAATCTAGTGAGGCAAGAGGATCAAGAGGCTCAAGAGGAAACTCATTCCTAGGCAAGAACAAGCAAGGAATTCAGGTGGGTTCATGTTTATAATAGAGTAAATAAGTCACTCATTGTTTTGTTTAATCAAGAAAGAGTTAATGCATTTAAATTGCATCATCACGATTGCATTACAAACTATTATGAATGATTATAGGTTTTTATATGATTTGCATTCATGAATTATGAAAAGGATTCCAAAAAGGGGTTTTTCTCCTTTCACGAATACATGTACATGAAATCATGTTTTACGAATATATGACAAGCAAGTGCCAGTTTGGCAAACAAGTTTACAAGAACATGAATCATGCATATTATGTGGGTTTGCGGTGTCCCTCACGAATAGTCAAGTGCACATTGACTCACGAAAAGGCTTCTCCCGCCTGCCCGCTAGTGGCAAAGGGTTTCTCACAAGGATTCCCTCACGAAACTACGTCTACACATCAACATTTCGATGGTATGTGTAGTACGTCATGAACCAGGGACAACCCAAACCATTATGTTATGTTATGTGTTTATGATTTGTTATTATGAATCATGCATCATGAATTGTTCAAGAATCAAGCATTTTTCAAGACAATGACTCATACATGCTCAATTGTTATGATTTCAACAAGTACCACGGTAATGAGTTATTTTTGAATACTTTTGCTTATTGCTATATTATGAATATGTTCCCACGAGCTTTATAGCTCACCCCCTCTAATCTCCCCCATTCAGGTGACGAGCAAGAGACCGAGTGAGTCACGAGTTACGGCAGCACTCCATTTTGTCATGTTTATTTTTAAGCTTTAGTTACATTTCAAGTATTATTGGTTCAAGAGTATTTTGTATTTTTGGCTCTTGAACTCAGAGTTGTATTTTGGTTGGAGATGTTCTTAAAGCTTTATGAAACTCATCTTTTGGATAATGACTTATGGATATGTTTGTTTTAAAGCATGAAAGTAAGTTTTGAGTTTGTTCATAATGGGTCCATTGAACTTCCGATGGTATCCTTCCTCAATCGTTTAATTTACTTGTTTCACCTTGTTTATTTAAATCACATGAAAGCTGGTTTCGAGTATGTTTTTCAGCAGGCCCATTAATCTTTCGCGGGTCTTTTTTCTTAAATGTATAATTAGCATGTTTCACGCCACGCTCTTATGTTCGATGTTGGGCTCCGGCAGCGGGGTCCAACATGAACTATCGATGATGGTTACCTCATTGAGTTCGCAAAACTCACTAAAATTGCAACGTTATCTTTTCAGGATCGAGAGACGACTCTAGCTACTAAAAGACTCTACCAGTCGTGTAGATTGTGATTGGCAAGAGAAGCTATGGCTTAAAGGTCAGTCAGTTGGGATTTTTGGACAGATTAGTTAGATTGTGTATATTTTCCTCTTTCATGTAGTACTTTTATATTAGGTTTTGATGATGTACGTGTAGAAAATATTGAAAGACACAATATAGACTTTTGGGTTTTATGAAATGAAATGAAGAAAAAGTTGGTTTAAAAATATTATGGTTTTTCTATTGATGCTTTATAAGTGAATATTGATATGATGCTATGTGAGGTGGATGTAGTGATCGAACGTAACTCGCCCTTATCATAAGTTATGTACCGGAATGACCTACACGCGTCCCGGTGTGTACCCTACAATAAGGAAGCGTTACAGATAAAACCTTATTTATTAAGAGAAAGGAGAATGATTTATTTATAGTATAAATATATGCTAATGACATAATATCTGGTGCTACTAATCCATCTCTTGTGCTTTAGAAAGTGAAAATTCTATTTGAGAGAGATCATTAAAACTCATATCAAGCAAATTACATTTCGTCTGTTGAGAGCTTGTAGAGGCTAGTTAAATACTACTTGTTTGGAAGGTTAGAGAACCTTTTAAAATATGTATTCGTGAGTTTGAAGAAGTTCATATCAAATTACTACTTGAAATTTTAGTGAGACACTCAAGTTGGATACTTGGGGATTGGACATAGGCTTGGGTTATAAGTTGAACTAGTATAAATTGACTATGTTTTTTCTTTTTTGAACTTTTAAATTTTCACAATATATTGTTTGCATTTTCATTTTTTGCAAGAGGCTCATTCACTTTTATAATAGACTCCTTTTGTTTTCAACTTGCAAGATGCTCTTTTCCTTTTTAATAGACGCCTTCTATTTTAAATTGTTTTAACAATATTTATCGTTTAGCAGGCTCCTATCGTTTAATAGGCTCCGATCGTCTAACAAGCTTCTGTTGTTTAACATGGTTCTATCGTTTGATAGGCTCCTGTTTCTTTTTAAATTTTAACCAACCCCCTATCTTTATATGAATTGAAAGTAACTTGCAATTTTTTTTAAAGTCACACATAATTCACCCCCTCTTGTGTATGTTTTCTTTATCAAATTATATCTTGCCTTCACTAAAATAAGATTTTAAATCATCCTTTACAAAAGTAACAAGGTCACGTCCATTCTAACAATATCTTATAGAAACATAAAACGAAAATTGAGAATTTTTATTATAAGTCAAGTAAAAGTAGCTCAATAACATTACACATATGATTAAGTTTATGTTTGACTCAATATAATATATAAACCATCAATTCTAGAATATAATCTTAAATCACGCGGTACATTAAGTTGAACTTAGTGAAGTTCAACTCAACCCAACCATCTAAAAGGGTAGTTCGAATTCCGCCCAAAATTTGATTGGGACTTAACTTATATACTTTCTAAACTAACTCAAATCCAGTTTAGACTAGATTTTAATGTTCAAAACATAATAATAATATAATATTGTAACTTTTTTCATTTTTAATGAAAGAAGTTACTGGTGACTCTCCGAACCTAAACTTGCTCTTTTGAGTCATTAGACTTGTATGCGTTTACCAGTTCTCCGTTTCAAAGAATTCCAAAACACCTACTTCACACAACTGACGTAATTCAGCAATTTCTATCTCAATAAACTAAGTTCATAGCGTATTGAACTAAACACGATTAAATAGTTAATTATAGCGATGATTAACTTGTGATATCATACAACATTACATGAGTGACATTCGCAAGTTCAGCTATCTATTTGAGTTGCGGCTTCATATGAATCGAAATCAAGTTGTTTTTGCAATTATTAGAACATTGAGCTTAAGTTAACTTGGAACACTATAAATTAACTTGCAGACTGCAGTATATGTTTACATTGGGTACTTGGAATCTTCTATCCGAAGCAGGATTAAATGAATGGTTAAAGTCTATGCAACTGTATCTCTCTTCTTCATTCCGAGAAAATGAAGGTACCATTGCAGAAACCAAGTCCGATCTCATTTGCTCTTCTAGCTTACGGAAGCTTCCGCATTTGAAGCTCATATAACTAGGTTAAGGACCATCTCTAACTGGTTACGTGCACGTATAGGCTTCACTCCAGGCCTTGGAAATGGAATGCCGTTATAAGTAACAAATGTAATCCAAGGTAGTTGTAGTAGGTCATCAAAATATGCTTATCTTGTATCTCATAGCAACGCCTTTCTGGTTCCAACTTTCGTGGTGCATGACGTTTCAAAAATTCCTTAAGAATTTAAACTTGCATATGTTTAAATGTTAACTTTGGTCTCTCATGCACACATAGTACAGTTTGAAGGACCTGAAAAATTATACCGTTAATCATGAAATTTGAGGCTACCCTAGCTGCACTAGTTGCGGTCATCCTAGGAGTAACCATTGGTGGGTGTCAATGCAAGATTATTCAGTTCATTTTCGGAGATTCGCTTATTGATGTTGGTAATAATGTGTATCTGGCCAAGAGTCTTGCTCAACCAAGCTTACCGTGGTATGGTGTTGATTTTGGCGATGGATTGCCTAACGGGAGATTCACTAACGGCAGAACAGTAGCTGATATAATAGGTAATCCCCAATTGAATTTCATAGTATTGGTTGATTATGACTAGTAACGATGCACATAATGAACTCTGAACTTGTCCAGGCGACAGTGATGGTCTACCAAGGCCTCCTGCTTTCATGGACCCGTCTCTGACAGAGGATGTAGTCCTGGAAAATGGGGTGAATTTTGCTTCTAGTGGAGGTGGTATTTTAAACGAAACTGGTGCCCACTTTGTAAGTCATAGCTTGCAACCATGATCAATTGTATCTCTTTTCTTTTTCTATACCATGGACTATGGAACTAAATGCCATGACATATTGCAGATTCAGAGGTTTTCTCTCTACAAGCAAATTGAACTATATATGGGAATACAAAAACTTATTGTGAACAGAATTGGCCAACAAGAAGCGCAGGCCTTCTTTCAACAAGCTCAATATGTGGTTGCCCTTGGGAGCAATGATTTCATAAACAATTACTTGATGCCAGTTTACAGCGCTTCTTGGAAATTCACCGATGAGAGTTTTGTTAGCTATTTAATGGAAACACTTGAGGGTCAACTTAAGGTAGTTAAATGATTAGAGACCAAAAAGTTTAATCTTTTCGTTTTCTAGAAAATAATTCTTAACTGGGATGTTGTTGAACAGCTACTGCATAACTTGGGAGCAAGACAGCTGATGGTCTTTGGTCTAGGTCCACTGGGGTGCATACCACTTCAAAGGGTTATGAGTTCATCTGGGGCATGCCAAGAGAGGACGAATGAGTTAGCTATTAGCTTTAACAAAGCTGCAAGCCAGTTGTCAGATAAGTTATCAGGCCAACTGCCCAATGCAAGCTTGAGATTTGGAGATGCTTATGATTTTGTTAATGACATGATCACCAATCCGCTAAAATACGGTGAATACATTTTTATTCCTTTTGCTATTTAGTTAAAATTCATCAGAGGACAACAAGCATGTATTGCATCTTCTGAGTCACAATTAGCAATGATGCAAGTAAGAAATGTTTTGCACATAGTAACCAATATTGCTTATTTCGGCCTAGCACGCACATCCTTCAACAACTGTTTTGTTACCTGTATCTTTAAGGATTCAGGAAAATGACAGCACTATTCAGCTGAATAGCTGATTATCTGAAAAAATGAAAAGGAAGTGTGAAAATATGTCTGACAGGACATAATTTCTGAACTTGAATATCCAATGACCTGATCGACTCTGGTCCCATGTTTGCAGGATTTAGTAACTCAAATTGGCCATGTTGTTCCCTAGGAAATATTAGGCCTGCTGTTACCTGCACTCCTGTATCAACATTGTGCAACGACAGAAGCAAGTACGTGTTCTGGGATGAATACCATCCAACAGATCAAGCCAATGAATTGATCGCAAACGAACTCATCAAGAAATTCGGCTTCATAACTGCTAATACTACGGACGCTCCCTCTCCAGCACCTGCCGTTGCTCCATCCCCTCCGGGATTTTTTTTCTGATTGCAGTTGTATCTATTCAGTATACATAATTGTCAACCAAAAACATATACGACAGTATAAGACCCTCAGGTAAAAGCCAGCTAAAGTTAATCCATCTAGTTAATATCGGGGTGATGTTGAGAAAGATCTCCCTGATTTTGTAAACATAAATTGGATAAAATATTTTTATATAATTTTTCATTATTATTGCTGATGTACTGTCAACACAAAATCATAGACTAATCCTAGTTCTATGGTTCCATTGTATCTAATGAAAAATCAAGTATATGCCTGTGCCATAATTACCTTGATGTAAAAAGCCTTACGGGCAAATTAACAAAGCAGTAGATACTGTAACACTTTGCGAAGATAAATGAATTATTTTGAAATTTTAATTAAGATGTACTTATGACAAAATTAAAATATGATTTTCTTTCGTAATAATTTAGATGGAATAAAACTTAATCTTTTAGATGGAGAGAGATTAAAAAGTAATTTAAATTTAAACTGTTTTAAATTCAAAATAACAATTGTTTTATTTTACATTTCGTCAAAGTAAATTTAAATTAATGCTTATCACACTGCAGCAAAATGTGTTTTAGACAACAAAAAAAAAGCATTGCTCTAAGTATAATTATTGTTGTCTTTGGTTTAAGACAACATAATTAATATCATTACAAGAAGTGACGGTAACAAAATAAAAAATATATTTTTAAAAGTTTTGACCAATGTTCTGCATTTCGTACCGTTCCGGCCGGAAACCTGTACCGGAACGACGTAAATGGTTCCGGGTTTGAATTCCGGACGGTACCGGCCGATTTCGGTCGGTACCAGCCGATACCGCAATACCGGTACATTTCGGGACCAATCCGTAAACTTAAAATATTTAAGGGACTAAATTGAAAATAAAAAAATTTACCTAATTTTCCAGATCTAGATCTGGTTTCTCTTCTCTCCTTCGGTCTCTCCTTCCTCCTCCTCACATCGCCGCTGTCGTCCTCCCTCCTCTCGCCGCCGTGTCTTCGTCGTCACCTCCCCTCAGGTCAGCCAGCTCCTCCTCCTCGGCGCTTCTGGGTTCTTCTTTGGTCTCCTCTCCTCTCTCCCACGCCGCATGCCTCCTCTCTTCTCCGGTGTCGCGCCTCGCCATCGCCGTCTCATCCTCGCCGTCTCCTCCTCACCGTCTCCTCCTCGCTGTCGCCGTCTCCTCCTCGCCTCCTCGCTGTCGCCGTCAACCTCACCGAAGACCCGATTGTGTTTGACTTTTGTGTATGTTTTTTATTTTGTTTTTCATGTTTCATGGAATTTTGAAGTTGATTGTGCCTGTGATTGTGTTGTTGAGTTGTTGGATGATGGAAAATCGTAGAGGTTGCTTCGGGTTTCGGCTGGAATGAAGAAAAAAATTTGAATTTGTTTGAATGTTGAACAGTTGAAGGCTTGAAGGAGTTGAAGCTGATTTCGGTTGTTGAAGACTTGAAGGGAAGGTTTGATTGAAGTTGAAGTTGAACTTGAAGTGTTGAACCGATGATATTGAAATTGAAAATAAATTGTGGCTTTTGTGATTTTGTCATTTTGCCTTGTGGAAGTTGAACTTGAACCGATTGTGTTAAATTGAAATTGATTGGTGATTGATTATTATTGGTCTGATTGGAAATTAAGTTTGGAATGGTGAATTTGGTGATTGTGATTTAGTATTTTAGTAGATTTATGAAATTAAAATTGAATTGTTGAATTATTGTGAATGAGATTGAATTTGACTATTTGAGTTTGTGCAATTGAAATTGAGTTTGATAATTAAAATCAAAACAACATTTAAATCAAATTGTAAAATTGACAATCAATTGATCAAATGTGAAATTAATAATTAAATGTAAAATTGTTAAATTGATAATTAAAATTGACAATCATTAATTGACACATTTTAATATTTGTTAAATGGTCATTAATTTTTAATATTTGGGTATTGAATATTGATAAATAATTAGTTAAGTATAAAATTATGGAATTAGAAATTAATAATAATTTGATTGTAGTTAATAATGATAGTATTTGTTTATTTGAGTATTAGTTTTAGCTAGGCAAATAATTAATTGTTCTAAAAAGTTAAAAGATGTTGACTTTAATGGAATGGCAATATATATGTGTGGGGAATTATAAATTTTAAATTGGTAATGTTATGAAATTGTGATTTGTGAATATGATGTATACTTGTAGATTCCAATTTATACTTATAATGTCGATTAAGAATTATAAAAGCATCATATATATTTAAGAATGAAATATAAAATGGTGTATATAATATTATGGTGTGTTAGAAATAGAATTATGAATGTTTTGTGTTAATTAGGATCAGAAATTGTTGGATATTGAGTGGAATTATGATTGTTTTGTAATTGTTAGGATTGAGAATTGTTGTTAATGGAATGAATGGAAATTGAATTGTGATTGTTTTGTAATTGTTAGGATTGAGAATTGTTAGAAATGGAATGAATAGAAATTGAATTGTGATTGTTTTGTAATTGTTAGGATTGGGAATTGTTGGAAATGGAATGAATGGAAATTGAATTGTGATTGTTTTGTAATTGTTAGGATTGGAAATTGTTGGGAATTGGATTGGATTGAATTGGATTGGATTGCATTGAATTGGATTGAATTGGATTGGATTGAATTGAATTGGATTGAATTGGATTTGATTGAATTGGATTGAATTAGAATTGAATTGAAATTGGAATTGAATTGAATTGAATTGGAATTAGAATTGATTGAATTGGAATTGGATTGAATTGAATTGGATTGAATTGAGTTGGATTGAATTGAATTGGATTGAATTGGATTGAATTGGATTGGATTTGATTGAATTGAATTGAATTGAATTGAATTCGATTGGATTGGATTGGATTGGATTGAATTGAATTGTAATGAATTGGATTGAATTGGATTGGATTGGATTGAATTGAATTAAATTGGATTGAATTGGATTAGATTGAATTGGATTGGATTGGATTGGATTGGAATGGAATTGAATTGAATTGAATTGGATTGGATTGGATTGGAATTGAATTGAATTGGAATGTAATGAATGGAATTAGATTGGATTGGATTGGATTGGATTAGAATTGAATTGAATTGAATGTAATGAATGGAATTGGATTGGATTGGATTGAATTGAATGTAATGAATGGAATTAGATTGGATTGAATTGGATTGGATTGGAATTGGAATTGATTGAATTGTATTGGATTGAATTGGACTGGATTGAATTGAATTGGATTGGATTAAATTGAATTGGATTGGATTGGATTGGATTGGATTGAATTGGATTGGATTGGATTGGATTGAATTGAATTGGATTGGATTGGAATTGAATTGAATTGGAATGGAATGAATGCAATTGAATTAGATTGGATTGGATTGGATTGGATTGAATTGAATTGAATTAGAATTGAATTGGAATTGAAATTGGATTGGATTGGATTGGATTGAATTGAATTGAATTGAATTAGATTTGATTGGAATTGAATTGGATTGGAATGGAATGAATGGAATTGGATTGGATTGGATTGGATTGGATTGAATTGAATTGAATTGAATTGAATTATAATTGAATTTGAATTGAATTGGAATTGGAATTGGATTGAATTGAAATGGAATTGGAATTGATTTAATTGTATTGGATTGAATTGGATTGGATTGAATTGAATTGGATTGGATTTGATTGGATTGAATTGAATTGAATCGTTATATATGTTGAATGTTTTGAATTGTTAGCTTTGTGCATATTGTCATTGTGTACTGAAATTATGTGTTATTTATTTTTCATGCAGATAAATGGAAGGAAGTTCAAATACTCACGATCAACCTAGTTCAGAAGATCTGATGATCCAACTTGGGCTCGTCTTTGGTGTGGTTCTGGTCAAAAGAATCATACCATTTGCTTGTTTTGTAACAAGCATTTGAAAGGTGGAGGAATCACCCGATTGAAAAGACATTTATTTGGGGTTAAAGGAGATGTGGGCGTGTAAAAAAGTAAGTCATGATGTGAAGTGGCAGATGAAGACATTGCTTGATGAACATCAATTTGAGAAAGATAGAAGGGAAAGATTGAATCTTGAAATTGGTAGTGGAAGTTCATTTCCCGATTTCCGTGGTGATTATGGAGATGTTCAATGTGGAAGTGGTAGTGGTAGTGGTACTGGTACTGGTAGTGTTCCATCTCAGGTTCAGGATCCTTTACAATCTGAAGTGAGGAAGAGAAGAAGGCAGCTGCCTGGTTTCTTTGCACCACGAACAACTCCTGGAGCCCAACCTTCAATTCGTAGTGCAATGCAGACAAGAGATGCGGCTCACAATGTGGATATGGCAGTAGCTAGATGGTGGTATGATCTGAGTTCGTCATTTAATGCTTCTCAATCATATTATTATCAACCTATGATAGATGCCATAGCCTCTTATGGTCCAGGATACAAAGGGCCATCGGTTGATGACTTAAGAGGTAAACTTTTGAGTTGTGCTGTGTCTGAAATGAGAGCTTATTTGGCTGAAAGAAGAGTGAATTGGAGTATTAATGGATGCTCAATTATGTGTGATGGTTGGACCAATAGGAGACAAGAGCCTATCATAAATTTTATGGTTTATTGTTTTAATGGCTCTATGTTTTTAAAATCGATTGATGCATCTGGCCTGATTAGAAATGCTGATACTTTTGTTTAGGATATTTGATCAAGTTGTGAATGAAGTAGGGGTGGAAAACATTGTTCAGTTTATTACTGATAATGATTCCGCTTATAAAGCGGCAGGACAAAGGTTGCAGAGAACCTATAATTCATTTTTTTGGACTCCTTGTGTTGCACATTGCATTGACTTAATACTGGAGGATATAGGAAATCCTAGGTATTTTCCTGTTTTTGATGAGACCATGCAGAAGGCAAAGAAGGTGACAAAATTTATTTATAATCGTCATGGGTTTTAAATTTGATGAGAAGGAATTTACCAATGGTAGGAATTTGTGTCGCCTATTTGTGACAAGATTTGCAACAAATTTTTATCACTTGATCTTTTCTTTTGTTGAGGAAGGAGTTAAGGCAAATGTTTACAAGTGATAAGTGGGTAACCTCTCAAAGATGCTAGGTCTAATCTTGGAATGGAGGTTTGTAGTATCATCTTGGAAGATAGGAATTTTGGTGGCATGTCAATTCGTTATCCGAGTTTGTGAGCCTTTGGTGAGGTGCTTGGTTGGTGATAGTGAAGAAAAGCCAACAATAGGTTATATTTTGATCTTATAGAGAGAGCAACGGAAGCAATCAAGGCGAATCTGAAACATAAGCCTTCTTTATACGAGCCATATATCTCAATCATTAATGAGAGAAGGAGAAGACAACTTTCTTCTCCATTGTTTGTAGCTGGGGCATTTTTGAATCCCAGTGTGTATTTTAGACTAGATGTTGAAAAGCAAGCTGAAGTTAGTAGAGGGATGCTTATGACAATTACAACAATTGTTCCTCATGACTCAATGCAAATTGCTTTAACCACACAAATGGAGGCTACTCTTATGGAGATTTTGGAATGTCGGTCGCTATTCAACAAAAAGGACTTCTTTCTCCAGGTATTACTTATTTCCTATTTCTTATTTGTTGAAATTTATGTATCACTTTTTTTTGTTTATAACACTACTTTTGTTTTCTTATAACTTGCAGTTGCTTGGTGGGATCTTTTCGGATGTAGTGTTCCAGATTTGAGAAAGTTTGCAATTCGAATTTTAAGTCAATGTGTGAGTGCAACTGGGTGTGAACGAAACTGGAGCACATTTGAATTTATCCATTCCAAGAAAAGGAATAGATTGGAGCATAAGAGGTTGAATGACTTAGTGTTTGTTCGTTACAATTTAAAGCTTCGGGAAAGGTATGTTATTTTCATTATTTTCATTATTAATTTTTATATAATTTCTTATAATTTTCTAATAATTAAATGTAATTATTTACTAGGACTCTTAGTAGCACAAGTTGTTCAAATGATCCAATTCACGATTGATAATATTGATATTTTGGCGGATTGGGTTTCTGAAGAACCCAATTTGGTTGATGTGAGTGATTTGAATGTGGAAGATGATCTTGGATGGAAAGCATTGACATGTCATTTGGTGCATTAAATTTGAATGATGATGATGAAGCTCCTCTCAATGATGAGGATTTTGTACCAAATGATCGATTAGAATTCGGTCTGCGATTCAATGGTATCCGCCCATTGTGATTGAACTTCGTGTTTTTATTTTCCTCTTCTTTTAATTTTACTTGTATTTGATCATTGATGTTTATGTTAAATTATATGTATGTAATGTAAATGTAATATTTTGTTTCAGTTCAACTTCTACTTGATTGCTTATTCGTCATCAACCTTTTGTAATATTTATATTTTTTTATCGGATGTTTTGAATCTTTTGATGTAAATATGTAATATTATTTATTATAATGATGAAATTGTATGATTGTAATATTTTAAATGCTTTGTATTATTCTTAGTTTTATAATTGTATGATTATGATTGTCTTTATTTATATTAATTGTGGTTATTATTTATATGTAAAATATTTAAAATTATTGTTATTTCAAATTATATGTCATTATTATTTATTATTAAGATTTTTAAAATATGGTTGATATAAACGATAAACTAGAAAAGTATACTGATGCAGTTGTATAATATATCAATATTGACTATTTTGCAATTTTAAAAGTTTAGGACTATTTTATAAATTTAAAAATATCCCGAAATGGTACCGTCTTGATCGATCGACATGCAGATTACATTCGAGCCCAATCCGGTACCGAGTCCGGTACGGTATTCATAACATTGGTTTTGACTAAGGCAACACATTAGTTTCAAACTATAGCAATAATATTAAATAAATATTGCAACATTTTTAAGTATTTATAAGGTAACAAAGTAAATTATTTTAGGCAACAATTTGTAACGATAAAAGCAACAATTTATTCTTTTGTTACCAATATTATTTAATGTAAAATCATGCTCTTGTTATTATGTAGACAACATCTATATTGACATTAAAAGAAACATATAGATGTTAAAGTATGTCTTAATTATGTACGTACTATCACAGGAAAATTAATGATAAAAACCACACACATATATATAAAATATGTAATCCATAACGACTTGTAAAATTCAATCTTTTAACATATTCAAAATTCGAAAGTAAAAAATCACTAGCTAAAATATCCATCTACAAAATCGTCCACCATTCCATATGAAATATAAGTGAATTAATCTAAATACTAAACAAAACTAATATGTATGGGTTATCCAAAATCCTTCACCAAGTACTTCTTTGTTCACTCCTAATCATCACCATCCTATAAAAAAGAAAGAAAGAAACAAGAAGTATATTAGAATTGTAAAATTACTATGCTCACAAATAGGTTGATATATGTAAAAAATGAAATACTAACTACTTTATTGTGACGTCAATTTAATTAAGATAAATAATACAGTCCAAAAACTACCAACATAATGATTCAGTTCTTTTTATGAACAAATTCATAAAGCATGAACATAAACAACTAATCTCATAAAAAAAAGATAACAAGATGATGTACAAAAACACTAAATTAAGGAAATTAGTTACCTGATATTCTTTATGTTGATATGTATGGTTTGGAGGAATAGAAAATTCCTTTCTTGATTGACTAGGTGTAATCAATTTACAAAATATGTCTATGTTAGTAGTGTTAGCTTGCCCAAGCTAAGATTGAATGAGCGAGAACATTTGTTTCATCATTTCTTCTCTATCAACATTTTCTTGTTCTAGTTGCCTTTTCATTTCCAAGCATTCAACTTTCTCTTGTTATAATTCTTCTCATTCTCTCCTTTTTCAACTTCTACTTTTTGGTTCATCTCTTCTTCTGAGGCATTCTTGATGGACTGCAAATACTCATTAAGAACTTTGTATAAGGCTTCACTCACCTTTTTTTTTTTTTCCTTTTATGGTAGATGCTTTCACACCCCTTCTAAAAAGTTTACTATGGCCGGGCGTTATCACCCCCCAAATCAGTCACAATTTTATCAAGCTTTTCACTATCATTTTCCTTTTGCACTTCTTCAATGCGAGCCTACAAAAGAAAATTTGCAGTCATAATAATGAATGCAAGCACCACACATGATTACAAAAAACCTAGTATAATTCAAATTATATTATAGATAACTCATTTTGACAAGAAGAACAAATCAACAATATAAAAAACAAATAAAATGAAATTAGAAACACATGAAATAAGCAATAAATTTTGGCATCTCAACAAAAGTAGCAACAATATAGAAAATTATTACAATACCATCATTACTCACAATTTTCTCCCTTATACCTTCAGTAGATTGCTTGTACACTTTTTCAGGCTTTCTTTTATAAGTTGCAATATACCTTTTAGCATTAAAGAGTAGAGTTTTTATCTTCTCTTTCATTTTGCTATCTACGAAAACAATTGTTAATTAAAATTTAAAAATAATTTAGAAAATTAAAGCTATTTCTTAATAGATTATAACTCATTGGAGAACTTACCAACTTAGCATAATTACTTGTAAAGCTCATAGGACCAGTTGTGTTGTGTGCATTTCAGTTTGTTGTTTTCTATTTTAAGTATTTGCTTTAGTAATTTGCTACTCAATAAATCATTATATTAGTTAGATATCATGTAACTAATTTGTAAAAAGTAATAATAATTATCATACCTTCACATGTGGGAGGTTCCAATAAGAAATGAGATCCGCAAAGACTTCTTTGCTTATATAGTTAGGACGATTGGCCATTTTTTCTGCATCTATCATATAATATTTGAAATGATTTTGCTTCACTCTACACTTGTCAATTCTCCATGCATCTCCAATAGTTTTCAAAGTCCATTCTTTACCTTCTAATGGTAGAATATATCTATTCTATAATTTAATAAATACTCATTTAAATGTTATAAATCAAAATTGAAAGGAGCATTAAGATAATGATTTCTTACATTAACATATTCCCAAATGGGTTCTTTAGGAATCAGTCACCAAGTAACATGGTTTAGAGGTGCAAGATTTTGTTTACAAGCTGCATTACCCAAGAAAAATGTGAATTCATTCAATGTCTTCTCATCTGGACCAATCGATTTATTAAGAGAATTGGAAAAAATTAGTTTGCATTGTTACATGGATCTTGTATGAACATACTTAAGCAAAGTTGGACCTCTCCCCTTCTTCTTCATAAATTCTATATTTAAAATAATTATTAATATTAATGTATAGAATAGAAATTATTTTTAAAATAGTTAAATATATGGTTACCTTTGCATTGAGTAGTAACAATTTTTGCCATATCCATGCTTATATCATATCCATTTCCTTCTACTACATCTTCATGCTGTTTAGATTGTCGTTCCATCATTTTAGTTATTAATTCTTTCCACCTTAGAAAAGTAGAATCTTCTTCAACAATTGCTTCCCCTGCTTGCCTTCTACTACATTTTTATGTATTTCATCCCCTCCACTTACTTGTTCCTCTTATGGTTGTTCCTCTACAAGTGTCTTTTTTTCTTTCCACCTTAAAAAGTCAGTAATACTACTTGAAGGGCATAAAAGTTGCGGTCTACCATTCTTCTTATATAATTGGTCCTTTCCTTTCTATTAAAAATTGTCACAATGAAAACTAGTGGAAAGAAAATAAATTTAACTGTAGGATAATCACACACACACACACACACATATATGGCAACTTTATACAAACCAAATTTAATATTAGAATAATCATATATATATATTACTAAAGCAAATGAGAAAACATGTACCTTTTCTTTGATAAACTGGCATTGCTCTTCACTATTTTCCAAATGCTCTTCCTCTCTATATGACAGATTAGATGAATCTTTTAGTTCATAAGCACGAGTCTTCTTTTGTTGCTTTCTTACAAAATTAGCCATAGACCCTGGTGCAACAAATTTGGTTGCACATGTTTACTTCTTCCTTTTTTCCATTGTGAAGACCTATAATAATAAAGAATATTGTTGTTAACAACCATATATAAATAATTAGATTAGTAAAGTATATATTTAAACATATAGTAACAAAAATTATCTTTTTAATAGAGAAAGAAAAATAAATAAGGACCTTCTATAAAAGATTATTGATCACTATCCATCCAATCATAGTCAGTGTCATCAAAGTCTAAATCATCTTCATCATCATCGTTTTTTTGTCTCTATATTTAAGATATATGGAGGTATGTCCATAATGCCTAAAGGTAAATCTTCTCTAGACCAATTAGGGTCTATGTCACCATTATTTCAAAAGAAATCATTGACACAATTATTTGGTTCTCCCCAATACCTTCTTCTCCATATAATGACAACCTTCCTTAAAACAATCAGCTACATAAAATACTTGATGAACTTGGCTTCCCAATATAAAAGAATCATTCATATAACATAACTTTTTGAAGTTTACTTGAGTAAGCCCATAATTGTCTTTCTCCTATTGATACCAACAACATTTAAACAACACTATACTGAATTGGCCCCAGTAATCGACTTCAATAATTTCCTTTATTGCTCCATAGTAGGTCACATTTCCAAGTATTGGACTTTGATCTCTAGAACTTGCAAAACTCGAAGTTAATGTTGTCAAAGAGACTCCACTGTTTTGACACTTACACCTCGCATCCCATTTTTTAGTCATAAACTTGTATCCATTAATAACATAACCTAAATATTTTTTTGCCACGTTGTTAAGGCCTTTGGAAAACCAACAAATATGACTTAGGTTATCATTACAAGATATCACCTTTTCTTGAAACCATTAAGGAAACTTATTGGAATGATCTTGTGCCCTTGCTTATCAACTTCTTTTAGTGCTTGCCTCTTTCAATTTTTAATGCTCCCTAAAAAGAATGACATATGCTAATTAATATGATGGGAATAAAAAAATGATCTTAAGATTGATAAATAATGTATGTGTAGCTTACCTAATGAACTTCTCAACTTCATTTTCATTTGAATTAAATAAAATGTATCGATAAGTTTGATGTAATGTATTTAAGGCTAAACTTATCACTTAGCCTTTCCTTTTCCATTTGCCTCCAATAGGATGCACAACTTTTGGGAAAAAAATGAAGAAGATACATTAAAAAGATTTGCATTGTCATTGTGTTTCATATGCCTATTATATTTTTTTTCTCACCTCATGACACATATAAATACAACAAAAATTTGCACATTCTTTAGCTAAGTATCCTTCAGCAATAGACCTTTCTGGTTGGCTTTTATTACAAAAAAATCTTTTTAACCTACCTAATACCTCTCAACAAAGTACATAGAGTAGCAATACACTAGTCCAATATATTTGATTTATTTTGGTAAATGAATAGGTAAATGAACCATGATGTCAAAGAAATAAGGTAGAAATATTGTTTCAAGATGACATAGTACTTCCACAATTTCCTTCTCCAGACGCTCAAGATCCACTGGCTTAATTAATTTACCACATACCCCTTTGAAAAAACCACCTAATCTACTCAAAACAACTGTAACATTTTTTGGTAGTGTTTTCCTGACAACAAATTGGAGTAAGTGTTGTATAATAATGTGAGCATCATGACTTTTGTATCTTGATAGTTTTTTTCTTACTAACATCAACACATCGTGCAATATTTGATGCATAACCTTATGTTAGTTTTACATTCTTCAAAACTGAATAAAAGTTTTCTTTCTCCTTTGGGGTTATGTAAAAGCAAGTCCAGGCTAGTGACACACGAGAGTCATCTATTTTGATAGGCTATAAATCTTTTCTAATCCCCATTTCTTTCAAATCAAACCTTGCATTAAGATGATCTTTTGACTTCCCCAAAATCTCCAACAAAGTTCCTAGAATACTATCACATACATTTTTCTCAATGTGCATCACTTTAAGATTATGTCGGTACCCATTATACTTCTAGTAAGGTAATTAAAAAAATATAAACCTCTTCCTCTAAATATTATTGCTTGGTGTTTTCTGTTTAGTTGCCTTCCTAAACACATTATGATACCCATTAGTAAGTTCAAAGACATTAGACCCTGATAGAGGAATTGGTGGTTCTCTGAAATCTATATCACCATTGAATGATCTCCTGTTGAGCCTCCAAGGATGATTTTTATCCAAAAATATCCGATGATTGAGATAACAAGTCTTTCTACTATGCTTTTAATATTATGAGCAAGTTTCATAATGACAATTAGGGCATCCTAACTTTCCCTTTGTACTCCATCCAGACAACATTGCCGATCCTGGAAAGTCACTAATTGTACATAACAAGACTGCACGCATCTTAAATGGTTTATTAGTTGAAGCATCATATGTCTATATCCAAAATTCCCACAACTCGGTTAGTTTTTTAATCAAAAGCTGTAAAAAAACATCAATATCCTTTCTAAGAGAAGTCTAGCTAGGTATAATTGAAGACACTATCAAATTTTCTGATTTTAGACATCTTCGTGGTGCTAAGTTCTAGTTTACTAAAATCATGGGACATGTACCATGTGAAACACTCATTGTGCAAAAAGGATTAAATCCATTAGTGGCAAGAGCTAATCTGACATTAAGAGGATCTCGTGCAAAATTAGGATACAATGAGTCAAAGTCTTTCCAAGCTTGTCCATCGGCAGGATGCCTTAAATTACCATCTTTGGGACACTCCTTATCTTGCCATTTCATGAATTCAGTTAATTCTGGACACATGTATAGACGTTACAACCTTGATTTTAATGAAAAATATTTGAACAACTTAGCTGGAAATATTTGCCTTACCTAATCTTTCTTATTTTCACTATTACAACTTTGTTTCCACCTAGATACACCATTTCCCCAATAAAGAATACAATCATTTGGACAAGTATGTATCTTTTCATAATGAGTTCTTAAATCCTTCACTCTTTGTCGCATTAAAAGATTCAGGAAGCTTTGCACTGGGAAAGGCCTCTTTAAGTATTCCCATGAGATTGGTATAAGCTACATTAATAATTCCATGGGTACACTTAAAAAGATACAGACAAATTGTGAAAAAAAGTTTATAAAAACTTTGACAACCAGGATATAATTTTTGTTTTCCTTCCTCTACCAACTTATAAAACTTCTTAGCATCAGCATTTAGACCATTAATAACTTCTTCACAACTATTAGGATATTCATCTATGTCTCTAAACATGTCAAGCAGTAATCCATCTATATTATCATGCATAGATCTTCTATCAAATTCATTCTCATCATTCATATGCATATTTGTATTAGTTGATCCTTCCTCATTCAATTCCCAACTATCATATCATGGAGCAAATCCATCAACAATCAAATGATCATATATAATATTTCTTATATACCAATAATAATTGCAACATTTCTTGCATGGACAAGAAATTTCATACCCATTAGCCATCTTAGAAAAGGTTTTTTCAAGAAAACGATCAACTACAATCATAAATTCATCAATATATATGGGAAAAGTCATCTGATGTCTATCTTTCTTATCCATTGATAGGTAACTGCTCATCAAAGTAATATATACAATATAGAATATGTCTTATCGATTGATAGGTAAATGTTCATCAAAGTAATATATACAATATGGAATATGTTAACAACCAAGAAACATTACATATACAATTTATTAAAATATAAAATAAAATTGTAGTTACAAAGCCCTACAGATTTCAGAGAATTCAAGAACACATCTAAAGAATTAGAGATGTGAAAATAAGTTATTTCTTCTAATTTATTTTATTTCATCAAAGCAACCATGTATTTATTTCTACTGATACAAAGCCCTAAGGATTTCATCAAAGCAACCATATATTGCTAACAAGTCGTAATCTTTTATGCAACTTAATTTATTTCTTCTAATTTAGTTTCCACCAAGATCTCAATAAAAATCCCCATATATACGTTTACATCTCTTAAGCAAAAAATGGTTTAAAACATAACTTAATTTACTTCAAAAACTAGGATTATTAGAGAAGACTGGTGTATGAGGTTCAGAGAAGACAATAAACATATACATGAACGACGTTAACCAAGTAGGGCAGCACCTATACGTGAAAGATCTGAAACCAATAACCATCGCACCTGACGTGAACTACGTGAACCAAGTACCATCGCAGCACCTATACATGAACGACGTGAAACTAGCAACACCTAATGTGAACGAAGCACCAGCAGCACCTGACTTGAACGAAGGAAGCATCAATAACACCTGAACGCTACAACACCAGCTACTCCTGAACGCTACAACACCTAAACGCTAAACCAACACTAACTCTTTCTGGCATTCACAGCGTCATATGAAGACCAGAGGGAAGGTAAAAAGTCCCAAAGGATTGGCGCGATCGTATTATGTTAGACGAAAGTGAAAAGTCCAATGACGCTTCGTATCTATTTTCTTCGTATATGATATATCTTTTTTCTCAATATTATAAAGAGTAAATAAATATAAATAATATAATATAAAATATAAAATAATATACTTTAATTGTTATTACTTATGACAAAAGTACCCATTTCGGTTTGATTTAGCTTGATTTAACCCAAAGTAAATAGATTTTAGGCTATGTTTATTTTTTTAATTTTTAGGTTTTAGGTTGAGCTCGGACTGTCTAGTTCAACTTGATCCAAAATTTAAAATTTTATTTTAAAAAATTAAAAAATATATTTAATCAAGTTTGGTTGTACTCAATTGTGCTCGGACTCAGATAGGGCTTCGGCCTAACTGGGTCTAAGTTTAATCTTAATTATTGTAGCCCTTAATTATTGTTTAAAGTTGCAACAAATTTAATTCTTACTTATATAAAATTGTGTACCACGTTACTTTAATTTTGTTGTCTTTTAAAATAAATGGCAAAATTGTAGGACCTCGGCCTCTCGGGCCTCGCGTCCACAGGACCTCGACCTCTCGGGTCTCGCGTTCTCCAAAGCGCCTCGACCTCTCGGATCTCACGCCTACCCGCTTGTAGATATTGTCCGTGAGGGTGTGAGGCCTTGGCCTCGACCTCTCGGACCTCGCGCCTACCCGCTTGCAGATATTGTCAGCTTTGGGCCTCGACCTCTAGGGCCTCGCACCCTCACGATTTTACTTTTCCACAGGACTTCCCAGGAGGTCACCCATCCTGGTACTGCTCTGGCCCTAGCAAGTTTAACTTCGAAGTTCTGATGGGATCCGGTGCGTTAGGGCATGAAAAACGCGTCTGCAAGGGGAAGGTATCCACACCCTTATAAGGGGTGCTTCGTTCTCCTTCCCAACCGATGTGGGATCTTACAATCCACCCCCCTTAGGAGGCCCAGCGTCCTCGCTGGCATAACCGCTCGGGTCCTGTCTCTGATACCAATCTGTAGGACCTCGATCTCTCGAGCCTCGCGTCCTCCAAAGGGCCTTGGCCTCTCGGGCCTCGCGCCCACCCGCTTGCAGATATTGTCGGCTTTGGGCCTCGGCCTCTAGGGCCTCGCACCCTCACAGTTTTACTTTTCCATAGGACTTCCTAGGAGGTCACCCATCCTGGTACTGCTCTGGCCCTAGCACGTTTAACTTCGGAGTTCTGATGGGATCCGATGCATTAGGGTATAGAAAACGCGTCTGCAAGGGGAAGGCATCCACACCCTTATAAGAGGTGCTTCGTTCTCCTTCCCAACCGATGTGGGATCTATTTAGAGGAAAAGTTTGTGACGGGAAGTTTTAGAATAGTGCCGGGAATGTCACAAACATGCATTGTACACATTTTAATTGTTACATGTGCATTATTAAATATTTCTGATTGTACATTTGGTAATGTTTAAATATTTTGACTGTTATAGAGGCGTATTTAGAACGTCATCCCACAGACGTTGCCGAGACTTCCAGGCATTAGCTCGGAAGCTATTTGGTGAGTGACCCAGATGGTTTCTCAATCATTATTTGTTTATAATTCTGCACTTATAACTTTGTGGAGAATAATGGTGGGCTTGTGCGTTGTTTATGACTGGATTCCGGATCGAAGGTGTCCGATGTACTGGGAGATTATGATATAGAAGTGCTGTTGTATGTGAATTTGTGAACTATCTGCTTAAGATGTGCTACTTTGTGACATTTGTGTTGATTGTGCCTTATATACTGATTCATTTTGACATATGCATTTCATGCATGAAGGCATGATCAGATAATGACAGTTGTGACCGAAGCAGCCACCGAGAGCTTAAAGCTCAACGTATTTGGACCTCGAGCCACAGTGATTCAGAACCTCAGGTTCACCGATTAATGCGCCCTTATTGGGACAGTTTAGGCGCTCGGTCACAACAACGTAATAAATTGAAAAAAAAGGGTCACATACGCATTACATATGCATTTGATTGTTAATTTAGTGAAAAGAAAAACGTCTTGTGTTCATGTGAATAATCATGTAGTACTTTTGAATGGGCTATTTTGATATAACTGTGATCTGTGTGAGTATTGCATGAATTGAGTGAACCATCAATGATGGTTCTTCACTGAGTTCGCAAACTCACCCAAAATTGCAACTTATTTTTCAGGACCGAGAGAGTAGACTAGTAGACTACTAGCTCCAAAGGGACTTTTCCTGCCGTGTAGATCGTGTTGGCAAGAGAAGTCATGGCTCACAGGTCAGTCAGTTGGGATTTTTGGGGGATGACCTAGTTAGGCTTTTGTATTAGATTTCTTTTTGGGTAATGTACAGACAGTGAAAAACTAACAGAGCTGTAAATTACTGCTTTTGATGAAATGAAGTGAGGAAACATTTTGGTTTCAAAAATTAGTGATTTTATATTGCTGTTTTATGATTATGATGCCATGTGAAGTACAGTAGTGATTGTTCGTAGTTCACCCTTATCGTAGGATATGTATCGGAATGACCTACGGGCATTCCGGTGTATACCCTACGGTAAGGGGACGCTACAAAAATAATACTATTAGTGTTATCTATTAATATTACTAAAGGCAACGCTGTTGCCTTTAAAAACCATTGTGTTATATTAGTTTTAAGCAACAAATTTTAAAATGTTACAAATTTAGTGTTGCCTAAACCAGTTTTTACTATAGTGATTACCTTAATAATCAAAACTTCTGGTGGTTACAACGATCTCACGAATGTTCTTGGATCTTTAAGCATATGCTTAACTTAAGGGAGAAATTATACCCTTATTTGAAACACGTGTTAGGGCATAAGGAAGGGATATGGTTGTGGTTTGATAATTGGACTGAGTTCAGTCCTTTTATATAAAGATCTGAATTAGCCACTCTTAGAAATAGAATTCCTAATGCTGCTAAGGTGGCTTGGATAATACAGGAGAGGGAATGGGTTGGTAACTTTTGAAATTTTTAATTACTAGCTGATTATTTAACAAATATACCTGCAGAAAGAAAAAAGGATAAAATGGTTTGGACATTACTTTCTAGTGGGACTTTCACTAATAATTATGGTCATAACTTACTAAAGAAACAATTGGAGGTAGTCCCATGGGTTGAGGCCATATAGAAGCAAGTTTTGAGTCCCAAAACTGCGATATTCTCATGGATAGTGATAAAGAACAAACTGAGAACCAAAGATAGGTGGTTTGAGAGGTTTCATCCTGTTTATGTTTTACGTAAACAATTAAATAAAAGCAAAGATCACTTGTTCTTTGAATGTAGCTATAGCAAATCAGTGTGGAGTCGAATTTTGAATATGCTACAACTTCCTAGCTTCAACTTTGTATGATATGAGACGTTGAATACTATCATTAGGTGCACCAAAATAGATAAGAGGAATATCATTCTTATCAAGACTTCATTTCATATGGTAATTTATTTCATTTGGAGAGAAAAGAATAGGAAACTTTATAAGAATGAGGAGTGACACAAATATGAACTTGCCGAGCAAATTGTCAACATGATTAGAGCGGTTATCATTGCCAATAGAAAGTAATTCACAATCAACCAAGAACTTAGAGCAACGTGGTTAATTTGATGTATATTTTGTATTTTGATGTACATACTAATTAGTATAGCCTCTCTTGACTTTAATTGTATGATCCTTGTATAGGATCGTGTATTAGCTTTGGCTATAATATAATATATTCTTTTTATTTTTCAAGAAAGAAACTAAATTTAAAAATATTTTATTTAATAATAATCTCCTTTCGTGATTAATATAATTTAAACATTTATATAATTAAACTACAAAATATGAGCCACTCAACAAAATTATTTAATAGTTTCCCACTTAGTCCATATAACATAATCATAGTTTAATAATATAACATAATATACATATACTAAAAGTTAAATCCTCTTTTAGTCACATCATTAATCATATCATATTAGTTGTACAACTTTTAATATGACATATTCCCTCTCATTGTTACAAAATTATTTCAAAATATTTTTTAAAATAAATATTTCAAAACTAAATATAATCTATAATAAGATATATCTTAATAGTTCAACAATAGTATTTTTGTAAAAGACAAATCCTATTAAAATTCACATAGTCAGTCATGTATATATACTAATAATAAATAACATGATACTTAAATATTATAAATAATGGATAAATGAGCTTAGAGTGTCAAATACATTAAAAATATGCAACAATATTTTGTTCAATCATGGTACTCATTAATGTTGATTATGTGTTTATTAATTTTCTTTGGGAGTAATTATTTTGTTAATGGACCCACAATCATAAGATTTGTGTTCATTTGTTTGATTGCTACTCTTTATTTTTTAATTTCTTTTTAATGATAAAAGATTTTATTTCTATACGTTTAACACCTTTTAAATAACTGTTATTTTTTTAAAAGAAGACTATTAAAGTGTTATCACACTCAATTTTTTGTGACTTGGCAGTATTATCCATAGTTTCAAGTTTAAAAATAAAATTCTATAGCCATAATCTATAAATGGTGGCCTTAAAGCATGCCATAAACGTAGCATCTATAGTAAACATAGCAATTGCATACTATTTTACAATCTTTCATGATATTGCTCCTCCAATTAAAATAAATAGATAACTAAATTTGAATTTTCTCGTGTAACACATCTGTCATAGTTTGATTGAGTATCTAGTGACCCGAAGATGAATGGATCTCCTATAAGTTAGCATATGATCTTTTGTTCCTTACAATTATCTTAATACTTTCTTTACATTTTTTCAATATTCCTATCTAAGATTACTCTAATATCTGCCTAACAATTTAATAGCAAAATTGATATCTGGTCTAGTTCAAGTCTAAGTATACATTAAACTCCTAATAATAGATGCAAAAAGAGTTCTTTTACATTCTTTTGCATTCCAATTTATTCTCTGGGCATTGTTTAAGATTAAATTTATCTCTTTTTTGAATTTGAACCACACTTATATAACACTTTTTCATTTTGGATCTCTATAAAATTTTATTGATATAATATTTTTTAGACAACCCTAACATTCCTTATAATTAGTCACGAAATATTTCAATTCCTTAAGATGCCTAACATATATCTTTCATTTCAAAACTTTTAAAGAGAAACTTCTTAGTCTCATATAATAAATCAAAACCATTAATGACAAGCAAGATATCATCAACATATAAGACTAGAAGTATAAATTTTCTCCCATTGACCTTGAGATATATACACCGATCACTGATATCTTTTTAAAATTTAAAAGAAGTAATGCTATCATTATATTTGAGACACTATTACTAGAAAGCTAGCTTAAGTCTATTTATTGACTTTTTAAGTTTACAAACTATATTTTTCTTGTTTTTAACTAGAAAACTCTCAAGTTGATTCATATAGATTTCTTCCTCTAAAATCTCATTCAAAAGGGTGATTTTCATATCCATTTGATATAGTTCTAAATCGTAACGAGATACCATTGCCACAGTAATTGTAAATGAATCCTTTTGTGAAATAGGAGAAAAGGTCTCATTATAATGAACACCATCCTTTGAAGTGTAATACTTGGAAAAAAGTATAATTTTATATCATTCAACATTACCATTTCGTCTTAAAGACACATTTATACTCGACTCTCTTACAACCTTTTAGTAATTTAATTAGATTCCAAAGTCCATTTTCATCCATAGATTTCAACTTTTCTTTCATGACATTTAACAATTTATTGTAATTTTCACTTTCAATGGCTTGTGAAAACAAAATTGGATCTTATCAATTCGTAAATCATCTTTTATCTCTAATAAATAAACCACATAATCATTAGAAATAACTTATCTCCTTTGTCTTTGAGATCTTTTTAATGCTATTTTTTGTGGCTCATTTATAACAGATTTACTAATAGTGACTTCAATATTTTGAGTTTGGTCAGGCATTTGTTATTCTTGTTAGTTACCAAAAGTTTCAAATAACTTTAGGAATAAACTTTTGAGGAGAAGTTTTTCTTAAAAAAAAAATTGTAAGCAGAAGTTATAGTCAATGGAACATCCATTTTAAAATTTCTATTTATATGATTTCGAACTCCTACTAGTTTTGTTATTTTTGATGAATCTATCATTTCAAGTTTCAATTATTCTTGTATTATAATTAGGAAAATAAAATATGTGCCCTTTAGACTTTGCTGAAGAACAAATTAAGAATCCATTGGTTGTTCTTGAATCTAATTCCCTTTCTATAGATTATAGATTCTTTACCTCTGTTGAGAAAACCTAAAGAAGTACTTGCTTTAAACTAGGTTTCCTTGCAATCCATAGTTCAAAAAGTGTCCTAAGTTGTTGGTCGCTGTTTCCAGAGCCCAACCGTTGTGAAAATATCATAAAACTTGAGCGTACGTATTACCTTATAGGGTTGTTTCAATGAACCCTTATTAGCTATCATCCCACATGGGTGGCGTGCCCACACCAGTCAATCATAAAAAATGAACTCAATTATCCTATTTTCGAGCAAATTTTGGGAAACCTCAAATTGAAATTTCAATTTGACTTCTTCAGAACATTTGTTCCCTATTGTCTTAAGTTTCTAAAGACATCAAACTTATTCAATTTGGTGCAAAAATCTAAAAGTTATAGCCCACACATTTTCGGACTGTTATTAAACTGAAATAGTACACTATACTCAACTTCTATCCAGAAATTGAAAGTTTTAGAGTCTGAATTAAAATTCAATCGCTTTAGAGGAGTTGTAGCTCTAAGTCTTTGGTTTATTTAGAAACAAGAAGCATCTCACTTGAAGCTCTACAGATCAAGATATTATCAAAATACTGAAGCATGTTCAATAAAATGTCCAGTTCACGCTCTTCCAATTGATTCCCTCACTTTAATTCGATTAATCTTTTTTGAATCAATACCAAAAGCTATAAATTTTGATAGAGAGATAGAGGAATGTATTAGGAATCTAATGCTTAAAAAATCAGGTCATTTGGAGGTCTGATGACAAAGTTCTGGTTTAAATAGTGGAATATGTTCAGTCTCAAGGGGAGATCTTGCACGATCGCAACCTATGCGCGCCGCGATCGCGACTTGCCTCCTTCTTTTGTTCTTCTTCCTTAGACCTATATTGGTAAAAAGGTCATGATTTTTACTACAAATATCAGATTAAGGTCATTCAAATACTGTTTCAAAGAGAACTTCTAAACCTACAACTTCCATAAAGACCTCAAAGTAATTTTTACCTCTATAAGGGTCAAAATTTCAAAACAATATAGTTGTCCCGAATGTCCCTCTTAAACAGCATCACAAACTTCCAATGATCATATCTTTCAACACCATTGTCCACAAATTTCATAATTTATATCAATGGAAAGCTAGAAAGATAAGCTACAACTTTCAAGAAGACAACTTTATCTAATTCAGCCTAGATCAATCTAGATTTTTTGCTGAAGTTAAAAACCTAATTTGACCCTTATGAAAAACTCGAAATTTGCAATGTACAACTTGGAAGGTCATGAGCATAACCATTCAACTACCAACTTTACTTCATTAAAATCCCTAATCTCTACTCATTTGACTCATTCCTTACAACTAATTCGCATCATTCTTAAAAATCCTATCTTTCCCTTTTCCATAATATCTCACTTATATGTGTGTGTGTGTATGTGTGTGTGTATATATATATCCACAATTCATGCTCAAAAGCCATCATCTCAAGTTGATAACTTATTCAAAATATACCTAATTCCAACCCAACATTATCCATACACAATTCATAATTCATTAACAACAAATAAGAGTTTACAAAGTTTTAATGACATTCCAAGCCATATTACATCATTGGTATCAAAATCCAAATTACAAAAGATACCAAACCTAATAATTCTCGAAATGCATCTAAAGTCTTGCTTTTACAAAATATAACTTAATATACATAAACATTACAAAAGTAGAATGATGCCTCGACTCTTGGTTACTCGATCTCATTTTCTTCACTTGAAGATGGGACGAAAAGAGGGTGAGCTTAAAAGCTCGTGGGTAACAATTTTATAACTAGTAACAAGCAAAACCATTTAAATACTTATTTCCATTGTAGTAAAAATTCACAAATCACAAAGCACATATTTCTCCAATTCTTAACCAAATTCTCAATAATGCAAATCAGGTATGCATCCATCTTGTCAACATATCATGAGCACATAAACACATCAAAATGGTTTGGAAGGTCCATAAATAGAACAAACTAACACATTTCCATGAAATGGGCCTGTGTAGTCGTGAACATAACGAATTATCACAACCCCATATGGTGGTTTTGTGTAGTCATAAACATGAGGGAGTCCATGAAGGAGTTCCATGCCACTAGCGGGCAGGTGGGAGAATTTTTTAGTCGAAATGCACTTGACATATAAAATGGACCAAACCAAACCCACATAACATGTATTTCATAACTTGTAAACTTGTTGCCCAAAATGGCACGTTTTCAAAACTTGATTTTTCAAAGATAGTATCTTTTCAAAATCATTTGTACAATCTTTTCAAAAAACATCAACACAATATGCTCATACCAAACACAACACATTCTCAAAGCATTCAAAGAGTTATAAAGTACATTCATAAAATAATTGAAATCATTTATTTTCATTATTTAAAAGAAAACATTAATGGCTTATCACTTAGTTATAAAACCATAACCTACCTTGATTTCTTTGCTTGAAATTTTACTAAAAAATGCCTCTACTCTTGCTCCTCTTGCCTCTAATTTCCTTTTATCAAAGACAAAATTCTCATTCAATAGGGATTCAAATTGGAGAACCCACAAAACATATTCGCTAAAATTGATCCTAGAATTCTTAAACCTATACATTTCTTAAGCTTTATGAACCAAAACCCTTCCAAAAATCCAAAAGAATAAAATCAAAATTACCTTGAATCTTCACCAAATAGTGAGATTGTTGGCTCTAATGGAAGCTCTAATCATCCTCTTCCTTTTTTCCTTCTTAAACAACTTTAAATTTTCTCTTGAACACTAAGACATGAAGAACCCTAAGTCTACTTCCTTCTTTTCTTGCAAAAACCGAAACACTTAACCTTCTTTTATCATTTTCTGTGTTCTCTTTTTCTTTCTATCCTCAAATCACGTTTTTGCCTCTTCCTTAAAAGCAAGCCAACACTTCTTATTTCAATTTTGCCATTAATGATTCTAAAATGTCCATTTTGCCCTTCCTTATAAGCTTATAGTCTTATACCCTTAAGTGGTCTTCCAAAAATGCCCTTGAACATCCTTATAACCTTAGTACTTTAATTCCATTAACCCATTTCACTCAAAAAAATTAAATCGATCAAAACCCCAAAATTCATTTAAATCATGCTTAACTAGAGAAAAAAAATATGGGGGGCAACATAAGCATTGTTTTACTAGGAACAATATTTAATAAATACATGATAATTTTAAAAATACATCTAAAATGATAAGAGTGATGAATAATAACTCATCATACTCATAATCATGTCCATTAGAATACAATTATGCCTTTTGGCTACACCGTTTTATTATAGTAAACCTAGCATTATGTATTAAGCACATAATCTACGTTTTTAAAAGAAATTTAGCAAATAGGTCAAGATATTTTTTTAGTTTCATTATATCCCCTATAAGATTCACTACCCCTATCAGATCTAACAATTTTCACAATTCTATTTAATTATCTTTCAAACTGAGTTTTTTTTCATACAATAAATTGTTATAACTATAATTTGAAAATTCTTTAATAAACGTGATGAAAATTTTTCCACTAGAAAATGGCAGATTGAAAGGGCCATATATATTAGTATGTATAATTTCAAAGAGTTGTTCGCTTTTTGTGGCTCCTTTTTCAACTGTGTATTATATGTTTTTCTTTAATACAATCCACACAAATGCCAAGATTAACAAAATCCAAATTTGAAAAGATTTCATTCTTCATTAATCTAATCATTCTTTCTTTAGATATGTGATTCAAATGTTTATGCTATAAGGAAGTTGAAGATTCATTTGCAAAACCTCATGCACTATAAGAAAAATGTCATTTAGCGATAGATATTATTGACGGAAAACCTAAACATTCTATCGGGAAGACAGTTTAGTGACGGAATTTACTAACAGACCAAGGTGTCATAAAAATGGCCGTAGGTAATAATTTCTAACCGATAACAGACTGTCCATCAGTAAATTTACCGACGAACAATTTATGTAACCGTCTGTGAATATACCAACAGTTGTTTGTGCAGTTAACCATCGGTAAATTTTCGACAGTCAAAATTTATCTATCGACAAATTTACAGACAGTATTGGTTATTTCGTTGGTAATTTTATTACAACATTACCGAGGATTATGTTTGTTCCATCGGTGAGTATACTGACAGTTATTCTGCTACAAATCCTGTCAGTAAAGTTGGCGACGAATTACCGATGGTTTATTATTTTTCGTCGGTAAATAGAATTGATTTTACAGACGCACTTTTGGTTTTTGTCAGTAATTTTTTTAAATTTTTTTAAAAAAGTCCCATCATTAAATTTTATTTGATAATCTTATAGTTGATGCATAATTTAAACAGTTATGAATTATCTATGCATAATATTTTAATTTGTTTAAACAGAAAGTTGATTAATAATATAAAGTTAAAACTATCTTAATTGATAATAAAAACATTAAATTGTACATAATAAGTATTTGTAATTCAAATGAAATAACTACAAGCATACTATTGATTTAGTGATCACAGATGCTCTGATTGGTGCGATGAGGTGTTATCCTTCCCCTTCAACTCATCCATCTCATTATAGAGCTGAGCTATGTACTCCATTGACTGTTGTAATTGAGTTGTTAATGTCTGCACTGTGCTTCGAAGCTCATAGATTTCATTGGTTGTTGGTTGCCTACTAGATGTTGCTATAAATGACGTGGAGGATTGCGAATAACATGTGTTCGCAAATGAACCTAAACCGAATATCCTTCCACAATGGTCCCTACCACCCACTGTATGAAGATAAGTTTGAGTCTCATCAGCATCTTAAAACTGCTGAGACTATCATTGAATGCTTTTTTATATTTGGTCCTATCATAAGGCAATGTTTATATTAGTAAGTCATAATTATTAGGCATAAATATTAAACCATAAATTTGACATACATTTAGTTCTCCACATCAGGTGTTGATGAACGTCACATCGTCATGCTGTTTTTTAGTGTGAGCATACAAAAATAGCTGATGAGGTGTAGGCCTCATGCCTATAAACTTTTCCTGTATACGAATAAAATTTTATAAATGAACTAGATTTTATAAAAATTTCGACAGAGTTTTCTCTATTTGTATGATATTTACCTCTTGTTGAACAAATAAAATAACTTAACAACATAGTCATATATGACACTAGACATTTATAACATTATCATTCTCCACAATACACATATTTTCAATCCAAAATTTACACGTCAATTTAAATTGAAATACAGCAAAGTAAAAAAATTAGAATATAAAGTAAAGTGTAAATACTTATAAATCTCTATGTTTTCTTGTGGTGGGTAATAAATCCTCCCGTATATACAGGAAGACTCTTTCCCCCGATCCTCCATATCTGTTGGTAGAATTACATTCTAAAATGGACATTGCCTCAGGTGATATCCAATATTGCTGCCAATGATTCCATATTTGTTCAGAAATATAAGGCGGTTGTATACCAGCCTTGTGTATCACACCAACAAAGTCCCGATAACATGTACATGCTTGTCTCTACCATACTTTATTAATGACCATGTTAAATTCATAATCTCAAAAAATTCTTTCTAAAACAAAAGGAAAAACACTTGATAAATACTTATAATGTAATAATTAATGTATTAAAATCAATTTAAAAAGAAAATAATATTTTTTGTACCTCAAACTCCTGATAGTAAAATTTCTTTGTGGTTTGAGAGATATTATTCTATACATAACCCTCAAGATCAATCTTCTCATTGAATTTGGATGTCATGTTTCTTGAGCACGATCCAGACGAAATAAACCTAATATAAAAACAAATAATTTTATACCATTTTTAAAATTTAAACCTATAATTTAATTATAAACGTATTGTGTTTCATGTATTTTCACTTACAGATTATTAACAATTATGATGAAAGTTCTTCCATCAGGTTCCTCAACTCTAGGTTGACAGTCGCCTCCTTCATCCGCATCATTTACCCCTAATATCTCTATCACTATAGGGGTAGTGGATGATGTAAGGGTGGAGGATGGTATAGTAGCAGGTACAGACGGCGATGCCACATTGGTAAGTGTGGTAGCTGTAGGGGGAGGAGGCGATTCAGTTCTAGCTACAAAATGTGATGCTTCACCTGGACAGTAAGTACCTTCGAATCGTTATCTGAACCTTGCTCGCATTATATTCTGTTTTCTCTTTGGTGGCATATTTCAGCCTAAAATTCATATTTGATTGAATTTTCTAGAAATATAACAATTTGAATTCAATATTTTACACAATATATTGAAACGAAAATAATGGATTTGTTGAATTTAATATTCAATTACAAACACAAATTAATCACTATCATCACTTAATTGTAAATCAAAATTATCTTCTTTTTATGAAGAATTAGAATCAAAGTCAGGCTCCTCTTTAGATCTTTGACCCTTGTCATCCTCTTCAAATGAAATTTTTACATATTCATTAGATGGATCGTTCAAAAATTTATTATTGTCATATGTGACAAATACATTTATTTCATAAACATCTTCCTGAAACGCTTCACTTTCAATTCTCTATTCTCCTTTTCCATGTGATTCAAAAACACTTCTAGGATTAACTTTGCAAATGGCCAACCAATTTGACTTATCTCGTAATAAGGTGAAAAAAGGGACATAATATACCTGAATCGCTTGCATTGCCAACACGAAAGGTTCAAATTGTCTAAATATTCTTCATTTGTTGATTTCAATTAGATTGTATCGGCTATGTACTTTTATACCAACATTTGGAGTTGGATCAAACTATTCACACATAAATATCACATTTCACTTTGTTAGGAATGCAGGGTGCTCAATTTCAGGTATCTCAATAAATTTACCATAGTAATCCATTAATTCTCCCTGTATGCAAACTCCACTATTTATTGTTGTCATGCTATGATCATGATATTATGTATGGTATTTGTATCCATTAACGAAATACACCGGATACGATTTAACAATTCGCAAATATCCCTTCGCAAGATCAATATGCAAATTTTATGTACATTTAACATAAGTCAAATGTTAAAGAGTCTTCTTTGTTCATAAATCAATACATGAGCTTCCCATTCCACCAACTCTCCTATTTGATAGAATTGATGAGTGGAATTCCCAGTCTCTAATATAATAGAGTTTTTCTTAACAATCTAGAGGAGCACAAACCTATTGAAAATGCATATATACCACTTAGTTATAATATAATAGCTTGTCTTAATTGTTTTAAGTGATAGAGTTTTCTTTCTACTAGTGAAATTATGACCAATAACATTGAAGCCATAAGAGCTCAAATGCCAGCAATCCCAATAAGAATTTTACCAATTCCAGTATAAATCAATAAAAACCTAAGAAAAATACTAGTAAACTAAGCAATGTAAATTTCCATAATTATAGTAAGGTTTATAGTCATTGGTCAACTACATAAAATATGAAGAAGTAAAATAAATTACTAGAACACAAGAGATTAATGATTCAGCTATCTCCAAAGTCTTAGAATTATGTACATTAATATTATGTAATATTTAGTTGATTTTTTAGTTAAAGTTACCTAGAGTATATAAACAGGTAGATATACATCATATTATATACACACAAACTTAAATTTACATTAACAAAATTTAAAATTTAAAGCCACAAATCAAAGTTCATACCACAAACAAGTTTCAGTTGGTGCAGGCGTTTTACATTAAAAATGCATCAAGTTAAAATGGGAGACTCAAACCACAAACAAATACCAAAATAAACTAAGTAAATAAAAACCTGGTAAATAACAAAACCCACTTACCTTAACCGACACGTAGAAGAAATCACTGAGGTACGTGAAGTAAGAAGATGACAGAGCTAAAGTGAGCTGACGGTCAAAGAAGATAACCAAAACAAAACAAAAAAGATGACAATGACAATCAAAGCAGTACACAAAGCATAGTAACGAACAAAACTCAATGATGTCGTTGAAAACAATCAAAGAATAAAATGTTACCTTAACTGACTGTTAAAGGAAGACGACAATGACAATATGTGATGGGTGAGCAACAACGAGGAGAAAAAATGATTAACTATATATGAAAACAAAGATCATCCTTAAATGATATGTTGTACATCTTCAATTTCTCACATTTTATTAAAAAATTATATAGGAAATCCTAAAGTAAGCTAGATAGGAAATCCTAAAAGCTAGAATGAAGTTCCAATTGATAGAATCAAAAGCTTTGAAATAAATAATCTTCATATTGCAACTTTAGTTAGGTGTTTTCTTATAGTAGTTTATGGACTTAGAACATCTCGTTATGATTTAAAAACCTAAAAATTTATCAAATTAACTCATAATCATGCTATATATTCTCATATTAACATAAATGAGTGATGTAACACCTAATATTAACTATATGTAAAATGGCACCTTAGCAACTAAAAAAATGTTAGAAAGTATGGATTTGGCATAAAAGGCTTGGACATATAAGCATGGACCTTATCTCTAACCTCAACTCTAAATAACTTTTCAATAAACTTCTAAGGGTAAAATTCAATAAGGACAAGATTTATGGAGCTTTCTAAACAGGAAAACAAACCAAAAGCTCTTTCAAGAATGAAAGATTAGGAGTAACCATAGTAGGAAGTTCAAGAAATATATTTGTGTTTATCTTTACTTAGGAAGTCAATACTGTGGTAATTGAAGTCTTATTGTTGACTAAATGAGGTCTTAATTCATAGTTTTAATAATAACAAAACATATTACTATTACTGAATTTATTTTTATTACTATAAGTAGCTCTATTATAACTAAATCAAGCAAGCATATGAACATAATAAAAAGACTTCAATTGAACAAAGAAATCAAGTAAATCAATTGAACAATTAAGTGATGAAGAAAATGAATAAAATAGAGCACATGTACAATTAAAGTGAAGAGATGATAATAAAAAAGAATCAATCATATCAAGACTTAACATAATATTGTACTTGTTCCTATAACCTTAATTTTGTTATTTCAATTAATTAAGAGATCAACCATTGCATAATTATTTGCATATATGTGACTTTTTGAAACAAAGTACATCTATTTTGGATAACAAATGAATGACTGGGAGAAACTGGCTTCCACTTATATGAAGCAGGATACTGGAATTCATTGTCAATATGTATGTATGTATTATTAGACATGATAGAGGCAATCTTAAGAATATAGTAGCCTTCTCTTTTATGTCATTTCAATTAAGAAATGAGAGAATGTGGGAAATGAAGAATGCAAAGAAACTTTCTTTTATTTCATCTTAACAAATATTATAAATGTGTTCATATCTATTTATGAAACAACGATAACCCAGTGAAAGTCTCGTCGCTACACAAGTTCTGGTAAGGTTCAGTAGTACGCAGCCTTACCTCTAACTAGTAGAGAGACATAAATACAAATCATAAATACAAATATAAATGACCTATTTACAAGAAAACTCTTGAATTAATTCACACTATCTCCAACGCCAAACTATCATAAGAGTCACATTATAGAAATTTCAAATTACTATTTTCAACATTCCCCTTAATTTGAAAATTTTCTCATTATGCTAAGTCTTACTCTTAATCTTTGAAAATCTTCAAACTTTAATGCCTTTGCGAAAATATATGTAACTTGATCTTAAGTTTTCATATACTTGACCTATAATTCCTTATTGATATTACATTCTCTAATGAAATAATTTCTTGTATCTATATCCTTTCTTCAATTATAAAACATTAGATTTTCGACAAGTGCTTGTGCAGGCTTGTTATTAATATAAATCTTTGTAGTTTCTTATTGTAGCAAGTGAAATTGCATCAATAATTTCTAAGCCAAATAGAATGAAAAGTGCATGAAGTTGCTACCATATATTCAAATTCATAAGCTAAAACTGTAACAATAGGTTGTTTTCTTAAACTTTATGAGGTAACACAATTACCTATAAAAGATACAAAATTGGTTGTACTCAAAATCATTATCATAAAATCCAAAAATTTTGAAATTACTAGAAGAGGAATAAGATAGTCCAAAGTCAAGTGTACCTTTTAGGTAACGAAGAATCCTCTTTGCAACTTTAATATATATAGAGGTAAGAGCTTCCATAAATTGACTCACTACTTTAAAGAGTATGTGCTTCCACAAATTGACTTACTACTCAAACCGAATAATGAATATCGAGTCTTGTACATATTAAATATCTAAAACTTCCTATAAAACTTTTAAAAAATGAAAATTTTCTTTTCTCCATCTTCATACTTTGAAAACTTTGGTCCAATTTCCAAAAGTTTGTTTACCAATGTTATCAAGCACTTTTAACTTCTTCAAGACCTTCTTTATATAACCTTCTTAAAAAATGAATATTCCTTCCATCATTTGCCTCACCATTAGGCCAAGTAATATGACATAAGTCTTATATTGGTCATTTCAATTTCAAATACATAGCTTTTTAAATTGTTACCAATGAAAGTAAGATCATCCACATAAAGACAAACAAGCAAACAGTCCCCACTATTATGAATTTTGATTTAAAGAGCATATCCATTAAGGCAACTAACTAACCCATTCTCATAAAAATATTTGTCAATGTGGTTATTCCATGACCTTGGCACTTGCTTCAATCCATGCAAAGCTTCCTCAATATATACAAAGCTTTCTTCAATTTTAGAACTTTTTCTTCATGTCCTTTAACCATATAACCTAATAGTTATTCAATATAGACTTCTTCAAAATAGCTGTTAAGGAAGGTTGACTTTACACCTAGCTGATAAAATTTTCATTTTAAAGATACAAAATTGGTTGTACTCAAAAATCATTATCATAAAATCCAAAAATTTTGAAATTACTAGAAGAGGAATAAGATAGTCCAAAGTCAAGTGTACCTTTTAGGTAACGAAGAATCCTCTTTGCAACTTTAATATATATAGAGGTAAGAGTTTCCATAAATTGACTCACTACTTTAAAGAGTATGTGCTTCCACAAATTGACTTACTACTCAAACCGAATAATGAATATCGAGTCTTGTACATATTAAATATCTAAAACTTCCTATAAAACTTTTAAAAAATGAAAAATTTCTTTTCTCCATCTTCATACTTTGAAAACTTTGGTCCAATTTCCAAAAGTTTGTTTACCAATGTTATCAAGCACTTTTAACTTCTTCAAGACCTTCTTTATATAACCTTCTTAAAAAATGAATATTCCTTCCATCATTTGCCTCACCATTAGGCCAAGTAATATGACATAAGTCTTATATTGGTGATCGCGGCTCTGTCGATGCGATCTTACGATCGATCCTTAGAAACCGGTCAAATAAAATAAATTCCAAGATTGTTGTATAGAATGCAACATCGGGTCGTCTCACTTAATTGGAACCAAATAAAAATGGTCTAAACTAGCCTAAATGTCAAAAATTGCAATTGAAGTTGATAAACGGGGGTTTGGTATTTTGGTCAAAACTGATAAAGTAATCAAAATCGAACAAAAAGTATAAAAGAATACTTTTGGGATTTTTGAAATAATGCAATAAACAAAGAATCAGATAAAAATCAAATTGATAAAATCCTCTTGAAAATGAGGCTCAGGCTATCACAGTTCAAAAATGATTTTTAGGGATACAATCCACTAAGTTTCGAAAGATCAACGCTAAAGGACTCTTTAGGTCCAAAGATTTAATTAATGAACTCCATCATTTAAATCTTTGTTAAAAACCTTAGTGTGAGAATAGACAAGCAATTGCAACCGGTCTATTGAATAAAACACAACAATCTCAATCAAACACAACTAGGCAGATAAAGACCGTAAATGCAATATTCAATGACATATATGAAACTTCATATATTAAGCATCAAAAGTTCTACAAATCACTTAGTCCAAATCTCAACATAGTTATCAGCACACGGTTAAACTATAACAATGCTAATCTAGAAATATCGATGCAATCCTCTAACTTAGAAGTTACACAAATATAACTAGAATTCAGATACTATGTGATTCTCCCCTTCGAAGCTTCTGTGAACTCAAGCCATTGCTACATCTTCAAGAGGAAAGTTGACTCAGCCACGCATGACTCTGGTTGATCCCTCAGATACTGGAGATGTAACGATGCTCATTGTGGCAGAAGACGCTGACGGTGGTGATGATGGTAGACGATGATGAAAACGTGGAGATGGAATCGAATGTCGTCTCCTTCTTCTGCTTCCCGAGTCTGCGTGTTCAAAGTTTTCTCTATCCCCGTCTGCGTATGACCTAAAACGGCAAGTTTTTATATGATGGAGCCTTTGGTGGGTCGGAACAGTGAGACAAACTTTCCATAAAAGTCGGATATCCGCCAAATGCGTCGCGACGAATAAAATAAATAAATCAAATTGTCGCGACGTGTGCAATCGCTTTCGTCGCGTCGTGTATGCATCGCCGTGCGTCATGACGCATGGAAAGACCTATGGTCATTGACTTCGACGTTGACTCCTTTGTTCTGCAATAAGATAATAGCAACAATTTGCAGTACCAATTGTCCCAATAAAATTGTAGAGAAATAACTATCAAATCATGACAATTTCTCGACAAATTAAGAATTGAAAGAACTCGGTATGAGGAACCAATTTAAGCACAAAATCATCAATTAGATTCAACACATGCACAAGCAACTATAAAAATGCAGCCAATTCATAGTATAAACTTGGCTCAATCAAATTCCCACACTTAGACCTTTGTACTCTCGGACAAAGTTTACAAGAGTCAAAAAGAATACAAGAGAAAAAGAAAATAGCAGCCATGCTCAAAACAATAAAATGAAATTAACGCAAGTCACTTCCTCATAATTCAACCACAGCAAAATGAAAGAGTGCTAATAAAATAAACATTGAAAGAATTCAAGTACATGAGATTGAACAGAAGAGATAGCACTCAAGATATAGTGTTTTCGCTCATTTCACTTGTGTTCAGGGATATTTTTTCTCTCAATCTACTTAATCCATCTCTTACCATAAGCTTGTGTCAATTCTATTTCTCCACCACAAAACTATCATTCGAAGATCAAGAGGACTTTGAGGGTTGTAATGTATGGAAGGCTAAATGAAATGGATGAACGGAAAGAAAGAAAATATGAGCATATGCACTAAACGCGAATCGATGTCAGCGGTGGAATGCAAACTAATCATTTGCATAAAGCAGAATGCAACTTTTTTTACATTTGAACATTTTAGAGACATTGTCTCTTTCTGGACACAATTTTTTTTTAATTTTTTTTAAATTTTTTTTTTATTTTTTATGTTATTTTGACATAGGCAAAATAACTGATGACACCTCAAGGATATGAATGCAAATGCTCATAATAGGAGGGCTCAAAGGGCTAGCAAGGATAAATGTGTAGTGGGCGGTGTTTAAGAAAATGGGTTGAGAAAGGAACGCCTATCATATCAACAAAATTCAGTCCATTAAGCTTCAAGTAAGAATTGAAACAAGTTCTAGAAAAGAATGAAATAAGTAGATGCACACAAAGATAGAGGAAAAGTTATGGCTCAAATATCCTTCCACAAGGGTATAATCTCCATGAACAATCTCAAGTTTCAAAAACTCACAATGCCACTTTGTTAGCATGCTTCCATTCACTTTGAATTGAGAACATTGAAAGCAAGATTTTGTCAAGGTCAATTATCATTAAAAGGATGGAAGGTGTTTTCAAAAACTCAAGCATCATTTTGAACCTAGTAAAAACTTTGAAAACAAAAGCCATAAAAGTCTAGTGCGAGATAAATTTGAAATGAGTGGAAGAATTAAGCACAGAATCATTCATGCATGAGTATTACGTCGCGACGTGCAGAAGCAGACGTCGAGACGCATGGACGTCGCGACGTAACAAGGATGACGTCGCGACATATACAAAATCTGAAGAACGTTTCGCCGCGACGTGTGGACACTCGTCATGCTAAGAAATGCGAATGACGAAAGATAGAAAATTCACCAAGTTTATCGTGAGAATGCACCAATTAGCCAACAATTCATATTGTCCTCAATATCAACAATCATACAATGTGAAAATAAATGAGGAAATAACTCCCCACACTTGAAGCACACATTGTCCTCAATGAAAAGGTACAAGAAGCACAAATGCATAGAAACTCATGAAGGGACGAAGCGATGATAGGAAAATGAAAAGAAAACAAAGGAAGCTATCTATCTAAGGGTTATAAAAAGTAAGTGCGAAACACAAAACGTAAAGAAACAAGCAAAGGAGACGGAAAAAAAACCTGATATTCACAGTGATTTCTGGTTCTCATAATAGAGCTTCAAAAGATGGCCATTGACCTTGAGTCGGGTTCCAGTTGCTTCATGTAAAAGCTCTACCATACCAAAGTTGTGCACCTTTGTGACCAAGTACGGTCCCTCCCAACGAGTATTGAAAGTCCCATGTTTGAAGGTGAAGCGAGCTTTGAATAACAGGACTTTATCTCCCTCTTTGAAACTTTTCCTCCGAATGATCTTGTCATGCATCAATTTGGATTTTTCTTTGTAGAGTCGTGCATGCTCATATGCCTCTAACCTTAATTCCTCGAGCTCCTGAAGTTGCAACTTCCTCTCCATTCCGGAAGATTCCAAGTCCATATTGCATTGTTTGATTGCCCAATATGCTTTGTGCTCCAATTCTACGGGTAAAAGGCAAGCCTTTCCATAAATCAAGCAGTAAGGGACATACCTATTGGGATTTATAAGCGTCCGATATGCCCAAAGTGCTTCCTCGAGGCGAAGGCTCCAATCCTTCTTGGATGGCTTTACTATTTTCTCCAAAATGTGCTTCACCTCTCTATTAGAAACTTCGGCTTGTCCATTGGTTTGCGGGTGATACGCAGTGGAGATTTTGTGAGTGACCCCAAATTTAAAAATAAGTTATCAATGACTCTATTACAAAATGGGTTCCCTATCACTCACTACTGACTCTCGGTATTCCAAATCGACAAAAGATGTTAGACTTAAGAAACTTAGACACGGCTTGAGCATCATCTTTTCTAGTGGGGATGGCCTCTATCCATTTTGACACATAATCCACAGCCAAAAGGATATACACAAATCCAAAAGAGGGGGGAAATGGACCCATGAAATCAATTCCCCAAACATCAAAGATTTCACAAAATAAGAGAGGTTGTTGTGGCATTTCATGTCATTTTCCTAATCCTCCAAAACGTTGACATTTATCACATGACCGATAAAAGTTAAATGAATCCTTAAAAAGGGTAAGCCAATAGAAACCAGACTCGATGATCTTCCTAGATGTTTTCTTGCCTTTGAAATGCCCACCACAAACCATTGAATGACAAGCCGAAATTATATCATCATGTTCTTCATGAGGAACACATCTTCTGATCACTTGGTCACTGCACATTCTCCACAGAAAAGGGGCATCCCAAATGTAATGTCGAGCTTCACTCTTAAGCTTCTGAGATTGTGCCTGAGACATAAACGGAGGAGTCAGTCCAGATATTAGGTAGTTAACAATATGAGCATACCAAGGTTCTTTAACAATTGAAGCACATAGGACCGAATCAGGAAATGAATCACAAGTAAGGTCAGAAGAATCCACTCCCTGTGTGTCATTGGGTAGCCTGCTCAAATGATCAGCCACGTGGTTCGCTGCTCCCGCACGATCCTTAATCTCGATATCAAATTCTTGGAGCAACAATGCCCACCGTATCAACCTAGGCTTGGATTGTGGTTTCTTGAGGAGATACCGAACAGCTGCATGATCAGTAAAAATGGTTACATGTGAGTTCAACAGATATTGCCTAAATTTTTCTAAAGCAAAAACTACTGCAAACAGCTCTTTTTCAGTGGTTGTATAATTGATCTGAGCTGGATCCAGTGTCTTCGAGGCGTATGCAATAACTCTTGGTGACCTCTCCTCTCGTTGACCCAGCATCGCCCCTACAACACAATTAGATGCATCACATGAAAGCTCAAAAGGTAAATTCCAATCAGGAGCAACTAGAATAGGTGGAGAAATGAGTTTTGATTTCAGCATATTGAAGGCACTCTTGCAAGAATCATCAAAGTCAAACTTTTCATCTTTTTGCAAAAGCTTGGAAAGAGGTAACACAATTTTGCTGAAATCCTTAATGGCGCAGTAAAATCTGCATGACCCAAAATGAGCGTATGTCACGAATACAAGTAGGTAAGGCAAAGAAGATATAACCTCAATCTTAGCTTTATCCACCTCAATCCCCTTGCTAGAAATTAAATGGCCAAGCACAATACCTTCACTGACCATGAAATGACATTTCTCAAAGTTCAAGATCAAATTTTTTTCAATGCATCTTTGTAAAACTTTTTCAAGGCTGGACAAACAAGCATCAAAAGAATCGCCATAGACTGTGAAATCATCCATAAATACTTCCATACATTCCTCTAAAATTCACGAATCAGCCATCACCCAACTGGAAAGTTCACGGGCATTACATTAAACCAAAAGGCATCCTTCGATATGCGAAGGTGCCAAAAGGACATGTAAACGTGGTCTTGTCCTGGTCCTCCGGTGCAATCGGTACCTGAAAGTATCCAGAAAAACCATCCAAGAAATAATAATGTGATTTGCCCGCAAGCCTTTCGAGCATTTGATCAATAAAGGGAAGAGGGAAATGGTCTTTTCTTGTGGCATCATTTAATCTTCTATAATCTATGCACACACGCCACGAATTTTGCACTCTAGTAGAAATAAGCTCATCCCTATCATTTTTTACCACTGTTATTCCACTCTTTTTAGGCACTACATGAATTGGACTAACCCACTCGCTATCAGATATGGGATATATTATCCCTGCACTCAACAACCATTGATTTCCTTTTTAACAACATCTAAGATGAGTGGGTTAAGTCTTCTTTGAGGTTGCCTCACCGATTTTGACCCCTCACTCAATAGGATCCGGTGTGTGCAAATGGCTGGGCTAATACCGGGTATGTCTGCTAGAGTCCACCCTATAGCTCTCTTGTGTTTCCTCAAAACATTCATGAGTCTCTCTTCATCAGTGTCAGGCAAGGTACTAGCAATTATTACAGGTAATCGCTCATTAGACTCAAGAAAGGCATACTTTAAGGTTGGAGGGAGAGGTTTGAGCTTAAGCTCAGGAGGTTTCACAACAGAAGGAGTTAATTTATGAAGTTTAAGAGAAAATAGATCACTCCCTCGTTCTTCTGGCATTAAGTTTGGCTCCTTGTAGATGGTCGTGGCTAATCCCTCCTGCTTTCCTGAAACATGAACAGAAGGCCTTTTTCCAAGATCAAGTGAATGTATTTCAGAATTCAAAGAATCTTTTCGTGACTCATATTTTTGGCAAGCATTTTCCTCAACTAAGTCAAACATGTTCACACCCAAAAGTGAATAATCCTCATGTGGGTGCTTCATTGCCTCATACATATTAAAGCTCACCTATTGGTCACCCACCTCCATGGTGATCTTACCTTCATCATCTTGATCATTGTGCTCTTTGTTCAAAAATGGTGCCTGAGAATTAAGGAAGTATCTGCACAACTTCGGAAGACATATCAAGCACATAAAATCGTGAAAATACTAAACCCTTAACTTTGGACCAAGATATCCTCAATAATACCGACTGGATGCCTAAATGATCTGTCGGCAAATTGTAAAACTACAGATGTAGCTTTTATACTTTTCACTCCTAGGGCCTCATAGACTGATTTAGGCATCACATTGATAGCAGCCCCTAAATCTAATAAGGCACGTCCTATGGTCACCTTTCCTATAACACAAGGAATAGTGAACGATCCAGGATCCTGACACTTAACTGGAATTTGGGGCTTGAACAATGCAGACACATTGGAGCTTACCTGGACTCTCTCGTTTGGCCTAAATTTCCTCTTGTTTGTGCACAAATCCTTCAAATATTTTGCATAGGCCGGAACTCTCTTCACTAAATCTAGCAAAGGCACATTCACTTCAACCTTCCCAAACAAGTCAATAATTTCTTTTTCATGTTGTTTTTCATTTAGGCGCTTGCTCATCAAATAAGAGTTTGGAAAAGGAAGGTCTTGAATACTTACCTCCTTACCTTTACCTGCTTGCTTGCTTGACTCTCCACTTCCTGCTTGATCATTGGAACTCTTTGAAGTAGTTCCCTTGTTCCTTGAAGCTTGCTTTCTCTCTCTCAGAAGTTCTTCTTCCCTCACACTTTCTGATCTCTTAATCTTATCCTGTGGTGGAGGTACTGGCTCACTCTCAATCTTATCTTCACATGGCTCTTTATCATCTTCAGGCTTAAACCTCACTTACTTCCCACTCCTGAGGGCAATGGCATTCAAACTCTTCGGGTTCATCACAGTATTTGAAGGAATAGTCCCACTGCTTTTTGCTTGATTTTCACTCATGTTGTTAGATAACTGAGTAACATAGGAATTTATGTTCTCCGCTTTGGTCTCCTATTGCTCCATCCTCTTCTCCAAGGCATTGAACCTGACAGCAGTCTTTGAGGAATCCTGTTGAATCAAAGAAGCAATAGCATTAAACTGGTTAGCATTAGAATCCTCTCTTCCTTCATCAAGGTCATCATCTTGTGGAGCAAGCGATTGGTATCCTCCTTTGGTGGGACTACCAGGCTTCTTTGTTGATTAGGAACCGACTAGTGGAAGTGCCGGCTCCTCCCCTTGTGAAAATCTGGTAGGTGCCTGTTCTCCTCATTCCTCCAATGAATCTAGGATTAGCCTTCCATCCTTCATTGTATGTGTTGGAGTATGGGTCCCATTTCGATTCTGCTGCCTTGATACATTGCGAAACTTCCTCATATCGTCTCTGGCAAACACTCGAAATATGCATTACCGACCCACAATTTTCACAACTAGGTGCGAGAAGCTCTGTTGAAGTAGTAGAACGATGCACATTCAAATTTTTCAGCTCGGTAGTGATGCAAGACATTTGTGATGTTATCCGATTTTCCAAAGAATCCACTTTCGATTTTAGGCTTTCCATTCTTTTAGCTTGGTAGTCAAGGCTCCCAACTCATGCACTCCTCTTTGATCTCGACCTTTGTCTTGTTGATGGTTTAAAGCCATCTTCTTAATCAGATCCCATGCTTCCAAGGCTGTAAGGTCAATCAGAGAACCTCTAGATGCAGCATCTAACATACCCTTCTCCTGACTCTTCAACCCATCATAAAAGTACTGCACCAATTTTTCATCAGGAATTTGGTGATGGGGGCATCTGGACAAAAGATCTTGGAAGCGGTTCCAATAATCATACAGTGACTCATCATACTCCTGACGGGCTGAGTAAATCTCCTTCCTCATGGAAGATGTCCTGGAAGCTGGAAAGTATTTCTCCAAAAAGGCCTTCCTCAGATTGGCCCAGCTATGGTAAGCATTGGCCACATGCCTAGGAAGACTCATATACCACTCTCTTGCTTTCCCTTCCAAGGACAAGTGAAACACCTTCCAAAGCACTTGATCCAAGGTAGCTCCCACTGGCTTCATACTCTGGCAGATCATTGTCAAAGCCTGTAGGTGCATATATGGATCCTTTCCTGCCAAGCCATGAAATTTAGGAAGAGAATTAATCAACAAGCCTTTAATCTCAAAATTAACATCAAAATTAGGGCAAGCGATAAATGGATCATAATGAACATCGAAGTTGTTGCTTCCCTAATTGTCCCTCGTCTCGGTTCTCATTGTTTTCTCCCACTCTCTCATGCTCACCATTTCCTCCATTAGTCCCATTTCTAGGTTGGTGAGCAGGATAATCGAGATTCGGAAAATGTTTGGATTCTCACCATATTCTCACTATCTCGCTCAACTACTCTCCGTCTCTCTTATTCTTTCCTTTCTTTCCTAAGTCTCCTCAAATGTCTCTCAACTTCGGGATGGAATTGAACAAGTCTACCTCTCCTGGGCATGCACCAAAAAATCAATCCACAAATAAAATGAATGGTAACAAAATTGCTCACAGTCACACAAGATCGGATAAAAGTGAAATGCGATGAATGCGAGAGTATGGATGTATGAGTGTATGTATGAGTGTGTATGTGTGAAAATAAAAATGTGCAAAGTAAGAGACAAAAATCAAAGTATGATGTATTTGTGTGCAAAAGGGAATCAAACCTATACTATGAACAAGCGTAAAGATCAAAGTATACTAAATGCAAGCAAAAACAATGATTCCTATTATCAACGACAAGTCAAAAGAATGACAATGGCTATCCGATGGTAAACCAATTTCTTGGTTCCCCGATGCCAATTTTGATCGCGGCTCTGTCGATGCGATCTTACGATCGATCCTTAGAAACCGGTCAAATAAAATAAATTCCAAGATTACTGTATAGAATGTAACCTCGGGTCGTCTCACTTAATTGGAACCAAATAAAAATGGTCTAAACTAGCCTAAATGTCAAAAATTGCAATTGAAGTTGATAAACGGGGGTTTGGTATTTTGGTCAAAACCGATAAAGTAATCAAAATCGAACAAAAAGTATAAAAGAATATTTTTGGGATTTTTGAAATAATGCAATAAACAAAGAATCAGATAAAAATCAAATTGATAAAATCCTCTTGAAAATGAGGCTCGAGCTATCACAGTTCAAAATGATTTTAGGGATACAATCCACTAAGTTTGAAAGATCAACCCTAAAGGACTCTTTAGGTCCAAAGATTTAATTAATGAACTCCATCATTTAAATCTTTGTTAAAAACCTTAGTGTGAGAATAGACAAGCAATTGCAACCGTCTATTGAATAAAACACAACAATCTCAATCAAACACAACTAAGCGGATAAAGACCGTAAATGCAATATTCAATGACATATATGAAACTTTATATATTAAGCATCAAAAGTTCTACAAATTACTTAGTCCAAATCTCAACATAGTTATCGGCTGCGGTTAAACTATAACAATGCTAATCTAGAAATATCGATGCAATCCTCTAACTTAGAAGTTACACAAATATAACTAGAATTCAGATACTATGTGATTCTCCCCTTCGAAGCTTCTGTGAACTCAAGCCATTGTTACATCTTCAAGAGGAAAGTTGACTCAGCCACGCATGACTCTGGTTGATCCCTCGATCTTTGGAGATGTAACGATGCTCATTCATGGCGTAAGACGGCGCAGTGGTGATGATGGTGAGCGATGATGAAAGCGTGGAGATGGAATCGAATGTCGTCTCCTTCTTACGCTTCCGAGTCTGCGTGTTCAAAGTTTTCTCTATCCCCGTCTGCGTATGACCTAAAAATGACAAGTTTTTATATGATGGAGCCTGGGTGGGTGAACGGTGAGACAAACTTTCCATAAAAAGTCGGATATCCGCTCGTACGTCGCGACGAATAAAATAAATAAATCAAATTCGTCACGACGTGTGCAATCGCCTGCTCGTCGCGTCGTGTGCATCGCCGTGCGTCGCGACGTGCGGAAAGACCTATTGCTGTTGACTTCCTGACGTTGACTCCTTTGTTCCTGCAATAAGATAATAGCAACAATTTGCAGTACCAATTGTCCCAATAAAAATTGTAGAGAAATAAGTATCAAATCATGACAATTTACTGACAAATTAAGAATTGAAAGAACTCGGTATGAGGAACCAATTTAAGCACAAAAATCATCAATTAGGATTCAACACATGCACAAGCAGCTATAAAAATGCAGCCAATTCATAGTATAAACTTGGCTTAATCATTTGCCTCACCATTAGGCCAAGTAATATGACATAAGTCTTATATTGGTCATTTCAATGTCAAATACATAGCTTTTTAAATTGTTACCAATGAAAGTAAGATCATCCACATAAAGACAAACAAGCAAACAGTCCCCACTATTATGAATTTTGATTTAAAGAGCATATCCATTAAGGCAACTAACTAACCCATTCTCATAAAAATATTTGTCAATGTGGTTATTCCATGACCTTGGCACTTGCTTCAATCCATGCAAAGCTTCCTCAATATATACAAAGCTTTCTTCAATTTTAGAACTTTTTCTTCATGTCCTTTAACCATATAACCTAATAGTTATTCAATATAGACTTCTTCAAAATAGCTGTTAAGGAAGGTTGACTTTACACCTAGCTGATAAAATTTTCATTTTATTTGAGCGACCAAAAAAAATGAGTAAACAAATAGCATCTATTTGAAATCATTATCGTAATCAACTCTATGCTTTTGCTTATATCCTTTAATAACAATTCTTAATTTGAATTTTTGTACCTCTCTGTTAGTATTCTTCTTCAATTTGCATACTTATTTGACTTTAATATCTTCATAACCTTTAAGAAGAATTGCTAATTCAGAATTACTTTTTTTAATTGCCTTGATTTCCTTACCTAAGGCTATATCTTATAAGACTTCTTTATAATTTAACGACTCACTATCTATAATAAGACAATACAATTAATCAATATTAACAATAACTTGATTATATATTACATAAATGTCTCCTATATCTTTCATTTTCCTTGACCTCTCATTTGAAATTTCTTCATAAGGTAACAAAAGTGGTGAAGGAGGTGGAATTATTTCTTGTATAGGTACCATAATCTTTTGTTCTTCTTCTTCTCCAAAATAAGGAGGAAAAGTATAAAATTTCTCTTCATGAGCCTCCCAATTCCACATACCTTTCTTATTAAATTCAACATCTTAACTTATTACCACTTACCATTATTTGGATTGTATAATATGTAGTCTTTGGGATGTAAATCATATCCAATAAAGACATGTTTAATACTTCAATCATCAAACTTAGATCTTTCTTGGTGTGGCACTTGAGTATATCCAGTGCTTCTAAAACTTAAAAATAATAGACCCTAGTCTTTACTCCACTCCATACTTCATTAGGAGTGTAATGGTTGATATTTTATGTTAGAGAGAGGCTGGACAAATACACTGCATGTAGCATCCCAACCCCGCAGGACTCGAACCCGATATCGTGGGTGATATCCGAGTCCGCGCCACATGAGATTGGTAGGCTACGGCACTAAATTACGATACAAAACTCAGTATGCAATTTTTTTAAAACATTTTTGAACCAATCGCAAGTGCACAATTCAATAAACTAGTGGGTCCATTAAGTTCAAAATCCTTTGTAGTTATATCACAAATCCAGTCATAGAGAGGTCTGTGACCATATTGCACTTTCCAAAAACTTATTACAATTACGGCTTTCGCCCATTTAGGACCCACTGACAAAAAAACACTAATTTGCGGAAATCAATAACTATGTTGGCCCACTTTAAAACGAATGCAATCAATCAAAACACAATTTCAGTAATCACATTTCAATTATACATTTATCAATTTGGGGCCCTATACAATAACTGTAGCACCCCACTCCTGCGAGACCCGAACCTGACATCGACGGTGATATCCGAGCTCGTGACTCGCGAGGGTGGTATGCTAGAGCAGTCAAATACACTTTAAAACACTCACTATGCCATTTTCTTTTTCTTTGCAAACCAATTGAGTGCGCAGAAAATGGTAAACAAATTGTGCCCACTTTATTTCGAAATCATTTTTAGTAAAACAATTATAATCAAAAAAGGCACTCAATAACAATTAACCATTTTACATACAGACATCCATAATAAAAATGGGTTCGATAATGATCCTGAACACCTGCAGTGATCACGGGACAAATACAATGTTAACCAAATAGGACCCACTAAACTAAATAACACTACACTAATGCAGATGTGAATAACACTGATCTCGACCCTTACTCTGCCTTGCTAGCAGTAGTCATACTCCCGTTTGTCTAACGGGGTACTCATCATTTCCTGAAAAATAATTGCAATGTTGGGTGAGTTTGCGAACTCAGTAAGAAACCATCATCGATGGTTCACCCAACTCATGCATATACACCAATCATATACACATAATCACACAATAGCATTACAGAATTATCACATGCAATTTCATTTTTCACATTTCGCAGTCAATCATATACATACGCAATGCGCATGTGACACTTCTATTTTCTTTTCGTTGTAGTGACCGTGCGCCTAAAATTGTCCCAGTGACGGGCACATTGCGTTGAGCCAGTGGCTCTGAAATCGTTGGGCATGATATGCCCTGCGGTGAGCCTGTGGCTCTAATAATCGTTGGACCTGAGGTCCTGTGCGTTGAGCTTAAAGCTCTCATATACGTTGGTACCACGGTCAACTACCATTATCGATCATGCAATTATGCATGAATGCACATGTCTCATTTTCCATTTCGATACCATGTTTCATATCTTCGGACCTTTGGTTCGGTATTTCAATCATATGCAATTTCAATTCATTTTCACTGATGCATTTACAATTCAATTCGCTAATGCATTCATAAACATTTACTCACATTAGCACTTCAAGATCACATTCTCACTATTTCGAACACCCGTGGTCCAAAATCAATCAAAAGCAATCACACATATATCCATCCTTAACTCCACATAGCATGAGTGCATACAATTAAACACATAAGATTGAGAAACCAACTAGGTTACTCACCTAATAAATTTCGAGCTAATGTCGGAAGTCTACGCAGCGTCAGGTGGGATGACGTTCCAAGCGTGCCTCTATAACAATTAAAATGAGTACACATTACCAACTGTATAGTTAGAAATATTAAACAATGCACATGAAATAATTAAAGCGTATACAATGCATGTTCATGGCATTCCCGGCCTAATCTAAAATATTCCCATCATAAAAATTTCATCTAAAAATTAGAAATCTAACGACACCGAAATTACTCAATTCAGGCCTCGATCGGTCCAAAAATAAATAAAACAGTGGCTACATAATTATTACCCGGACCCACGTCAATTTCCCATCCAAAAATTCTCAATCTCTCAGAAAATAAAATTAAATATTCAATGAATCCGATGCCTCAAGAATCAGGTCAATCGGACGTCGGACAGAAAAGCTATTCACGAAAGAAACCAAAATTCACATTAAACAATTAATATCTATATATATATAACCCTTATTTCCTTCTTTTTTCCGATTTCCAACCAAACTTCCAACACCCATAACTCTTTGCACACAATTCAGAAAATTATAAACCATATCTCATTGGAAAGATCATGAAAACCTCTACAAGTCTCATGAAGACCATAAAATCAATTTCACCCTAAGGGTGTTAAAATCAATCAAAACTACTGTCCGATGAATGCCTCTCAAAAGCAAGGCAGATTTGGCAAAATCTATAACTTTCCAGTTCCTCAGTCAAAAATTACAACATAAATGCCCAAAGAAAGACCAAAATGTTTTCTACAATCTTCATGACAACCTGAAATCAAATTCCATTGCTAACTAGGTCAAACAATTCAACAAAGAATCTGCCTACTGAAATCAACCAATCTGGACAGTAATTTTCTAGCTAGCATAGCTCCTTGCACAAATGTCAAAAAAAACTCACTACCTTATATCAATGGAAAGATAAAATCTCATACTTCAATTTTCATAAAGGACTCAAAATCCAATTCGATCTCTAAAAATTTCAAAACTGTTATGCAAGTTTCTGCCATGATCAGCAATCCATGACCAAGCTTAGGTTCAGTTTTTGCAAATTCATTACTCCCAAATATGACATCCAAAAATTACATGCCACATATCATTTTCAAGATAATTTCTTCCTCTACAACTTTTCAGAAGATCACTGACGCCAATTCAATTCACATAAATTGCTAAAATTGCTTCCAATCCGAATGCTCACAAAATCTACACTTAGGCTAAGTTTCATCAAAATGCTCAAAACCAGTCAATATAAACAGTTCATATCTCACAATATACATATCGAAAAATTGCAAGATCAGTGGAAATGGAAAGCTAACTTGATAGGCTTCAACTTTTATGAAGACCATTTTTACCAATTCCTTCAAAATTAATCTAGAAAAATCCTCAAAGTATCAGATCATTAGGATTGACTCTGTTCACACAGCACCAAGTAATTCACTTTGTTTGCCAAATTTAAAATCCTTAAAGGCAGAATTGAGCAACACTCCCTTCATATGAAATCTAGCCACAATTCTTAAGTTTAATTTAAAAACAAACCTCAGCTCAATTAGACAACCACATCTCAAGTTATAAGCCAAAATCTAAAACCTACACAACTCACATTTTCCAGATTTCATTCCTTACCTCTTCCTCTTTCATTCTAGCATTTTACCTACTTCAATATACATCCATTTACACCTCCAATTCAGCCACAAAATCATCACAACAATTACTTGTATAATAGAGCATAATTGGCAGCAACCACATACACAACTTCCTTACATCATTAACATTCATCTAACATCATAAACATCATTTACAACATTCAATTCACAATCTTTAACTACCATATCAATTTCTCTCACACAAGCATACATTTAAACCCATACAAACCTACCACTATCATGATGAAATAAATGCCTAAAGAATCCCCATGAATGCTTCTAACTACCAAACGAAGAAAAACAAACATCAATACTCACCAAACAAGTTGCAAGGTCTAATTTCCTCAAATCTTCAAGTTCACACCAACTTTTATTTCAATCCTCACCCACGGCTATCACAAGCATCACAAAGATCATCATCAACTCAAGGCTTGAGCTTGGTTTATGTGTGAAGAGAAGCAAGCAAGGTACCAAGGAAAACTTCTTGTAGGAGATGAGAAGAAGAAAAAGTCAAAGGAGGAAGGCAATAAAGGGAGCTATGGGTGAATGAAGAATGAAGGCTTTCAAAGTGTTTTATTTTTTTAAATGAGGCAAGGAGAGAGTCGTGGGAAGCCAGCCCACCTAAAACAATTATTAAACTATTTAATTAAGGCATCCCTAGGCAAGTGACAAGTGTCACTTGCCACCTGTCCTGATTTTTATTCCGGTTCTAAATTTCACTCCAATTTTTCTCAAAATTTCAATGGCTCACAATTCATAATTCCTAAAATCATGTACCTAATTTCCCAATGCCATTAGATAGTCTTTTCGGTACCGAAAACCCACTCAGTCAGCCAGTTGGAAAATTTTTCGATCCGGGCAAGTATCCCGAAAAATTCCAGAAAAATTCCCACAAATCCCTAAAAAAGTGAAACACACCTAGAGCACTTCAAAATCCATTTTTCAAACACAATTCTCACACAAAATTTCACAAAAATTACAATTAAACTTTTATGCCGGGACATGTCATGAATGCATGTATAACCATGTGCATGTGCAACAAATCATCAGTCATATCACTATAGAAACCATAATTCCTGAAATCACAACTCCAATTATTTCATGCTAATTGTCAAACAATCTCGGAACCATAATTCAATTAATCGGTCACTAAGCTAATTTTCTGATCCGGACCCAACACTCTAAAAATTTCAAAAAAATTCCTATAAATTCACAAAAATAAGAAACATCCAATCCCACACTCCAATTTCAATTTCCAATCCTCTAAATTCAATTTCATTCCAATTCTCTATTCAAAACCTGATCTGTACTACTATATAACCAAATTTCCAATATTTACACAATTTAATCGAGAAATTGTCATACATGTATGTACATACATATGCTTATGCAATCACTAATCATTTACCAAAACTATAAAAGCTATAATGCATGTGCAATCCAACATTTGCCTGTACTCAATCCTGATCCGATCCAAATTACCGATATACCCATCACACCGGTAACGGGATGCTACAATAACAGTTCAATTTAGTAGAAATCGTGGAAAATACTAATTTACACACGACTCATAAAGATACTAATGCAGACGCGAACTGATCCCGACCCTAGTCTCCGATTCCAGTGCAGTAGACATACTCCTGTTCGTCTAACGGGGTACTCTTCAATCCCTAAAAAATAGTTGCAATGTTGGGTGTGTAGCACCCCACTCCCGACGAGACCCGAACTCGATATCCATGGTGATATCCGAGCCCGTGACCCGCGAGGGTGGCGTACTAGAACATTCATTACCTTATTAACAAAAATCGTATGACATTTTTTTTTCTTTCAAAAATATTAGAGTGCGCAAAACAAATATTGACTTGGCCCAATTATAACAAAACATTTTCAAATATAAAACCATTTCACTGATAAAACAATTTCAATCATTATTAGCACTCATTAGTGCTCAGTCACTCCATACAATTACATGTAAACAATTGGGCCTACTAAATACCAAATTAATACACGAATGCAGATCTGGACGACATCGATCCGGACCCGATACTCATCTTGCTAGCGAGAGGCGTACTCCGTGTGTCCAACGGGTACTCTCCATTGCACGAAAAATAGATGCAATGTTGGGTGAGTTTGCGAACTCGGTGAGAAACCATCATCGATGGTTCACCCAACTCATGCATATCCACACAATCACACAATATTGTATATATATCATAAACAAGAAATCACGGGCACTCAATTTCACATTTGATAAGGCAATAAACCTTTCACACAATTCACATTAAACATTCATTTATGCGGTGTGCATGTGACTCTTCCATTTTCTTTTCGTTGTTGTGACCGTGCGCGAGCTCATATCGTTGAGCCATTGGCTCAAACATCGGGCTTAAAGCCTCAAACGTTGGGCATAGCCACGATCATCGAGTCGAGGCTCGAATACGTTAGAGCACGAGGCCAAGTGCGTTGAGCTTAAAGCTCAAATCGGTGGCGACACCGGTCAACTATCATTATCGATCATTTACTATGCATGAATGCACATGTCATTTTCCAATATCTAATTATCGCATTTTTATTTCCAATTCCAATTAATTACTATTTAGATCATTTTCTAATATCCTCGGACTTTTAGTCCAGTATTTCATTCCCATGCATTTACCTTTCGTTTCACTACCACATTTACAATCCAATTTACTAATGCATTCTCACGCACTTATTCTCATTTGCACTTCAATATCATTAATCCAATATTTCAACACCCGTGGTCCAAATCAATCAAATCAATCAATTACATATATCCATCCTTGCATCCTCATGGCAATCAATGCATATAATGAATAAACACATAAGGTTGAGAAACCAACTAGGTTACTCACCTATTACTTCCGAGCTAATGCCGGAAGTTTCGCCCGTCGATCCGACGACGCTCCACTTGGGCCTCTATAAGAAACAGAGAAAGAACGAGTCACTACAGATGCAATTTGTGCACATGTAGGTGAAATATGCATGTTCATGAATTTTCAGGCCCTAAATCCAAATTTCCCCATAATAAAATCCGTCTAAAAATTAGAAACCTATTGGCGCTGACGGTGTGCAATTCGGACCTCTATAGGTCCCCGATTAAACAAAACAGTGATTAAAGGCTTCGTTACCCGGGACCACGGCAATTTCCATTCCAAAAATTCTCAATTTCTCACAAAATGAAATTAAATGTTCTACGAATCCGATGCCTCAAGAATCAGGTCAATCGGACGTCGGACGGAAAAGAAATTGACAAAAGAAGCATGAAATCAAAAATTACCTATTAACAAATAAAAATGATAAAATAATAAATAAATAAATAAATAAATAAATAAGGAATCAGCCTCGCTGGGGGCGACGTCTCGCCCCAGCGGGGCTGATTTAATCGGCCTCGTCGCTAGGCGGCGTAAGCCTAGCGACGCTGACCCTTCTACGCCTCGTCACTTAGGAGGCGTCGCCTAGTGATGAGGCGTGATTCCATTTCTATTTTTTTTTCTGATTTCCAATCCAATTTTCAACACCAATAATTCATTGCACACAATTCAGAAAATTTCCAACTATATCTCGTTGGAAAGCTCAGGAAACCCTCTACAATTCTCAAGAATACCATAAAAATCAATTTCACCCTTAAGGGTGTCAAAAATCCCTTCAAAGCTACTGCCTACTCAAATTTCATTAAAACAGAACAGTACATTACAAATTCCTTAACTCTCTGATTCTTCAGCCAAAAATTACCACATAAATAGGCTTAATAAGTTCACAATGTCATCTACAACTTTCATGAACAACCCAAAATCAAATTCCATTGCTAAACAAGTCAATTAATTCACTCAATGTTGCTGTCCCTGAAATCATTCAATTTGAGCAGTAAACTTATAACAAGCATAACTCCCTGTACACAAGTCAGAAAAATCAGAACTTTATATCCCTAAAAAGATAAATCCTCAAACTTCAATTTTCATGAAGAACTCAATTTCCAATTTAATTTCTAACCATTTCAAAACTGTCATGCAAGTTACTGCCATGATCAGCAATTCCTAACCTAATGCAGGATCAGTTTTTGCAAAATCATAACTCCCAACTCTGACCTCTAAACATTATATGCCATATCTCATTTTCAAGATAATTTCTTCCTCTTCAACTTTTCAGAAGATCACTCATACCAATTCAGTCCACAAAAATGGCTAAAATTGCTTCCAAGCAGAATACTCACAAGTCAGACACTTAAGCTAGGTTTCATCAACATGCCCAAAACCAGTCCATAGGAATCAGTTCATATCTCCCAATATACAACTCGAAAATTAGCAAGATCAGTGGCAATGGAAAGCTAACTCAATATTCCTCAACTTCCATGAAGACCATTCTCCCTAATTCCATCTCAATTAATTTATAAAAATCAGTAAAGCTCATAGGTTATGGTTTCAGTTACTGTTCATAGGCAATAAAACAGTAACTTTCCATGCCAAATTTCAACCTATTAGAGTTACAATTTGACAACACCTATTTCACACAAAAATGTAGCTAACATATGAAAGTTTCATTGGGCACAAACTTCACCTCATTTACACACCTACACAGTTAGTTATGCTCAAAACATTACAATAGGCTCAACACCAAAATTTCCAGATTTCACCTATACCTCATCCTCTTCCATTCTACCACTTTACCTACATTAATATACATTCATTTACACCTCCAATTCAGCCACAAACTCAACACAATATTTATCTATATTCTTACACAAAATTTGGCAGCAATAATTCCTCAATTCCTATGCACAATTCATCATCAACATGCAATTACAATCAAGCTAAAACCATTCATCACTCATCCTACTTTCAATTCATAACTAACTCTAATCTTATACCCATTAATTCAAGCAATAATTATCATCAATTTAAGGCATCAATAATCATAATAAACATACCATAACCCCCATTCAATGTTTCTACCTACCATGATTCATAAATTCATACTTAAGCATCATTGAAAACTTAATTAAACTAACTTACCTAATTAGCTTTTCCAACCTTGAATTCTTTTCAATTCTTTCCTAACAATTGCTAACCCTTCTTCTCACCTCATGCAAGAGAGTGGTCTTCATGGTAGGCAAGCAAGTAAGTTAAGTGTATGAAGAAAGTGAAGGAAGGTTTGATAAGAGAAAGAGAAGAAGAAAATCGATGAAGGAGGAGAAGACTTGAAGCTAGTTTGGATGATGCCCAAACCTCTCCACCTTTGGTCTTTTTATTCACTTTTCAATGCAAAACGATAGGAACCACTTGAGTCTTAAATGATGGCATTTGGTGGCAAAATATGATTGGTTCAAAAGTTTAAAGAAAAGTCAAAGTATTAATTCTTTAATCCGGATCAAAACTAACCCAATCAACTCAATTGACCCCAATTTCAATCCCAAAATAATATACCCAATAAGACGGTGCCATTGGGTAGCAATTTCGCATCTAGAAAATCGAATGGGTTCGCTGATAAGCGATTTTTCGATCTGGGAATTTCGAGAATTTCCCAATTATTTTTGAAAATTACCTAAATTGCCCAAAATTGTAACACATAAGACAGTCCACTCCCAATAATTTTTTAAACACGAAAATCACACTTTCCACAATAAAAACACATTTAGGCCATTTACCGACGATTTTGCCGGTCCGGAAATTTTCTCCGGATAATTCCAAAAAATTTCCCATAAATCCCTAAAAATGTAAAACACTCTATGGAGCACTCCAAATAATTTTTCAAATCTCATTATCACACCAATTTCACAGTGAAAGATCACAATTAGACACTTATGCCGGGAAATGTCATGAATGCATGTATGACTATGTGCCTGTGCAAAACTCACCATTTATAGAGGCTGCATGACATATGTTCATGCCGAGATATAATTTAATACTCCTAACCCGTCCCCTTCCCCGTCCCAATTTACTAAAATACCCTTCCCATCGGAGATGGGATGTTACAGGGTGAGTTTGCGAACTCAACGAGAAACCATCATCGATGGTTCACTCAACTCATGCATTACGCAGATTTCGTACAGCACAGTACAGTAATATTCAATCAGCATATAACAATTTGCAGTAATCATGCCATCACATCCTTTCAGTAATTGTCACAAATTAGTCAGTTATGTGTATACAATGCATATGTGACTCTTTTCCAGTTATTCAGTGTTGTGCCCAAGCGCTCAGTCAGTGATCAGTGGGACGCGTCAGGGATAAATCCCCTCGGGCTCGAGGCCCGGTCAGTACAGTGTTAGAGCTCGAAGCTCATTTCAGTAATAATCGCGACTTGGGTCACAACGTCCATTATCTGTTCATGCATTTATGCATGTAATGCAGTTCTCAGTGCTTTACAGTAATATGGCTATAAAAGCCCAGTATTGCAGTTCTCAGTGCTCTATTCTCGTTTTCTTCGGACCTTTGGTCCGGTATTTCAGTCATATACATTTGCAATTTATTCCATTGATGCATTCATAATCGTTTACACACAATGACACTTCAATATCAAGTTTCCAATATCTAGGACACCCATGGTCCGAAATCAATTAAAATCAAAAACACAGATCCATCCAGTATCTCCACATGGCATCAATGCACAATATTTAGCACACATAGATTGAGGAACCAACTAGGTTACTCACCTGTACTTCCGAGCTACAGCCTGGAAGTCCCAGCAATATCCGTGGAAATCTCGATCCATCGGAGCCTCTATGACAATCAAATAATTACCCAATTACTAATGCACAGTCAGAAAGATTCAGTAATGCACATGTCTTAAATGAAAGACGCACGATGCCTATTCATGACCTACCCGACGCTATTTCCCAATTTCCACTTTCTTTGTCCAAATTCGTACTTTTCACTCAATTATTCAATAACGACTCAATTCCAATTCAATAACATGTTATGGAACTACATCAATTCCATTTCTAATATTCAGTCAATTTATCAAGTCATACTCGCTAGGGTATTACCTCAAAATCGATATCACTATTCTCAAGATCAAATTCACCCATTATATTCAGTTCTAAATTCAATAGCTTTTCTTTACATTTAGGGACCTCACAATTATATCCCAATTACCAAACAATCCTTAGTGGAATTACAATCACATTTTTAACTGTCTTTCACTAATTGCGATCTCAAAAACCTGGATTCAAACTCTCATTCTTTTCCTCAATTGTAGACCTCTTTCTCTATATCATAACGAATCAGGAAGGTCTATACCATAAGTTATGCCCCAAAATCCAATTAAATCCAATCAGAAATTCTCCCTCGCCGCGACCTCTAGCCATTCGCCGCAGCGAACGTTTCTCTTGGGGCTCGCCGCGACGCCAACCCTTCCCGCTCGTCGTGACAAATTAATTGTTAATTCGCCGCGGCGAGGCTTCGCCCACGCCGCGACTTACGAGTCGCAGGTCGTCTTCTCCGATCGATTTTCCGTCCAATCTCTTTCTATAACCAGTATTAAACACCCTAAACTACCCAATCCTTTGCAATAAATGCCATAAATGCATCAAACAACCATAAATAACAACATTAAAGCCATTAAAAATTACCAATCGAAGCTCAAATCCACAAATCACCGTAAACCCTAAAACCTTCTCCAAAACCATTGATCTCCACCTTCGAGCCTCAATCCACTTCCTCTTCCACACTAAACACTACAAGCTAACACAAGGAGAAGATCCAACAAGAAAACAATCGAAGACTCACACCAATGGGGGAGGATCGAAGATCGCCGTGGAGGAGAAGAGAAGAAGAAGCTGATTTAGCCTTAGAAAAATTCTCAATTTCAAACCTAGCTATTTAAAGACTTAGGTCCTCAAATCAGTTCAAATTTCAGTCTCTAAATTTCAATGGTTCAACATTTTTATTTCCTAACAGTATAACTCTAATTTTTCCATTGCCATTAGACAATTCTTTCAGTCCCAAATGGTCAATCGGTCTGTCAGTCAAAAATTTTCGGTCCGGGTATTTTCTCCCGAATTTTCCGAAAATTTCCTATAAACCACTATCAATTACCAATTACTCTTAAACCATTCTAATTCAATTATTTGAACCCAATAACTCCTAATTTCTCAATCAATTCACAATTCAGTCAATTTCAGCTCACAATCCAATCAATTCATAATCCAATCACCATGCTCACGATTAAATGCTGGGAAACATCATGAATGCATGTGCCTACAAATGCATGTGTCAATTGACTCATTCCTCTAAAATTAGAGGTCAAAAATGAATATTCAGTCACAGTATGCAATGCAAACCAATAGCCTGTCCCAATTGACCAATTTACCCTTCCCCTCGGGGATGGGATTTTACAATTCTCCCCTCCTAATAAAAATTTCGTCCTCGAAATTTCATATACAGTTGATCAGGAGGACAAGGGAATTGATCCGCTCCTTTCTATTCTGATTCTTACTCATTTCCATACATGACCAGATCCTGTCAATTTACAGAAATCAATTCAATCAATTACTCTTTTTCCTTTCTCAAATTCTACACTGCCTTAACTGTTTCCTCATAATAACTCGCAATTCTTTACGTTCGATACCAATAACACATTTATCAGATCTTAACAATGTTTCTTAATCCAATTCATAAAACACTTTGTAATTCAGAATCATCTTTTAGGTTTTTAAACCACCTTACCAATCTATTTACACTACGGTCACATTGAGGCCATTTAATAACGAATTTAGTTTCCCCATTTACCTTTATTTCCATTTATGCAATTTGGCCGAGGCTATACTCTTCGAAACATTTCATTTATTGCTTATCAGATTACATCTCTTTAGTGTTAAAACACTAATCTCATAAGATTCTCATTACCTCGATAATAATCAATTTGACTCATTGTCATTAACTTGAATCACTCAACCCCTATTACAGATTCATTCCACTTATCATCATAACTCAAATCAATCATGGCCTTCGACTATGTTCAGGCCCTGTTCACTCTAATATAGGGGTTAACGACTTCTCTTTTTCTATACGACTCCTTATGCACTATTCGAACGGTATCACCAAAATAACGATCACTAATCCGACAATCTATCTTAACTGTACCTCAATCTCATATCTCAACGGACTCCAAGAATATCAGTTTCACATTTGCCTCAGCAGTCACGTCTATTGGTTATCCACACAAATAATTATTCGATTTCACACTCTAAACCTTCTATTACTCTTCCCGTGCACTCTTGCTGAAACACAACACTTCAATGGTTCCTAGAGATTTCTCTAACAGTTTCTTTGGCGGGGTAAAACACATATTTCATAATACAGTCATAATTATCATTTTCTCAAGAGTTGGATCCCTTTTTACTTTCCCCATTTCGGTCTTGCCAGTCCTTTTATACACACCTGATCCGGAATTCCAATAACTAATAATAATACGTCCCTTTTTACCTCTTTGATAGATCGACAGTCGCACTCGGTATTACACTAGGTTTAATAACCTTAACACCCAAATTATGATCTTCTGCTATTGCATTTTCTATTTAATACATTACATCGCATCACTAGCTAAATTTTGAAATCCTCAAAAGCATAATCCTTTTTCAATTCTTTCAAATTCACCAATATCTCAATCGCTATCAATTCGCATATTCATAGCTATATCTTAACTGATTCTGTCCGAATAATATCTCCAAGTTTTCATAACAATATCTGACACAATAAATTCCAGTCATCAATCATAATACAGTCCAAGAGATTATACTTTTCCATATGCACCTAAAATTACTTTACACCATTTCAACAGATTGCATCATAACCTTTTCTGGGACACTTCGGTAAGTATTGCAAAGTCTCCAAATTTAAAACGATATAATCAATACTCGAATTGAAAATTTCTCTTTTACTTTCGTCAGTCATACAATTCATACGTTTTTCCTTAACACTTTATCAAAAAGCTAAGCCTGAAAATCTTTAACAATTTCTGGACGTATCCAGCATAAAGCTAGTTCTGAATAACTCCAAATCTAGTATATACATATCCCTTGTAATTTCGCAGTATCTCAATACCTCTATCGTCATTACGTCTCCCAACGAACCATGCTCGAATACTAATTCATCCACAATTGTTTATTCAAACAAAATTCACTTTTATGAAACTTTCATGCTGTGAAATTCCTCAACTATGCCCCCTATTTCTCTTCACTATCCATATGCAATTAATATATCCTGAATAATCACAGTCACTATCCAATCTAACCACAATTAAGATATTCTACTCTTCAATAATATAATACTGTCAGGGGCATTGACGTCTCTGACGACGACAACCTAATACTCCTTATACCCATTATTTACTTGTCATAACTCTTAAAATATCTAAATTCTCCAAAGGAAAATTCTCTTATGATTTCTCAGTTTCAAAATAACATATTCTACCACAAGTTCCTTTACACTATTTTCTCCACATTCATCATATCAACTTTGTACTTCCAAACATTTTTACACAAAATTTTGTGAACCAGTATTTTCCTCAATTTCACGACCAATATCTCTTTACAGTTCAATAATCCTATTACACAGTTGGATTCTTTACACTAACATGTTGCATGCTTCCTCAGTAGCAGATTCTATCTCTCACACTTGAGTCTCCACTAGAATTAGGACTCCCAATAATGACTTTTCATACATTTCATTGCTCTGATACCACATATGTAGCATCCCAACCCCGCAGGACCCGAACCTGATATCGTGGGTGATATCCGAGTCCGCGCCACACGAGATTGGTAGGCTACGGCACTAAATTACGGTACAAAACTCAGTATGCAATTTTTTTAAAACATTTTTGAACCAATCGCAAGTGCACAATTCAATAAACGAGTGGGTCCACTAAGTTCAAAATCCTTTTCAGTTATATCACAAATCCAGTCATAGAGAGGTTCGTGACCATATTGCACTTTCCGAAAACTTATTACAATTACGGCTTTCGCCCATTTAGGACCCACTGACACAAAAACACTAATTTGCGAAAATCAATAACTATGCTGGCCCACTTTAAAACGAATGCAATCGATCAAAACAAAATTTCAGTAATCACATTTCAATTATACATTTATCAATTTGGGGCCCTATACAATAACAGTTCAATTCAGTAGAAATCGTGGAAAATACTAATTTACACACGACTCATAAAGACACTAATGCAGACGCGAACTGATCCCGACCCTAGTCTCCGATTCCAGTGCAGTAGACATACTCCCGTTCGTCTAACGGGGTACTCTTCAATCCCTAAAAAATAGTTGCAATATTGGGTGAGTTTACGAACTCAGCGAGAAACCATCATCGATGGTTCACTCAACTCATGCATTACGCATTTAAAGACGACCTGAAGTAATATTCAATCAGCATATAACAATTTGCAGTAATCATGCCATCACATCCTTTCAAGAATTGTCACAAATCATCGATTATGTATACAATGCATATGTGACTCTTTTGATTATTGATGTTGTGCCCAAGCGCTCGATCGATGATCGATGGGACGATCGAGGATAAATCCCTCGGGCTCGAGGCGGTCGATCTGATGTTAGAGCTCGAAGCTCATTTCAGTAATAATCGCGACTTGGGTCACAAGGTCCATTATCTGTTCATGCATTTATGCATATAATGCAGTGCTCAGTGCTTTACAGTAATATGGCTATAAAAGCCCAGTATTGCAGTTCTCAGTGCTCTATTCCCGTTTTCTTCGGACCTTTGGTCCGGTATTTCAGTCATATACATTTGCAATTTATTCCATTGATGCATTCATAATCGTTTACACACAATGGCACTTCAATATCAAGTTTCCAATATCTCGGACACCCATGGTCCGAAATCAATTAAAATCAAAAACACAGATCCATCCAGTATCTCCACATGGCATCAATGCACAATATTTAGCACACATAGATTGAGGAACCAACTAGGTTACTCACCTGTACTTCCTAGCTACAGCCTGGAAGTCCCAGCAATATCCGTGGAAATCTCGATTCATCGGAGCCTCTATGACAATCAAATAATTACCCAATTACTAATGCACAGTCAGAAAGATTCAGTAATGCACATGTCTTAAATGAAAGACACACGATGCCTATTCATGACCTACCCGGCGCTATTTCCCAATTTCCACTTTCTTTGTCCAAATTCTTACTTTTCACTCAATTATTCAATAACGACTCAATTCCAATTCAATAACATGTTATGGAACTCCATCAATTCCATTTCTAATATTCAGTCAATTTATCAAGTCATACTCGCTAGGGTATTACCTCAAAATCGATATCACTATTCTCAAGATCAAATTCACCCATTATATTCAGTTCTAAATTCAATAACTTTTCTTTACATTTAGGGACCTCACAGTTATATCCCAATTACCAAACAATCCTTAGTGGAATTACAATCACATTTTTAACTGTCTTTCACTAATTGCGATCTCAAAAACCTGGATTCAAACTCTCATTATTTTCCTCAATTGTAGACCTCTTTCTCTAGATCATAACGAATCAGGAAGGTCTATACCATAAGTTATGCCCCAAAATCCAATTAAATCCAATCAGAAATTCTCCCTCGCCGCGACCTCTAGCCATTCGCCGCGGCATCATGCGGTGCTCGCCGCGACGTGTAATGTTGCTCGCCGCGGCGAACATTTCTCTTGGGGCTCGTCGCAGTGTCCAACCTTTTTGAGCTCGCCACGACGCCAACCCTTCCCGCTCGCCGTGATGAATTAATTGTTAATTCACCGCGGCGAGGCTTCGCCCACGCCGCGACGTACGAGTCGTTGGTCGTCTTCTCCGATCGATTTTCCGTCCAATCTCTTTCTATAACCAGTATTAAACACCCTAAACTACCTAATCCTTTGCAATAAATGCCATAAATGCATCAAACAACTATAAATAACAACATTAAAGCCATTAAAAATTACCAATCGAAGCTCAAATCCACAAATCACCGTAAACCCTAAAACCTTCTCCAAAACCACTGATCTCCACCTTCGAGCCTCAATCCACTTCCTCTTCCACACTAAACACTCCAAGCTAGCACAAGGAGAAGATCCAGCAAGAAAACAATCGAAGACTCACACCAATGGGGGAGGATCGAAGATCGCAGTGGAGGAGAAGAGAAGAAGAAGCTGATTTAGCCTTAGAAAAATTCCCAATTTCAAACCTAGCTATTTATAGACTTAGGTCCTCAAATCAGTTCAAATTTCAGTCTCTAAATTTCAATAGTTCAACATTTTTATTTCTTAATAGTATAACTCTAATTTTTCCATTGCCATTAGACAATTCTTTCAGTCCCAAAAGGTCAATCGGTCTGTCAGTCAAAAATTTCCGATCCGGGCATTTTCTCCCGAATTTCCCAAAAATTTCCTATAAACCACTATCAATTACCAATTACTCTTAAACCATTCTAATTCAATTATTTGAACCCAATAACTCCTAATTTCTCAATCAATTCACAATTCAATCAATTTCAGCTCACAATCCAATCAATTCATAATCCAATCACCATGCTCGCGATTAAATGCTGGGAAACATCATGAATGCATGTGCCTACAAATGCATGTGCCAATTGACTCATTCCTCTAAAATTAGAGGTCAAAAATGAATATTCAATCACAGTATGCAATGCAAACCAATAGCCTGTCCCAATTGACCAATTTACCCTTCCCCTCGGGGATGGGATGTTACACTGCATAAGAAACAACTTCAATTTAAAACTTTTTTGGCATATTTTTGGCTTTCAACATTCATCATAATATTAACGATGTTTTCTGTTCTTTCTCTAGACTATTCCATTTTATCATGGTGATTTAGGAACTATTAAAGGATGATGGATGTCATGAGTTGCACAAAAATTAATGAATTCTTTGGAAGTAATTTCGCCTCCTTGATTGTATCTTAAAGCTTTGATTTTATAGCTACTTTCCTTTTTCACAATCATCTTAAAAGTCTTCAAAGCAACAAAATCTTTTGATTTTTTAAGAAAATAAACCTAAGTTTTTAACTAAAATAATCAATAAAAAGTTAAAAATTTTCTTACTAAATGAGGGTGGATTGATTGGTCCACATATATCAGGATGAAAAAGTTAAAACGGACTAGTTACTTTTAATGTTGCTTATTTAGGATTTTGCCAACTTCTCTTCTCATATAACCTTGAGAGCTCCAAAATTTAAGTATCCAAATCTCATGTGTCAACATCATATTTCATTTGGCAAATCAACTTTCAAACATTCTGCTTCTAGTGTTCTGATGTTCAATTTGGACATCCTATTCTTTGATATATAGTCACTTTAGTAATCAAATTAGAGTTTTCATCTTGAAGCCAAAAAATTTTATTTTTCGTAAAAATTTCACACCATTTTTCAAGGAGTTTGCCTAATTTTAAAATATTATTTTTTATCTTATGCATATAATAAACACCGGTGATCAACTTGCGACTACTATCTTTGGAAGAGATGAGATTGTACATTTTTTTAATTTGTATATTTGACAAGTCTCTAAAAGAAACAACGCTTCTTATCTTCTCATCAAGCCCTACAAATTTGCCTTTGTATCCACACATATGATTGCTTGCACCATTGTCCAAGTAATATATACTATCGACATTATTCTCTTCTTCTTTGCTTGTTAGGAATAAAGTTGACTCTTCGATTTCTTGATTTTCATTAATAAGATTAGCCTTTTCTTTTATATTATCAATGGAATTACGACATTTCCAAGAATAATGGACAATTTTATGATAATTAAAATATTTAACTTTAGACTTGTCATGCTACCTATCAGTCATATCTAAATAGTAGCATCATCCTCTTTCTCTTATTCTTTTATTTTCTCTTTGTAATGTTAGCTTCCCTCTTTTTTGTTTCTGATGTTTCCATTCTCCTTTCCTCTTCCATATTATCCTATTCCTTGTTTACATCCTCTAAATTTATTCTCTTCTCCTTCATCATTCTTTAAAGAATTCTTAACTTTGAGAACTTGTTCCAATAACTTCTCTTGATCTTTTCTTTATGGTCTTGTAAAACCCACTAATTCTTCAATGGTCACTAAGTCTAGATATTTTGACTCTTCAATGACACACACCACATAATCAAATTGGGAAGTTAAATAATGAATAAGTTTATCCACTACACAAACATCTTTCATCTTGTCTCTATATCTCTTTAATTGATTTATAGTCCCCTTTAGTCTTGTACATAATTCAAAATTGACTCGAATTTCTTTATCTTCAAAATTTCAAAATCACGCTTGAAGTCTCATCTTCTTCACTTTATCAAAACCTTAAAAAGAATTTTATAAAAATACCCCATATTTCATTCGAGCAAGTAATATCGACTATTTTCTCAAACATATCATCCAAACATTGATGGATGAGAGTGAGAGATTGATGATCTTTCTTTCTTATGTTGAACAAAGTTTATTTATGATTTTGAGATAAGTTTCTTTATTTTGAATCTTTTCATAACCTTTCTGTACAATCTCTCACACATCTTTAGAGTGAAGCAAAGCTTTTATGCATAGACACTATTTCTTATAATTCTCCTTTATAAGGTGAGGAAATTGGAAGGAAGTGAGTCCATGATTTGTCATTTCTTACTTTCCTCACAATACTTTTTTTTGTGTTTTAAGAAACTTGGATCTAATATCACTTTATTGAGAAATGAGAGTATAGAGAATAATTAAGAATGAAAGAAACTTTATTCTATTTTATTTTAGCTATTACAAAATGGACTATGATATTTCTGAAATATTCATCCTCTATTTACGAGAAAATTATTAAGAAAACAAAATTTAATATAAATATAAATGACTTATCTAACACTAGAAGAATTACAAAAAAAATTCTCTTGAATTAATTCACATTACTTTCAACGCCAAATTATCCTAAGAATCAAATCTTGAAATTTTCAAATTACTATTTTCAACAATTTCTTTAGTCTAAGAAGATGGATATTAATGTTAGATACTTCAGAGATAAGGAAATTATATGGTTAAATATTGGGAATGGTTGCACATATGCTTGAAGTAAGAGTTTATGCTAGGAAGTGTTAAATTTCTTATAATATCTTGTTCAATCAAGCACAACACTACAAGTTAGAACCACAATAGCAGCTTGGACTCTTATCAAAGCAAATGCATTGACTAATAAAATAATGTCTTATGGAGACTCAGGTTCTGATTCACCTTACGCCTTTTCTTATCCACTGAACATTTAAGATTTAAAAAAAACTGGATTTCCACTTCTTTTTAGGTTATAATGTCACTTAAGGAACGCCTAATCTGTCTCTCAAAGGGCGACTCCTCCGTTGCTGAGTATTTGAACAACATCAAAAGGATTGCTGATGAAATTGCAATCATCCATGGACCAGTCGATGATACGAATCTGGTTATACACACTTTCAATGGATTATCTCCAGATATTAAGGAGGTTAGCGCTGCCATTCGAGCCAGGGAAACACCAATTACCTTTCCAGATCTACACGAAAAGCTTGTTGATCACGAGGCTTTTCTCGCTCGTCAAGCTCGGCTGCATGAGTCTTCAGTCACTCCAACAATGCATATGGCTGGGAGATCCCGGAATCAGGGATCTGGATGTCAACATCAGTCCCGTACCCTTCAGTAAAATGCATGCCTGGGCACATCTCATCAATCCTCCCGCTCCAGCTCTAGTAACTATCGTACAGGAAGGCATCAACCACAGCGTCTATCCCCACCTGGCATCCCTCTCAGCAGTGATATAGTATGCCAGTACTGTGAGAAGTGTGGTCACACAGCCAAAACTTATTGGCAGATTCATGGGAAACCTGGCAGATCTCGATCTCGTCCAAATGTGCATTTTGGCCAAGTGAATAACACTGCTGATGATCACTGGATTCTTGACTCCGGGGCTTCGCATCACGTAACAAACCACCTGCAGAATCTATCTCATAGCACTCCATACAATGACACGGATCAATTTCAAGTTGCAGACTGTTTTAACTTACCGATCACGCACATGGGTAATTCATTTCTTCCAACAAAAACAAAACCAATTTTCCTTGATAAAGTTTTACATGTGCCTCACGTACAAAAAAATCTTATTTCAATTAAACGATTATGCACAAAAAATAATGTCTCCGTTGAACTGTTTCCAAATCATTTTCAAGTGAAGGATCTGCAGACAAAGTCGGTGCTCCTCACAGGGGTTTGCCACAGTGACCTCTACGATCTCTGTCTCCCGTCCAGCAAACCTGCAGTCTTTCATGTCACTGTCCCTAGCTTGTCAGTCATTCATCACATTTTAGGTCACCCTTCAAATAAAGTGATGAAATTTCTTCAATCTCGTTTTAAGATTCTGTCAAATTCACTGTCAAATAATGTTTGTATTCCTTGCAAGTGTTCGAAAAGTCATAAACTTCCTTTTTCTTCGCAAAAATTACGCAGCACTAGAGCTTTAGATATTATTTTTCTGATGTTTAGGGTCCAGCTCCAGTAGACTCTGTTGATGATTTTCGATACTACGTTATTTTTGTTGACCATTTTTTGAAATATATTTGTCTTTATCCTATCAAAACAAAATCTTCCGTCTTTGATATTTTTGTAAACTTTAAATCTGTCGTGGAAAAGTTTTTCAATGAATCCATTAAAACATTCTACTACGACAATGGTAGTGAGTTTATCAAATTAAAAAAAATTTTGCGACCCATGGCATTTCTCATTTCACATCTCCACCTCACACTCCGGAACTCAATGGCACGTCTGAAAGACGTCATCGTCACGTAATTGAAACAGCCCGTGCTCTTCTTCTTCAAAGCAAACTCCCGTCAACCTTTTGGTCCTATGCTGTCTTATGTCGGCTTATTTAATCAATCGAATGCCTACACCTGTTCTACATATGAAAAGTCCGTTCGAAACACTTTTTCAACAACCGACTACATATACTCACCTCCATTCTTTCGGCTGTTTATGCTTCCCGTGGCTTCATCCTTACACCAACAATAAACTTCAACCTCGTTCCACGCCCTGTATATTTGTTGGCTATTCTCTTTCTTAATTTGCATATCACTGTCTTGATCCGAAAACAAATCAGCTATACACGTCGAGACACATTGTCTTTGTTGACGATCAGTTTCCGTATGACTCTCTTCTACCTAAATCCCCTTCTCCTTCTCTTACTCCACTTCCTCCCATAACTCTTCCATGTTACTCTCTCGTCCCTGTTAATCCCGTGGCAACACATCCTATGGCAGCACCGACTGCACCTGCGATGCTTTCACAAAATGAGACGGATCAGTCAGCTCAAGGCCTCCACAACAACTAGCCTACCGTTCTTCCCCTGCTATCTATTGTTCCAGAACCTGCCCCACCTACCAACACCAACTACCCAGCATCCGTGACCAGCCCAAACACATCCACCTCTAACACTCATCAAATCACAACACACAAAACTCACCTGATGGTCACTCGCTCTCAAAACAATATTTTTAAACCCAAGTCCTTCAACACAACTAAACACCCACTCCCTGAAACTGATGAACGAAGAACCATTACACAAGCCCTCAAATTACCACATTGGCGTAAATTGGTCTCCAATGAGTATGGTGCACTTATTCGGAATAGCACATGGGAATTAGTACTGGCGTCTGAAGCAACAAATGTGATTGGGTGCAGGTGGCTGTTTCGAACGAAACGCAATCCGGACAGATCCATCTCTCGTTACAAATCTCAGTTGGTGGCAAGGGGTTTCAGCCAAACACCGAGTATTGATTATTCAGAAACGTTTTCACTGGTTGTTAAACATACTACTATCAAGGTTATACTTTCACTTGCTCTCGCTCGGTCATGGCCTTTACATCAAATAGATGTCAACAATGCTTTTCTCCAGCGACATCTAGATGAAACGATCTACATGAAACAGCCGTCGGGTTTCGTTGATCCTAACTTTCCGTCTCATGTGTGCAAACTACGGAAAGCCATTTATAGACTTAAACAAGCTCCACGAGCATAGTATCAAGAACTTCGTCGCTTTTTTGTGCATTATGGCTTTATGACCTGTAAGAGTGATTCTTCTCTCTTTGTGTATTCTCGCGGTGATACTTTGATGTATTTTTTAGTGTATGTAGATGATTTGCTTCTCACTGGAAATTCATCTGTGCACCTCAAAACTTTTATTGAGACAATTTCGACAAAGTTTTCTCTCAAGAATCTGGGGACTCCATCCTACTTTCTTGGTGTTGAGTTGATTCCGAATCACAACGGCCTCTTTTTATCTCAACAACGGTACATTCATGATTTACTTCTTAAGTTCCATATGGCTGATTGTAATCCATATGCTACACCTCTTTGCACGTCTACTATACTAAAACTTGATGATGGTTCTGCCAATGCCGATGGATCATTGTATCGGAGTATTCTTGGTGCATTACAGTATGTGCTCTTGACAAGACCTGATCTAAACTTTGCGGTAAATAAGCTTTCTCAATTTATGCACCGACCCTCAGAGATTCACTTCCGGCAACTCAAACGGATTCTGCGGTATCTGAAACACACACATGATTATGGTCTACAATTGTACAATGCTAATGATCTTTGGATACGAGCTTTCAGTGATGCCGACTGGGTTGGTAATGTTGATTATAGAGCGTCGACATCTGCCTATGTTATCTACCTTGGGGACAATCCTATTTCCTGGTGCTCTAAGTGTCAACGAACGGTTGCTCGCTCTTCTACCGAGGCTAAATAACGAGCAGTTGCTGGTACCACCGCAGAGGTCAAGTAGATTCAGAATTTACTTCAGGAATTAAAAATTTGCCCATTGGCGCCTCCTACAATCTTCTGTGACAACCTTGGGGCCACGTATGTCTCCTCCAACCCAGTTTTTCACTCAAGGATGAAACATCTATCACTTGACTATCACTTAGTTAGGGAACAAGTTCAACAGCGACAACTCTTAGTCACTCATGTGTCTACTCACGCCCAGATTGCCGATGCTCTCACTAAAGCCATCTCCAGCGATAAATTCGAGTCTTTTCGTTCCAAGATGAATGTTGCATCTCGCACCTTCATCTTGCGGGGGTGTAATAGGGATAATATTTTGAACAAGTCAAATATATCTTAGTATCAGTCAGTTATAACTTACTCTCTTAGTTTATAGGAATTCATGCGTGTATTCATTATTTATACTTCTTTGTAAACAATCATTTTATATGTGAATATACACAATTACACATTCTGTTCAATCCTGTTTAAGTCATATGTTTACTTTAAATAGTAAATATACACTTTAGTTTTCTACTTGGGATAATGTGTTTCGTATCTGATCTACTTCAGCAAGCTGTCCAATAACCAAATGACTAAACAAGGTAAAATCCAGAAAAGTCTCTAGATAGTGATAAAAGAAAGTGAATGGTTACCACATCATCTATCCACCTTCTCCAATGGAAACATATTGCCCACGGAAGAATGCGTTTAGATATTTGCAAGTGGTTTGCTTAATATTGTATCCTAAAGAAATTAAAAGGTCAATTTATGCATAGTGGACTATTCTGGGTACGTGGTTGTTTGCCACCATAAGATACGAAAAGGCAACTTTAAATGATGCTCTCCTCTTCTCAAGTTTGCCCCTTTTTCGTTAGAAATAGGGGAAAGGTTATGTTGTAAAAGGACAAACAATTTCCAAGATAGAAAGAAGTTCAACAATGGAGGTGGTCCAGTCCTGATCACAATTACACGACTGAAAACATTATCAGAACATTGAATTGCGATACTGCCAAAAACTGACCTTTTGTTGGTCGGATAAAATAGAAGGTGTTTCTTTTCAAAATGAGAAGACTGTCAGGAATTGATTCTCAAGGCGTATCCAAGCTAACGTTTGATCCTAAAGAAAGGAATCGAAAGTCACACTCGTTAATGTCTTAATTCCAAAGAGCAGAAGAGAAGAAGGAAATACCTTTATCTAATGAGATTGTCCCCTTTTTTAATAACATGTAATATAAATTTCTTGGACTTAGGCCGTATGGGTTCTAATTCTATTACTCATTATTCACTATGTTTCTTTTTCCTTCTACATATGAGAAATTGTAATAAATTGAAAATTCAAATCTTTAACCTTAAAATGTTTCTTTCTTCTTTCAGCTTGAGTAGGACAGCCAAGAGTCAATGCAAGTTATATTTTATTTAAAATAAAAGAGTGGATTCATTAGAACTTCCAAGTATGTCCCAGTTCATGCTTCCATAATCAATCTACGATTTTTTGTTGTTGTTGTTTTTAGAAACGACATCAGGGTTTGCGCTTCATTAACTGATTATTAAGTAAATGATCAAAAACAGCAATATTGAACATTAGAATTAAGAGTTTGGTTGGGTCGGCTATATTGGACCCGAGCCCAATCCCACAGGCCGATCGGTCGGTCTCACATCCACCAATTAATTCGGGCCTGACCCACACATCCATGGCCCAACAGTAGAAAAATATCTCCCATGCAGATACGTAAAGACCTAAACCTAGCTAAAAAACCATATAAAAGGTATTATTCTCATAACAGAGGTACGCACAATCATAAACCTAGCTTTCTTTGTGTTTATCAACCTCACCTTCACCAGAAAACTGACTTGAGCGTCGGAGCAATGAGAGCAGATGGGGAAACTGTCCGAGAACCCAAAAAAATGAAGACCCCCTACAAGGACAGGAACCCTAATTTGTATTGTCGTTTCCACAAAGAGGTCGATCATGACACGGAAGATTGCTAGTAGTTGAAAAAAGAAATCGAATTCCTCATACAAATGGGAAGGTTAGGCCGATTTGTGAAGCACGGGCAAAATGCCGATCGGGATAATCGACGCAGACGTGTCGGCTGCATAATAGACAATATACGGAGTAGAAATGACAGAAATGACGAAGGGAGGCAGAATACGAATTCGGATAATCGACAAGAACAGAGAGGGCGGTCGAGGAAAAGAAATGACGGAAATGTCGTGCAACAAGACGACCGACCGACTGGGGTCATTAATATGGTATTCGGTGGAAATGCAGCCGGGGGATCCAACAACAAAGGGAGAAAAAGATATGCCAAACAGGTTGACAAAGACTCATCCATCAAAAGGCCGAGGGAGAGCGACGAGATGATATCATTTGATGAGTCCGACCTCAATGGAGTAAGTTGCCCTCATGACGACACCCTCGTGGTAAACCTGAACATGGACGGATACGAGGTGAAATGGGTGATGATTGACACGGGCAGCTCAGTCGACTTGTTGTATTATGAGGCCTTCAAACAGATGAAGATACCCGAACATCGACTACTACCCACAGACGGCCCCATCAAAGGAGTAACCGGAGCGTCGGCCTACCCGTTTGCCCGGGTGTACTTGAAAGTGAAGTTCGGGCATAAACCGTGTCAGATAGAAAGGGACGTTGAGTTCCTGGTCGTAAAGTTTCAAAGGCGATAATGCAATAATCGGGCGGGCAACTCAAAATGCCCTCAGTCAATCGCTCCACTTACTACCAAGTTATGAAGTTCCGACACCCCACTTGAGTCAGATTGTCGAGGTGACAGAGAATCGCCAGGAATGTTACTTAGCGAGACTAAAACATTAGATGGGGCGGTAGTCTTGATTGAGCTCTCTTGATGTGAGCAAGCGAAGAGGCGGACAGATGAACCCGGTGGAAGAAACGCAGAGGGTCGTCCTGGACGAAGTCGACCCTTCTAAGTTCACAAACCTAGGTTTCGAGCTGCAGGGGTACCTGGTTAAAGAAATCACAGATTATTTTGGGGAAAATAGGTCGGTTTTTGCTTGGGTACCGAGCGACATGCCCGGAATTTCTCGATCAGTCGCATCTCACTCCCTCGGTATTCGCATGACTATAAGTCGATCCGACAAAAAAGCGATGGCACAATGAAGGAACATGGGGTGATTGAGAAGGAAGTAGCGGTTCTTTGAGGCCGGGTTCATCAGAGAGGTCAAATATCCTGAATGGCTCGCCAATGTCGTTTTAGTAAAAAAGAAGAACGGGAAGTGGAGAATGTGCATAGATTTCACCGACCTGAACAAAGCGTGTCCAAAGGATAGCTTCCTATTGCCTAAGATCGACCAATTAGTAGACTCCACCTCAGGGCATGAGCTGCTCAGCTTCTTGGATGCTTTCTCGGGCTATCATCAGATCCAAATGAGCCTGGAAGACGAAGAAAAGACTGCCTTCATAACCGACCAAGGCACATATTGCTACCAAGTAATGCCTTTCGGCCTGAAAAATGCCGGGGCGACCTATCAACGGCTCGTCACAGAAGTCTTTAAAAAATAGATTGGTCGGACGGTGGAAGCTTATGTGGATGATATGGTGGTCAAAAGTAAGACGTTCGCAAAGCATGTACAAGATCTCAAGGAAGTCTTCCAGACCCTGAATAAATTCCAGATGAAGCTAATCCAGAGATTTATGATCACTCAGCGGGGAATCGAAGCTAATCCAGAGAAGATTGAGGCCATCATACAGATGCCTTCGCCGCAATGCTTGAAAGATGTTCAGACATCGACCGGTCGGATAGTTTCACCGAAAGGTGTTCATCTCTAGACTAGAGACAAGTGCCTCCCATTTTTCAAAGTCCTGAGGAAAGCGAACGTGACCCAGTTTCAATGGCCGGATGAGTGCGAGAAAGCTTTCCAACACTTAAAACAATATTTGTCTAGCCCGCCTATTCTGCAAAGCCCGGTAGAGGAGGAAAACCTGATTTTATACTTGGCGATTACGGAGGGGTCGATCAGCGCGGTACTTATCCGATCAGAAGGAAACGAGCAGCATCTCATCTACTATGTCAGCAAAGTGTTGACCGGGCCAGAATCGAGATATACGCCTATAGAGAAGCTAGCCCTCTCTTTGATAATGGCAGCCAGGAAGTTGAGGCCTTACTTCCAAAGTCATACCATTGAGGTGTGGACTGATCAACCCTCAGCAAAGGCCTTCAAAAGCCCAAACTTCGTGGTACCGATAAAGTGGGCGGTAGAACTGGGAGAGTTCGACATACAGTACAAGCCCTGCACGACCATTAAAGCGCAGGTGTTGGCAGTTGCAGAGATGAGCCAACCTAGCTCGAAGGACGAGCCTTTCCCCGCCTGGAGCTTGTTTGTCGACGGGTCATCCAATGCCGAGGGATGCGGAGCGGGAGTAGTGCTGGTCAGCCCGCATATGGAAGAAAATGTGGAATACGCCATTCGGCTAGAATTCAAGGCCTCCAATAACGAGGCAGAATATGAGGCTCTGATAACCGGCCTCCAACTAGCCATGGAGATGGGGGTGAAGCACCTGAAGATATATAGCGACAACCAAATGGTGGTAGGCCAAGTCACCCGGCAGTATGAGGCCAAGGGGAACAACATGATCAAATATCTGGAGCTAGTAAAGCAGGAATTGAGCAATTTTGAACAACATTCAATCAGCAGAATACAACGAGCTCGAAATGCTAAAGCGGATGTGCTCTCAAAAATGGCTTCTGACCGTGATGCCATAAATAATGTTCTAGTCGAACGACTTGATCGACCTAGCATTCAGAAAGCTGAGGAAGTTCTCAACGTGAGTACCGGTCGGTCGAGTTGGACAGAACCGATTCGCGAGCACCTTTTAGAAGGAAAGCAACCTAAGACGTCGAGGCCAAGAAGTTAAGGATAAAGGCACGAATACGATCGTCAATCGGTACCTATATAAGCGGTCTTACGACCGGCCGCTCGATGCTTGAATAAAGAAGAAGCCGAAAGGTGCAATGGTCAAGTCCATGAAGGATGTGCGGAAATCACATAGGGGGCAGAATGTTGGCTCACCGATTGATCGACAGGTACCATGGCCGACAATGAGAAGAGATTGTCGGGAAAGGTCGGTCGATGTGAGGCCGCCAGAGAAACAAAGCACTGCCTCACCAAATTTAACCGAGGCGAATGTAAATCGTGAGCCATCCTATCCCTTTCGCCTAATGGGGAATGGATATATTGGGGCCCTTCCTCTCGGTCCCGACAAAAGAAATTCGATAGTGGCGGTGGAATATTTCACTAAGTGGGTAGAAGTCTGCTGCCACAATCACCGAGGGGAAGGTGGAAAGTTTCATAAAGAAGAATATATTATGCCACTTCGGGATGCCTATGGTGTTGGTTACGGATAATGGTCGGCAGTTCGATAACTAGAGATTTTTGCGATCGACTAAAGATCAAATTACGGTTGACTTCGGTAGCCCATCTCCAAAGTAACGGTCTCGCAGAGAACACCAACAAAAAGATAATGAACGCCCTCAAAAAATGCCTGGACGGTCGAAAGACCTGGGTGGAAGAAGTAGGCAAGTATGTGGGCATATAGAACCACACCGAATCTGAGCTACAGGAGAAACACTGCTCAGATGACCTTGAGCGAAGCCCTAGTTCCAGTAGAGGTGGCATTGCACAATCAAAGGGTGTCGGGCTATGAAGAAGAGCGAAATGATGAAGCCCGCAGAGCAGAGCTCGTTCTCCTTAGCGAGGATAGAAAAAGGGCAGCCGCTCGCTCAGAAGCTATCAGGCAAAAGGCGACCAAGTTCTACAACATAAGGGTCAAGCCGAGCGATGTAAAGGTAGGTGGTTACGTCCTACGAAAAGTCGAGGCGGCTGAAAAGCATCCCAGAAAGCTCGGACAGACGTGGGAAGGACCCTATCGAGTGATTAAGCAGGTTGGGCATGGTTCTTACATCCTCAGCGATGAGAAAGGGAAGTTTCTACCAAGGCCTTGGAACTCACAGAACTTGAAGGCGTTTTACCAATAGATAAGTTTTACTTTAGTTAATCTTTTCTTATTATCATTTTTGTATACATGTGGGTACCTTTTTCCTGTCCCTGCCAGACAGGTTTTTTAACGGCCCACGCCCTCATTATTATCAATAAAGGGGTTTTTAGATTTCTTGGCAATAAAGAATTCAATCATGTACGGCAAAGAATAGAAAATCCAGGTAACTATCACTCGGCATTCTCCATAGATCGACCACGGTCGGTCGGGTCGCCAAGACGAGATCCTTGGGACCCTCGCCATCGCCATCGCTCGGCATTCTCCATAGATCGACCACGGTCGATTGGGTCGCTAAGACAAGATCCTTGGGACCCTCGCCATCACCATCGCTCGACATTCTTCATAGATCGACCACGGTCGGTCGGGTCGCCAAGACGAGATCCTTGGGACCCTCGCCATCGCCAATTACTCGGTATTCTCTATAGATCGACCACGATCGGTCGGGTCGCCAAGACGAGATCCTTGGGACCCTCACCATCGCCATCGCTCGGCATTCTCCATAGATCGACCACGGTCGGTCGGTCGGGTCGCCAAGACGAGATCCTTGGGACCCTCGCCATCGCCATCGCTCGACATTCTCCATAGATCGACCACGGTCGGTCGGGTCGCCAAGACGAGATCCTTGGGATCTTTCGCTCACCTTCGATACGGATTGACTAAGGTCGATCGGTCGCCAAGGCAGAATCGCCGGAACCGTAGTTCGGCCTCAATTATAGATCGACCTCGAAGCCGGTCAGCCATAAGCGACTTTACCAAACTACACTATGATCGAAAACAGAAAGCAAAAACACATAAAGTAACTTCAAAAAAGAATTTTATTATTGTAGATTGATCCTGGCCACAAGCCCGACCAGGTGAGCTCTACAACATGGGAGAAGGGGAACTACCAACAGCCGAAGGAGAAGGAGAATACCCAGGGGAATACCTAGGGGAAGCCTCGGAAGCGGGCGGAAGAGACGAAGTAGGAGCGGGACCCGGGGGAGCAGCCGAAGGAATCTCTTCACTAGGAAGCTCTTCCTCTCCGGAGAGCGACACAATGAGAACAGGAGCAGGACCCGAGGGAGCAACCGAAGGAACATCTTCACCAGGGAGCTCTTCCTCTTCGGAGCTGAGATCTAGCTCCTCATCTGGAACGTCGCGCGGTTCCCCCTCGACTTTCTTCGTCATCTCCTCCAAAGAAAGCCCAAAATCTGCGAGAATAAGCCGTTCGGCATACTCTTCGAATGAAGGGCATGCCACCCCCTCAGGAGCATAGAGCTCGTGGCCCCTCTTCAGAACCGAGAGGGCTACCTCACAGCGTAGCTCCAAACTCTCCTCGCATAAGAACCGCTCTTCCATCGCTGATCACTTGATCCATTGCCCCCGATAGAGCACCGCACCTTCCGCAGGGTTTTCTCGGCTCTATCTCTATCCACCATGGCGGAATGGCAGTCTTGGCGACACTTCTTGTTGATCTCTCGCTCCGCCCTCACAGTCTTCCTCCACTCCTCACTCTCCTTCTCCCTCCTCTCTCTCTCATTCTCCTTCTCCTCCTCTACTTTGGCCAGTTGAGTCGTCAAAGCTCCCATCTCCCTCTCCTGGGCCTTCTTCTCCTCTTCAAGGAACGCGTTTTTAGCCTGGAGGAGGTCTCTCCCCTCCTTCACCTCTGACAGCTCGTCCTTCAAACCCTTCATCTGATCATGGAGATCCTGGACTTCGGTCAGAGTCTCCAAACGCTGCAAAGACGGCAAAGGACGTCGTCGCACCTCAAGATACCAAGACGAACGAGCCGAGAACCCAACCTGTGTTACCTTTCTTCTCCATGAACCGCTCGTCCGTTGGGGGAGTAACTCTCTCGGCAAGGTAGCGGGACACCTCGAGGTCCCCGATCGACACGCCCTGCCCAACTTGATGGCGAGGCTCCCATCGCCTAAGTGCTCACTACCGCGCCTTCTCCTTGCCTTTCTTACATTTACCGCTCCGGCTGACGGCCAAGGAATGGAAGGTCACCCACCAACCAACCTCTTCCTCTTAAGAGGAGGACCGCGTCCTCCTCCTCCTCCTCTACCACCGGTACAATCAACAATGGCTCCGACGCCTTGATAGGAAGGTCCCCTAGGGAGCACCCAAGACACCGAGGAGACCAACCCCGCAGACAAAGCGGCGCCCTCTCCGGTCTCCGCCTCACTCCCCTTCTTCTGAGAGGCTTGCTTCCTTGACGTAGAAGCTCGAGCTCCCATCCTCACTATGGCTGCACAATGATAAATTGAGTTAGAGAACAAAACTAATGCACAAAAGTTCAACAATTAATACAATCACGAGGAGTCAACCGGACGGGACAGTTTCCTCCTTTAGCCCGCTAATACGAGGAGGGGGTCGAAGAGGAAAGAATCGATCGAGGCCCCCCTGGGGTATCCCTGAATGAGCCGAGAAAAATCGTATCTGCCGAGCTCCTTGATACGATGGACCACCTCCCACTCCTCCTTGCTAAGGGACAAGGTCGACGAATCATTTCACTGCTCGGCCAAAGGATACCTCCATGGTCGGCACTCAGAGGAAGATCCTGGGGGCTTCACAAAGAAATACTTGGTCTGCCAGGAAGAAATTTTCGAGGTGTCTGGCGGGCGATACCGAAGCGCCTCTATATTGCGAAAGGGATTCCGGCCGGAGCTCGACTATGGCTCATCCTCGTGAAATGGCGCAGAATGCCGAAGAGATGAGCGGATGGTCAACCGATGGCACAAAGAATGCCAACCCGCTTATAAACCTCCAACTGTTCGGAGGAATTTGGCTCGGCAATAAACATGGCGCACACCTCGTCAATAATCGGGGCATACGGGAGCCTCATGCCGCTCACTGTGAAAAAGCTCCCGGAGACGGCGAAATATCCACTGAAGTTGCTGTGGATCCGTTCATTTCTAAAGGCCAGTCGGGGCCCCCAAGATGTAGGAATATTATACTTAAGAGTCAATTTGTTCAATTCCCCCACGGTCATCGACGATGCAGTCTTTGGTGGCAACTCCACAACTAAACCATCTTTTCTCTCTTTCATCGACATCTCCTCCGCACCACCATGCTCCCCTGCATTACCCGTCGACATGTTCACCAAGAAAAAGACTTTTGGAAAAGAAGAGGGAATGAAGAAAAAGGACGTACCTAAGCAGGGGTTCGAAACGGGGAAATCGGACGGCGAAGTGAAAGGAAATTTCTGGGAACCGCGAACGACAAAGAACAAGCGAAGACAAAATGTAAGCTGGAGAACGAAAGCAAAAGGTAAAAACCGCCTCAACTCGTCAACTATGAGTATTTATAGAGGGTCGGCAGAAGAAGCACTCGAAAGTGACCCAATCGGACTACGATGCGTGGAGAAAATCCGAGCTATGCTCAGACACGCGGCATGATCTAAGCCACAAGAATTAGGGTTGTTCGAAATCCGGAAAGGATCGGTGGTTGAAAGGACGACGGGGACGGTACAACTGTTACAAGGACGATACGTTTGATTCCGAGCGGTTGTCGAGAGCACGCGCGTCAAATAATAAATGTTTCAAGTCCAAGTCGCCAATGATGGCTATCCGACCTACCATATAGCAAGTATCACGCGATAAATGCCGAGACCGATCGGTCGGGGCCCTCAAATCAATCGACCTAATATCGAGTAGTCGAGCACGACTAGTCGGCACCGATCCATCGAACCGCCGAGCAATCCCATGACCGCTACAAGGCCAATACCGACCGATCGACCACCTTACGAGCAAATTTTGCTTACGAGCTATGGGAAACCGATTAACGCTAACGTCTAACATACTCCTTCGACCGCTCTTCGCTCGGACTCGAGGAGTAGGGGCTTATGGTTGGGTCGGCTATATTGGACCCGAGCCCAATCCCACAGCCGATCGGTCGGTCTCACATCTACTAATTAATTCGCCCTGACCCACACATCCATGGCCCAACAAGAGAAGAATATCTCCCATGCAGACACGTAAAGACCTAAACCTAATGAAAAACCATATAAAAGGTATTATTCTCATAATGATGACGCACAATCATAAACCTAGCTTTCTCGTGTTTATCAACCTCACCTTCACCGTAAAACCGACTTGGCGTCGGAGGGGCTAATCGGGACACTGACGTCGAGCCTTCTTTGTTTTGCAGGTATCCTCATACTGAATTCACCACAGAAGACAGTCGATCACATGGAGCACAACGGCAACGTTCCATCCTACCAGAATCCGGCAGAACCAGAGTTTAATAGAACTAAACAACACTAACTACTGGTTGATATAATTAGTTTGAGTTTAGCGTGTCACTATTGCACTGAAATGAATGGTTGAATCAGGATACATCTTGTCATTTGTAACCTGAGTAGGCCAAAACCTGTCTCTGCTTCTTTGTTAGTCTGTCCCGTGTGATCGCGTCCATAAATTAAACTCGCAACCAAATTGAGCTAACTGGTACAACAACTTGATAAGAAATGCGTAAAGGTAACATAACTGTCATACTGTCTTTATCAGAACCACAGAACCTATCATACACATATGAGATTGAAGCTATTGCATTCCATATTTATCAGAACTACCACCCCAATACACTAATACCTATATTTAAGAGTCAACTACATATCTCTTCTGAATCTCCAATTTCTCAGTTCGATCTAGTATATAACTATATCTATATAGATCAACTAGCAACTACCTCAAGAGACGGAATAAATAACGAACTTTCTAATCCTAGACTGTCGTGATGACCAAGGAAATCATGTTTAGACTGTCCACACCACATGGCTCAGTAAGTACAACGAAGTGGTCATCCACATATTGAGAAACTAGCTAGCGATCATTGCATCTTCAAAACTGTGGCCTTGGAACGTGACGATTATTGGCCCCTGTACCGGGATAGTCATGTAACTCCACAATCATCCTCTTGTCAATAGTATGCTCCTCCCAGATTTTCTCTTTAGCTACCTGTTAGAGGATAACAGGCAAAAAAAAAAAAGTTAATTCTCGCAATATATTAGCTTCAATATATTGACAACCAAGTTCAAAAATTCATCTAACCAATTTGTCAGTGACTAATACCGGGTAGTTGTTTGTTGTAATTGGAAGCACTGGAGGTCCATGTGCTATTAACCTTTCCAATCCTGCAAAAGATGCAAACTCCTCAGAGTAAGCTCACAAATTTCAACTAAGGTAGCAAAAAGAAAGAAATGAAGTTTGTAGCTTGAAATTGATCAAAGATATACTTGTAACTGGGGTTGCATTATTTGAGGTGATCAAGTAAGAAATCGCCAGAAGGGCTACCACAAAGCGGAAGAGATTGCCTGTCATTGTTTTAACAAGCTTCCCTTAATGACAACCTTCTTGGTGTTTGCTGTTATCAAGCCAAACGACTGCATTTATATAGCTACATCACGCACTTTCTCTGGACATTTGTGTGGTTGTGCTGGTGAGGAAGAAATAGTGAGTGACAATATTTCCCAAAGTCAAAAAAGGTGATAGGAGCATTGCATTTCTTTGAGAGATTGACGCGTTTAGTATTCCAACCAAAAAACAGAAAGAGATCTTATAAAGAGTTGCTAAAGTGGGCGTACCATGGAAATTACGTATGTATCTATATCTTTATTAGCCAAGAGTACTGAATTGAGAAAGATGGAGGACACTGTATGCAAGTGGAAGGTGACAAAAGAATGTTGGTGTGAGCAAACATATATGGCACTAATTTAAAGTCAAGGTGCAGTGGAGAGATCAGCATTAGAGCTGGTTTCAAGGGTTTCCAATGAATTCAAAGGGTATGGCCATTGAGGGTTCATCACGTCCATCAAAAGTGAGAAACAATAGAAAAAGTTTGTCGCCATTGAATCCCATTATAAAGGAAAGGAAATTGTCAATTTTCAACAGCTAGAGAAGAGTGTAATATGATATGAAACGTGTACCGATTTCAGCAACCTGTTATATATGATAGCGAGTTACACCATTGAAATTTGATATATGTATTAAAAGCTGCTTGAAAAGTCATTCATTTTTCTATTGTTCTACCTTTTCCTATGCTGTGCGTGTCCACACCTTGCCCCTCTGGGATCCAAAGTCGAAATTTCCATACCGTGTACAAAAATTCGAACGAAATATTCAGGCATAGTACAGGAAGAAACATCTGTTCAGCGGACTTTTATTTGGTAAAGCTTGGTACATATTCGAATTGTTTTACTTAATGACTATTCCCAGTCCTTAACATAATAATATTCGAATTGTTTTACTCAATGACTATTCCCAACCCTTAACATAATCTATTTTATTCGGTATTAAGTCATTTATTACTACTCTTTATTATAAATAGAAACATGGGAAAATATATTTATTTTGGGAGTTTAACTGCAAAAGGTTACCTGATAAGCCTCCTCAAAACCTTACTGCGGATCGTGGAAATTTTCACGTGACGGGATGATTAGTTAACAAATTGGGGAACAAGTATTGTTATACAACATTATACTTGTAGAATTAATAGAACTGACCTTAATGCGGAAGTGCCGGATCGATTTGCTGCTTGCTAGTCTTCGGATTTCGGTAGGCTACTAGAGTCACCGATTAATTCACGTTCTAAACTTTAAGCCTTTGATGATTGCTTTACGTGAGAGAGAATCGAATAGAAAATTTGTAGTTTCTCTATTTCTGTAATCTACACTGAATAATCCGTTTTTCACCCTTTAATTCTTGGTTAGAACAAATAACGGTTACAGGAGTTATATAAAGTGGCCGTTATCTTTCATAAACTGCCAACAACTCCTACTCGGCTACATAAGTCACGAGTTACATCTTCTCTCTAAAATTTCACGTGTCATACTGAGAATGAGGCGTGCGACCATTAAAGAACTAACAGTGTTATATTAAGTCACCATCTAACTAACATAACACTTTCACATATTCATGATACCCCAAATCATCCAAAACATCACTGACGCATACACTGTCCCTTTATGCTCATAAATATATCATGTGATTATACATCAAGTATAATTGCCCGGGCTAATATAGTGATGAAAGAAAAATTCTTCCTTAGACACTTATAATAATCCATCTTAGCTTAACTGCTTTCCTAACGTGCTCCGTTAGACTGTATACATCTTAGTCCTTGGAAAAACACACTAAAGTAGCAACACCAAACCTTGACTTCATATCATAGTTCTAAGTCGAAGGGTTTCATTCGATTAGACATTAAAGTCTATGGGATCATACAGTAACAGAGAAAGGGATTTAACTGTCACTCCACAAGAGGGTCGTTATATAGCACACAGTATGAAATGTGTGTCATAGCATAACTCCCACTAAGTTAGGCATGTCACGCTTTTATGCTATGCAAATCACGAATCTAGCTTTACCAAAAAAAAAACTAATCCGAGCCACTAGATTAGCATACTAATGCTAATCTTGACACTCAAGATCTGGCTTTAAGGCTTCAATGTGTAATCTTAATCTTTCACATCCGACTCATCAGAGTCTCATCTTAGACTTACTAAGGTAACTATTCAAATATAAAACTTATCATACATACTACACAAGTATGAAGATAACACAATATTACATACACTCAATATTAATATTGTAAAGTCTCATCCTACTCGCTACTCAAACGTTAGGGCGATTGCCTGTATGATAAGCTCAATCAGAAGCCTAATATGTGGTGACATTACAATGTGCTTTATCATGTAATTTATGTACCAATGGACATTTGATAAATAAACTTTTGTTAACAAAAACATTACAGTTGAAAACATGTCCATTATACAACAAAATATAACCCAATGGAAAAACTAAACCCTAGGTAAACCTAAACTCATCACATGAGCCTTAAACGAATCTCAAGGAATAGGTTTCGTTAAAGGATCAGCTACCATCTTGTTAGTAGATTTATACTTTATAGCAACCTTGTTATATCAGAGCAAGTGTGACAGTGGTAAGTCTAAGCAGTTGGGTCTCGGATCCAACATTTGTGGTATCAGAGCAAGAGCAAGAGTGTTAAGTTATAAGCAGTTGGGGTCCGGTCTACGGATCGGGTTCCAACAAACCTCTTTATTTTTATGACGTCTCTTACAAAATGATAACGCCTTTTGATATGCTTAGATTTTCTATGAAACTTCGGATCTTTAGCAAACTGTATGGCTGCAGTGTTGTTACATAACATTTCAACAGGACCATTAAATCTAGGAGTAAGATTAAGATCCTGGAGAAAACTTCTCAACCAAATTGCCTCCTGAGCGGCAAGACAACAAGCAATGTATTCTGCTTCCATTGTCGATAATGCTATATAGTCTTGCTTCTTATTGCACCAAGATATGGCTCCCCCTCCCAAGGTGAAAACATATCTTAAGGTTGACCTAGACTCATCCGGGTCACCACTCCAATCGGCATCCGAATATCTCCTTAACCTTAAATCCCTGCCTTGATAGCAAAGGACTAGGTCTGAAGTACCACGAAGGTAGCGAAAAATTCTTTTGACTACTTGCCAATGAGCAGGTCCTGGGTTACTTTGGTAACGACTTACCAAACTAACCGCAAAGCAAATGTCAGGCCGTGTACACAACATAGCATACATTAAGCTTCCTATGGCACTAGCATAGGAACATTACTCATTTTCCTTTTCCTTCTCTGTTTTAGGGCATTGATCAAGACTCAAGGTAAGACCCTTTTCAACTGGAGTGTCAACGGGTTTGGAATAATGCATTCGAAAACATTCCAAGATTTTATTTATATACGCTTCCTGACTTAAACCAAGAAGCTTCTTGGGACGATTTCTAGTTATTTCCACACCTAGGACATACCTAGCTTCACCCATGTCCTTCATATCAAAGACAGAGGACAACCACTCTTTAGTGGTCTTGAGCGTCGCCATATTATTTTCGGCTAGTAATATGTCATCAACATACAAAGTGAGAAACAAAATTCTACTTGTTGTTCTCTTGACATACACACAATGGTCTTCTGACACCATGACTAAGCCAAAAGAAGTAATGACTTCATGAAATCTGAAATACCACGATCTGGAAGACTATTTGAGACCATATATGGATCTTTTAAGACGACAGACTTTGTCTTCTTGACCTTTTGATACAAAACCAATAGGTTGATTCATATAAATATCTTCCTCAAAGTTACCATTGAGGAAAGCAGTCTTTACATCCATTTGAAACAACTCCAGGTCCAAATGGGCAACCGAGCCGTATAGCGAATAGAGGCAAATCTCACCACAGGAGAAAATGTCTCTTCGTAGTCTATACCTTCTATTTGGGTATAGCCTTTCGCTACCAAACGGGCCTTGAACTTGTCGATCGTTCCATCCGCCTTACGTTTTATCTTGAAAACCCACTTGTTTCCAATGGACTTTCGTTGGAGCGGAAGATCAACTAGTTCCCAAACCTGATTTCGTGTCATTGAGTCCATTTCATCCCTCATGACATCCATCCACTCTGTGTGGTTAAGTGAATCAATAGCCTCTTGAAAAGAGGTTGGCTCTTCAATTTCCAAAGGAGTACAAAGGAAAATTTCCTCTTCGATTTGAAAATATCTTCAAGGAATTCTTCTACGCTCACTTCGTCGAAGTCTAGGACCTACATTTGTCTGCCCTGATTCAGGATCTCTCCCCCTCTCTTGGAGATGTGGGGTCTAGATCATGGTGAGAACCACTCCCACTATCCCCTTGAGATGTGAGATTTGGAACATGTAGACTATCTACAGGTTCGTGGTTGAGAGATGGAAGACGGGCCTCATTCTCAAATTGGTTCTCTATGGCAGAAAAAATCTCGGTGACTTGGTGAGTAACTAAATTCTCCCCCTCACCGAGAGTATCCGGTTGTAACTCATACAAATCTAGGTCCTTTTTTATTTCACCTATGCTTGGGAACTCATCCTCAAGAAACTCTACATTGCGGGAAGCAATTTCTGTCATGCCACCATTCAAGTACTCGTCATACATAACATACCCTTTAGAGTGTTCGGGGTATCTTATAAACACCATTTTAGTGGCTCTTGGATCAAGTTTCTCATGTTTATGAGTTGGGTTGTGTACATAACCAGCTGAACCCCATGGGTGCAAATGATCTAAAGAGGGCTTTCTTCCATTCCATAACTCATATGGAGTGGTGGGTACACTTTTACTTGGCACACGGTTAAGAATATAAGTTGTCGTGAGCAATGCATCTCCCCAAAAACTAATTGGAAGATGAGCGTGTGCCATCATTGACCTGACCATGTCAAGCAATGTTCGATTACTACGCTCTGCAACACCGTTTTGTTGTGGAGTTCGAGGAATTGTTAGTTGTCTTATTATACCCTTTTTCTCACAAAAGTCTTTAAACATATCAGATAGATATTCTCGACCACGATCAGTCCAAAGAGTTTTAACTCTTCTTTCCAATTGTGTCTCAACTTCAGTTACAAAACGTTTAAACACATCAAGTGCTTCATAACGATGAGCTAAAAGATACACATATCCATAGCGCGAATAGTCATCAATTAAAGTGAGAAAATATATAGCCCCATGACGTGCTTTAACATTCATGAGTCCACAAATATCAGAGTGAATAAGCTCTAAAGGTTTAGACACCCTTGAAGCCTTACCAAAAGGTTTCGCGGTTGCCTTACCAGCTAAACATGACTCACATCTAAGAACTTAACCTTAGTGATTCGGTCTAAAAGACCTTCTTTAGCTAGCCGACTCAATCTATCTTGGCCAATATGACCAAGTCTAGCATGTCATTTAACTGATTCAGAATCAGGATCAAAATATGAAACATAAACAGAAGATGAATTATCATAACAAGCATCTAAATCAAGAATTAGAAAATCGTTTTTCAATGTAGCATGGCCAAGAATATTGCCATTATACATAATATCCAATCCATAATAATTAGAACTAAAAACGAATCCTAATTTCATTAAAGTTACAAGAGACACAAGGCAACAACGCACCCCAAGTGCATAGAGAGCATCATGAAGGAGCAAAGTATGTCCTCCACGTAACTTGAGTTGGTATGTCCCTATTCCTAAGACATCTTCTTCACTATTGTTTCCTAACACGACAGTGTGTGAACCCACCGAATATCAATGAAAGTCCACATAGCCAGCTCGATCCCGAACTATGTACTTGCTTGCTCCCGTATCTACAATCCAATTAGGAAGAGAATTAGCAACTAATGCATGAGAACAAACATACAAATCAGGAGTTATAGATAAGAAAGGTACCTTCTTAGGTTCAGGACAATCCCGAGCAAAATGACCTTTCTTTCCACAATTATAGCACTTCACGCGTGCCATGTTTTTCTCTCCTTGGCCCTTAGCCTTTTGCTTCTTATGACCTTTTGGTCCATTCCTTTGAGGAGGCCGAGAACCTTTTTTCTTTTTCCTCGCTTGGCATTGTTGACCTTTGATCCTTTGTTTTTAGCAACAAGGGCCACATTGGAGGAGTCTGATGCTTTTAAGCGATCCTCCTTCATTTCGAGGTGCCTAGTGATCTCTGAAGGGGTTTTAACATTCTCATTATGTGTCAAAACAAGTTTCACATTCTTCCACTGCTCAGTATGATCTGGAAGAGCCCGAATCACATTCAGGACTTGCTCCTCTTCAGAGATAGCCCGACCAGCTGCCTTAAGATCACGAACCATTGCACTCATGGTTCATAGATGTTCAGTCATAGTACAGTCGTATTGATCTCGTAGTTCATCCACTTGAGATGCAAAGCACGAAGCCTTGTAGCAAATGTTTGACCAAAAGTGATCTTAAGTTTGTCCCACATATCCTTAGCATTGGGACAATCCCCAAATTCTCCAATTAGATCATCATGCATGAAATACAACATAGTATAACATGCCTTACGATCTTTTTTGGACCAATCTGCATAAGCCTTTAAGGATGCTTGATATTGCTCACTACCAGTATCAATATGATTTCCATCTTTTTCCTTGACCGAAGGCGCAGTCATAATTATGGTCAAATGTTCGAGCAATTCTCGTTCATTTAGAAGCTACTGAATCTTCCTTTGCCACATATCATAATTGGACCCATCCAATTTTTCATTGACAGATAAATCACCGATTATAGTTTTAGTTGTCATATCTACAAATATATATAAAAATGACGTGAGGCACATTTCTATTAATTAAATTATCAAAAATTCACAATTCACATCATATGATCGAAAATTTCGCTAAGCTCATATTCATCTCATACAAAAAAAAATGAACTAAGAATTTCAATAATTTAATTAAACTATTTTAATTTGGCATGTCACAAAGATGCCAAAAATAAAGAATATGTAAAACTAATTTACAACTAACACTTGATACATGTAAAACAATATTTAATCTAACATTATATAAAACTCATTTATATAATATTATTTTAAATATAATATAAAATTATCCATAAAACACATTTATGGAATATTTGAATTAAATAAATGTAAAACTACTTTACAAAAATAAATAAATAAATGGACAGACCATTCAGAAATTATTTCAGCAAAAAAACAAATTTACCAAACTTAAAATCAACCTTTTATACCACAAAGTTATTTTTTAAATGCTATATATATACACACACAAATATATATAAAATAGTACACGTTACCCTAACTTTAAAGGCTTTAGCCTTTAAGGAAAAAAAAGGGCGTAATGTTTGTTAAAAAAGCATATACACATATATATTTAAAAGGCACAGACTGGGTATTCCTTTAATCTATCCAAGTGCATTTAATGACTACAATATATATATCTGTGCAAGGCTTTAAAAACGTATACACATATATCCAAGTGCATTTAATGTATTCCTGCGCATGCTTTCTTTTAAAACCTTTAAAACCTATCTCTAGCTATAGCATTTAATGTGTTCCAGCGCAGCATGCTTTCTTTTAAAGCCTTTAAAATTAATGTGTTCCAGCATGCTTTCTTTTAAAGCCTTTAAAACCTATCTCTCTCTTGTCTTAGCCTTTAAAGAACCATCCTCTTAAAAGAAGCTTTAGGTTCTGCAACAAAAACCAACCAGCGAAAAAACAAATGCTCTTATCAGTGCCGCACTCCACCCTCCCCACCTATCTGCGCTGCCGCTGAGAGTCAAGGACAAAGGCGGACCGATGCCCAGCCACCAACCTTGACTCCAAAAGACACGACTCTTGTCAAAAGCTTTTCGATTTTAACACCGTCATCACATAGATCGGTCGTAAAGGAGACGAACGACGTCCACCATGCCATCAACACCACTCTTAAGGGGCGCGTGACTCACACGCACAGCCGTAAGTGACTACTTCCATGAGTATGTACAAAATAATTTTGTTTGGCGTGTGGGAGGATAGAATAAGTCTAGATATAAGTGGCTTTAAAAAACTTACTTTTGTCTTTTTTTCTACCCGTATGATTCTGGTTGGGATTTCTATTATTGAGGCAGACTTAATCGGAAAAACACATAACATATATGTATATTGCGAGAGAAAGATTTCAATTAAAACAGATTAATTGAATGTTTTAATCATGCTTATGACATCGATACTAGGAAATAAGCAATCCGGCTTTGATACCAATGTAGAATTAATAGAACTGACCTTAATGCGGAAGTGCTGGAGCGATTTGCTGCTTGCTAGTCATCGGATTTCGGTAGGCTACTAGAGTCACCGATTAATTCACGTTCTAAACTCTAAGCCTTTGATGATTGCTTTACGTGAGAGAGAATCGAATAGAAAATTTGTAGTTTCTCTATTTCTGTAATCTACACTGAATAATCCGTTTTTCACCCTTTAATTCTTGGTTAGGACAGATAACGGTTACAGGAGTTATATAAAGTGGCCGTTATCTTTCATAAACTGCCAACAATACTTGTGGCCTTATTTGGGACAAAGTTCAGAATGTAAAATGGCAGAAGCAAGTAAGTAACGAGGAAATTTCAGTTTGGAAGGTTTGTCACCCAAACGTCATTACTAATTGCCTCTATAAAAAAAAGAAATGATAAAAGCATGTAATTGCTGGTAAAGTCGTCCTAAAAAGAGGCTGTACAGTTCATTCTGCTTTTGCTACCTTTTTGCTTTCTGTTCCTCCATCTGGAAATGTTGCAATTTAAAGCTTTCCGCCTCATTCGGCCCAAAGTCAATGACCCTCTTTTCAACCACAAGCCTTGTAAAGTTGATACTTTACGTTCTAAGCAATTCTCACTACATATGCTCCAAAAATTATGTTCCCAGATATTAACGAGCTCTAACAGCGACTAGAGATGGAGGATTATTAAGGTCGTATACACCCACTTTGTCGTCTGAACAAAACGGATTGACTTGGCCATAATCTAGCGAGAAGCAGAGCAGTTGATACGAGAATGTTAGGAACAGAGAAACGACAAACGTAGATTATTGATGAGAACAAATCAAATTGTTCTATCTTTCATAAGTTAATTTCTTCTATGTAATCCTTCTTTTTTATTACTTTATTTTTACATGATAATTGCTGTAACTACATTAAAAGTTGAGAAATTTATAATATACATAACGGGATACCCATTTCATCAAAGGTGTTCATCTCACTCATATTGAATGATAAGAATAATTTATTAAAGTTATTCCTCTTTTCATCTAATAAGATGTGCGGACATCATACAACAAAAGCTTATTACTATACTTCTGCTAGGAATATATAACATTTCAACTAACAAATCGAAGATTGAGTAGATTTATATATTATATCCTAGGTCATATCACATATATTTATCTTTGCTTGATCTTATTTAATTTATCAATTTGTAATAGTATTTAATTTATTCATTAAGAGATCATTGACATCCTTAAATGTATTTTTATCTCAATTATCAATTAAAATGAGATTTCTCTATTCTAATTTTTAATTAAATTTAAATTATTTTCCTAAAATTTTCATATAAGATCATATCACACATGATTCTTTGTTAATATTTTAATGTAGCAAGCCTTGTATGTCATCCGTATGAATTAAACAAGACTCACACAGGCTTATTGTAAGACTCATTTAACTTCTAAGATCTTTGAGATCATATGACTTAAATTAATCCCTTTTAATGATTAATTTTAAACATATAGTATGAGTCATGTGCTATGATATTTACTCCTTTTCTTTTGGTCTCTTATTTGTTTGAACTATTCTTTAATTCTCTCATTCAAAATATTTCACACAAAGGAAACATACTTTATAATCAAGTGTTACGTAATGCTTGTCATATAATACATAATAGTGGCACGTATATTTAGACATGTCAATACAATAAATGAACTTATATTTGGAAATGTTTATCAACAATATATTAATATCTACATAATTTTAGTGAGTTCACATGCCTAATATATGTATCTCTTGAAATTAGTTTTCATTGGGTCTATCATCATATCATATGTAGATATATACTTTATGTTGATTATAATTGGTATTTATGTGCTTGATTTGATGACTAAATTTGGGATCTTTGTATAAGTTATTGTTGCTTGACTATCACAATTGGTTATCACTGGATCATATTAGTTTTGCTTTTATAGACTCCTAAGCTAATTAAAAATATCTTAGCTAAACATCTTCTTACTCTGTAATTGAAAATGTCATAAATTCAATTTTTATTATAGATAAAGTAACACAAGATCTATGAAATTGCAAAATTTTTAAGCCAATACCAAAGATATAAGTTTTTCTTATATAAATCACCTCGCTAGTCTGTATCCGTATAACCTTGCATGCATAGATTATTACCTTAATAACATAATATATAATCAACAATACCTTTTAGATTCTTCAATATTCTTTTCTTTGCTTTCTAATATGATTGCCTTTGATTTAACAAATATCTACTCATCATTCTAATAATGTAACGAATATTTGGTTTTATACACATCATTGTATAAATAACACTTTCAATTGCATTGGAATAAAGAGCTTTCTACATTTTTTTTTCTTTCTTGTGGTGTTGTTCGACAAAACTTTTAACTGAGATCATTACCTTTAATAGTAAGATTATTAATTAGCTTGTAATATTGCATACAAATGACAATCATTTTCTAATTTTCTTAGTAAACTCATAACCATTACAAGCAATCAAAATATCATCTACATACAAAGTTAAAATTGGAAATTTATCCTTAGATCATTTAATGTATATAAAGTGGTCTTCATCAATTATATAGAAATCATAAAATAAATTACATTAATGAAAATGAATGTACCACTATCTTGGGGATTACTTTAACAATCGACAAAGTTTATGTTCTTGGCCTGTCTTAATGAAACATGTAGATCGTTATATTTAAACTTCTCCTTCTAATTATCTATTAAGAAAATCATTCTTTACATCTATTTGATATAAATCAAGATCTAAGATAAATACTATATATAACACCCCATTCCCGCATAACTCGAACTTGACATCGATGGTGATATTCGAGTCCGTGCCTCGCGAGAGTGGCGTGCTACATCACTTAGTCAAAAACTCAGTCTAAATTTTTTTTCAAAAAACACACACTATGAGGATGACAATTATCACATAAGCGAACAATAATTTCCACGACCACTTGGGCCCTCTCATAAATACAAACCAATTAGTCATTTATACAAAAGTCGGAATACACAATTTTATACAGAACTTTAAAGTCCACTCAAGGCAATCTCAACAACAATATCAAAAGATTCATACATAAAGTCATTTATAAAACACAAGGCAATCAGAAATTAACTTAAAAAATCGTAAAGCGTATTTACATAAACACAGTTTATGAGCCATTAGACAAAAAAAGTACAAAATAAAAACTACCCACGTGCGATAATACCCCGAAAATGTCAAAAACCACACAATCCACTTAGAGCTTCAGTGAGCAGAAAAACATATATCACAAATAGAATTCGATTCATACCAAGACGGTGTAGATAGCCTATGAAGTGAATATATATCACATAAAAAACACATAGGCCCAACTTATGACTCAACGTATACTAGTTAGGAACCATATAAGCTTAGCCTATTAACTCACTCATTCGATGAACACAGATTTCAGTTCCAGTACACAAAAGCATAAAAACATCATATGTATAAATCAAATATCGATAGGAAAATCAATATTAGGATAACACAAAACAATCATGTGTGACACCACTAGCTGGTCAAACTAATGTGCACACCCACCGATTATCGATGTTGGCCTGACTTTCATCCGTAGTGAGTCCAGACTACAGTCGACAAGAGTGTCATAACCCTAGGTGATGACCTCGTCGGTGTCCAGACCCTAGGTGTGGAATCACCCGCAAGTCCTGTAGAAAGGTGTCGATACGACGACTCAACTTTAATATACCAACGTTAAGGCTACGGGGGTCGCTTAATCAGTTGTGTAACACCCCACTCCCGCCAGACCCGGACCCGATATCGATGGTGATATCCGAGACCGCACCCTGCGAGGGTGGCGTGTTAGAGCACTAAACTTATTCAAAATTCTCGATTACGCAATTTTTCTCAAACATACTAGCGAAAGTCAAATAATCAAAGAGGGCAAAGCCCTTTTTAATCATACATGTCAATTTCAAAATTTTCATATGGCCATTTGGCCCTTTTCACAAATACTAACCACTGAGTCATGTCAAATAACAATTCATACTAAAAATTTCCGAATAACCAATTTGATACAAAATATAGACATGAAATGCAGACGTGGACTGATCCTGACCTCTAATCTTCACTTGAATGCTGAAAGAATACCCCCGTATGTCTGACGGGGTACCAATCGATCCCTGAAAAATAAATGCAATGTTGGGTGAGTTTGCGAACTCAGTGAGAAACCATCATCGATGGTCCACCCAACTCATGCATATACATACAATTCACATTATATCACATATTAGCACATTCATCAAATCCCATGCATTCAATTTCACAACTATGAGGCGTTTCGCCTCTCACACAATTCACATTTGATCATTCATATATACAATGTGCATGTGACACTTTCTTTTTTCTTTTCATTGTTGTGATCGTGCGCCTGAGCTCATTAACGTTGAGCCAGTGGCTCTGAAATTTCGTTGGACCAGAGGTCCTGTGCATTGAGCTTAAAGCTCTCATGCTCGTTAGCGTGACATGCCCCGAAAATCCCGATGGCGGGCGCAATCGTTGAGCACGTGGCTCTGAATCGTTGGGCTGAATGCCACGATCTGATGGCTGTGGTATCCGAGCACTGCGTGGGAGAGCCCTCAGGGTATGCACCACCTCAGGGGGCAAGCGATACCACGATATTTCGTTGGCTGCTCCGGTCACAACTGCCTTTTTCTGATCATATCTTTATGCATGATTGCAGATGTATCCATTCACATTCACAATCATTTTTCATTTCATAAACCAATTCCATTCCTTCGGACCTTTAGTCCGGTATTTCAATCATATACATTCACACTCTATTTCATTTACGCATTCATGGCCATATACACACAATAGCACTTCAATATCACATATTCAATATTTCAGACATCCATGGTCCGAAATCAATCAAATTAAACACACATATATCCATCCATCTCCGTATGGCATTAATGCATTTAATATTAAACACGTAAAGGCTGAGGAACCAACTAGGTTACTCACCTGAACTTCCTTGCTGTGGCCTGGAAGCTCCAGCACTGACCGTGGAATAACGATCCAACGGTGCCTCTAAAACAATCAAATAATTACCCAATTACAAAAATGCACAATCAGAAATAATTTGATAATGCACATGCCTTAATTAAAATGATGTACTATGCCTATTCATGACCTTCCCGGTGCTATATCCCAATTTCACTTTCTTTTGCCAAATTCTAGTTTTTCACTCAATAGATCAATATTGACTCAATTCAATTTAATAACAAATCACTGAACGCCACCAATTTCAAGTCTAACACTCAATCAATTTATCACGCCATAACCCACTAAGATATTCTCAAGAAATATCTCAAAGCCAAATTACTATTCATTAGATCAATATTATCCATTAAAGATTCCAAAAGTAAACCATTTATTTCAAACGCCTCTAATTTAAACTCCAATGTCATTAACACAATCCTTAAATTGAAATGCAATCACATTCTGAACTGTCTTTCACTAATGGTGATCTCAAAAACCTAAATTCAAACTCTCATTCTTTTCCTCAATTGTAGACCTCTTTATCTAGATCACAACGAATCAAACATCACCTCAATTGGAGGTCTACACCATTATTTATGCCTTAAAAACTAAACCCAATCAATTAAAAAAAAACCATCCTCGTCGCGACGTAAGGACGCTCGCCGCGGCGTCAATCCACGCTCGTCTCGACGTCTACTTAATCCCTCGTCGCGACGTCCTGCTCGTCGCAGCAAACCACTCGTCGGGCGCACGCTCGTTGCGGCGTCTACGCACGTCGCGGCGTACGCTCGTCGCGACGTCCAATTATTTTATTCGTCGCGACGTGCGGCCCTGGTTCGTCTTCTCCGATCGATTTTCCACCATTTTCTTTCTCTAAAAACCTCCATAACTCACTCCTAACTACCCAAATCTTCACAATTAAGCCCAAGAATGCATTTAACACAATAAATAACAACATTAAAACCAAATCACTTACCAATCAAGCTCAAATCCTTAGATTTCCGAAAATCATCCAACTCTCTTTACCTTCCTCTATCTCTCACGATTTTCACCCTTAAAACTCAACAATCTTCATCTTCCTCAGGCATCGAGCTAGCTACACACAGAGAGAGGAAGTAGCAAACAACAATCGTGAATGGAGGAGAATCAAAATCGTCGAAGGAAGAGGGGAAACGATCGTGCCCTAGGGCGGAGAAGAGGAAAGCTTTTTCTCAAATTTTAAAACCTAAGGCCTTTAAAGCTTAATCACTTAAGTCTTTGGTCTTTTTCCTCGCAAAACATTTAAATCTACTACTCTGATCATGATCATTTCTACTCCAATTTGTCTCCAAATTTCAATGGCTTCACATATTAATTTCTAAAATCATAAATTCTAAATTTCCATTGTCATTTACCAATTATTTCGGTACTAGTTCGTCAATCGGTCCGCCACTAGAAAAATTTTCGGTCCGGACTTTTTCTCCCAAATATTCAGAAAATTTTCGAAGAGTTATTATCCAGTAACCATCACTCTAAAACATTTCCAATTTAACTATTCAAGCCCAATTATTCCATAAATCTCAACAATTCATAATCAAATCTAATTATCACGTAATTTCACAATTTGCATCTTATTCACAATCAAATGCCGAGAAATGCCATGAACGCATGTACCTAAATGTGCATATGCCAAATGACTCGTTCCTCTAAAATTAGAGGCCAAATGAATGTTCAAATCAAAATATGCAATGCAAACTACTAGCCTGTCCCAAATTACCAATTTAACCCTCCAATCGGGGCGGGATGTTATAAGTTGTACCCAGCACATGATTGGTCAATCGTTTCCTCACCAATTACAAAAATCATATACAAAATTTAAGTATCAAAACTCAATTAAGGCATCATGTATTTATTTATCGGTCCAACCGATAAAATGAAACCTTACTATGGCTCTAAGACAAAAGAAAAAACATATCCAACCGATAAAATGAAACCTTGTTGTGGTTCTAAGCCAAAAGAAAAAACATACACGTAGCATATATGACTCACTTATGCATAAGTAAGTTCGAAAACATTATTTTGATGTCATAAAAGTCATCTTTTGCACTCTAAGTGCAAAGTTGTTCAAAAACATAGTTTCAGAAAATAAAACATTATTCTTTTACACTTCGAGTGCAGGTTTGTTAAAAACAATGTCATTTCTCAAAATGCAAAATAAAAACATCAGTTGCACTCTAATAGCAAAGAGTTATCCAAAACAATATTGTTTATTAAATACACAAATATACTAGCATCCATTGGAGATTAAATTCTACTATACATTACCTAGGTCCAAAATTCACATACAAGTCATCATACATGTCTTAGAGTGATCTAATCCTATATGAGAAATATGGTTTCCTAACTCACCTCAAAAGAAGGTATACACTCTCTTAGCTTCAACAATCTTGGGTACGGGCTCCTTGATTCCTAGCTCCCGAGCTTTTATACATAAAAGACTTACAATGAAATTACTACTTAACATAAATTTTATAATTATACACCATCACATAAGTGTATAAAACACAATATCATTCCCTTTGAGCTATAGGATTCAACACTTTAATTCCTTACATGGTTACTTCCTTACTATCCACATTAGTTTTTTTTTTGTATTTTCTAAGGCATTTAATGCCTTTAATCCAATACTTACTCATTTCAAAACATAATTAAGCCCATCTTTATCCAAACACATTATGCCTTTACTTGTCAATCTAAGCAACAATTACAGTTTACTCTAGGTAAACATGAAACCCTCTTTCCAATGCACGCCATCAAAATCCTTAAATCCTAAGCCAAGTTTACTTAGGCATTTTATCAAACACCTAAAGGCATAAACTTGAAAGCCTCCTTCTAATATACTTCTTCCTCATTTTCCATCATCAATTCACCTCATACATACACAATTAACATCATAGAGTTCATTTAAACCATCAATTTCAAAAGATATTCAAAAATTCACAAAGTTTCACCTAAAGGGGACAATTTCAGTTTTGACTTAAAGAACCTCTCCATGACACATTTCATTCATCTAAACCATGTTTCATGCATATTCAAGCATGGAGAATAAAATATCTTAACACCAAACTCAAAATCATAATGTAGAGAGAGATGAGATAAAATTTACCTAAACCTTCTTTGATGTTATCTTCAAATCCTTTGAGGTTTTCTCAAATCTAATGATATATTTGAGTTCCTTGGCCTCAAATTAGCTTAGAACACTTTGGTTTGAGTTGAAAAACCAAAAAGAAGGGTGAATTTTGATGATGGCCAAAACTTCCTCTTCTTCCTCTCTTTTCTCCTTTCTTCTCCTTTCTTTTAATTAAAACTAAGTGCCTTAAGTCTTTATTAATAGATCCCTTACATGGAGAAGGGTCTAGAATATTGTCCCTTCTTTGACCAAAATATGGTGAAATTACCTTTTTGCCCTTAGGTTGTATGAAATTACCATTTTACCCTCCAAACTTTCCTAAATTTACAATTAAGCCTAAAGTCTAGAAATCTCCAAAAATTTTATTTTTATTTTGGTCCTTGGACTTTTGGAAATAATAACTAAGCCCTTTAACCTTATAAAATTACATATTGGTCCTCCAAGAATTAAAAATTTACATTTAATTCCTTTTACTTTCAACAATTTGCAAATAAGCCCTTATGTAATCAACTTTTCTAATTAAACTTTCTAAGGGTTCAATAAGTTTATAAATCTTGTCTAATCACCTCTAAGGCATTAGAACACATTTAATTCGACTACCATGGTAATATCCATCCAATGGACTCAATTTTACACACTTAAAAGCTTATTTGCTAGAAATGTCAATAATTTCACATATCGATGAGCTCTAAGTTTATGTACAGGCATATAACATTATAAATCATTGGCATACATATCAAAAGGATTCAAATTCATCTTTGAACTCATATACAACCATGTATATATATCAATATATGGTAGTATCTCCAAATACAGAACAATCACCAAATAGCTCAGAAAGTCCGGTATTACAAGAAGAGACAAATAAATGAAGAAGACATAGAGGAAGTTGTTGTTCAAGAAGATAAGGAATAAGCGAAGGAAGATAAAGAGAGGGAGCTAAATGAGGAGGCTATTAAAGAATTATCGAAAGTCATATTAAGTACATGGGGCTCCTACTCCCCATATAATAAACTGTCAAAGTCAATCAAAGATCTAGAGGATTTTTATTGTTCCTTATTATATTGACGGTTTATTGTTAAAATGACATTAACGGAGTTAATTGGTTTTATTAATTTGATTCCACATGTCCTTATTATCTTGCCATATGTGGCCAATTTGTAGGCTACTGAACCTTCATGTGGGAGAACGGGTGAAGTAAGGTGTTGATTACAGATCCAAGTTAAAGGACTTACTGAGAAATCTAGCAACAAGTGTAGCGCCCCCTTAACACAGGGTACACATCGGGACGCCCGGAGGTCATTCCGGTACATATCCTACGATAAGGGCGAGCAACGTTCGATCACTACATTCACTTCACATAGCATCATATCATTATTCACTTATAAAGCATCAATAGAAAAATCACAATATTTTTGAAATCAACTTTTCCCTCATTTCATTCCATCATAATCAAAAGTTTACACATCTTTTATCCTTTACTATCTGTACATCAAACAAAAATCTAGTACAAAAAATACTACATGAAAAAGGAAAAAGTAGCAAATCTATCTAAGTCATCCAAAAGTCCCAGTTGACCAACCTTTGAGCCAAGACTTATCTTGCCAGACACAATCCACACGGCTGAAAAAGTCCCTCTGTAGCTATGAGTCTACTCTCGGTCCTGAAAAATAACGTTGCAATTTTGGTGAGTTTTGCGAACTCAATGAAGTAACCATCATCGATGGTTCACTCAATTCATACAACACTTCAATTCATATCACAAATTATATCACAATTTCACATTTAGCATAAGTAACACACTTTAACTTAAGCATAAGAAATTATCCTTTTCATTCAATTAAACACATTCAACAAGATGCATATGAAATGCTCATGTGACACTTTTTCAATTATTACGGTGTTGTGATCGAGTGCCTGAACTGTCCCATACAGGGCTCATTAAGCATTGAGCCTAAAGCTCTAAATCACTGTTGAGCTCGAGGCTCAAATTCACTCGTTGAGCTTTAAGCTCTAATCGGTGGCTGCTCCGATCATAATTGTCATTATCTGATTATGCATTCATGAATGAAATGCATATGCCACAATCAATCACATCATAAGCATGTATGCATATGCCGCAATCAATCACATCATAAGCACGTATGCATATGCCACAATCAATCACATCATAAGTATGTAGGTCTCATATTTACATACAAGTAGCACTTCAATATCACAACTCTCCAGTACACAATCATCGGATCTTCTGTCCGGAATCCGCAATCAAATCACATTCCACCATTATTCAATATATATACATAAGCGTAAGCAAACACTAATTGAGAGAAACCGTCTAGGTTACTCACCAACTGCTTCCGAAGTTAGTGCCTGGAAGTCCCGGCAACGTTTGTAGGTTGACGTTCCAGTTGCTTCTCTACAACAATTAAGATACACATATATCACAAATTGTACAATCAGAAGTGTATAATAATGCAAATGCAGGAATTGAAATGTGTACAATGCATGTTCGTGACAATCTCGGGGTATAATTCCATAAATTTCATCACAAAACTATTCCCATATTAAAACTCATTTATTCCTAGTTTTAAGCCGCACTAAAACCATTAAACTTGCAATTTATTGCTAATAATCTTACTTCAGTCTTTCTAAATCACACACTTTCAGGTCTACTGTTCGCAAATCAATGAGAAGGTGAAAATGAGGTAACTTAGTCAACCTCTCTTCAATAGAAGTGTTCCCCTATGTTTCAGGAATCCATAGACACCAAAATTGCTCAATTTAGATTTCTATAGGTCAAGATATTGCCAAAACACTACAGTATGGTCAGAAAAATAACCAACTCATACTCTTTTAATTGATCCTCTCACTTTGATTCAATACATCTTTTTTAATTTAATCTCAAAAATCCACAAATTCTCATGGAGAGGTAGAATAATGTCTTAGAAAACCAACGCTTCAAAAATCAGGTCAATTGGAGGTCGGACAAAAAAGTTATAAGCAAAAGAGTTGAGAGAGGTCAGGTGAGCCGGCGAGCCGTCGCGCATGGCCGGCACGCCAAAACGGGCCGAATCGTGATCGCGAGTCAGCTCAAAAATCGTGATTGCAAGGCAGCTGGTTTTCAAGCTGCATCACGACACGAGCATGTCGCGGCCGCGAGGCCATTGCTTCCCAAATTCTTTTCATTTTTTCTTTTTCTTTTTATTTTCCTCTCTTCCTCATCTGAAATTCCAAAAAGCATAACTTTTCACTCAGAACTCCAAATTTTACAAATTTGGTATCAATGGAAAGATAATAGAAAGCTCTACAATTTTAGTGAAGGGCTCAAAGACAACTTCCAACTCAATAGGGGTCAAAATTCACTTCAAAATATACGTCATGTAAATCTCATCCTAAACAGTAACACAACTTCTAAAAATCATAACTTTCTATTCCATTGTCCAAAAATTTCATGCTTTATATCAATGGAAATATCAGAACACATTCTACAACGTTCATGAAGAACTTAGAAGCAAATTCTACCTCTAACTAGGACAAATTTCCACATTATTGTGGCTGCCCTATTATACATCACCTAAACCATATCCAAAGTTCAATTACTCGTAACTTTCAACTCCAATGTCAAAAAATGGCGTACTTTATGGCGATAGAAAGCTATCAAGAAAAGCTACAACTTTCATGCATACCAATTTAGCAAAATCTTCCTAAATCAACCCAAAAAATTTTACAAAGTTTTGGATCACAAAATTCAACTCTAGTGCTACTATTCATCCCTACACACTTTCCCACATTCATGTCAAGATTTGGGACTCTTAAGGACAAAATTGAACATCATTTTCTTCACAAGAAATATAGCCAAACACCTCTAGTTTAATTCAAACTAAAAATCATCTCAATTGTACAATTATAGAAGAAGTGATGGCTAATCCATTGAAACATACTCAAATACAATTTCTAGATTTTCATCTAACTCTTCTTCTACCTCTTCCATAACATTTCCTCACCAAATAACTACTCAATTCACTCAATATATCAACCACAACTAATTCAAAACCTCTACTTGAACATTAACCTACAACATAGCATCAACATGCACTCAATCATCATACTTTTATACACTCATCTAAACTTCATTAAATTCAAACTCTAACTACCAAACCATCTCTAATTCACATACATCACAATCTACATCATTCATCATCAATAAAAACAAGAAAGTCACACCCATACATCCAAAACACAATTCCATGTAATTAATTTCTAATAGCATCATAAATGCTTCCTTTAACTAAAAATCCATGTTAGTTAACAAGATTCTTACCTTATTTAGCTTCCAATTCTTCAAATCTCCAAGAATACAAAAAAAACTCCTTAGCTCACACCAACATACACGATCATCATCATCTTGAGGGTGAAAGGCTTAGGTTTTAGTGAAAAAGGAAGAGAAAGCAAGTAAGATATGAGAGATTTAGTGTGGGTGGAGATTGGTAACAAAATAACATTAGGAAGAAAACCAACGAAGGAGGAAGAGAGAGGCTACGAATTTGGTGGAGAACCTAACATAATTCACCAATAACCATTTAAAAGAAGAAGTATCGAGAATGTCTAAAAAGGGGTGGGTTTTATTAATAAAACAAGGCATGTTGGCATGGTTAGGCAAGTGACACTTGTCACTTGCCACATGTCTCATTTTTAAGCCCTCACTTGGTTTCTTTCAAATCCAATTTCAATTTCTACTCCAATTTGTGCCCAAAATTCCAATGGCTTAAATTAATAAATCCTAAAATCATTTACCTAAATTTTCATTGCCATTGGACAGTAATTTCTACTACTAAAAAATAATTATTCTATCCCTTGGCATTTTTTCTAGTCCAAAAATTACCCCTAAATTATGGAAAAACAATTTATACAATTCTCCAAAAATTCAAAAACCACAATGACCTTCTCAAACTCAATTTTTCATACACAAAAATTACATTTATTAACACTCACATTTCTTAACACTTATATCGGGAAATGTCATGAATATATATACAGTCATTTTTCATGTGCAAAATTCACTATTCACATGTATGTGGATGCTAGATTATGCATGAACATGTAAAGGTATTTCTAAACGCTCGTTAACCACTGCAAATTACTATTCTAAACTCCCCATCGATGATGGGATGTTACAACTCTCCCCTCCTTAAAGAAATTTCGTCCTCGAAATTCTTACCTGTTGGTTTGAACAGGTGAGGATATTGTCTCCTCATATGCTCCTCTATCTCCCAAGTTGCTTCCTCAGTTGAGTAGTTCCTCCATAGGACTTTCACCAATGGAATGACTATATTCCTCAATTGCTTAATCTGCGATCCCACAATCTTGATCGGTTCCTCAACATAGCTCAAATTACTAGCAACCTCAATCTCCTGAGCCGGTATGACATGTGTCGGATTTGATCCGTATCTTCGGAGCATACTCACATGAAAAACGTTATGCAATTGAGACATCTCATTTGGTAAAGCCAACTTATAGGCCAAAGGTCCTATCCTCTCAATGATCTCATACGGACCAATGTACTTAGGGCTCAACTTACCCTTTTTACTGAATCTCAAAACTCTTCTCCAAGGGGACACTCTTAGGAAAACTCTGTCTCTTATATATACTCCATATCCCTCCGATGCTGATCTACATAACTCTTCTGTCTATCTTGAGCCGCTTTAATTCGGCTCCGGATCAATTTAACCTTATCTACTGTATCCTGAATCAACTCTAGGCCTTCAACTATTCTCAAACCCTCTTCATCCCAATACAGAGGTGATCGACACTTTCTTCCATACAATGCCTCGTATGGTGCCATTCTGATACTACTGTGATAATGATTGTTATAGGCAAACTCAATCAAAGCTAGATACTGATCCCACGCTCCTCTAAACTCCAATACACAAGCTCTAAGCATATCCTCAACAATCTTGATTATCCTCTCACTCTGTCCATCTGTCTGATGATGAAATGTTGTACTGAAGTTCAACTTAGTACCCATAGCAGACTGCAAACTCTTCCAAAACCTCGAAGTAAATCGGGGATCCCTGTCTAATACTATAGACACTGGAATCCCATGTAATCTCACTACCTCATTCACATACTTTTGGGCCAACTGATCAAGTGAATTATTCTCTCTCACTGGCAACAAATGGGCTGATTTAGTTAACCAGTCCACTATGACCCTTATAGCATCATGTTACCTCGGAGTCTTGGGCAATCCCATGATGAAGTTTATAGTGATTCATTCCCATTTCCACTCTGGAATAGGCAACGAATGGAGCTTCCCTACTGAAGTCTGGTGCTCAGCTTTAACTTGCTAGCACGACATGCACCTAGATACATACTTAGCCACGTGCTTCTTCATTCTAGGCCACCAGAAATGCTACTTTAGTGTGTTATACATCTTGGTAGTACCAGGATGCATAACATAGGCAGCCATATGAGCTTCCTCTAGAATCTCCTTCCTCAGATCATCCACATTAGGCACACATAGCCTCTGTCTCAACCATAAAGTCTCATCCCTCCATTCAAACTCAGAATTCAGATTTGCCTTTACTTTCTCCATAAGCTTCATCATATCAGGATCATTGCCCTGGACCTTCTTGATTCTGTCATGTAACATCGGTCTAAGTTTCAATGTGGCAATCAACGCCCTATCCTGATCCAGATTCAATTCCACATTTAGAGCTCTGAAATGTATCAAATTAGGTAGCCTCGATAACTGAATCTGAGCTGCACTGATGTGAGACTTCCTGCTCAAAGCATCTGCCACCACATTAGCTTTCCCTGGGTGGTACTCAATAGTACAATCATAATCTTTTAGCAACTCAATCCATCTCCTCTACCTCAAGTTCAACTCACTCTGACTCAGCAAATATCTCAGACTCTTATGATCAATAAATATCTGGAAAGTATCACCATACAAATAATGTCTCCAAATTTTCAGAGCAAAGACAACTGCAGCTAGCTCTAATCATGTACTGGATAATTTATCTCGTGAGACCTTAATTATCTCGATGCATAGGCGATCACCCTGCCATACTGCATCAATACACATCCCAATCCTTGATGTGATGCATCAATGTAGACCACATAACCTCCAGTCCCTGATGGAATAGCCAACACCGGTGCAGTAGTCAACCGATGTTTCAACTCCTCAAAGCTTTTCTGACACTCCTCATCCCATCTAAACACTACATTCTTCCTCAAAAGTTTTGTCAGAGGGGCTGAGATGAGAGAAAACCCCTCAACAAACCTCTGGTAATATCCTACCAATCCTAGGAAGCTTTGGATCTCCGACACATTTCTTGGAGCTTCCCACTGCATCACTGCCTCTATCTTCTTCGAATCTACCTGTTATCATCTCCAGTCACTATATATCCTAGAAACACCACCTGATCCAACCAAAATTCATAGTTCCTAAATTTGACATACAACTGCTTCTCCCTCATAATCTGTAAAATAACCCTCAGATGCTTAGCATGCTCCTGTCTGCTCTTCGAATACACCAAGATATCATCAATAAACATAATCACGAATTGATCAAGGTAGGGCTGAAACACCTTGTTCATCAAGGCCATAAAAGCTATCGGGGCATTAGTCAGCCCAAACAGCATCACTAAAAACTCAAAATGCTCATACCTGTTCCAAAATACACTCTTAGGTACATCAGCCTCAGCTATCTTCAACTGATAATACCCTGACCTCAAATCCAGCTGAGTGAACACCTGAGCCCCCTGCAACTGATCAAATAAATCATCGATTCTAGGCAGTGGAAACTTATTCTTCACTATCACACGATTCAACTACCTATAATCGATGCACAACCTCAAAGTCCTATCTTTCTTCTTTACAAACAATACTGGAGCTCCCCAAGGTGAAATGCTGGGTCTAATAAAATCTTTTTTCAGTAACTCCTGCAGATGAGTCTTCAACTCCTTCAGTTCCACAGGTGTCATCCTATATGGAGGAATAGATATAGGAGCAGCTCCTGGAACTAGATCGACCGTGAACTCTATTTTTTGGTCTGGTGGTAAACCAGGTAGCTCATTGGGAAACACATCGGGAAATTCTCTAACCACAGGAATTTCCTGAAGTCTCTGATCAACTCTAGTATCAATGACGTGGGCCAGATAAGCCTCACATCCTCCCTGCATCAACCTCAGTGCACTTAGGAATGAGATCATTCGGGCTGACACTGCCTGACTAACTCCTCTGAAAACTACCCTAGGCTGACCAGGAGATTCTAATACTACCTCCTTGGTATAGCAGTTCATGATAGCCCTATGAGCAGTGAGCCAGTCCATACCTAGAATCACATCTATCTCTCGCAACTACAAGACTATCAAGTATGCCTTCAACTCTGCTTGATCAATCTGAATCGAGTACCCCTTCCAGATCTCTCCTAAGGCAGTAGTACTACCTAGAGGTGCACTCACCTCTAACCCATACTATAGTGGCTTCCTATCACAATGCAGTCTACATGTCAAATGCGGTGCGATAAAGGAGTGTGTGGATCCTGGATCTAGCAATGCAAAAGTTTCAAAGTATGAAATAAGAAGCGCACCTGCTACCACATCGGGTGAGTCTTGGGCCTCCTACCTGGTCATAACATAGACCCTGTCCTGGGACTTCGGTCGGCTACCCCGCCCCTCAATCCTCATGACAGAACTCTCAGCTTTCCCTCTGCCTCTACCACGGCCTATCTGTCCAGATCCACCACCTCTACTCTGTTGAACTGTCGTGTTACTCCCAGATCGCCCACTGATAGCAGACTGAGCTCCCAAAGTAGCAAGGCAATCTCTGATCTGGTGGTCCATGGAGCCGCATTTGAGACAAGCTCCAGTCAGTCTCCAACACTCACCACCACGGCTCTTCTCACAGTGCTCACAAACTAGAAACTGATTCTGTCCTGTACCCCTTCCACTGCCAGTCTATGAAAACTGCGTCTCTGCCCAAATCTTGACTGCTTCGATCCACCCGATGATCTGAAGGCTCTGTTCTGACGCTTACTGAAACTCCTGCCAGAACTACCCTGACTCTCACTAAGTCTCTTTCCCCTGGACCCTTGCCTAGTCTCAGCTTGTCTCTCCCTCATCAGCTATTCAATTCTAACTGAAGCAGCTCTCAACTCAATAAAAGTTCCCATATCTGACCGTGCCAACCTTGTTCTGATTTCCATATTAAGTCCATTCTCGAACCTCCTACACTTGTCTGCTTCTGTAGGGATCAGAGCAGTAGCATAATCCATTAATTCATTAAACCGTACCTCATATTAAGCCACTGACATCCTACCCTGCTTCAATTCCAGGAACTCTTGCATCTTCATGTCTAAATAGATCTTGGGCATATAATTGTCTCTGAAGAACCTCATAAAGTCTTCTCATTTTAATTGGCAGGGCCTGGTGGTACTGCCCGGGACAGTCTTCCACCACTGGTACGCTGAGCCCTGCAGTAGAGACACTGCATAGTAGAACCTCTCATCAGGCTTGCAGTCTATCTGATCAAATACTCTCTCTATCCTCTCAAGCCATCCCTCGGCCTCAGCAGGGTCTGTGTTGTCATAGAAGTCCACAGCTCCCTGCTTACGCAACCTATCATACCTCCTCTCCCTTCTATCGGGAACTTTAAGAGGCAATTCCTCAGATCAAGGTACCGAGGACTCCCTACTGGCTCCGACTGATCCTTGGTCAGCTGGTTGTTCAATTTGATCACCTAGGGTGGATGACCTATAACAAACAATAATGTCAATCATTTTCCGCATTTCTCAAAATAATTCATGTCTAACATTCTATATGTCCCAACAGATGTCAACCATGCTCTGATACCACCTAAATGTAGCACCCCCTTAACGCAAGGTACATACCGGGATGCCCGGAGGTCATTCCGGTACATATCCTAAGATAAAGGCGAGTTACGTTCGATCACTACATTCACTTCACATGGCATCATATCATTATTCACTTATAAAGTATCAATAGAAAATCACAATATTTTTTAAATCAACTTTTCCCTCATTTCATTCCATTAGAATCAAAAGTTTACACGTCTTTTATCCTTTACTGTCTGTACATCAAGCAAAAATCTAGTACAAAAATACTACATGAAAGAGGAAAAATTAGTAAATCTATCTAAGTCATCCAAAAGTCTCAGCTGACCAACCTTTGAGCCAAGACTTCTCTTGCCAGACACAATCTACACGGCTGGAAAAGTCCCTCTGTAGCTAGGAGTCTACTCTCGGTCCTGAAAAATAACGTTGCAATTTTGGTGAGTTTTGCGAACTCAATGAGGTAACCATCATCGATGGTTCACTCAATTCATGCAACACTTCAATTCATATCACAAATTATATCACAATTTCACATTTAGCATTAACACACTTTCACTTAAGCATAAGAAATTATGCTTTTCACTCAATTAAACACATTCAACAAGATGCATATGAAATGCTTATGCGACACTTTTTCAATTATTACGGTGTTGTGACCGAGTGCCTAAACTGTCCCATATAGGGTTTATTAAACATTGAGCCTAAGGCTCGAGCTCGAGGCTCAAATTCACTCGTTGAGCTTTAAGCTCTAATCGGTGGTTGCTCCAGTCACAACTGTCATTATCTGATTATGCATTCATTAATCAAATGCATATGCCATAATCAATCACATCATAAGCACGTATGCATATGTCACAATCAATCACATCATAAGCACGTATGCATATGCTACAATCAATCACATCATAAGCACATAGGTCTCATATTCACATACAAGTAGCACTTCAATATCACAACTTCCCAGTACATAGTCATCGGACCTTCTGTCCGGAATCTGCAATCAAATCACATTCCACCATTATTCAATATATATACATAAGCATAAACAAACACTAATTGAGAGAAACCATCTAGGTTACTCGCCAACTGCTTCCGAAGCTAGTGCCTAGAAGTCCCGGCAACGTCTGTGGGTTGACGTTTCAGTTGCTCCTCTACAATAATTAAGATACACACATATCACAAATTGTACAATCAGAAGTGTATAATAATGCACAAGCAGGAATTGAAATGTGTACAATGCATGTTCGTGAGAATCCCGGGGTATAATTCCATAAATTTCATCACAAAACCATTTTCATATTAAAACTCATTTATTCCTAGGTTTAAGCCACACTAAAACTATTAAACTCGCAATTTATTGCTCATAAACTTATTTCAGTTTTTCTAAAACACACACTTTCGGGTCTACTGTTCGTAATCAATAAGAAGGTACAAATGAGGTAAATTAGTCAACCTCTCTTCAATATAAGTGTTCCCCTATGTTTTAGGAATCCATAGGCACCAAAATTATTTAATTTGGATTTCTATAGGTCAAGATATTGCCAAAACACTGTAGTATGGTCAGAAAAATAACCAACTCGTACTCTTTTAATCAATCATCTCACTTTGTTTCAATACAACTTTTTCAATTTAATCTCAAAAATCTACAAATTCTCATATAGAGGTAGATGAATATCTTAAAAATCCAACGCTTCAAAAATCAGGTCAATCGGAGGTCGGACAAAAAAGTTTTAAGCAAAAGAGTGGAGAGAGGTCAGGTGAGTCAGCAAGCCGGGTCACATGCACCACAGCTTGCTGATCGGCTCGCTAGTCGACTCGTAAGCCGGCTCGCCAAAACGGTCCAGCTCGCAATTTTGATGGCTCGTGATCACAAGTCGGCTCAAAAGTCGCGATCGCGAGGTGGCTCGTTTTCAAGCCGCGTCGCGACGCAAGCACGTCGCGGCCGCGAGGCCATTGCTTCCCAAATTATTTTCATTTTTTTCTTTTTCTTTTTGTTTTCCTCTCTTCCTCATATGAAATTCCAAAAGCATAACTTTTCACTCAGAACTCCAAATTTTACAAATTTAGTATCGATGGAAATATAACAGAAAGCTCTACAATTTCCATGAAGGGCTCAAAGACAAATTCCAACTCAATAGGGGTCAAAATTCACTTCAAAGTATCTGTCCTGTAAATCTCATCCTAAACAGTAACACAACTTCTAAAAATCATAACTTTCTATTACATTGTCCACAAATTTCATGATTTATATCAATGGAAAGATCAGAACACATTATTCAACTTTCATGAAGAACTTAGAAGCAAATTCTACCTCTAACTAGGGCAAATTTCCATATTATTGTGGTTGCCCTATTATACATCACCTAAACCATATCCAAAGTTCAATTACTCGTAACTTTCAACTCCAATGTCAAAAAATAGCACACTTTATGGCAATAGAAAGCTATCAAGAAAATATACAACTTTCATGAAGACCAATTTAACAAAATCTGCCTTAATCAACCCAGAAAAATTTACAAAGTTTCAGATCACAAAATTCAACTCTAGTGCTACTATTCATCCCTACTCACTTTCCCACATTCATGTCAAGATTTGGGGCTCTTAAGGACAAAATTGAACATCATTTTTTTCACAAGAAATATAGCCAAACACCTCTAGTTTAATTCAAACTAAAAATCATCTCAATTGTACAATTATAGAAGAAGTGATGGCTAATCCATTGAAACATACTCAAATACAATTTTCATATTTTCATCTAACTCTTCTTCTACCTCTTCCATAACATTTCCTCACCAAATAACTACTCAATTCACTCAATATATCAACCACAACTAATTCAAAACCTCTACTTGAACATTAACCTACAACATAGCATCAACATGCACTCAATCATCATACTTTTATACACTCATCTAAACATCATTAAATTCAAACTCTAACTACTAAACCATCTCTAATTCACATACATCAAAATCTACATCATTCATCATCAATAAAAACAAGAAAGTCACACCCATACATCCAAAACACAATTCCATGTAATTCATTTCAAATAGCATCACAAATGCTTCCTTTAACTAAAAATCCATGTTAGTTAACAAGATTCTTACCTAATTTAGCTTCCAATTCTTCAAATCTCGAAGAAAAAAAAAACTCCTTAGCTCACACCAACATACACGATCATCATCATCTTGAAGGTGAAAGGCTTAGGTTTTAGTGAAAAAGGAAGAGAGAGCAAGTAAGATATGAGAGATTTAGCGTAGGTGGATATTGGTAACAAAATAACATTAGGAAGAAGACCAACGAAGAAGGAGGAAGAGAGAGGCTACGAATTTGGTGGAGAACCTAACATAATTCACCAATAACCATTTAAAAGAAGAAGTATCGAGAATGACTAAAAAGGGGTGGGTTTTATTAGCCAAACAAGGCATGTTGGCATGGTTAGGCAAGTGACACTTGTCACTTGCCACATGTCTCATTTTTAAGCCCTCACTTAGTTTCTTTCCAGTCCAATTTCAATTTCTACTCCAATTTGTGCCCAAAATTTCAATGGCTCAAATTAATAAATCTTAAAATCATTTACCTAAATTTTCATTGCCATTGGACAGTAATTTCTACTACCAGAAAATAATTATTCTGCCCTTTGGTATTTTTCCTAGTCCAAAAATTACCCCTAAATTTCAGAAAAACAATTTCTACAATTCTCCAAAAATTCAAAAACCACAATGACCCTCTCCAACTCAATTTTTTGTACACACAAATTACATTTATTAACACTCACATTTCTTAACACTTATACCAGGAAATGTTATGAATGCATATACAGTCATTTTTTATGTGCAAAATTTACTATTCACATGTATGCGGATGCTAGATTATAAATGAACATGTGAAGGCATTTCTAAACGCTCGTTAACCACTCCGAATTAATATTCTAAACTCCTCATTGGTGATGGGATGTTACAACAAGACTCATAAAGAAGCGTAGGTTGAGAGGTAGCCCGACAATTAGGTTTTTTTGTTTTGATTGAGTAATTTGTAGGATTCTCATTAGTAGTTTATTTATTTCTATAATTTTAGTTTGATGGTTCGAATTTTGTACTTAAGATTTGATGGAGTTCTACAAGTTATAAAGGTAATATAACCCCTTGCCTAAGAGTATAACAGATTTCTCTAGCATTGGATGGAAGTTAACAACATTAGACAAAGGTTAAAAAAAATTTTCTATCAAGAGAGTACTAGTTATCCTCACTTTCTACTATTATCTTTCCTATTTTTCATTATTCTTGCATGTTTTGTACATTAAGGACAATGTACAACTTCAATATGGGGGAAAGAGTTAGGAGTCAACCTCGGTAAATTTATTATAATTAGCTTAATAACGAATAAATTTGAGAAATTTTTTTAAAGAGGATGTTGATCAAGATGATTCATTATGAGTTTGGTTGTGATTATGATTTGATTTATTTAAGTAGCCAGTCATGAGTTTTGATGGGGAAGGCCCTTGTAGAAGCCTTACCTATCTTTAAAGTTGATTTCAATTTATTTTATTAATTTTGAGAATTAATACTTGATTTGCATCATGATACTTTATTTATAATTTGTACATATGTTGAGTTAAATGTGAATTCTTTTTGAGCATTTTTATTACCCTACAAATTAAAAAAAAAGGAGTTTGTAAATAAGTTAGCATACATAATTTCACTCCACCAGCCTTTTACCATAAAAATGTTAAAGTTAAAGACCAGTACTAATAGCCATTTAAGATAGTGATCTAGTTGAGTAATCAAGAGTATTCATGACAAGGTGTTTACTCTCGCATAAAAAGGTTAGGTGACTTTTCAGAACTTCTAAATGCTTTCATATTGTTTAAATTTAGTGTTCTAATAAGGGATATGTAAGTGTCTAAAGGTTTTAACATTATTCTTATATATGTTAACTTGACGCACTAAGTGGAACAGTGTGAATTGAGTTGAAATTTAGAGAATTGTGGATTGAATTAGATTGATTTATAATTTAATGCAATTAACTAAATGCTTAACATTTTAGTGAGCTTTGCAATTGAATGAATACTAAAGAATCTTGATGGATGTACTTTTTATTTAATTCCTTCTCAGAGTTGTTTCTGATTAATTTGAGATTAATGAATTGATTTGCTTAAGGATAAGAATTTTTTTTGTTTTTTAACGTCTTATTTGCCTTCATGGATAAAAAGGAGAAGAATTGGGGGAAATCAGGGAAAAAATTAAAAAAAATAGAGTTATTTTAGAGGAACCTATGATTATGAAGGATATGTTCGTGTAAGTCTACATGCCAGTTTGGATGACTATGTAGCTATTTGGGATCGTATTTATTTACAATTTTCGAAGAATTGAAGTAACATTGAGAGGTGAGTGTTTCCACTTTAGAAACCATAATTTGAGTTATAAAAGGGAAAAATGAAGAGAAAACAAGGGGGTTCATAAAAGGTTTTTAGGAGGCTTAAGTTAGGCTTAGGCAAACACAAAATGATGGTCGAGAATAATATAGAGAATGGAGAACAAGCATAGAAACATATTTGGATTGATTTTCATCAATCTAAAGTGGATTTATGAAGATCAAAAGGGATTTCATCATGTCTATTTTAACTTTCAAGTTTTTATTTAGTTTTGATGTTATGTCTTTCGTGATTACGAACTAAAATTTTGCTAGAACTTGGATTATATGAACCATAAATTAGGATGGACCTTGTGATATGATTCTTTACTTAATGCAATTTTATTTTTGATTCATTGCTATTTAATTATATGTTTTAATTCTTGAATTAATATGTTCGAATATTTTTTAAATGTATGATTTCATATAATTGATATTAAGAAATTATTTTGTATGAATAGATTTACCATAATTAGAAAGAGTTGCATGTTTAGAGACACGTCGACATAAATTTTGGATTAGAGTCAAACTTAATAGTGAAATTTACTAATTAATAATGCAATCTTAAAATGTTCCAAGAAGCAAGATGTTATTGCACGATCAACAACTAAAGTAGAATTTATTGTGGCCATAGCAGTAGTCAATCAAGTTTGTGGTTAAGAAAAATGTTTATTGATTTGCACTTTGAGCAATTAATGAGTACAGGGGTGATGATGAACTACCAAGCAAGGATAGCTATCTCCAACAATCATGTCTTTCATAAGAAGACAAAACATTTTAACATTAAGTTTTTTATAAAAAAAAAAGAAGTAGAAAGAGATGAAGTTTTTAAGTTTGAAGTACTATAAGACTGATGTTCAACTTACAGACATCTTTGCAAAGGCTCTTCCAAGGAGCAACTTTGAGTTTCTGAGAGAGAAACTTGAAATTTATAACCACTAAAGCAAGGAAGAGTGTTGAATTATGCCACAGTGGCTACAAAATATTAATTTGGCCAAAAAAAATAAATGTATGCACACGTGGAATTAAGAATGCATAAGAGAATTTAAAGCCGTATCTACAACACTTGTTTTTTTTCTTTACCAAATTTTTAGGAGTTTTGTTTTAAATTATTTTGCTAATTATAATTGCAGATGTTAATGGCAGTATTTTAAGAGCTTATTAGTCGTGTAATTAAACATGTTCCATTTTACCTGCTTTTGTTTCTAAATTTTTGTTACAAGATTTATGTATTTAAGTTGTTGATCATTCAATGAATCAGATAAGAAGTTTCTAACATATTTTTCATTCATGTTCTTGCTTTCTTTCATTACTGTTTTGTTTGATTATGTCCAATTAGTAACTAAAATTCTAACAACAATAAAGAGGCCAACACCTTGTAAATGCTGCTTCATTTAAAGCATGTAGAAGAAAACTAATGCAAGGCTATTTACGAACGAGCAAGTTGATATCAAGTCAAAAGCTATTTTAATGGTTTATAGAAATAGCACTAGCTAAAGGAATAACCAGCGCAAGCTTCTTCCGGGATAGGCCCAAAGAGAGGATGAGTGATGGATCCAGACTTTTAGTAATGGACTCCAAATGATGAATGATGAATGATGAAATGGAAATGACACAGTAATGTTTAAATTTTAATCAAGCTATGTATGCAAAAGTACAAAAGAGTATGGACATAATAAAATAGAGATGCAGATTAGTTGGAGCAATAGCTATGTAATGAACTTTTCTTCAGCTGCATAAGAGAACGTAGTTAATCAAACTTAGTTGTCCACATCAGGCTTTTGCTTAACCTACCATTATTGTCATAATAAGACCTAAACCGCCCACGCGACCGACCTTAGTTAAGGTTTTATTTATTTTTTAAAGTAACTTTAGCTCACAAAGTTAACCTATGAAGTCATGATATAGAAAAGCTTTGAAAATACGTTACATTAGAATATAAAAAGAATTATGACCTTTTATCTCTATCAAATACGTGTACCACTGCCCACTGGCACTGCCCTTTTTTTTTTTTTTTAAATCTATGAATGGGAATTATCTGAATACAACGTGTCGCATTGTAGGAGGATTCCAAGGAAGAAAAAGACCGCAACCTGCGCTTTGAGAAAAGGAGCTGACTGGGCAATCAGATGTGGACGCGTGAAAGAGTTCATCTTTTTGAAGGAAAAGGAGTAGATGAAATTTGGGGAAAATAATAATAATAGTAAACCTTCTTACTAGGAATACTCACTTGTTAATTGATGACGTGGCGCGCATTCAGGTCTTGGTGGAATGACGCGTTTTAGTCATGCCACGGTAGGTAAGGACTCGTTCCCACTAATTTCGTGCCACCTGATAATCTATTTTTTTCGAATAATACTTAAATTTTATTTCTGGCCAATTGAAACGCTGTGTTTTAAATCATATAAAAACTGAATTCTCCGATTCTTAATATCCTATTTATATAATTCAAATTTTGAATGGATTTAATTCAAAGAATTAAGTTGGAGGTCAATTTATGATCATAAACAAAGTCAAGGAAAAACAAACTTAAATATTATAATTTGTCGTATTCATATATGTTAATTATCCAACATCATTGTATTAGGTTAACTTTGCGATGGGTTACATGGTTTGCTCTTGAGGCGAGTTAACAGACCCGATTGCGACATTCCTTAGAAGCCCCGTACTTAAACATACATTATAGAACTTACCGACTACAAATTACTTAACATCGTTTGTCTTTGGTCATTTTTGTTCTATCTTTAGACGACAAAGATAGAAATTTTTATTCCTTCTAAAATTGAAATATAAAAATTCTTATCCTACAGACAAGAACTGAAAATGTCAAAAAATATCTTTCTGAATTACATACGAAACATAATACGTTCCTTGTAATAATAATAATAATAATAATAATAATAACCTTCAATTACATACGAAACCTAACACGTCCCTATAAATAATAATAATAATAATAAATAAATAAATTAATAAAATTAATAATAATAAAAATAATTTTCTGGATTACATACAAAACGTAACACGTCCTATAAATAATAATAATAATAATAATCATCATCATCATCATAATCATAATAATAATAATAATTATTATTATTGGTATTATTATTATTATTATAATTATTATGATTATTAACAATAATCATAATCATAATCATAATCATAATTATAATCATAATAATAAATTAATAATAATAATAATAAGTTAATAATAATAAATAAATAAATAAATAAAATTAATAATAATAAAAATAATCTTTTGAATTACATACAAAACCTAACATGTCCCTAATAATAATAATAATAATAATAATAATAATAATATAATTAATTTTATTTCAGTTACAAGTTAATAAAAGATAATTAACTTGTAAAATAGTTAATTTTAGGTTTCATATTTCAATAAATATGCCTAATTTATCATTTTATTTCATCGTAATTAACAAATTATACATACACTTCAAATAAATATTGATATAATTATAAAATAATCATTGAATTGTATCTTTCCAATATAATATATTGTAGGGGTATTTTTGTCATTAACACTATTTTTTGTTTTGTCTACGGCAATCAAATACATTTCTGTTATCGGGACAAAGACAATTTTTTTCTGTTCTGTCCACCGCAACTAAACACCTCACTGTCTCCAATTCTTGATCTGTTCTATCTCTAAATTTTCGTCTTGTTCCGTTTCTACATGTTGAAGACGCTAACGAAATGCAAGGATAGTTTGCTTTGGTTGATTGCCTATGTGTAGTTTCCAAGTAGAGATTTGGATGCTAAAGTTTTGTCAATAGAATTAGACACTGTGAAAATTTATACAAATACCTTTACTTAAATTCTTCAAAATTGAACATAAATTTGATAACATCAAATCATATCGGGATCTTAATTATTAATTTTTAGTAATAGGATCATTAGTTGTATTATAAATATGTATCACTTTATACATCTCTTATCTACTGTTTTTCATTGCATATTAATCCTACAAGCCATTCATAAAATATATGAAAAAATACAACATGCTCATTCATTAAAATTCATTCATGATATAAGAGCTTACATCAAATTAATTGTTTAACATTACTATCAACTAGCACAATGATTATAACTCACACAACATTTTCCTCTACTAGTCTCTTTACATTTTCTACACAAATTAGTCTACTTTATTTCATAATGTTTTAGTAGTTCTACATTTTAGTACTAATCATTTATCAGTTGCTAAATTTGTTACTAATAACTCATGTCTCGTTAAATTTAATTATTTTGGTTATATTAACCTTCAAATTAAGATATTGTTCCTCGTAGATTCCATTCACAATAATCTTTACTTAATGAATATTTTGTTGCACTTCAAAAATCATGTTACCTAGACAGTCACTCCAGTTTCACTAGATCTTTGGCACCAACATCTAGGTAATTCACGCCAATCCACAATTGTTAGGTTATTTATGTCTTTATTTGTTACATCAATTGTCATAACCCCTTATACTTCTTGTCTTCAAAAAAAAAGTTTTCGTCTTCCTTTTTTATCATCTTCACATAGTTCTACCACACTCTTACAACTTATTCATTGTAATATTTAGGGACCTTTCTTATCTTACTATTGTTCTGGTTATAGCTACTTCATCATTTTTATTGACAACTTTAATCAATATCTTATATCTTAGCTATATTTCAAACTTTCAAAATCGCAAATAAAATTTTTTATTTGTCACTAGTAAAACTTTCCAATCTGATGGAGCTCCTAAACTCATCAAAGATACTTTTTCTCAATACCTCACCACCAATGATATTACTTACCTCATTTCATGCCCCCACACTCCTTTACAAAATTGTCTTACTGAACGGAAAATTAGTCACATTACTGAAACAGACTCACCCTTCTTCTTTATGCCTCCCTTCCCAAGGTTTTTTATATTAAAGTTTTTCTATTTTAATCTATCTTATTAAACTATTACCTACATTTGTCCTTAGTAACAAATCTCCTTATGAATCCCTATTTACCATCCCACCCAATATCTCTTGTTTTCAATTTTTTGGTTGTATTTATTTTCCCTTTTTAAGCTCTACTTGCTTTGATAAATTAAAGACCCAAATCGACTTTGTGTCTTCTTTGGCTATTATTCTTAGTATAAAAGGTATTGATGCTTTGATTCTCCAACTTCTAGACTCTATATCTCTCACCATGTTCACTTCCTCGAACACAACTATCCCTATGGTCATTCTCTACCAATAGTATCTTGATCCTCATCCTCAACACTTCTCTCCTTTCCTTTACCTTTTAACCCACTTCCTTGGTCTTCTCCATGACTCTCCTCTGCACCTTCTCCACCTCCACCTCATCTACCACCATAATCCTATCACGTGATCACACAACCCTTAATCAAACATGTATCCCTCATTCTTTTTTTTATTACATCACTTACTCTATGCTTACCACGTCTTCTCCTAACCCCATATCCCTTACCTACGCTAACAAATTTCTTCACCTACCCTAGGTTATGTTTTGTAAGCTCACTGCTCTACATTGCAATCATACTTGGAATCTTATCTTTCCTTCACCAGATGCCAACATTGATGGATGCAATTGGGTATTTCGCACCAAACAAAACTTTGATGGCTTTATGCAACACTATAAAACTTGTTTATAAGTTTTCATCAAGCTTCTATTATTGACTATGTTGAAACTGTTAGTCCTGCTGTCAAACCTACTACCATTTATCTAATCTTACCCTTGTTCTTTCTCGAGATTGGTCAGTTCATCAACTTGATTTCAATATTGGCTTCCTTCATGGTAATCTCCAAGAATAGGTCTTCATACCCGACCTCTAATTTTTCAAGACCAACACTATCCTCATCATGTTTATCACCTTTACAAGGCCCTATATGGTCTAAAATAAGCTCATAGAACTAGGTTTCATCATCTGAGTCAGAAACTCCTTGACCTCTACTTCACTTTCTCCAAGTATGACCCTTATTTATTTATTAGCACTACTAAAACTCATATAACCTTTGTTTTAGTTCATATACATGATATCATGGTTATAGATTCTTTACCCTCATCCATTTCCACACTTGTCTATAATTTTTGCAACACTCTCTCTATTAAAGACTTAAGTTTGATCCATCACTTTCATGGTCTTGAAGCCACTTCTATGTCCATAGCTCTTCTCCTTGCCCAAACTAATTAAACCAAAGATCTTCTTATTCATACTAGTCTTGATAATTCCAAACTCGTCCACGCTCTAATTACTCTGTCTCTCCCTTTATCCAAAATCATAAAAGATCATTTTCTAATCCCACTAAGTATAGAAGTACTATTAGTGCTATTTAGTATCTCTCCCTTACTCATCATAACATTTAGTTTGTTATTAATAAAGTCTCTTATTTTTTATATTTCCCTACCGATGTTCAATGGACTGCGGTTAATATATCCCTTTTCACCTTTGTTCTGCACCATCTCAGGGCATTCATTTTCTCAGGACATCCTTACTGACATTACATGCCTATTGTGATGCTGAACGTTCTAGTTATCCAGATGATTGTTATTCTAGCTTTGGCTATTGTATCTATTTTAGCCCTAATATGATATCTTCGAGTGCCCAAAAACAACATACTATTATCAGATCCAATGTTAAAGCTGAATATGGTAGCATTACTCTTACTGCTGTAGAACTCTGTTAGATCACCTCTCTCTTAGGAGAATTGGTTTATTTGATATCACAACCACCCTATGGTATGACAATCTTGGTGTTATATTACTTGCTTCCAATCCAATCATTCGTACTCATACTAAACATATTAAAATTGATATCCATTTTGTTCATAACTTGGTTGTTAAAGTACCCTTCATTAGGCACATTTCATTTGCTCATCAAATTGCTAATATTATGGCTAAAGCTTTACCTTCTTTAACATTCCAAAATCTTTGTAATAAGCACACAATTACGAGCTTGAGAGGAGTTGCTAATGTCGAATCATATTAGGGTCTAAAGTGCTAATTTTTAGTAATAAGACCATTAGTTGTATTATAGATATGTTTTAATCTCTTTATATCTCCTATCTACTGTGTTTTTATTAAAGTCTACAAGCCTTTCACAAAAACACAAAAAATACAACACATTTTCATTACAATTCCTTCATAATTAAACTTAAAATTTTATATAATGAAATTAATAAAATTATTATTATTATTTATTAAATTGATGAATTTACAACTTGGAATTCGTTAGCTAAATTGCCAGGACATCAAAAGTAATATAGGAACTAAGTTGACCAATTTAATGATAGCTTTTGCCTTGTAATGGATTGGTAAAGAAGTTTCAAATAAAACTTTTCGATACTTTTATGAGTGTTTAATGTCAATTTTAATTTGTTCAGTTCAAGTTTTAAAATCAAGAAAGTTCGTAACATCGCTAGTTAAGGGATGGTACATACATATGTGTAAATATTAGCAACCTCTTGAAGATGCCACTTTTATTAACGAGGGTATGCATGCATGAATTAAGCTCCCTTGCCACTAAAATTCTAATCTTTTTTTAAAATAAAATTTTCATTACTATAGACAAAACTAACACAACATCACAATGATTTCTAGGATACTAGTCTATATTAAAATTCTAATCTTACTCTTTAAATCGATAATCCAATGGATACATAACATTATTTTGTATAAATTTTTCCTTAACTCGAGTTGCTCCTTTGTCTTCATGGATAGACTTTGATCAATGCTTCATACCTCAAAAAAATCTTATAAATCAAAAAGTATTTACTAAAACAAAATATGATTAGAAAAATATCTAAAGGAAATCAGTATAGTGACTATATAAGGGCGTCTAAATTAATTTAAATGTAATAAGAAAGAGGAGAAAGTAATAAAACCTAATAGTAATCCAAACACTATATATGATTTAGGTATAAAACAGGGGCAACGTTGGCCAAAAGTCACTAATTGAAGGTTATAAATGAAGCCTTAAGTTTCATGTTTTGAGTGTAATGAAGTAAATAAATACCGCAAGTCTGTGACCCAATTGGAATTCAGATATTCCATTTATCTCTTGTTTTTTTCCAAAGTTGTTCTCCAATATCACTTTTTTTAAAACTATATTGTACATTTACTTGAATAGAGCCAAATCTCTCCTTAAACCCATCGCTTATTTGAAAGGAAAATTGCTATTTTGGTGGATCAAAAGGGAAGTACATACCTTCAAAGCTGGAGAACTATCTAGTCTTAAAATAGGATAAGTGGAATCAACTCTCACCTTAAACTTTAGTCTCATTCTTATGATGACACTTTTGTTGTTAGTGCTTAAAACTCATTTACTCAATGGTCTGCATACTTTTTTTGTTTGTTTTCATTTTATAAGTGCCTTACTGCCAAAGAATATCAAATAATTGATCTTGCTTTTATTACTTATTATCTTTTTCCTTTTTTACTTATTTGAAACTCTAAATTAAACTACTGTTTACTAAACTTGTTTTTTGGTATCGTGACCATTACCCATATTGATAGGATTTGGTATTTATTTCTCATTAATTCCAAATCCTATCAATATATATGTATGATCTACATAGGATTTATCAATATATATGTATGATTGACCAATGTGGTTTGAAAGGTAACATGCTACATAACTGCTATATTTTTCCAACTATTGTAGATCATTTTAAATATACATAGATCATATATAAGTTATAAAATGCTTGGATATAGTAAAGAGTTGCTAAAATTTTGATATTTTATAGCATTTTAATTAGGAGGTAAAGATTTTGTAAAATTAAATAATAAAAGAGAAAAACCTAGAAATTTATGGAACATCAGACTAAGGGATATATCAAAGCTCTTAGATGACCAAGGGCATTTTGGTATTTTTCTTATTTATAAGAAAACCCTAAGGCCCTGTTTGGTTGACGAGAAAGTAAAGTGAATTTAGAATATGATTCATCGAAAAATAAATTTATGGAAAGTAAAGATATTAACATGTTTATATACTTATAAGAATTTTAATAAGAAAGTTGGGTGAATTCATATTATAGTGTTTGGTATGCAATAGTATTTTACAGAATGTAACTTAATTTTGACTTATGTTTTCAATTATATCCTTACAAATCGAATAAAAATTGAAATCGTTAAATAAGAAAAATATAAACCGAAGATCAAAATATTCAAAATCTAAATACCGGTCGATATCGGATATTTTAAAAATAGGAGACTTTTCTGTAAAATTTTAAAATTTCCTCCTCTTATCTCTTCTTCTCCCTTTTTCAAAGTTTTTAATTAGTTTTAAATTTATTTTAGTTTTATAATTATTGTGAATTTTTAATTTTGTTTTTAAAATAATAATAAATATTTTTATTACTAATAATAATTATAAATTAAATAAAACTTACAAAATTATTTTATTTAAATTTATTTTAATATTTATATAATATTTATTAATAAAATATTTTATTTTAAAATAAATAATTTAAAATTATTATTTATAAACTAATATTTATTTTATATATTTTTAATTATTAAATCAAAATTTATTTAAAATTTATATATTTTAAAGTCTTAGAGTTGAGAGAGAAGGAACATTTAAATTGGCTAGTGAATTTTTTAAATTAAATTCCTGAAAAAAGTAATATAAATACCATGGAGGTACTGGGATTTAGAGTTCAAGTTAAGTGCTATTACTTTCCCTAGATTGCGAAAGTTTTTATTTTTCTAAGTGCTAAAAAAAATGAACCAAGCGTGATAATATAAATTTTAAGAAAAAAATTTACTTTCTTAAGTAAGAATCCATGCCAACCAAACAAGACCTAAAAGTTGTCTATGATACATATTTTTAAATACTTTATTCATTATGAAAGAATTGATAGTTACAAACATCCCTAAGGAAGGAAAGTTCTTACACAACATAGGCCAATATAGTTACCAAGTAACCAACAAATTGGAATTTAAACGAGTGACTAAGTAATTAGCAACCTAGAAGTCAAACATTTGATGTTAGGGGGATGCTACTTTATTTCTCCATTAGGAACTTTTATGCTTTGTCTAAATAGCTAGAGGATTGACCATTTCAAGGCTAAGTTAGGGTTGTAGTTGGTATTATTTTGGTTCACTTTTATGTACTCTCTTATCCATTGATACAAATCACTCATCACTTAGTAATCTATTCTTTACCTTCCTTGAAACAATCTAATGTTTCTTTCATTCCAAATAGAGTCCATAGAGCTACCACATGTAATGATGCATAAGGCTTTATCTTCTTTCGATAAGCTTCCGTCCTTTTCTACTTTGTTAAGTATGTTAGCATAGTTTATACTTGGTATAAATATGTAATAGAGCTCATGTCTCAAGTTCCAAACTTTTATAAAGAATTCACAAGTGTAGAAAATATGATGGAGTGATTCCTGATCCTTCTTTCAAAGGCAGTAAAGTTGAGAGGTATTAAGAAACTTAAGATTATCCAAGATCCCTAATCATTGCTTCTAAATAAGTCATAAGGGAAAGGAGATTCTTAACAATAGTATCTTGCTCATATAATCTCAAAACATCCCATCCTCTAATAAATAAAGAATAACCGTTGGCCCAGTTATTCCTATATATTAGTATTTTAACTTTAGTAGATTTAGGGAACATGTTTCTGAGTATTAAGAATAAGTTAGTCTTGTTAAGTGCCCTGTTTTGCTTTATTATCAAACTATAATGAAGCACTCTCACCATTTGCTATTCTATAGTTGATGGTTATCTCTATTGATTCCTTGAGTTTGAGCAGTTGATTCATTTTGAGCAGTTGATTCATGAAATAGGAATATGAGTCTTTGTTACTAATTTCTCAAAAGCTTATCCCTTTTAGGAAGTAAATATGGATATATTGAATCTAAAGCCCTTTATTTTCAGACAAGAGTCTTCATATTCTGTTATAAGATTATTCCTAGTCCTTCAGTTCACTTATGCTTGTATAGTTCAGATTACTTAAGTAAAGTGCTTTTTGTTCGATTCTCCATAAAAAGGAAGTCTTTTAGTATTCTTTTAACATCCATGATCATTTCTTAGAGAGGAAAACATGTAAGGGTTAAGATGAGACATCCTAGTGCTCTAATGAAAAGATGCGAGAAGATTGTACTTAAAAACTGTTAGAAAAAAATGAAAAAGCCTAAGAAGAATTGGAGGGAGGTAATTATGAATGATATGATTTTACTGGAACTTATCAAGGACATAACCTCAATAGGAAATTTTGGTATACTAGGATACAGGTAAAGGAACTCGTACAAAGAAGTCCTCTTTCTCATAAGTCTGCTAAACTTTTTCTTTCAAGTCTGATATCTTGTATTTAACCTAAATATTTGTTATATAGTTCTTTCTTCATAGTTCATCATCATCATCATCATCATCACCCAGTCTGAAATCTCGCAATGAAACAGAGTCTGGGGAGGTTCGATAGTAAGCAGCCTTACCCCTACATAGTAGAGAGGCTGTTTCCGGTGGACCCACATGTAAATGAGACAATATAATAATGATGCAAAGAGAAAATTAAGAAAATAGAATAACAATACAAAACAAAAAAGGTAATACGAAAATCAATAAAAATAGAAAAGTAGATGATAAATAATAACAATAACACCAACAATAATAATAAAATACACTACTAAAAAAAAGGTTAAAATTGATAATGATAAAAATATACTACATTAAAGAAATAATATTGCTAAGAAAGAAGGAAAGTTAAGACTTGAAAACTCCATAGAAAATGACATAAATACATACCCTTATTTGTAACACTGCAGAAAACAATCCAAAAAAGAAATAAAAAATAGTAGTGAAATAAAAACCAAACATCTAAAATACGTGATGCCAGAGAAAACTAAGACTAACAAGAAAATTAATAAACTAATAATAATAACAAAAATAATATTACTATAAATAACAAAAAAGAAACAAAATACTATATGGTGGGCAAAAGAAGCGCTAGGAAATAACTAAGTAATACTCGTAAGCAAGTCTCCTAAAGAATCCACTATATAAGCAAGCAATTGGAAAAATGACAACTCTGTTCTGCTGGATAAGGAAGCAATACGGAGAAGGTGGTTAAAAGCATCAAAGGGCTATAGATTTTAAAGGAGAGGCTAGCTTGCGTGAAGGAAGCAACAAGATATCTAAGAGGAAAAAGTAAAAGGCTTGGGAAGTTGAAAATGGGGGTGATAGTAACGGTAACTAACTGAACCGAGTGGGCAACATCAGGTTGTCAGGAGGCTCGAAACTGCAGAAACGATCTAGACGTGCTACGAGACCTGTAGTGTGAAAGACAATCCTCGGCTATCGCACATGCAACTCCTCTTCCCCCTCCCCGCTCCTGAGCTGCCGGCAAAGTTTCTGATTCCTAACAAAACCCAGGAACTTAAACAGTGTAACTGAGCTACACTAAAAAGCAAAATGGCTACTCCAGGCACCAACGAACGAAAACAGGTCGTGTGGGTGCAAGGAAACTCTCCCATGCAGTCTCTTACAAGAACAAAGCGGTGCAGGGACACTAAAAAGTAACCAGATAAAACACACAAAGAGCAACGTAATTGGTCATATGCTGAATATATGAAACCAAAACCAGAACCATTACTGTTAAAACAAAGCTAACGCAAAACATAATCGCAAGCAAAATATTGTAACCATACTTGTATGTAGATGACAACAGAGAAGCAACAAGGAAGCTACCTGAGAGCCAATCACCGGAACTTGCACTTAGGAAATTGTACAGATAATTGAAACTACTGACCTGGGATCCGGGCAATGACAGTGAAGAAGGATTGTGATAGAGTGGATTTGATATTTGCAACCATAAAGGGTCCTGGTCTCTTTCTTCATAGTTATTTAGCCTAAACATTTTCTTACTAAGCATAAACATTTTCTTATAGTGACTTATTTGTGTTATTTATTTGTTTGTTTTATTCTTGTTTGTATATTTATTTATTTATTTTTATTTTTATTCTTTACATTTTCTATATTTATTGGACTATTTATTTTCTTACTTATTTTTTATTTGTACCTTTTGGTTTAGTTATTATTATTATTATTATTATTATTATTATTATTATTATTATTATTATTATTATTATTATTATTATTATTATTATTATTATTATTATTATTATTATTATTATTATTATTATTATTATTATTATTATTATTATTATTATTATTATTATTATTATTATTATTATCCTCCTCCTTTATGTTTATGTTTATTTTATTACTACTTGGATTATTTTTAATATTTATCTTTTATTATTCTTTATTTCTATTTTTATTTTATTCTTTACCTTGTTATATTTTTATTGTATTATTTATTTTATTATTATTATATTTTATTTTAAATACATATTTATAATATTATTATTATGTTTATTTTATTTTCATTATTATTTTATTATTTAATATGTATCTTTTATTATTCTCATTTCTATTTTATTTTATTTTATAATTTATTTTATTATATATGTTATATTTATATTTATATTTATATTTACAATCTTTTTATTTTAGTTTTAATTTTTATTTATTTATCATTATTATTTTTAATCTTTTGATTTTTTTTATAAGTCTATCAGAAATAGTCTCTCTATCAATTAGGAGTAAGACTGGGTATCTCTAAACCTCTCCAAACCCGGTGTCTCATCAAGACTTCTTTTTAGATATCGTTGTTCTTGTTATTGTGGTGTGTCTATTCATTCATCATTTATGCTATAAAATTTTACAGCATTTAATTATTTAAATATTTTTAGTAAACTCAATTTATTCCTCTTTAATCCTATAGAGCTAACTATGGTATAACGTTTTATTTGATATCACAATAAAATGAACTCTATTTATATTTTTATAAAGATTTTAGAGTAGCAATAACTAACTTACAATTTTGTAAAAGAATACATCTAAGTAGAAATTACAAAGGAGAACCTTTATAAAATAACTAAACTAGAAACCAAGTATGATTTTGAGTCATATACACATATTCTCTTGTTAGATTAAATGTAAGTGTTATTATATGAATCATTTTTAAATTTGTTATAGATAGTACTAATATTTTAAAATCGAACCGAAGTTAAAATGGTAAGAAAAGAAATTTAAAGTTTAAAAGGTTTTATTAGTATTAGATTGCCATAAGCCTAGTTAATATTTAAATAAATTTAAAGAATTTAAAATATTATTAAAGAAAATTATCCTTATCTATCGAAGAATTTGAAATTTAATTGAAAAATAAACTATTATATTAAAATTGATTGATTTATAAAATTAACTAGTCTAAGAAAAGCGATATATTAATTAATAAATGATTGATTTTAATAATAAGAATTATTAAAAAATCGAACTGAAAACTTAAAATCAAGCTTAAAAATTAGTCAATTTAAAATTTTGTAATTAAATCAATTGAATTGATTCGATTTTTAATCACTGACTATTACTACTAGGTCATTTAGATTGAGTGCTCAAGTCTTTCTCTTACAGAAATTGATATTGTATCCATAATTATATTTTGTTAATCACTACTTATAATTGTTACCACCCATGAAGAAAACAATAAAAATGGCATAACATGCATATTTATGTTTGATAATGTCTTTTTTTGACCAAAAGTTCTTAGATTCGAGTCATGGGAATAATTTCTTTATAAAAATACAAAAGATAGGTTATATATAATTGACGTTCGTCCCCTAGTTTCTCATAAAATTTAAAGCGTTATGCACTACGGTTGTTGACAAGCTAATTCGATGGGAGCATTTTGAGTCAGATAAAATTAGACCTACCCAGAACAATGTAATTTCCATTTAGAAAAATAAAACCAATTAATGCAAGCTATTTAATGATGTTTGACAAAATATTAAACTATTGTTGACCTATTAAATTCTTGAAACCCAATTATGCCATGTCAATAATGACTTTTTAGTTATTGGTTGACTTGACACAAAGCTGAAAAATAACCGAATTATGACTGGGCACAAATCTGGAAATTAACTTGCTTTTTCACTCTATAAAGGTTGATTTAAGCATTCAAAAAACGCACGCTACATAAAAGTCAAAAAGGGCTTCCCTCGCCTACCGTGGCCGGCTTCACATCAACGTCTTGGTTTCTTTTAATTATTAGTCTATTTTCAATAGTCATGTAAAAGTTACCCTTATTTATAGCTAAGGTTCTCTTTATTTATAATAAGATATAATTATAACCTCCGAAAACGAAAATATTTTTATATAATAATAATAATAATAATAATAATAATAATAATAATAAATGTAATCGAATCATAAATCAATTTTTATTTTTATTTTATAAAATTATTTTCTTTTGTATAAATTTATTAAAAAATCTCTCTAATGTAAAGGTAAGATTGTGAAGATTTTATAAATCATTTGAATTAAACTCATAAGAAGTAATTTTTTTATTTCAAATGATAAGTACAAAAGGTTAAAAAGTAAAGTTTACGATTCGATTTAATTTTTTTTTTCTAATTAAAACTTGAATACTTCTGTTCTGTGAGTTTATAATCAATAAAGTATATTTTAAATATTACCAGATTATTAACTTTTCTTATTATACACAACAATTCACAGATTCCAAGTTAATGTATGCGAAACGGCAACGAACTCAAGTCGTAAGAAAAAAAAATTTCTAGGCCACATGAACTTGTGGCTGAGAATCAAACTAAGATGTTGACGTGGCATCCACTTCTCATTTAAACGGATCAAAATCAAATACTAAGAAACCAAACTACTCTTGCTGCCAACAAAGACGACCATCCAACCCAACCATTACCATTCTCTCGCGCGTTTTCCTTTTCCTTTTCCTTTTTGTAAAAGAGAAAACAAGACACTTGGAACTGTCAAATGCTGGAAACTACTAGTAAAGACCTCGGCATCAAGCTCTTCGGCAAGGAAATTCCCCTCCCACCCGAAGATGACTCTCCGACAATCTCCGGCGACGACGAGTTGCCTTACTCCAGCCGAGAAGTAGACGAAGAAGAAGAAGATTGTCAAAAGGTATAGATAGACTGAATGAAGGGGAAATTTGAAGATGACCCCTTTGTCAGATGTCTAAAATGTTTGATGGCCTTTTCTTTTGCTTATCACGGAAAGCTTCTACTGGCAGCTTGCTTTCCCTTTTTGTAAATTTGGTAGTTTTGGTTCATTTGGGATTATAACCCTTTTGCAAGTTGATTTACACTCTTAAGAGATTTTATCTCATCTTTTTCTTTTTCTTTTTCCCCTTCGCCCTTTTCAAGTTCATTGTTTTTGGGTAATTGTGAAGAAGATGGATATTTGTTGCAAGTAGATTACTTATAACTTCCTCTACTTAGTAGGTCAAACATTTTTATCTAAACGTTAATTTTCTATCGATCAATCAAAGAACACCGTTTTCTTGATGAGGAATCTGTTCAACTATTACTTGTAAAATTGACTTTCAGAACTTCTCTTGGTTTGTATTGGATTCATCTCAGCAATGTAAAATCTCTTTTTGCCTCTACTTCGTGGATCTTGATTTAGAGGCATGTGAGCTATATTAGTACTGGATATTTGAAATAGCGGTTCCTTTGCGCTTAGTTTTGAGTTCTTAACTTGAATTTACTCTTTAGTCATGCTCAAGCTTAACTTTTAAAGTGCAGTTAGCTTAGTTGCCAACTGATTGGAATTTCTGGAACCTTACATGGTTGGCAACAACCCTTGATGTTGTTAACCAGGCCCCTGCATCTTATAAAGCAAGTCACGAAAGAGGATTAAAAGAGCAAGAGAATTAGTTATGGGAAGAAATAAGGATAGATCATAATCTCACTTCTTATAGTTTGTCCATTTCTTGGCTTGTGCTTCTAAGTTCTTGTCCAGAGACTGATAGAACTCACGTATTTATACAAGTTTTGCGTGACTTATTAGTGTTACTAATAAAGATGCAATGTTAAAATTCAGGATTGTCCAACAGGGAAAACTACTGAGATCCTGCAATCAGATGATGATGCTCCGCTTTCAAATAGAGAGGACTCTGCACATCCAGAATCCTTGCCTGAGACTAATGTGAACCCGAAAACACCCTCTATTGATGAAGAATCTGCAAAATCAAAAAGTTCCAAGACAGAGAAAGAACATAATGATGGTACAAGCTCTCTAGAGAAAACCATAAAAAAGCCAGATAAAATACTTCCTTGCCCACGCTGCAATAGCATGGATACAAAATTCTGTTATTACAACAATTACAATATCAACCAACCTCGACATTTCTGCAAAGCCTGTCAAAGATACTGGACTGCTGGTGGTACGATGAGGAATGTTCCTGTGGGAGCAGGACGCCGCAAAAACAAGAACTCGGCCTCACATTATCGACATATAACAATCTCTGAGGCACTTCAAGCAGCTCGTATTGAAGCTCCAAATGGAACAAACCACCCTGCATTGAAAACCAATGGTAGAGTTCTTAACTTCAGCTTGGATGTGCCAATTTGTGATTCCATGGCTTCAGTGCTACATCTTGCAGATCAAAAAGCTTTGAATGGCTCACGAAATGGTTTCCGTGGTTTAGAAGACCAAAAGATCTCAGTTTCTTGCAAGGGTGGAGGAAATGGTGATGATTGCTCTAGTGGATCTTCTTTGACAGTAGCTAATTCAATGGAGGGAGGAAGGACTTGTCCCCAAGAACCTCTCGTGCAAAACATTAATGGCTTCACTCCTCCAATTCCATGTCTTCCTGGTGTTCCTTGGCCTTATCCATGGAATTCTGCATTACACCCACCTGCTTTTTGCCCTCCAGGGGTCCCAATGTCGTTCTATCCTTCAGCTTATTGGAATTGTGTTATTCCAGGCACTTGGAACATCCCTTTATTGTCTCCTCAGTCATCTTCTTCATCAAATCAAAATGTTTCATGCACCAGTCCTCTTTCTACTACACTGGGCAAGCATCCAAGGGATGGAGACGCACCTAAACCAGAAAGTTTGGAAAAGGAAGAGCCGTCAAAGCATAGAAATGGTACTGTCTTAGTTCCCAAAATTCTAAGGATTGATGATCCAAGTGAAGCTGCAAAGAGTTCTATATGGGCAACGCTTGGAATCAAGAATGAATCGCTCAGTGGAGGAGGCCTTTTCAAGGCTTTCCAACCAAAGAATGTGGAGAAGAAACATGTAACTGAAACCTCTTCAGTATTGTGTGCCAACCCTGCCGCCTTGTCCCGGTCCATCAAATTCCATGAGAGCTCTTGAAGTGCCAGCAATCATCTAGGCCACAAGGGGAGGGTTGAGTCCAACTAACGAAGGTGAGAGGGGCTCAGTTACCATGATCCTGTATGGATAACTCTTATTTACCATCCTCATCGATAAAAAGTCCGGGAGCTAATGGCTGAAAAAGAGGATCAAAGGGGTATAAGAATTGGTTCTCCATGGTCCGGGGACAGGGTTATTGTGAACTAATTTCTTGTTATAACTGTACCAAAAGGCTTGTTTTACTTAGTTTGCGGGGGTTTGTGATTCTGTAAATATAACCTTTATGTGATATACAGGGTTAGTTTGGAGAAGGATCTTGTGGACTCAAAGTTCTCAAAAGTATAGCTGGAAAATGGCATCTTTTTCTTCCATTTTCCTTCCTGATATGTACAATAATCAATAAGAATCTTTGAGAGACTATTGATAGTTCTATGCCATGCTTGCAGCTGCACTCTCCTAACTCAGTAAAGGCTAGAAGGGGAGAGAGAACTGGGATTTTATATTGTTAAATCAAGTAGGAAATTTGTATTACTAGTAGGTGCCAAAAGGCACCCAACAACTCTGCACCAAATGAAGCTGAAAAGGGGTTAATGGTGCAGGTAAAGCAGAGAAAATGATTAAATTGCTCCATATTAAAAATAATTAAATAATTTATTAATTATATTAAAGACATTTTCATATTAAAGAGAATTGAATAAGTTTAATCTATAAAATATCAGTATATATGTCATAATTAAAAAGGACAAATAACCTATATGTCTTTATTGAACTAAATGCTTTTGCCTATATGCTCTTTTATTTGTTAATATTCAATAGGAACCTATTACTTTTTAGACCAATGAAATGTTATGTTATTCCAGGAACAGTGGGAGAACAATGAACAGATGATCTCGTGATTCCCAGCTCCCAGGGAAAAGGGTAAGCGCGTTAGATCCACAGACATGCCTCGCCTGCGTTTGATAAGTCAATCTGCAGTAAATAACCTGTTGAGAAGTGCAATAGGACTGTCTTGCGTTGGATAGATTCAATAAGCAAGCATCCCAGATGGATGTCCGTTACATTATCCCACAGAATATGTGTTTCCTTTAAATGGGTGCTTTTTAATTTTTATGAAATGTTGTTTAAACTTTTTTAAGAAACTGTCAAACATATACAGATTCCTTATTATTAGTATGCCGTTCATTTATAAGCTCCTCCTATCTAATCTAGCTGATGATAAGGCAGGCGCTTTTTGTGCTGATAAAAAAATAAATATCAGAACAGATATTGGTGAGATGTGTGAACGTTTCTACATAGGCACGTCAAAATCAATCAGAACAGCTAGTGTTGTCCAAGGCACATGTAGATATTTGTTGCCCCAAGTGAACACAGACCGCATCTTATACATTGCATAAAGACCTTTTTGCAATCTTTGTTTCTTTGATTTTTTGCTCTTTTCCCTTTTTTGGGGGCAACACAATAGCTCATCTCTTGTCATTCATAGGCCTAAAGGGAACCGATAAACATTAATGAGTCGGTTCTAGTAGCCTCGACTGAATTCAAAAGCTTCATGAATTCGTTGGTCATCGTCTATAAGATGTTGAGAAATTGTTGGGGATTGAATCTTGCTGCAAGCATAGATATTCTTTTTTTTATATATATATTATAGATTTTTACAGACTCTCTCTATATATGTACTTGAAAACATTTCAACATAATAAATTAAAAATATTTCTGATATTTTTCAGTTAAGTATCAATTTTTACTTTCAATTTAGAGCTAAATCAATATGTTATTTTTATTAATTGTGACTAATAAATAGATATTCACTTGATATAATTAATTTCTGACCAGGAACATTTTACTCTTAAACCCACTTTTAATGGCCTCTTCAAATCTTGACAGAAGAGCTTATGATGTCTAACAAAGGATTGAAAACATCATAGAATAAGCGCTTCTGTGATCAATTAGACTTGGAAATACGGCCTGGATGAAATTTTGGAGCATGAACATGAAATCCCATTTGATTACTAATTGCATTTTCGATTATAATATGTGGATTAGCATAAGGATATGACGCTAATCCAGTTGACTCCGTTGAGAAAAAAGAGGAGCTCGTCATTGGAACTCAGAGTCAACCTCCCACTATAAACTTATCCCTCCATCGGAGTGCACTCGTAAGTATCAAGTTGGAGATAAACCAAACCATTGTCATTCCTGGCCTTCGATTGGGCGGCTGAAAACCCTTTTGTCTTAATGGTCAAGCAGTACTGTAGTTTTATAACATGAAAGTCGAGTAAGAAGCATAAATATCCATGCCAGTGTTAGTACCATTCAGCTAAGGAAATAATTAAGCTTTGCAATGACTTTGGTGGGGCAAAATATAGCTTCCAATGAGAAGTGACCAAAACAGTCGAGTGGCTTAACGTGTCTTTTTGTAACATTAGCGTGCAACTGCTTCCCAAAAAAGGAAAAAGTATGCTGTTGAAAAGAAAAGCAAGAGAAAGAAGAAACAGTGGACGTGAAGCTTCCCTTTCCAACAAAAACGAGAGAGAAAAGAAGATGAACCAGTTTGTGTTCTTCTCCTTGAAGATAAAGATCATTAAATCTGTTTCTTTTTCAACCCAGTAGTCACTCACCGCTAACACTTTTGACTTGTATTATCATAGTCCTAGTATCACTAGCAGAATATTTAAATGTCCTTGATTCCACAATTGCACACCAGTAATGATACAATTATGTAAGCATACCGCAAAGAGAACTGAACAGGGCTTTCCATGAACTAAATGCTGCGTGTGAAATTAAGCCAATGCAGACGCTATCCTCATGTCTTGTCCTGTCTCCTTCAGCAGGTCCTACGGCAGCTGGTGCCACTCAGGTTAAAACATCTGTACAAGATTAGCGTACTTGGCCGGGTGTGAAACTAAACAACTAAGTTTGGGATTGAGGTTAAGAATAGCGTGAAGGTATTGATCAAACTGTTTCAGCCAGCCCGATTATGTAACTCGATTACCAAAGTCTCAGGGGACGTGGTGATGGTAGTTTAAGAAGACTTTCTTATGCCTCTCTTGTCAATTCATCTAAAAATCTGTGTAGATTAAGATGTGCACAACAAGGAAAACAGTGTTTAAAAGAAGAACAAATCGGTCACATAAAAATTATTAAACAGTATTTAAGGATGTAAGAAGAACAAATCGGTCAAAAACAAAAAATATCTTTACTCTTTCGTTTCCAGGTCTGTCAGTCTCATTAAAACCATCACTAACGCAGAATAGGAATGATTAAAAGTGAGAGACGATTGGTTTCCAACATCTTTTGCAAGAACGTCACCTGAAATTTGATACGGATACACATTTCCATTTTTCAGTAATACTGAAAGAAATACCTTGCTAGCAATGCATTGAGGACAAATTCCACTTAGTCAATATGCTCAGGTTCAATAAACGATAGCATAGGTGTGGTTGGATACAAGAATATAACTAGGGCAACTACAGGTACAGGTAACCATTCTTTAAGAGCTATTCCATCATTGAATTCTACAACCCCCTGAATCTTCTGCTCGACGAACATTCCCATAGGCAGAAAGTTCAATCAGATCCATGTCACGCCCTGAGTCAATACCAAAAAACAACCCGTCTTCAGTTAAGTAACTGGGTGAATTCCCCTCTTTAAGAACAATCATGGGCAATACCTGAAACACGGCAATACGAACTTCTCTGAATGAGTTCAGCTCTAGATAGCTCAGTCCGATTCCCCTTCGACCTATTAACAGTTGCCTGAGTATGCATGCAAAATATCAGCTTTCTGAAGTGCTCATCAGACATCGGAGAAGTATAAAAGAGGAGCAAATGTTTAACTTTCGTTTCTTAAATGGATGATTACCAAACCAAAAGGACAAGGGTAGAATCTACAAAGTGATGATCAACTTATACATTTTAATTTATCTGATAATAATCTCTTCTTTCATCACATGGATATGTTATAAACCTCTAGCCACAACATAAAAGTTGCTATTCTTTCCACAGTCTTTATTGAACACGTTTCCATTAATGACTTTATAAGGAAACTGTGGTCAAAGATATGTGTATCTCATAATATTATGATCAGATCATAATCAGATCATTTAGATTAGATAGCAGTATATTATAAAGATAAAGTATCTTAGGATTATATTTCCATATCTGTACAGATTTTCTACCTTATTATGTAAACCCTATTCGTGTATATATATAATGCAGTCTCTAATAAAGAGATATAGAATAAATAAGCTCTGATTCACATGGTATCAGAGCTACGTGATAGAGAGCATGAAACCGAGAAGACAACCCCAAAAAGTCAAGAAATGACTTCCAATCTTGAGAGATCCTCCACGGCAATCCCAATCTCAAATCAGACTGGAGGTTAGTCATTAATGACCTGTGATATTGAGGGAGTTTCAGTTATCATTGTTTCCAATAAACTGAATAGAACAAACTATCGAGAGTGGGCTCAAGCTATGAAACTCGCCACTAGAGGAAGAGGGAAGTTGAGCTTTATCATCGGAGATGGGAATGTTCCAGGCTCAACAAGCGTACAAGCTACACGAAAATGGGATATAGATAATTCCATAGTCTCGTCATGGCTTATCAACGTCATGATACCACTAATCAAACGGACCTTTATGTTTCTGCAACAGCTCTATGTTCTGAGACAAATTTCTTCTATCCTAAGTCTTCGATTTAGGGGGAGTATTGGAGTGAGTTTGGGGGTGATGAAACTCATCCTCAACTTGAACCTATATCTGTTCCTGAACCCATCCCAGTGCCTATGTCATCTCCTATAGAGACAAATCCTCATACAGAAACAGCAATACTTGATCATACACTCAAGGTGTATTCTCGGAGAAAGCAAGCAACCAATACACTTCCTATCTTTGAAGTTATGCCAATTTCTGAACCAGTGCAAGTTCCTACCGAAGAAATTCAGAGTAGTGAGGATCAAGGAGACAACACAGATTTAGAATGGCCAATTGCCTTAAGGAAGAAATCTAGATCATGTACTATGCATCCAATTGAGAGGTTTGTCTCTTATGAAGCTCTATCTTCTCAATAAAAAGCTTTTATTGCTAATCTGGACATAATTGATATTCCAAAAAATGTTCAAGAAGCTCTTAAAGTTCCAGAATAGAGAGAAGCTGTTTTCGAAGAAATAAAGGCACTTGGAAAGAATGAAACATGAGAAGAAGTTGATATGTCAAAAAGAAAGAAACCTGTGGGGTGTAGGTGGATATTTACGATCAAATATAGGGCTAATGGCAACATTTAGAGGTACAAGGTGAGATTGGTAGCTAAAGGCTATACTCAAACCTATGGGATGAACTACAAGGAAATATTTGCAACTATGGCCAAGCTGAATACTATAAGATTATTGTTATCAATAGCTGTTAACCGTGACTGGCCACTTCAGCAACTTGATATCAAAAACGCCTTCTTGAATGAACAACTAAAGGAAGAAGTGTATATGAAACTTCCTCCGGTGTTTGATGAGGAAAGAGGAAACAAAGTATGTAGACTAAGAAATTCTCTATATCAGTCAGATCATACAATGTTTTTCAGAAGTAGAGAAGGTAAGAAGACAATTTTGATTGTGTATGTTGATGGCATTATCGTAACTAGTGATGATGCAGAGGAAATCACAAGACTTTAGACAACTTTGAAGAAAGAATTTGAAGTTAAAGACTTAGGAGAAATTAAGTATTTTCTAGGCATGGAAGTAGCAAGATCAAAGAAGGGAGTTTACATCTCACAAAGAAAGTACATTCTTGATCTCTTAAGAGAGACTGGAAGGTTAGGATGCAAATCAAGCACTACTCTTATTGACAGTACAAAATTTGGAGATGAAGATGATAAACTTGTCAATCTTGAAGAGTATCAAACGCTAGTGGGATGACTAAGTTATTTGTCTCATACTAGACCATATATTGCTTTTGCCGTGAGTGTTGTTAGTCGCTATATGCATGCACCAAGGAGAAAACATTTGGAGGCAATCTATAAGATCTTACGGTATCTAAAAGGTACTCCAAGAAAAAGGCTGCTATTCAAGAAAGGAGATCAAAGAACAATTAAAATATATACTGATTCAAATTGGGCAAGTTTAGAAGAGGATAGACGACCAACCACTGAATATTGTACTTTTGTGTGGAGAAATTTGGTTACTTGGCAAAATAAGAAGCAAAAGGTGGTAACCAAGAGTAGTGTTGAAGTTCAACTAAGAGCTGTTGCAAAAAAAATGTGTGAAAGTCTTTGAGAGTGTTGATAGAATTGAGAATCGGGTTTGAGATACCTATAAAACACTATTGTGATAACAAGGCAACCCTAAGCATGGCACACAATCCAGTCCATCATGAGAGAACAAAACATGTTGACGTTAATCGACATTTCATCAAAAAGAAGATAGAAGATGGGACAATATGCCTAACTTATGCTCCAACAAAGAAGCAGGCAGTTGATGTGTTTACCAAAAGACTTCAACGACAAGCATTTGAAGAGTGTATTAGCAAGTTGGACATGATAGATATCTATGATCCAACTTGAGGGGGAGAGTGGTCAAAGATATGTATATCTCATAATAGTATGATCTGATCATAATCAGATCATTTAAATTAGATAGCAGTATCTTATAGAGATATAATATCCTAGGATTATATTTCCATATCTGTACAAATTTTCTACCTTATTCTGTAAACCCTATTCGTGTATAAATATACTGCAGTCTCTAATAAAGAGATATAGAGCAAATAAGCTCTGATTCACAGAAACTTATTCAGTTCTTTTCTAAACTTCATTTCTCAAACTGATTGCAGCAGACAGAAAATGGTTTTATAAACAGTAGCTGCTCAGCGGAAAATTTACTAGACATATCAATGATAGTTTAAAACTTGCATCATGATTTTTCTAATACAAGAGGTCTGCCAGAGATCAAGTACAAACTACCCACACTACCCCACCCACTCTATGGTGAAGGTTTGAACGTCCATCCTAGCTGATGGAGGTAAGGGGTGCTAACCACAGCAAGCTTAAGAGCAGTCTGTACCCCTGAAATTTACATATGAACTACTCTCAAACGAAAGCACAAGCCCAATCCACCTATCATGGGAACTATTCAAGAAAAAAATAGCAGCTCAAGAACCATAAAATTTGCAGTAGCCCTGCTTCTCTAGACTTCAACTGCATGAGAACAGAGCAAACAACCATCCAATTTTCTATTACAGTTCAACGAGCAGAAAGGATTAAATATAGAAAGGAGTAAGATTTACATGTCACTCAGGAAGCAGGCTTGAGGAGTGTAGCTTGCACTAGTACATGCAGTATTGCAGTACAAACAAGTACAAATGAAAATAAACATTTGGAAGCTGAAAGAAGAATTTCAAGTGAAAGGCAAGATGCTCATCAAGTTTCCAACAACAATTTGACAATGTGTTAGGAATGCCATATGCCAAACAAATTTAAAGAAGATAGAGTTTCCACCTGTAAAACCTGGCAATTTTCCAATGTACTCCTTCCCCCCTGAACAATTCAAACAAATAAAAGAGTCAAGTACCAAACATAGGTACAACAAAATTTTCATATTAACATGCCTAAAACTCATTTGAAAGAAGAGAAACTATATAATAGTGATCCAAGTATAATAAAGAAGAAATAAGCAAGAACATGGAGTTTTGCGACGAAGAGATTAAAAAAAACTGATCCAAATACTATAAAATTATACCCCCAAAAACAAGTAAAGGGTGCCGGGTAGGACAAAGAGAATAGTGGTATTGGTGTCTGTTCAGTTGGTGAAAATTTAAGTAGTTACTCAAATTTCTTGAGCTTGGCGTTCAAACCTATGAGTTTTCAATTTTCATTAATTAGAGAAACAACTGGAAACCATTGGTTTTCCAAATTCAAATATGTTCAGTTGGTGAAATTTTAAGTCCTTACACAGAGTTCTTGAGCTTGGTGTTCAAAACTATGAGTTATCAATTTTCATAAACGAGAGAAACAACTGGAAACCATTGGTTTTTCAAATTCAAATATGTAATGCATGAAAAACAGTTAAAAGATGTTCTATCATTTTTATTTTACAAAAAATCTACCAATTTTTCCTTCTTTAAAAATTTAGAACTATGCTGTACTCCCTACTTTTCTATCAGTTCACAAGCTTCAACAGTTAGTATTTACTCAAGCTTACAATGTTTACCGTCCTCATATTGCAACTTCATAAAAGAAGGATAGTAGGAAAGAAACTGATAGCTTCATATCAAGTTTAATGGTGCTGCATGCCAGCTTTCAAAGAGTACAATTTATTTCGATAAGTTGAAAAATCTACACCTGCAGTCATATAGCAGGTTCTCACATTTTTCATCCGTAACTTTCAATATAAAAAGGCAACCCACTTCTTGTTCCCATTCCTCTATCCTATAGCAACAGTACAATCTGTATCATTGAAGCTTCTTTCTAAGGTGTCATCTTACACAGCAGCATTTGCCACATCTTATATTTCTGATTCCTTAACAAACTAATGCAACCAAATGCAAGGAAGAACCGCATCACTACTGTTTCCTTTTTGACAACGGCAATAAATACTTTTACTTTAAATCTTCCCTTTTCTCACTTAAATTCGCATTCTCCTTTCTCTTTTTCTTTTCATTTTTATTTTTTCACATCTTCATTCTTAAGAGAAGTTACGGTGTCTTTTACAAAATTCAATTGCGCAAAATTCTATGAAGTCAATGAACACACGAATAGATATATGTTTAAACAACTGATTCATTTCAGACAGTTTCCTTGAAGTATAGGTAAAACAACAAAAGCTGCCGGCTTGACACTTCGTAGCCAACACAGATAAACGTCATACAATTCAAAGAACAAAAGAGCATTTGAAACCCGTACGCAAATCAAAACAATGTGCCCCCGTGTCCCGTGTCATAAATTCAGGCAAAACAGCCACATTAAAAATCGAAGGACCAAAAAACAGCGCGTTTTTGATAAAAACAAAGTAAATAAGATAACCTTGGAGTAAGGTACGATGTGGTCATAATCATGACACAAGCAACCAGGACAACCCACGAGCTTCCTGAACACAATATTTCCAAGCGGGTCTCGGCGCCAGCGGTCGGGGTGGCGACCCCTGACCTTTTCGGCCTTGTCCCAACATTGTTGCTTGACAGTATATGGAAAGCTCCTTGGTTCAGGGTCCTGTGAAAGTTGGAGGTCTTGGAAGAGAGTTATTGTGTCCGCTTCGAGAAGATGAGCGGAGGGAGTGAGTGTAGAAGAAGAGCGAGACCGAGGTCGATTCGGGTCGGATTTGAGGGGAGAGGAGGAGCGGGTCCGTCTTCTGGGCGGGTCTGTGTCTCTGCTGCTTGGTCTCATTTTCAGCTTGTGTTCGATGTGCTTGCTCTTTGCTTATCTCCAAGTTTTCTGATTAGTGAACTTAGGTAATCAAAAAGTTGAAGGGATATTAAAAATATGGAAAGTAGAAACGCTAATCCAATATAATGACTTTATTTGGTCACCAAACTTGCGTAAATTTATGGGTTGTTTGATTTTATTTTTATTTTTAATTTTCTGTTTTTTTTAAATTTAGTAAAAAATTTTGTTTATTTGAATTTTTAGTTTCTGTTTTTGTTTTGATTTTTCTAGTTTTGAAAAACATAAAAGTAATTTTGTTTTCTATTTTATTTTTATAATCTGATTTATTATCATTTAAATATATATTATTTAATTATTTATTTTAATAAAATTTATGAATAATTTAATTCAACACTATATTTATATATTTAAAATTTTTAAATTTATTATTAATAAAATTATGAATAATTTAATTTTATTTAATTTTATAATTAATTATATATAATTAAATTTAAAATATATAAATATTCAAATAAAATTTAATTTAATAATTAAAATATATTTCAAATAAATATTTATTTATAAATAAAATTTTAATTTTAAATTATTTATTTTATTAAAATAACTTAATTTTATTAATAATTTGTTAATGAATATTATATAAGAGATTAAATAAAATTATTTAATTAAAATAATTTATTTTAAATTTTATCTAAAATGTAATTATTATCAGTGATAAAATACAACAACATTAACATTAATAATTAAACAGATTTTTCTTTTATTTGAAACAACAAATTGAAAAAAAACTAAAAACTAAAACTGCAACAAAAAAAATAAGTAGTCACTCAATTTGTTTTTTTTAATAGAGAGATTCAACTAGAAGTGATGTGTATGAATACTTAATTAAAATTTAGTCTTATTGCAATTTTCTCCTAACTCTAATTTGTTTATAAGATGAAAATTTTGTCCTTAAACTAAAATTTACTTTTAAGGTTCAATTCTATTGACTTTTTTCTTAAAAAGATTTCTTTGACCTTTAGTATATCTTTAAATTAGAATGAATAGTTATCAATTGATTGATTGAATCAAATAGTTCCTTAAGTTTTAATATGACCTAAACAAGTAAAAAAATGGTTTAATAAGAAGTCGGATTTAACTTGGTATATTGTCAATTATTATAGAATCAGGTAACTATAAAAATAATGTTGTTTATAATACACCCTTTAAGTTAAGCTTGGGTTCTCGATTAGAAATTAAAAATATTAAATAAAATTGAAGAGATATAAAATTGTCAAAACCAAGTAATTCTTTAAAATATAAATTATTAGAAATAAATGCACGCCTTATTTCAAATTTATTTAATATGGATAACTGAAAAGTAGTTGTTTAATAATACATAGAAAATTTATTAAACATGAAAATGTAGTAATTAACTAAAATACAATCATTTGTATACAAAATGAAAATAGTTATTAATTTTACATGACAGTAAAAATAAGATTTCACCCAAGACTTGTAAGGCAAGTGGCTTGTTCTTTTGGTCACGTATTCAAATATGGTTGGCGTTTATCTCCTCGCGTCATCCATAGTTTTAAGTTGTGAGGTAGATATGTGGCCAAACGCTTTCATTGGGAAAGAAATTTTAAGTGATTGTGTAAGTGTAACCAATTGGCTTTTGGTTGTTAGAAAAGTAAAGCATTTTAGACTTAAGATGAGAGTTGAAATGTCAATTTCAGTGAGCTGAGTCCTTTTTCTTCACCCCCTGTGCTGGGACTGGAGCACGTATAGGCTCCAAGGTCCCCACCATAGAATTATGTTAATAACATTCCTGTGAGACACCCAAAGACGATGAACGGGTTTAATTTGAAAACGATATCTGGGAAAAAGAAAGACTTGGTTGATGTTGACATGTCAATTTCCAGGAAATTTGGCCGAAACAAAGCATTTCAGACTTCCGGGTCAACAAATTAGAGTACATAATCTCCATCCAAGGTCTGCCTTTGAAACATTCCATCCCTGCCATTACTCTTACACTAAATAATTTCCACCCACTTTATTTTTTAATAGAATTTCACATTCTCTGTCTCGTCGGGCAAAAGGGTTTTTGACTTTTACTTCAAAGTTTACCTTGAAGAAACTTCTTGCACAATTACAGAAAAGAAGAAACGTAACAGGCGAGTTTTGCTTGTTAGGTAAATAAAACCGAAAAGACACCATTTATTTACCTTTGCTTTGAGTGAAATAGGCAGGAAACTGTTGGTTATCTTCCACGTTCTTTCTTGAATTCCAGGTTATATAGTCCTAGGATGCACCCCACACCAACCAACAATCAGAATATCTCCACGCTACCTTCCCTCCTTACTTACGTTCTCTTAGCAGTATATTATGGACAGCACAAAGAATATTGATTGCATTTCCCCCAGTGAGCTGCTCTTTTTTTCAGTAATAATCATCTATTTCATCGTCACCATCTTAGAAGATATTTGCCCATGTTCTTGTTGTTCCCCCCATTCATTCTTTGACAAATTGGCTTGCTTCTTTAAGTCTTGTACTGCTGACTTTTCAATCAACAATGCGATAGAAAGACAAGTTGTGGGTGGCAAAGATTCGGCTCAAAATGCTATCTCTTTCAACAGTGGAGATGGTGAGGAACTTAGTATAGGAGAAGTAAAGGAAGTGATGGGAAACTTGGGAACTGATTATGATCCTTCTGGTGAGAAGCTGCCCGAGAAAATTAACTCCAATGGTATTAATAATATGCTTGAAGACAAAGATCCAAGCATAGAGGAAGTACATGACGCTTTCCGTGTGTTTGATGAGAATGATGACGGGTTCATTAACACAGAGGAGTTGAGGAAAGTGCTTTGCAAACTGAGTTACAAGGAAATAACAGAAGCAGATTGCAGAAGGATCATTGAAACCTACGATGAAAATGGAGATGAACTCATAGACTTCAACGAATTTGTGAGAGTTATGTCCATCAGTCTTAGCAATTGAAGGGTAATCCCCCAAATGATCACTCTGTTGCTGGGTTTGTTTTGTTTTTACCCATCTATTTTATTTCAGTCGTCCTCCATATAAACATTTTTTTTTGTCCTAGGACCCTGAGGTAGATTGCATATTAATTGGATGACAATCACCTGCATGCCCACAGCCCACCCCCTGTTCTTCAATTCATTTCGCTAAGTCGAGCTAGCCTTGCCTTTCTGCATGTTCAGCTCCAACTATAAGAATTTGCCATCCTCAATGTCTAAACGTGTAATTTAGACCATGAGATGGTTCACATGTACTTAATTTTAAGAAGGAAAAAAAAAAAAACTACATCAAATAATAAAGGAGTTCGGCGTATCTCCCATTTACTAGCTAAGATGAAAGATGTATGTATTTGTATTTATGGTTTTCATTGTAAATAAATATCTGCTGTTGAAAAGAATAGCATCGTTGTCCAGAAGTATTCTGCAAGAGATCCCAAAGCTACCATCTCCTAACCACAGGATCCCAAATTCAACACTTTCATACCTAAGCTAAACACTCTAACAATGGAAGGCATTAATTTTTTCTTCTCTCATTCTAATGCACAGATATAGAGCAAATGTTAAAATGTCAAAAAGGATCTTAATATTCATGTTGGTACAATCTTTAATATTTTAAAATGTTCAATTAATGTTTTTAACAAGAATACAAAGAAACAATAAATCCTTAAACAGAAAAATAATTAAGATGCCATATAACTGATTTCATATTATTAAAGACAATTTTAAAAATGTCAATTTGTTTATTTTTGTACGTATCAAATACATTTTAGTTTGAAAATGAAAATGTGATGATGGTTGTTATATTAACAAGTTCACTTCATGACAACAATTCAGCTGAAATATTACTTGTGTACTTACAGAGTTTCAGGTGAAGATTGTAGGAATGATCATTAAACTTGAGTTCATCGAAGAGATAATTGATAAAAGAGTTTAATCAAAACCAAATACAAAAAAGCAAGTAAAAAAATCAATAACCAGTCATGATTTATTTTTTGGATCCATGAATATAGCATTTATTATTAATTGAAATTGATTTAATAATAAATGAGAGAATCTATAGTTACAACTTGTATTGAAACAAGCACAGTAAAAATGCTAAGTGAAACGTTTATAAGTCAATTAATTGAAACTCAATCAAAAGAGTTTTTTTTTTTTTTTTGTCAGAATCAAAAGAGTTGGTAAGTCCTTAAAAACAATCCAAACTTTCTCACATTTGTTACAAATTCAGGCAACATAGAGGAAAGTCTTGTTCCCACCACGTAAGGCTTATAAAATTCAAAGCTTATCCTTTTTACTTGATGGAGACGCTTTCGTATGAAGTTTATGCTCGAAAATGGTGTCGACACGCCCATTCAATTTGAACCGTCTGAACAAGCTTCAGAATCGACCAATGCAACGCAATAAAAACAAACTAAACAACGGCGGTAGTTTGTTTTATTTTATTTTATTTTTTGTTTTATTTTTAAATTAAGTAAAAATTTTGCGTATTTGATTTTTAATTTCTGATTTTCAAAATTATAAAATTATAAAACTAGTTTTTGTTTCTTGTTTTCGTTTTTCATAATATGATTTACTATCATTTAAATATATATTAATTAATTATTTATTTTAATAAAATTATAAATAATTTATTTCAACATTGTATTTATATATTTAATAAATTTAAATTTATTAACGATAAAATTATGAATAATTTAATTTTATTTAATTTTAATAATTAAATTATATATAATTAAATTTAAAATATTTAAATAAAATTTAATTTAATAATTAAAATATATTTCAAATAAATATTAATTTATAAATTTTATTTTATTAAAATAACATCAATTTTAATATTTTGTTAATAAATATTATATAAAAATTTAAATAAATTTATTTAATTAAAAATAATTTACCTTTAAATTTTATCTAAAATGTAATTATTATTAATAATAAAATATATCTATATTAACATTAACAATTAAACAGGTTTTATTTTTATTTGAAAAAATAAAAAATAAAAATAAAAACTAAAAATTATGACAAAAATATAGAAGTCAAACCAAACGTTATCAGAAGATTTCGCCTTCCCTCTTATTAAAATTCGGTGTCGCATGTTGACTTCCGCCAAAATTACAAAATGTAGCTGCTAAGTGGGACATGTTGAGGGTTGTGACGGGTTCATTCTGGATGGTGCTGTCCGATCCAATATGATTGTGGTTACCCTGAACTTGTAGGAAAATAACCTCATACATCAGAATGACATGAGAGGAAACATTCCTTCAGCAAGTTGGAGGGTCAGTGGATCCGATTCTTCCAGCAGTCTTCCCGTAACATTATAAAGAAAATCTGATTACCGACAGAAAGAAACAACAATCATGAAACCTGAAGGAAAGCTCAAACCACCAACCTGAAAATTGGGAATTGAGTTAAGCCATATAGCAAAGAGACAGAGATAACACCATACATAAAAGGTTATTAGATGGCTATGTAACCAATCCCTTACTTTAGTTACCATTAATATAACTCTCCAGAGAATCCGCGACTACAGTTAGCTAAACTTGAGTACCCCCTCTTCTTGCTTCATGAGTGTCACATGTAATTGAGCAGCGAAATACACGAGTACACACTTCTCGCTTAAGATTCTGAGTTCCAGTGGAAGACAAAGGAGAGAACAATTGCGATGCAAAAGTGCACACAAAGGACAAAGAACAACAGACAGGGACGAGTATACATTCTAGACTGTGTCGCTATAGCTAGTGCAATTGTACTTATCAAGGTTACTGACGAGTTATTGTTGAAATGGATTCCCTTGAAGTCATTAACATCCTCTTTTCTTCTAGGGTGGTTGTAGCTGATGATTCTTTGTTAGTAACAGGTACACGACGACTTTTGCAACGAAACTGGGACGTCCATCTCTAGCATGTGTATCGAGAAGAAAATGAGTGTGCCGACCGGATGGCTTCTCTAACAGTAGCGTTCCCCCAGGTTTGCATATTCTGCAGGAACCCCTGGTGATCATACAGGAGCAACTTCGACGGGACCAGCATGGCGCCTTATACCAAAGAGGCCTACACTAATTAGGGGCTGTTTGTTTGTGTCGATCTTTTTAGTTTCCCATTGTAGCCAAAAACAAAACAAAAACACTAAAACATATATTAAACGCTAAAGAAATGTTCCACTTTCTACATATCTGAAACAATGGTATAGGTTTTATTTTCTACACATCAGGAACTATGGTATCTAATCGATCAGGGTATAATCATGAAAGATATATTAATGCTATGAAAGGAGTTTACCTGATAGTTCAACTAAAAGCACACAACATGCTGTGGAGAAGATAATGAGTTGCTAATTTAAAAACTTATAGTTTACTTTAAAAATTTGGAGAAAAAGGCTAAGTGATCAGATTACTCAGTTCATCCCATGGAAGTCCATACACCACAATCATAATGGTGCAGCCACCCAAATATATGGCCCTTGCAGAATGTAAATCTAGGCAGTTTAGCATGGTACAGGGGTTGAAAAGATCTTACGGTACAGAACTGTTGGCACACACTTGATCATCGGAGATTGTAGTACAAGTGTAGAAATTGAAATATGGTCATATAAACCGTATCAAAAAAGGCTCAATTTCTGAACTCCTGAGACTACAATATTGATCACCCTTTATCGGACAAATAAAGAAATCATATTTCCAGACAATTCCAATTTGTAGATTCGAAAAACTCTATTTTCTTACTAAATTACTACAAGGTTGCGGAAATTCGAAAATCAAATTCAATTCCAAGAACCAAATGGAGTTTAAAGGAAAACCTAAGTATACATTCGAATGAACGTAGTAATGAAAGGGTGAGGGAACTGAGTCTTGTAAAAACAAACCTGTATCTGTAAGGACAGAGAAAGCAATGCAATTCCAATCTCTCGATTAGCATTTCGAAAAGGAAGAGGATTTCCAAAACATCTCTCCGATAAATACACTGTTCATTCCCTTCCTAAAATGAGTTCTATAAAAATTAAAAGAAGAAGAAGAAGAAGCCATTTTAGGAAGAGGAATGAACAACGTCCTCCGAGAGAGAGAGAAACGGGACAAATACCAAACTAGGTTTTCAATGCCAATTGAATAGCATCTTAAATAGGCATCCACTTTTACCCCGAAGCGACGTCGCTGGAATATATATCGTTACCAATGTGGTAAGCTCTATGAATCATTATTTCAAATTTGTTCCTTCGGGAAGATACTGGACATATGTAAATAAAAATTTACCAGGAGGAGTAACATGGCAACCAAAAAGCCGTAGGCTTTGGGAGGTAGTGGCGTGGCTTTGGGAGGTAGTGGCTACGGCTTTGGGAGGTAGTGGCGTGGCAGCCTGAATCGTGTTTTGTTTTATTTGAAGTGTTATGAGTTTAAGCTTGAACGTGGGAACTAAAAAGAGAGAGGTCACTACTATTACTACTCACTAATTGCGACGTAGACGAGGGATGCGAGAAGTATCGACGAAGACCTTAAAAGTAAACGAGCTTCGATATGCATAGACACGCGTAGGCTTGTATTGGTAAAAATCTTCGACGAGATGTGAGATTCAGATGTGAGGGCGCACGGAGATGGAAAACTAAGTCATACGAGATCTAAGGGTGCGCGAGAATGCGCAAAGCTATGTGAGAGATATCGCGAGGATGCGAGAAGACATGCGAGCACGACAAGACGCATAAACACTTAACTTCGGCGAGGTAGGTCGGAGGTATATAATATGCACGAGATTTTATACTAACTCAGATTGTGACTTGTGGCTTAGTCATGGAGCGACGAGACTGCACCATGAGTGATCTTGACCATGGAAGATGGATTTATCTATGAATATGCATTGATGGACTTATGTGCGAATAGTTCGTGGTGAAAAACTAAGGCAAATGTAGACGAGTGGGATCGGACTTGATGTAAATTTTGGTAGAGTCTCGAACCTTATGGAGATTGACTCGACTCAGGCTAAGGACTTGACGGATTAAGGACTTGGCTATGCTTAGTTGGATGGACCACGACTAACGGATTTGTTGTGGGAAGCATTAGATCAGGTCAGTCTGCTAGTAGGCTTCGCGAGATTACACTGCATCATCAGCAGATAGAGATCACGAGGAGATCCTAGATAATGTGGCGACGACTGGGAGCTAGAGTTGCAGTGAAACTCAACATCTGAAGATAGTGGATATCTTCGCGGATAAAGATGTTAGTGTTTTAGATAAATGTAAACTCTATCTTTATGCTATCTTGTTAGATTATGTTTTATCAATCAGAGACCTATTTAGGCGAGGGTGTCGTCTAATTTGTCCAAGTGATGTAATCTGATAGGGATAGACGTGATCTTAGCACAATATTAGGTAGTTCAGATTTAGTGAGAATTTGAATGTAACTTGGACTCCAAGTTAGGATGCTTATATATAACTCATTCAGGTTTTGTTCTTCTTATAAAATCAGAGAGAGCATTCTTTATATTTTTTTGAGGGAAAATATATAAAGTTGGTTTTTATCGTATCTTTATGTTTCCTTGTTGCCTTTATTCCTATTGCTTTCATAGCATTGTTTCTTCGAGTGTGTGCGAGGTAAACACTTCGAGGGTCGTTGAATGTTGAGTCTTGCTTAAGCGGATCTAAGTGAGACTGCCGTACAAAGGGTGTTGATGATCAGCTTCGGTGAAAGTTCGAGTCACAAAGGTGACCTTTATATCAATTACCCTCCATTTTCCTCTTGCTACAGATATCCTTTTTTTCTCTTGTTTTTTTTTTCTCTCTTTTCACCATCTTTTTTCCTATAAGCATGTTCTTTCCTCGCTGAATTTCAGACTTTCTAGAGGTAGTTTATTAGACCCCATTTTTGAAGTCCAACTCTTGTGGAATATCACAAGACTTATTTCCAATTAAAAACATCTGAACTATTATCGATTCATCTTCATGCTTCGATACCATAACATGTGGACCTTGTTTCTGGAGTCCTACTCTTAAGTCATGAAACCATAAATATTAGGTCCTCGGTCTAGAAGTTCGCCGAGGCAAACTTCATGTTTCGTCACGGCGAACAAACGAGCACTTCTATGGAAACCTTTCAGAAAAGTTTGTCGCGACGAAGGTCCAAAATTTTCCCTCCTGCTCCTCTCGGGATAAATAAGTAGCGGAGAGAAAGTTAACTTTCGTCATGACGAATCTACAACGATATTTTCGCCACGACGAAACCCCCTGGAATCACAACCGCTTAACCTAAAATTCCATCTTTCCTAACCTTTCTTTCAATTTACTTTGTCCCAAAATCACTCCCTCAAATGCATAATCATTTCATAATAATTCAATATTATCTCGTCATACTCTCCAATCTCTTTTCATTTAATTTATTTCTTACAACCAATTCTCATCCTTCACAAAAATCCTATATCTCTTTGCTATAACATGTCTCTCTTATATATATGTAACAACAGTTCATAATCAAAATAATCATCTTAAATTGATAACTCCCTCAAGTATATCAATTTTCAACTCAACATCATCTATACATAATTCATAATTCATTAGCATCAAAGAATAGAGTTTTACAAGCTCTAATAGCATTCCAAGCCACAATACATCCATGTCTCACAATTTCAAAATACAAAAATTACATGAACTAATAATCCTTGAAATGCGACTAAAGCGTTGTATTTACAAAATCTAGCTTAAAAATACAAAACATGTAGGACTAGAAGCGATGCCTTGACTCTTGATCACTCGATCTCATTTTCTTCACTTGAAGATAGGACGGAAGTGGGTGAGTTTAAAAGATCGTGGGTAACAAGTTTATAATGAAGAATAAGCAAAAATCATTGAAATGTTTATTTATTATCAATTTCATATTGAATGCATAAAACTCATAGTTTTCAAATTCTCAACCAAAATTCATAATTTTAACTCAAAAATTCATAGTTAAAGAAATATCATCACATAAACATAACATATACATGTAACCATCAAAGCATAACACTCAATTATGCAACATTCTTGACAATTCAAAGATGCAATGCACAAACAAATGGCTTGAGGGTTCCATAGAAATAGATTGGTGAAATTGAAGTTTTACACCATGAACAGAATGAGTTCATTTCGGAGCTCATATGTCACAAGCGGGCAGCTGGGAGAAGGCTCTTGTCAACGTGCATGTGACAAACAGAATGATTCCACTCTTGCCCAATCACAATCAAATTTCAATGCCTAACTCAATCATTCACATATTCACATTCTCATATTTTTTCTTCTTTTTCGAATATACAAAATGCCATGACATTTTTCAAGGCATAACATAAAATGTTTCAATGCATTTCCATCTTTATTTCGAAATTCATCAACAAAATTCATATATCGAACATATAAAGATTCCTCAAATCATTTAAAAGCAATAGATGCAACAATTATGAAGTAATTTGAAATCATTTTACTCTTTTAATTTAATAGAAAACATTTAAGGCTCATTACTTCTATTATAAACATGAAACCCACTTTGATTTCCTTACTTAAAGACTTGTTCAGAGGTGCCTCACCCTTTGCTCCTCTTGCCTTCCTTGAGTCCCTTTATCAATGACAAACATTCCCATTCAATACGAATACAATTGGAGGACCCATATATATTATATTCGCTAAGATAAATTCTAATCACTCAAACTCTTCTAAAAGTTCCAACCTTTGGGTCAATTTTTCGTGATAATTCTGATCAAGTAAATGACAAAATTTGATAACATTTCCTTTTAGAAAATTGTTCCTCATTGTCTTATGTTTCTAATGACACCAAAATAATTCAATTTGGCTCAGTACTCTAAAAGTTATGGCCCAATCATTTTCAGGTTGTTCTTATACTAAAATAACATTCCATACTCCAATTCCATCAAAAATTTTAAATCCTTATAGACTAAATTTGAACTCAATTCCTCATTAAATTTGTAACCCTATGTCTATAGTTTACACGAAATCAAAAATCACTCCATTTGGATAACTACACAAAAAGTTATGCCTAAAATACCAAAGCACGTTATGTGTTGGAAAGTTGGTCGCGGCGAACTTTTACAGAAACGTACTCCAGGAACAATTTTTGCTACATTTTCCAACTTTTTGCTTCCCACATTTCACATATAACCCATCTAAGCACTAAACCATCACTTCTACTCATTTTCAACTTCATTTCAACATAATATCATTGACAAATACATCTAAATCTATCTTTGATCATTAACTCCAAAAACTAAACATATACATTTACCCATTCTCAACAACTTCCCACACATATTCATCTCTTAACTAACATCAAAACATGTTTCATTCATCTAATCAAGAAGAACAATGCTTATACTTACTTGTTGAAGCTCCAAATTCTTCAAACTCTTCAAGAATCTCCAAATCCTAGCCTTTCTCTTCTTTTTCTCTTCTTTTCTTCTCTTCTTCTCTTCACCTACGATTTCTTCTTCTTAAAAATACAAGACAATAACTTCTTCTTCTTTTAATAGTCTTAATGAGTGTGCAATGTCCATTTTGCCCCTGCCTTTAAGCCTTATGTCTTATACCCTTACGTGAACTTCCAACAATGCCCTTCATACATTCTTATAACATTAATACTTCAATTCAATTAATTTATGTCATAAAACCTTACCAACATTGACATAATAATTAACTCCACAAAATAATCCCTGAAGGACCTTATAATTTATTAAAATCATACTTGATCTTTAAGAAAAAATTTAGGGGGCCAACATTTCTTCCCCTCTTAAAAAGAATTTCGTCCTTGAAATTCTTATCTGACTGATCGAGAAGATAGGATGCTCCTTCATTTCCCATTTAGCTCCATCACTAAGATAATTTCTTCTAAATGATCATAGTCGATAGACTTACCAAGTCTTTCTATCCCTTATTTGGTCATTCACTTTCTTAACTAGTTCCTCATTAGGTTTCAGCTTACTTACAAATTTCACTTCTTGTGCTGACATTTGATCTATGTCAAATTATATCAATATTTCTTAACATACTTACAATAACACATCTTTGTTGGTAACACTAACTCATAAGTCAATGGTCCAGTTCTTAGTAACTTTATATGGACCAATACAATTCAAGCTTAGTTGAGTCCTTATCCTAACCTGAGCTCATCTTGTACTCACCGTAAGCATGCCTTGGGAAGGTGATACTCTCATAAACATTTTATCTTTTTCTTCATATTTCACATCTCTTAGTATCAGTACATTTAACTCTTATGTCTATCTTTACTATATTTCATACCTTTGGCGTGGATCCACCTAATGCATTCATCTTTCTTGAATCACTTGATTTCTAATACTAATCGATTTCACTTATCAATAACCTCTTCAATCAATTTTGGCCTTCAACCATTTTTAGGCCTTAATCATCACAATACAAAAGCGAACAACTCTTTTTGTCATCTAACTCCTCATTTAGTATTCTAATGAAATCACTATAATAATGATAGTTATGCTTAAAGTCAATCAAAGATGCACATTGATCTCATATTCCTATGAACTCTAAAAAATATAAGCCTTAAGCATATCTCTGACAGTTAAGACCGTCGACAATTTTTAAACATTCAGCCACTTGATTCTACATTCTTAGCTGCCAAATGATGTTTCGGCATATTCCTACTAGGATGAATATCATAAGTTACCATTTATACTTTCTAACAATCTCTTTGCTCTATCATCTTTATCAATTACACATACTTCTTATTTCAATCACAAGGTATCATTCTTCCTATTCGAACTCAAAATTCGTATTCATTTTTTGATTTCTTAGTAAGATTCACAATTTCTGAATCCTCAATTTGGGCTTTGTTCATGTGAAACTGATCTTAAATTTTCAGTGACAAATCAATTTGCCCAAAATTTAACTCCATTATGTAATCTTTATTGTACTAGATTTGATAACCTCAATATCCAAATTTGTGATACACTGCCATTGAATTCTGTATTCGATGCATCCGATTATAACACTAGTTTTACCAATATAGTACTCACTTGTACAATCATAATCCTTTGAATAACTCTATCTATTATCTCAGTCTCGTATTCAATTCTTTCAACTTAGTATTTACCTCAAAATTACATGATCTGCATATTTCAAAATGTTTATGTACTTATAATGTCTCCAACTTTCAAGCAATCACTATCATAGCAAGTTTTAATTCATGTATCAAATAATCAACCCATGAGGTTTTAATTGTCTCCATGCATATCAATTCACTTCATTTTGCTACGTTGGATCTTATCCTGATCTCTTATACAAACATCGTTGTATACTACAAAATCTGAAAATTCAAACGATATAATTAATATCGGTGTTATAATTCCTAAAAAATTTTCTTTACTTTCGTCACTCATACGATTTACTCATTTTGCCTCAAGTATTCAGACTATTCTTCTTAACCCTTCGAATACACTTAACATATCATCAAACTTTGCTTGGATCACTTTAATCTTCAATACCATAGTATTGTCAAGGCATTTGTTAACTCGAACAAATATTATCGAACTCCATATGCCCTGGATTAGTTCTCATAATTCCTCAAATAATTGATTCCTCAATGAGGTAATATTATCTGTTGTTGTTTTCAATTTCCCAATTGTCTTACCTTTCTTGACGAATTTTCTCCATTCTTTAAATTTCCTCATATTTCACATTGACGTATTCTAATGTCTACTCATTCATACTTGTTTCTCCACACACTTTAATTTATTTGCAATCTTAACTTCCTGTGCTTGTAACACCTTCATCAGGTCAAATTTGTATCTCCCGAACATATTTACTCAGAACATAACGTGAACCTATATACTCCTCATATTGGCAATCAATGTCTCCTCAAATTCAGGAATCCACTCTCATAGTTGGATACTTTACATCGAACAAAACACATACTTTTTCAATAGCATATTTTACCTCTTTTGCTTGAGTCTCCGTTAGGGATAGGACTCCAATACTCATTTTCGAATCATTACATATTCATTTCTGACTTGTTCTTTCATTGATCATCCTTAATGTAAACTGTCTGACCTGCTTAACCTAATTTAATGAAATTCTTCTTCGAAAGAAGATTTCTTGCTATTATCATCTATACTATTCGTGCAATCTTTATCAATCAATTGTTATCATCATTGCATTATCAACCATTCTCAATACCTCAAGAAGACCAATTTCTATCATTCTTACAAGGTCATAATGTTCTATTTACCAAAACTCAATGAAGTAATAAACATAATTACTATCGCATATGCATAGGTGTGCATCATCAAAGTCATGTCATTCTGTCCACATATTTATTCCTACAAATTACCAATTTATATCTTACACAAATGATACTTTCTTATAACATTAATACTTCAATTTAATTAATTTATGTCATAAAATCTTACCAACATTGACATAATAATTAACTTCACAAAATAATCCCTTAAGGACCTCATAATTTATTCAAATCATACTTAATCCTCAAGAAAAAATTTAGGGGGACAACATAGTTTCTTTTCACGTTAAAAAAATGATGGCTTCTGTATTTTGTCGATGATATTGGAACACTCAGTTTGGAGTGTTTTTGGTGTCCTTTTTGGATTCTTCTTTGTTTCTTGACAAAGATGAATAAGACAAAATGGTCTATATATGTTTTGAGTAAACTTGTAGTGCATGTTTGGTGATCTCTTAACTGCTTTTCTTTATCCGATTGTGTTCCATATGTCTAATAATTTGTTTTGTTCATTGCCCAAAATGAAGGAATATTAACATGATGTTTCTGCCTTCAGGAGCTAGTGGCCTTTTATGTGCCTATTGATTGTTTCAAGAGATTTGGGTTCGAAACGTGGGTAAAAACCTTATCTTTTTCCTAGCTTTTGTGCTTGTGATGATAGCTAATCACTGGAGAGCTAAATTTACTCACAAATAAAGTGAGTAAATGAATGAGAAGAAGGGTCTCTGCAAACGAAATTTTGGGGAAATGATTTGATCAATTGATAGGTCATGTAGTCTAAAGAGATTTCGGTTTGCATATTGACTACAGGATGGGAATAGTTAAGTTAAAGATAAAGAGATTAGAGAGCTCTAGCAATCAGCAAATAACATATTCAAAATGAAGGAGTGGAATCTTGAAGAAAGGTAAGGAACTTTCCATATTATGTGACATAGATATAATCCTTCTCATGTTTTCTCCAACTGAAATGCCTACATTATTCCATAGAGACTGAGGTAATTGCATGATAGCACTCACTTCCTGTTTTGTCATTTGAACTCACTGCTGGTGGTTCATTAACTCATTATTGGCCCCATTTTGGTTGTGTAAACCATTCCACATTTTTCTTGTTGATTGTTAAGAAGGAGGTGAACTAATTGGTTAATTTAGTTGATGTTTGTAGGGCTATCTGTTGATTGCTGGTATGAACAAACATACTCTAATACATTACCTCTTTTGTGTTTGGAAGAAGTAATATATGGATATTCTAATGCTCCCAGGCCTTGAAGAGTACGTATTTCTACATTTTCTGCCAAGATAGCCCGTATGTCATTATCCACATTGACTGTATATCGGAAGTTGATACTATTTCTGCCAAGAGATGCTATAAAAACTTATGCAATTTCTGATTCTAAAATTATAAACAAGCTTGGTTGGTAATGCAAATATGGTATTGGAATCCTTTTAATTTATGACTAACTTTTGATGGAATTTTTCAGATCATTGTAGATAATTAGGAATTGACTTTCTTGTTTTGTTGGCCTTATTAGAGAAGCATCTATCATTACCTATGGTGGCTGCGTTGAAATATTTATTTTGCCTTTTATTGGGCTAGCTATTGTGTTCCATAAAGCATTAAATTACTTGGGATTTTTGCATGTTACAATGAAGTTTTAAATATTTCTATTCATCATTTTTGCATAAAAAGTAGATTCAAATCGAATTTTAATGAATTTCAAAGCAAAACATGCAGATGGCCATGACTAATTGCAGATTAACAAAAGAAGGAAAAAAGACCTACTACTGAAGGCAATTTTGACAATGTTTCACTATCGCCAAGATTGTTAAACATCCATCTTTAATTCTTTATCAGGCATGTAGGCTTTTTAAGTTCACTATATGCCTTTATATTGTAATTTTTCAGCAATATTGGAGGAGTTATTGCAATATTTACTCAATTAACCCCACAAGAAAAGAGCAAAAAGGTGTAAAGAAATTTGAACCTTCGCAATTTGATGTTTGGTTGAACTTGATGAGACTATATTTATCTGATTTCTGTTTAATTTTGAACAGGAAGCCGGAGAGCCTTGAAGTAAGACCAAATGCCACCATCTTTGAGACTCTTTGCTTTTCCTTTATTTTTCCTTTGTTTTATAGGTTTTATTGCGATAATATCCAATGCATTCAATCAATTACATATTCTTTTCGATAATATAAACCTTGAAGAAAACCTTTAAGAAGTTGGACCATAATGTAAATATACAAGACTTTTTGGGTACAAGGTATTCAATTATTTTTGGTCTTACTTTGAATATGGTTATAAAAGGTCCTCAAATTTACACCCTTGTTTTTTTCTTTACAGTTCTCAAACAGTTGAGGTAAACATGTCAGCAAACATTCTATGTTTTCATGAAAATTTTTAGATCTTTAGATGTTGGGCCCCGAAATTTTTTTAATTATTTATTAAGCATGATTTGAATAAATTTTGTGATCTTGCTAGATAAACCTTTTTATTTGGAGTTAATTATTATGCCAAAGCTAGAATTAAATTAGTGTATGATTAAGGTATTAGATTATGGCCTAAAGTAAGTAGTAGTTGGATTAAATGAATGAAGAGGTATAATTGGAAGATCACTTAAGCCTAAAGGTTATAAGGCTTATATGGGAGGGAAAAAAGGGACATTTGATGATTATTATAGTGTAGAATTAGAAGAAGAAAATTTTGGCTTGTTTGATAAGGGAAAGCATCGTGAGTGTGAGAAGAAAAGAAGAAGAGGAGAAAATCAAGCTAGGGTTGTGGAGATTTTAAAGAGTTTGAAGCTAAACATGTAAGTACAAGCATTCTTCTTTCCTTGATTTGTTGGATTAACCATGTTTAATGATAATTATAAGTGAAAATGAAGTTGAATGTGTGTAGGGAGTTGTTGATGAATGATGTATGAAAATGTTTTAATCTTTTAGAGTTAATGATCAAAGATAGATTATGATATATTTGTGGATAATTTTGGGTTGAAATGGAGTTGGAAATGAAGTAGAAGGGATGATTTAGGTTTAAGATAGATTATATGTGAAAGGTGGGAAGAAAAATCTGGAAAATGAAATGTTCTATGTTGCCTCTATTCGCCGCGGCCAACTCAGGGGTTCACCACTGTGAACTTGTAAGATTTCGGGCGAAGCGAACTTTCTAGCACCGAATATGCTTTGGTATTTTGAGCATAACTTTTTGTGTAGTTATTCGAATGAAGTGATTTTTAATTTGGAGTAAACTAGAGACATAGGACTACAAGTTGTCTGAAGAAATCAAGTTTCAATTAAGTCTTTAAGAACCTAAATGTTTGTATGGAAGTTAAGTATAGGATATTGTTTCAATATAAGGATAGTCCCCACATGTTTGGAGTATAACTTTTGGATTTCTGAACCAAATTGAATAATTTTGGTATTGTTAGAAACTTGAGATAATAAGGGACATTTTTTTAGAAGAAAGTATCATCAAATTTCTTCTTTTACCTGATCAAAATGATCATGAAAAATTGACCGGAAAGTATAGATTTTGAAAGGGTTATAGTTGAATTTTAGCATTTTGATTATTGAAGCCTTATGAATTTTCTTTAAATGTTGTTTGAATGAGAACTTGATTTGTTATAAGAAACCAAGCAAGCCCTATCTGAGAGCAAGAGGAAAGGCAATCTTAAACTTGGACTCCAAGCGAAATTAGGTGGGTAATATATTTTTAGTTATTGTGTGATTGGGCAAATTCTTGTCTATGTGTGTGTATGTGTAACTTTCTTAATAGTGAATTATGCAATTGTTGAAAATGCATTGTGATTTATGAGTTTTGAGCAAGTTATGCCATTGAAACATGTCATGACATTTTGCATGAATGAAAAGATAGAAAAGCATGAAATTATGAGCATATGATAAAACGATTATGTGCCTCTATTTGAGCAAGAGTGGAATCATTTTGTTCGTCACGTGTACGTTGACAAGAGCCTTCTCTCGGTTGCCCACTTGTGGCATATGAGCTCTGAAAATGGACTCATTCTGTTCATGGTGTAAACTTCAGTTTCTCCATTCTATTTCCATGGAACCCTCGAACTATTTGTTTGTGCATTGCATCTTTAAATTGTCAAGTACGATGTATTTGCTTAGTATTCATAATCATTAAAGCCTATGTTATGAATTATGTGATGACTTGCCTAATTATGAGTTTTAAGCTAATTTGAAAATGCTTGAAATTGTTAGATATATATATATATACATATGCTTGAATTTGTGGCAAATTATTGATGGCTATAAATATATTAGCTACTGAGCTATGTAGCTCACCCCACTTTTCCCTCCTCAAGTGCGGAACAAGACGACAGTTGATCCTTATAGGGCATCGAAAACTCCAAGATAGGGCATCGGAATATTATTACGTACCTCCTGCCATTGATGTTGAGAGATCTTGAAGAAATGTGATAGGGTTCTTCTAAGCTTTAACAAAATGCAAATGATGGTGTATGCAGTAGTTCTCTGTTAAGCCTAGGGACCCAATCCTTATATATGTCATGTTGTCTTCCATCAAAACAACCGAAAGGGCATGATTATTCAAGTGAAAGGGCATGACTCTTCTAAGAAACAGACACGACCCATAGAAAGAAAACTAACGGATAACAGTCTCCCACTTGGGTCGGAAATGTAATATAAAAGTCATAAAACCTCCACTTAATTAAAGAAACTAAATGCACGAATCATGGCGATAAGTCCTCTAAATGTGATTATTATCTTCCATGTATCACGATGCATCATTATTTCTTATAACAATGTAACTAAATGAATAAACCTTTATGTTTATTCTGGATCCATAATAGTTGTAATTCTCAAAAAATAAAATGTGTACACTAGAATGAGAAAAAAAACAACTAATTAATAAGAGTTTCATGAAAGTACATACATAAATCACATAATGGAACCAAGTCCCATTCTAGCAACATGATCCTTAAAGCTCTTTGGTGGCATGCCTTTTGTTAAAGGATCGACAATCATTAATTTAGTGCGAATGTGTTGAATGATCACTTTATTCTCGTTGACACGTTCCCGAATGGCCAAATGCTTAATGTCGATGTGGTCGATGTGTTTACTTCGACTACCACTCTTGTTGTTTTTGACCAAGAAAACTGCAGCTGAATTGTCACAGTACATTCTTAATAGCTTAGAAATCGAATCCACAATTCTAAGTCCAGATATAAAACTCTTCAACCATACACCATGTGATGTAGCCTCAAAACAAGAAACGAACTGAGCCTCCATGGTAGAAGTAACAGTCAAGGTTTGCTTTGAACTCCTCCAAGATATGGCTCCATTGGCAAACATAAATACATATCCAGATGTTGATTTTCGTGAATCAACACAACCAGCAAAGTCTGAATCTGAGTAGCCAACTACTTCGAGATTTCCAGTTCATCTATAAATAAGCATGCAATCTTTTGTTCCTTGAAGGTATCTCATCACCTTTTTGGCAGCTCTCCAGTGATCTATACCTGGGTTACTCTGATATCTTCCTAACATTCCAACAACAAATGCAATGTCAAGTCTTGTACAAACCTGAGCATACATTAGGCTCCCTACTGCAGAAGCATATGGAATATTTTTCATTTGTTCCCTTTCAAATTCATTTTTCGGGCACTGGTTGAAATTGAACATATCACCCTTCACAATGGGTGCTACACTTGGTGAACAATCTTTTATCCGAAATCTTTCTAAGACCTTATTGATATAGGTTTCTTGGGATAGACCTAAAATGTATTTAGATATGTCCCTATGGATCTTAATGCCAATGACATAAGATGCCTCACCTATATCTTTCATATCAAAATTCTTAGAAAGGAACTGTTTCACCTCATATAGCAAACCTTTGTCATTTGTGGCGAGTAAAATATCATCCACATATAGAACAAGGAAACAAATTTTACTCCCACTGACTTTTAGATATATGCATTGATCCATGATATTTTCTTCAAAACCATATGAAGAGATAATATCATGGAATTTCAAATACCATTGACGGGAGGCTTGTTTCAATCCATATATGGATTTCTTAAGCTTACACACCAAATGCTCAGCATCACTAGAAGAGAATCCTTCCGGTTGTTTCATATAAACTTCTTCCTCTAGGTCTCCATTTAGGAACGTTGTTTTCACATCCATTTGATGTAGTTCCAGATCAAAATGGGCAACCAATGCCATAATCACTCGTAAGGAATCCTTTTTAGATACAGGAGAAAAGGTCTCTGTATAATCGATTCCTTCTTGTTGAGTAAATCCTTTGGCAACAAGTCTAGCTTTATATCTTTCAATGTTGCCTAATGAGTCCTTTTTTGTTTTAAAGACCCATTTACATCCAATGGCCTTTGCACCATTAGGCAAATTGACAAGATCCCAGACGTTGTTAGATGCCATAAAATTCATCTCATCTACCATAGCATTGTACCACAATTGAGATTCATTGCAACTCATAGCTTTTGAAAACATTTCAGGGTCATTTTTGGCTCCAATGTTATAGTCAACTTCTTGTAAATACACAATGTAATCACTGGGTATTGCTGATTTCCTATCTCTAGTTGATCTTCTTAATATTGTATTAGCGCCCTCTTGAGGAGGAGCTTGTACAACTTGTTGCTCAACAACCTGTGGTGATTGCTGAACAATTGGATCTACTAGATTGTCATCAGCAGCTTGTGGAACTTCAATGATTGGTTGTTCACCTCCTATTTGACTTTAAGGGATGCTATGAACGACAACCAATCTAGTACTTAAAATAGGAGTTTGTATTTCACAATTATCCTTCTCAAGAACTAAGTCCCGAGATTGATCTCTCCCACTCATCAAGTCATTTTCAAGAAACTTTGCATTTCTTGATTCCACAAACCTAGTACTATGAGATGGACAATAAAATCTATATCCTTTGGACCTTTCAGCATATCCAATGAAATACCCACTTATAGTCCTTACATCCAGTTTCTTTTCTTGTGGATTAGAAACTCTTACTTCAGAAGGGCATCCCCAAACGCGTATATGTCGCAAACTCGGTTTCCAACCTTTCCATAACTCAAATGGTGTTTTAGAAACAGCTTTGGTTGGAACTCGATTTAATATATACACGGCCGTTTTAAGAGCTTCAATCCACAAGGATTTAGGAAGTTTAGAGCTACTAAGCATACTCCGCACCATGTCTAATAATGTTCGGTTTCTTCTTTCTGCTACACAATTTTGGTCCGGAGACCCAGGCATGGTATATTGAGCTATTATCCCATGCTCTTGAAGAAACTTCGCAAATGGACTAGGTGCTTGTCCATCCTCGGTGTATCTACCATAAAATTCTCCACCTCTATCTGATCTCACGATCTTTATTTGCTTACCACATTGTTTCTATACTTCTGTTTTAAATACCTTAAAGGCATCTAATACTTCGTTCTTGTTATGAAGCAAATAGAGATACATATATCGCGAGTAATCATCTATAAATGAGATGAAGTATTTCTGACCATACAAGTCCATTTCTGGACTATAAATGTCTGTATGTATGATCTCTAATATGTCTGAACTCCTCTTAGCACCTTTCTTTTTCATGTTGGTCTGCTTTCCCTTTATGCAGTCCACACAAACATCAAAATCAGTAAAATCTAGAGTATTAAGTACTCCTTCATTCACTAGTTTTTTTATTCTTTCAAGGGAAATATGTCCTAATCTTCGATGCCATAACATTGAGGATTGTTCATTCATAACACATCTTTTAATACCAGCATTGCTATGGACATGCATTGTATTATGAAAAACATTTTCTTGCAAATTAATTCGAAAAAGACCATCAATCATTGTACCATTTCCAACAAGATTAGATTTATGATACAAACCAAATGATGTATTTGAAAAGTTAAAAGAATATCCCATAGGTACAAGTCTTGAAACTGAAATTAAATTTCTTGAGAAACTTGGAATATAAAATGTTCTTTCTAAATTCAAAACAAAACCATAATTTAAAACTAATTTACATGTCCCAACAGCTTCCACATGTGAACGCATCTTGTTGCCTGAATAGATGCATTGTTCACTGTCCACTGGCTTCCTGTGGTTTAGAAAACTCTGCAAGGTATTGGAAATATGGATTGTAGAACCAGAATCAATCCACCAAGTATTATGACAAACATCAACCATATTAGATTCATAAAAAACAAGTGAGATTGAAATACCTTTCTTTATAAGCCAAGCCTTAAATTTGGCACAATCCTTCTTTATGTGCCCTTTTTTTTTTGCAGAAGCTACACTTGGGATTGAAATCCTTTTTGATTTCAGCTCGGACTGGTATTTTACCCTTTCCTTTTTGTTTGGCTTGCCCTCTATTCCTTCCTTCAGTTGCTATATGTGCACTTTCACTCAATTCCATTACTATCCTCCCTTCCTGTTGAACATACATGGTCAGAAGTTCATTGATAGACCATTTATCCTTATGTGTGTTGTAAGAGATTTTAAAGGGTCCATACTGTGGTGGAAGAGAATTAAGTATGTAATGCACAAGGAAAGACTCGGACATTTCAACCTCAAGAGACCTCAGTTGAGTCGCAATGTCCCTCATTCGCATGATGTGCTCACGCACACCTGTAACACTTGTTAGCTTCATTGATGATAACTTAGTCATTAAGGTGCTAGCTAGGGCCTTATCTGAAGACTCAAATTGTTCATCAATAGCCTTCAATAGGTCCCTAACATGATCACACTCTCCAATAGAACCACGAATACTAGGGTGAATTTTGGTCTTTATGTACATCATACTGAGGCGATTAGATCGCTCCCAACGCTCATAAAGAGCAATTTCAGCCTGAGTGCTAGTTTAGTTAGTACATGTGGTTCATCTTTTGGATAGCATAATCAATGTCCATACACCCTAATTGGAGGAGAATTCTCTTTCCATATTTTATAGTTATCACCATTTAAATTGAGAATATCACATTGAATATCAGAAAAATTCACAAGTTGAATAAGCGCACAAAATTCAAAATATAAACATGCTTATGTTACTAAATTTGTTGAAGCTAAAGAAACATGTATCATGTTTTACTAATGTTAAAACATGCAATCATATTTCATATATGAATCATATAACAATTAAAACCGCCTGGGCTAAGCTTCAATTAAAAATTCATATTTACTATTTATGATGAAACTATCAAATTATATTCTTTTTTCTTAATACCTATGGGTAAATTAAGAAAAGACAATTTTGCTATTCCATCCTAATTAATCACGTAAATATAATAAATCTTCTTGTGGGATAAAATTTATTATATTTAAATATGATTAATTACAATTGGTGTCATTTTACTAGATGTGATCTATAACACATAATATATATTTTTAATTAATCAAAGATGCGTGGCTAATCTTCAACTAATTAAAATTATATTAATCACATGACACCTCATTTTATGCAAAACTATGAATAATAAAGGTTTTACATAATCCTTTACAATTGATTAATCATAAATCAATATCATATATTTGCATAAATATAAATATATATACATGAATTTAAAATCAAACATAATTTAAATCATGTAATTTAATAAAATTGAGCTAATATATATATTTCATATATAAATGCAAAATAAATATGGACCATAATGTAAATACAGTATATTCTATACTGCCATTATATACTACATAAATTATTTCCAAGTATGACTTCATACAACAATAAAGACAAATGGTGGGACCCATGAGAAGCTTGTTGATTCACGAAAACAAGTGCTCTCCAGAATTCATTTGGGTCCAAATTTCATGTAACAACAAAAGCAAATGGTGGGCCCCGTGAAAGTTTTTAAAGTTACGAAAACTGTTGCTAGTGCTGTAAACTATAACTTGCAATACACGAAAACAAGATTCTGCAGCATTTACTTAAAACTATTCAACAATGGCCCACGCAATTTCTGCAATTATCTGGTTAATACGTAACCGAAGGTCCCGTGAAATAACAAAAAGATTTGCCCAGGATAAAGGCATGAAGCAATGAAAGCAAACACCAGTTAACGCTTATAACCGTGGGTCGGTAAAATAACAAAGGTTATGCTATTCGAAAACTGTGCAAACAGTGGCCCACACATTCTTTATTCAAAAGTTGTGCAAAAGACAAAGAATGAAAAACGCGAAAATCTTCATCTTCAACCTCTTGACGGGTCGACTTGACCCACATATAACCCATATAACAAAACTAACCATATCTTAGCTTCTTAAACTCCAATTTTAATGATTCAAAAGCCATTGTAAGCAGAATTATATTTCTCACAATACAGCGACTCCTCCAACGTCAATATATGCAACAGTCAAAACACCCAGTCACGCATATAATTACAAAATCAATTACATCAAGGTAGAGAAAAGTGTGCTCTGATACCAACTATTAGACATGATTATAATCTATATACATGTCTATTATAAAATAAATGTGGAATATTATTACGTACCTCCTGCCATTGATGTTGAGAGATCTTGAAGAAATGTGATAGGGTTCTTCTAAGCTTTAACAAAATGCAAATGATGGTGTATGCAGTAGTTCTCTGTTAAGCCTAGGGACCCAATCCTTATATATGCTATGTTGTCTTCCATCAAAACAACCGAAAGGGCATGATTATTCAATTGAAAGGGCATGACTCTTCTAAGAAACAGACACGACCCATAGAAAGAAAACTAACAGATAACAAGTTAGAGACTTCTGTACTAAGCTAGTGATTATTTTGGGTAGCTTTATAGGCACATCAATATTGAGCATTCTTATCTATTTTGTTTTAAGTCTTGATGTGTATAATGATATGTATTTGCTCAAACTTTTTGAGTTAGTTAAGAACCTCAATCTTATCATCAGGCTAAGTATAATAACCATTGCGTCCAAGCTATACAATAGGAGTTGGCCGCACTTGAATCCAATGACACTTGGATTTTGACTTCCTTACCAGTTGATAAGAAGGCCATTGGTTCCAGATAGGTTTATAAGGTGAAACTTAAGCCTGACGGGTCTGTCGATCGGTATAAGGCTAGATTAGTGGCTAAGGGTTATAATCAGATTGAGAGCAATGATTTTATTGAGAGTTTTTCTCTAGTTGCTAAAATAGTCACCGTGAGGGTAATGTTAGCTATTACAGCACAGTTTTCTTGGCCCATACATCATTTAGATGTTAATAATACTTTTTTACATGGCTTTATTGATGAGGAAGTATATATGTTGCCTCCGGATGGGTATACTAAGGCTGGTCCCCATGAACTTTGCAAGTTAAAACTTTCTTTATATGGTTTGAAGCAAGCCTCATGTCAATGGAATTGTGAGTTTACTAAGCATTTGCTTTCTTATGGTTTTATATAGTCCCCACACGATCATTGCTTATTTGTTAAATCCACTAGTTTTACTTTTGTTGCTCTTTTTATCTATGTGGATGATATTTTGCTGACTGATCTTTCTGAAGTTGTTTTGGGGGATGTTATGCATTTTCTGAATTCTATTTTTACTCTTAAAGATCTTGGTTCTGTTACGTATTTCCTGGGTTTGGAAATAGCTTAGTCTTCTATTGGTTTGTATGTGAATCAACGGAAGTATGTATTAGATCTGTTGATTGAGTCAGGGTTGGTTGGTGGAAAACCGATTTCTACACCCTTGCCTAAGGGTTTGAAACTAACAGCTGAATCTAGGTCTTTGTTGGAGGATTGTGGGCGGTATCGTAGGTTGATTGGTAGGCTTTTGTATTTGGGTTTTACGAGGCCTGATATTACTTTTACTGTCCAATAGTTGAGTCAGTTTGTTACTGCTCCTTGTAAGGGTCATTGGGATGCTGCTCTTCATTTTTTGAAATATTTGAAGGGTTGTCCTTCTAAGGGGTTATTTTTTCTTGCATCTTCCAATTCTGCTGACTCTTCTCCTTGTTCTGTTGTTGCTTATTGTGATGTTGATTGGGGCTCATGTTTAACCACTCAGCAGTCTATTTATAGTTTGTGTGTGTTTTTGGGTTCTTCTTTAGTCTCTTGGAAGACTAAGAAATAACCACCGTCCTCGTTCTTCTACTGAAGTGGAGTATCGGAGTATGACTTTCACTGTGTGTGAATTGTTATGGCTTTCTTACCTATTACGTGATTTGCATATCTCTTTTATCTCTCCCATTCCTTTATGGTGTGATGATAAAATGCTTTTCATATTACTGCTAATTTGGTCTTTCATGAGCGCACCAAACATCTTGACATTGATTGTTAGGTGGTTCGTAATCAGTATAAATTAGGTTTTGTTGCTTCTGCTCATGTTTCTTCTGAGGCTCGTTGGCAGATTCTAAGTTAGGTTTGATTGATGTTCACCAAACTCTAATTTGAGGGGGATGTTAAGTCATATGTACCTGTTGTTGTTTTATTTAGTGTACACACTCTGTAGTTTTGTAAGTTTTGTACAGCAGCTAGTCTCAGTTTTAATGGTTTTTTGTATATAGTAAAATCTGACCATTTGTAAACACTTAACTCTAAATAATAAAGTAGTCAGTCTCAGTTTTATTGGTTTTTGTGTATAGTAAAATCTGACCATTTGTAAACACTTAACTCTAAATAATAAAGTAGTCAGTTCTTATTTACTTCGGTTTTCTCTCGAAGCTTCGGACGAATAGGCGAAGTTGTAAATATGATTCCTAAGTGTTGTTTTACTTGTATTAGGAATGGGAATTGAATATACCATAATCGTCATGTGGTGTAACATATTAAGTAGAAGCTAAAGCAGTTTGACGTTAGTTTCAATTTTTTGTAATTTTGGTCCAGAAGCTTGTTGTGATGTTGGATTAAGAATTATATTGTTATCCTAAAGCCATCTTACTTCTTCTGCTGTACATTATTGAAGTTTGATGAGTTTACATTGATGCAAATCTTACTCGAATACCATGCCATCATCGTTACAAAAAGATAGAAACATCTACAATTGAATTGCTTAACCCTTAAATGTTTGAATAATAGTGTTGTGCCATGGGTCAGACAGGTGCAGCAACAGGTTGTCGAAGGGTCCTTTTCCGGTCACATTGTGTTGTACAATAAACCCCAGAAATGCCAACATAGCCAATCTCCCTGCAGACGCAAATTGACACGTTAATCCCACTCTACAAAAGGGTTTCTACAACAAAAATTGACGAGGTTCTATGTTAATTACCATTGGCAATCTCCTTCTCTTTGGCCTCAAGAGTTGGTGCAAAGTTCAGCGGGTTGAAAATGCCACCAGGGTACCCAACTTCATTTGGAGGCAAGCTGTACTGCTTGAAGATGGGATCTTGGTTCACACTTCCAGGGTACTTTATGTCTTGCCACCTTCTGATCTCCACGTAATGGAACAAGATGAACTCAATCACGAAAAGGGTTGATGATGAAGCGAAGTACTCTGCTTTGCCAGCATCATACCATTGAGGAACATTGATGATTCCAATCTTGGTGAAAACCTCTGGCAATAACATTCCGACAACACCCAACATAGCCCATCTACCATTCACAAGCTCAGCCTGAACATACCATCTCAAGTTCTCAGGGTCCTCAGCGAGACCTAGAGGGTCGAAACCGTTGTCTCCTGGGAGACTGTACACATGAAGAACGTTCATGTTAATGACTAAAGCAAATTTCTGGTCTTGTGCCTAACAGCTAGCTATAAGAACCATATAAGCTTCAAATATATAGTGTACGCTCTGTTGAACAGGATTGACACTTTCCCTTAATTAAGATCAAGTAGAGTGTGAGTTTATTCACCTGCCATTGAGATAAGCTGGAGAGGGCAATCCTGGCAACCACTCGCCTTTCTTCGCCTCAACTTTGAAAGAAACAGAAGATGAACTTGGCATTGATTTAATGGCTAACTCTCGGTTAAGTTTACTTGGAGAACCACTAAGAAATCTTGTCTTGGACGCACATGGCCGGAAAACGGCAGCAGACGCTTGTGTTGTGACTGTGGCCATGCTTTTCTTCACCTGAACTCCAGCACCGTCTAATGGGGTATCTAGAAACGAATTGGCGATGGTGTTGAAGAAGATAGTTTTTTATGATAACAATGAATCGTTTGCATGGATTTGTATTTCATATCAATGAATGTCTGTGGCTGTGATTCTCTGGTAAAAGTTGACCGTCTGTATTCTTGATTATGAGATTCAACGGCTGGCATGTGTTTGGTGCAGTGGATCGGCCAATGAGAGCACTTGGGGCTTATCTCTTTATCCACATGCCATATCCACTATAGCTATATCTTTGTTGCTGTTGGTCGAAAAATGATCCTCTGGGACCCTTGCTTTGCCACGTAAGTAGATAGGAAGATTTTTTTCACTTGATATGTTGGTTGGAAGACACTGCCACGTGGGATCTTCTCCATCCAACCGTGGCCTGACAAGTGGCTTTCCATATCTTAGCTAAAAAAATCCACGAACGGTTTTCTTATACAGTAACATTCATGCTTGATTCAGAAGAAAGAAGACAAGAAAAGAAGGCAGGTACTTCTCTTGCAAACAAAAATGACCACAAAAAAAGGAAAGGAAAGGAAACTGTGATTTATATAATTGTAATTCCAAATGATTATATGACTCTTTTGGAAGTAGAAGGTACTACAGAAAATTTAAGAGCAAAGTCTTAAAGATCCGGTTGATTAGAGACAATAAGAGATAAAAAAATGTTAACTAAGACTACCATAATGTGGTTGTTATTATATTAAACATCAAGTGGTACTATAAATAATGGGTTCTAATGAGAGATTATGTAATTTCTCTCTAGAAAATTTTTATGTTTGCACTCTTTTTCCTTCTTATTATGTACTTATTTATTACTTTTATTTACTTCATTCTTTTTACTAATGCTTCTTTTGTTTATCCTTTGTAAGTTGTCTTCATTTCTTAAATATGTGCTATCTCAACCAGCTAGATACTAGTTTTGCTTCTTCCAGGTAATAGGGTTTTCTAGCACTTTTAAACTATTTTAGTCATGTCCTTTCCTATCTTTTTTCTTTTTAAGTAATAATTTTTCGAGATAATTCTTTTCAAAAATTAAAACCTTACCTACCTTGGTAATGTCTGCCAATAACCTAGAAATTTACCTTCACATGTCATGGGAAATCTCTTCTCCACCTTTTCCTATTTGATAACCTCATACCACTGTGCTTTCTCCCTCCTCAACCTTATTACCAAAAACTTCACCAAAAAAGCCTTAAAAAATGCCCAATCGACTAATTTGAAAACAAGTAGTTGAAGAAGACAATGGACTCTCATTAGAGTATTATCCCCCAAGTAATATAGATGAAAAAAGAGTAGTTTCACCAAATATTAAAGTCCTAAAGGAATGGACCATAAGTTACAAATCAATATTTGTGGGTTTTTAATAGAAAACATATCCTTTTTCATCAATAAGCAACTGGGCACAGAGACAACAGAAAGGCGAGTGCCTAGCAAAGGTTCTCTTATTACCCCATTCTGTTCAAGTTCTCAACTGAAGTTAAAGCTGAAGGCGTTGTAGAGGCTGGACATGGCATTGCTAATCTCTTTATCTTTGTTCAGGTATGGAAAATGGGACTAAGTATGAAAAATCTAAGATATAAGAATGTTCTAGTGTTGGTTAATTTACATAATATACCTCTAACATACTGGTCAACTAGAGGATTAAGCATGTTTTCAAGCTTTATAGATAATCCCATATGTATAGATGAGACCAATGCTAAAAGAAAAAAGGGTTAGATATGCAAAAACGTGTGTGAGTATTAAGTCAGAGAAGGAATTACCTAAGCACATCCCTATTTTAAGGCTTGACGGGAATAAAACAATGTTTGAAGACATAATCTTGGTATCATATTAATAGAAACCATTGTTGAAGTAGTAGGGAAAACAATAAAGGCCAATATGTCCAAAATTTATTAGAGGTGATTTCATTGAATTAATGGGACTAGATGTTGATCATGGTGTGAATCAAGAATAAAAACTCAAGAAATGGAGAGAGCTAATGAAACTAAACAAGGAAGGAAGAAGGGAGAAGAACATTCAAAGGAAAAAGGAACAATAGTCACATAAATGAAGAATTCGAAAGCTTAAGAGGTAGTTGAGGATGCCTCTATAAGTATTATGAAGACAAGACAAGAAGAGTAAGCTAGTGCTAATGACTTTATAAAACAATCAAAGCCTATAATGTCTTCTATGAATGGTACATGATAGGTATCAAATGAGGATGATTTCAAGTATGACAATGGAAGCAACGTAGGGAGAAAAAAAAAGTTCCAAAGGATCTTTAACAAATAGTCCATCTCCATGTAAATAGTAGCTTGAAATTTAAGGGGCATTAATTGCCCAAAGAAATAGCAATTGCTAACAGATCTTGGAGTTGAAGTCAAACATGTTTTAATAGGTTTTTTGGAAACAAAGTTAAGTTAGAAGAATATGATTAAGCTGAAATGCTTAGGTAGTTAGTGGTCTTTCTTATCTAATCACCAGCATTATCATAATCTCATAATAATCCCAGCTTATGACACAAGAAGGGTGAGAGTAAATGGGCTAGAATTAAGTGATTAGTGTTATAAAAGATAGAAAATGGTGTGCCATTAATTGTTAATACACCATCTAATTGTTAATGCACTAAATGCACTACTTAAGTGCACCAAATGCACCACTTAATAGTTAGTGAACCACTTCTATTATCATAGTATTTTATATTTTATTAGAAATTTTGTACTATAAATAGAAGGGTTAACTTGATGTAAGATACACCATTTTTAGAAGAAGAACTCTCATCTCCCAAATATTCTTCAAGTTTAGTTTTGGTTTTATAACACGTTATCAGCACGAAGCTCTAAGGTCTACAATTCGGCTTATCAACTTCAACCAATCATAAGGTTCTTCCGTTTACGTACATCAAACAAACGTAAGGTTCTTCCGTTTATGTACATCAAACAAACGTAAGTTCTTCCATTTATTTTTCCATTTATTTACATTAATTCTACTTATGATATTATTAATTTTACTACATATATCTTATTATCAATTATGTGTTTTAAATAAATAATTAAATAATATATATGATAACGTCTAGTTAACGGTAAAAAAAAATAACGGCTAGTTAACGATAAAAAAACGGCTAGTTAACGGTAAATAATAATAATAATAATAATGAAAAATGATTCATTTTTTCTATAAATAGATACCACTTCTACATAATTTACTTCATCCCTACACATTATTTCTTACCTCAAAATATAATTCAAATGTTGTCCGCTACATTATGTTTTTGTATAATTATTGTCATTATGTATCTTTGTTTTATTCTTAGTGTAGAGCTAAATGATTCCGATCGCAATTTTTTTCTCTTAGTAATAGCATTTTGTATGATCCCTTTGTTGCTTATTGGCATAGCATTTGAGCATGACATGTGATTTATTTAATGTTATATCTATTTGAATAACTGTATTAATTATTTCTCTCTATTGTATAATAGTTGCCAACATGTCTAATCTTGCCAAAATTGAGTTCGCTGCTCTTGATGTTGCGGGCCATAATTATATGTCATGGATGATTGATGTTGAAATGCATCTTGAATCAATGGATCTTTTAGATACCATTAAAGAAAATAATACAGCATCAAAACAAAATAAAGCCAAAGCGATGATCTTCATTCGTTGTCATCTTGATGAGGGATTAAAAATAAAATACCTCACAATTAAAGATCCAAGTCATTTGTGGGAAAATTTACAAGAAAGATATGACCATCAAAAGGAAGTTTTACTTCCGGCTTCTCGTGATGAATGGAGCGCTTTACGCTTCCAAGATTTTAAAAAGGTCAATGAATATAACTCAGCTATGTTTAGAATTGTCTCACAACTACAATTTTGTGGGCAAACAATCACTGAGGAAGATATGTTAGAAAAAACATACTCCACCTTCCACGCATCAAATGTAACATTGCAACAACAATATCGAGTGCGTGGATTTAAAAAATACTCTGACCTGATTTCATACCTCCAGTGGCGAGAATAATAATGAACTTTTGATAAAAAATCATCAATCCCGCCCTACTGGTGCGACAACATTTCCATAAGCGAATATTGCAATTCGCAATGACAATGAATGAAAGAATCATCACGGGCCTAGTCGTGGTCGCGGTCATAGTCGTGGCCACGGTCGTAACTACATTCGTGGCCGTGGTCGTGGACGTGGCCGAGGAAGTTATCCATATAACTCCTTTCAAAGAAATACGAGCCACCACAATAACAATCACCATATTAATGATGTTCATGGAAGTTCTTATAGGACTTCAGGAGATTCTTGCCTTAGATGTGGTACAAAAGGACATTGGGCTAAAGTTTGTCGAGTTCCTGAACATCTATGTCAGTTATACAAAGCATCCTTAAAAAGGAAAGAAAAGGAAGTGAATTTTACTGAACAACGCCCTTTAGGTGATTCAACTGACCTTGGTGCTTTTGATTTTGATTTCATTGAGAATCATAATCCTTCAGATGACTCTACATATCTGAATGCTTCAGATTTTACTGATGATTTTGTGGATCAGGACATTGTTGGTGGCAATAGCAATGGAAATTAAAATAATATACTTATGCTTGTGTTATGTATTCTTATGCTTGTTGTGGTAGTTCAAATAATATCTTTTTCTCTTTGTTAAAGTTCTTGCGCAATTTTCTCATTAGATTATTTATTTTTATGTGAAGTTTTGATATGGATCGTTCTGAAAGAGAAGCGGAAAATAATGATAATTTATGCATACTAGATAGTGGCACAACGCACACTATCCTGAAAGATAAGAGGTTCTTTTCAGAATTAAAACCAACAAAAACAATTTTGAACACAATATCAGGTCCTGCAGACTTGATTGAAGGAATTGGCAAGGCAAATTTCACATTACCAAATGGCACAAAGTTCTCAATACATGATGCCTTATTTGTGCCAAAGTCTAAAAGAAATTTGTTGAGTTTTAATGATATATATTCTCATAATATGATACTCGATCTGAATCGAGGGAAATATGAAATATATGTATCTTACAACCGTAAATCGGGAAAGATAAACATATTGGAAAACTACCAATGCTCCCTCTTTGGATTGCATTATACATATATAAATGTGATGGAATCTAATATGGTAGTGAAAGCACACATTGATCCTTTAATGATATTTATTTGGCATGATCGTCTGGGTCATCCAGGATCAACAATGATGCGAAAATAATTGAGAATACACATGGACATCCATTGAGTAATAAAATGATTACTCAAATAAATAAGAGTCCATGTACATCTTGTTCTCTTGGAAAACTGATCATAAGGCCATCACCAGTTAAAATAAAATTGGAATCACCTGCTTTTCTTGAACGTATTCAAGGTGATATATGTGGACCAATTCATCCACCATGTGGACCATTTCGATATTTTATGGTATTGATAGATTCCTCCAGCAGATGGTCTCACGTTTGTCTACTATCAAATCGTAATATGGCATTTTCAAGATTTCTTGCACAAATTATTAAATTACGAGCACAATTTTCTGACTATACAATAAAGAAAGTCAGACTCGATAATGCTGGCGAATTCACATCCCAAACTTTCAATGACTATTGTATGTCAACTGGGATTATGGTCGAGCATCCTGTTGCTCATGTGCATACTCAAAATGGTTTAGCTGAATCTTTAATTAAACGCCTTCAGCTTATTGCTAGACCATTGATGATGAGAACAAAGCTTCCAATTTTCGTATGGGGTCATGCAATTTTATATGCTGAGGCATTAATTCGCATCCGACCAAGTGCATATCATAACTACTCCCCACTACAACTTGCCTTTGGTCAAGAACCAAATATCTCCCATTTGAGAATTTTTGGTTGTGCAGTATATGTGCCTATTGCACCACCACAACGTAGTAAAATGGGACCTCAAAGAAGATTGGGGATATATGTCGGCTATGAAAGTACATCTATTATTAGATATCTTGAACCTCAAACAGGTGATGTGTTTACAGCACGTTTTGCTGATTGTCATTTTGATGAAAATACTTTCCCGACATTAGGGGGAGATAATAAACAACTAATGAAAGAAATTACATGGTGCGAACTATCATTATTGTATCTTGATCAACACACAAAACAATGCGAAACAGAAGTGCAAAGAATTGTGCATTTGCAAAGAATTGCAAATCAATTACCAGATGCTTTTACAGATACAAAAAGAGTGAGTAAATCATTTATACCAGTTGTAAATACTCCTGCTCGGATTGAAATCCCAAAAGGACAATTTGAGAACATGGTCACTCATGAATCTACGACACGCATGAAGCGTGGTAGACCAATCGGTTCCAAAGATAAAAATCCTTGAAAAAGAAAAGGAGCAAATGTGATTAATGACCCCAAGATAGATAAAAGTGTTCCTTTAGAAACACAAGATGAGGATAGTGTCTCAGAAGAGACACAAACTGACATTAATCAAGAAATCGCAATTAATTATATTCACACAAAAGAATTATGGAACCGGAATGATATGAAAGAGATTGATGAAATATTTTCTTATGCTATAGCCTGTGATATCCTCAATGAAAATGAAGATCCCGAACCAAGATCTATCATTGAATGTCAAAATAGACATGATTGGGTTCAATGGAAAGATGCTATTGAAGCTGAATTAAATTCTCTTAACAAGCGTAATGTGTTTGGACCTATTGTCCTTACACCCCAAAGTGTAAAGCCCAGAGGTTACAAATGAGTTTTTGTTCAAAACGAAATGAGAAAAATGAGATTGTAAGATACAAAGCTCGACTTGTTGCACAAGGTTTTCTCAAAGACCGTAATTGACTATGAACAAACATACTCTCCTGTTATGGATACAATTACGTTTAGATATTTAATCACCTTAACAGTTCTTCAGAAACTGGAAATGCGTCTTATGGATGTTGTTACAACTTACCTGTACGGATCACTTGATAGTGATATTTACATGAAAATCCCTGAAGGATTCAAAATGCTTGCAGCATTAAAATCACAACCAAAGGAAAAGTATTCGATCAAATTGCAAAGATCCTTATATGGACTAAAGCAATCTGGACGCATGTGGTACAATCCTCTAAGCGAGTATCTATCAAAGAAAGGATATGTAAATAGTCTTATTTACCCTTGCGTTTTTATAAAGAAAACAACATCCGGATATGTGATTATCGCTGTCTATGTTGACGATTTGAATATCATTGGTAATGCTAAAGAAATCCAAGAAACAGTGGTGTACTTAAAGAAGGAATTTGAAATGAAAGATCTTGGAAAAACTACATATTGTCTTGGTCTGCAAATTGAGCATAGACCAAGCGGAATATTTATGCATCAATCGATATATACAGAAAAGGTATTGAGGCGTTTCAATATGGATAAAGCAACTCCGTTAAGTACACCAATGGTTGGTAGATCGCTTAATGTTGAGAAGGATCCATTTCGCCGTTGCGAAGAAAACGAAGAAGTTCTTGATTCTAAAACGCCATATCTGAGTGCGATAGGAGCTCTCATGTATCTTGCTAATTGTACTAGACCTAACATAGCTTTTGCTGTTAATCTACTAGCAAGATTTAGCTCATCTCCTACGAAAAGGCATTGGAATGGAATTAAACATCTATTTCGTTATCTTCGAGGTACAATTGATTTGGGATTATTTTACGCTAAAAATACAAAACAAGCTTTGGTTGGTTATGCAGATGCAGGTTACTTATTAGATCCGCATAAAGCCAGATCTCAAACTGGTTATGTATTTATGTATGGAGGCACTGCAATTTCTTGGCATTCACAGAAACAAACACTTGTTGCTACTTCTTCAAATCATGCTGAAATCATTGCATTTGATGAAGCAAGCCGAGAATGTGTATGGTTAAGGTCAATAATGCACCACATTTTAACAACTTGTGGCTTATCGACCAACAAAGAACCAACAATCATATATGAAGACAATGCAGCATGTATCGCTCAAATAAAGGAGGGTTATATCAAAAGTGATAGAACCAAACATATCCCTCCGACATTTTTTCAATTCACCCAAGATCTCGAAAAGGGCAAAGAAATCAACATCCAGTATATTCAATCAAGCGACAATACTGCGGATCTTTTCACAAAGGCACTTCCTACTACACCTTTCAGGAAGCATGTCCACGAGATTGGAATGCGACATCTAAGAAATTTATGAGGAAGAGCTCATTGTGTTAAATGAGGGGAGCTTACGCGATTCACTCTTTTTCCTTATCATGGTTTTTATCCTACTAGGTTTTCCTGATAAGGTTTTTAACGAGGCAACACCAAATGCGTATCAAGGCCAGAGAAGAAATAATTAGATGGCACACTAAGGGGGAGTGTTATAAAAGATAGAAAATGGTGTGCCACTAATTGTTAATACACCACTTAATTGTTAATGCACCAAATGCACCACTTAATTGTTAGTACACCAAATGCACCACTTAATTGTTAGTGAACCACTTCTATTATCATAGTATTTTATATTTTATTAGAAATTTTGTACTATAAATAGAAGGGTTAACTTGATGTAAGATACACCATTTTTATAAGAAGAACTCTGATCTCCCAAATATTCTTCAAGTTTAGTTTCGGTTTTATAACAATTAGATTGTTTATCTATTAGTGGATTTTATCTAAGAGGACAACAAGACAATGGTTACTTATATATATTGCTCAAATTTCAACTTTCAAAGGAAATTATTACAGAGTAGGATTTCAAGCTTACAAGCAACAATCCAATATGCTTAAATAATCCTTAGGGACTTCAATTCCACTATTTATAGGTCTAAAGTAGAAGGAAATGTTAATGATAGAAATTATTCAGATATCTTAAAAGAATTTTTTTGTTAAAGTAGTACTTACTAATTTAAGGTACAAAGGGATCTTCCATATATGGAGCAATAATCAAAGCTCTAGGTAATTAATAAGAAAGAAATTAGATAGAGTTTTGGTAAATGATGAATGGTTATAAAGGTTACCTGAGAGTAAAGCTCTTTTCACATAACCAAAGTGTTTTGATCACTCACTAGTTCTTGTATAGGACATCTTTAAGTAGACTTTATGGTGCATGTGGATTAACATTTAATGCTTGTTTGGATAGGCTTTTGGAAGGTCAATAAGTATTTTTCTCCACCACAAAAGCCATTTTTTAGAAAAACAACTATTTGGTTCTAAAAACAACAGTTCTTTAATAGATATGACTTTTTTAGTAGTCAAAATACAGCTTTTATGAAGCTCAAATTTGGAACTTCTCAAAAAAGCATTTTTGAGGTAGATTTTTTAGATCAATTAATGAGTCTATTTTTTAATCTCTTTTGTCTTTATGTTTTACACATAATTTCTACAATATTCACAAACTCATCTTCACGTTTATTTTGGGAGTTATATAATGTTATTTGGATTTTTATATGTTTTATTTTTGATATTAGTTTACTTATGTTATAATCCATATAAAAGATTTGGTTAAATATATTTTCATTTATGTTCCATATGGTTTAACATTATATAATAATTAATATATTTTCTTTGCATATTGTTTAATATACTTTAAATAATATTTATATGCATAAATAATTTTTATTACAAAATAAAATATAGTTAAAATTAAAAGTGCTTTTTATTTTTATGTTGCCAAATAGTCTACTGTATAAAGCTCTTTCAAAAAAGTTTGTTTTAATTGACAATCAAACAGTCAACTGGCTTTTTAGAAAAACTCTTCTTAGAAAAAGCTCTACTGACAAAAGTTCTACTGGTATAAGCTCATCCAAATAGGCACTTATTTTATTAAAAAAAGAGCTTGTGGAACTTCAAGGTAGATTCTCTTGCTTCCACTACACTTAAGTCCATTATAAGGTTGAGGGAGAGGATGAGACTTCACTTTATTCATCTAATTGGAAATGGGAAGAACACCTTCTTTTGGTTTGATAATTGTCTATCTGTTAAGCTTCTGATTAAACTTCATAAAGCTGAACCTCTTAAATCTTTTATTAACCTACAGAGTTTGGTAGCTTAAGCTATCACTAAGAGGAGTCATATCATATCTACTGGTATACATAAAGGGTTGAAGAACGAAATTATTAAGACTTTCCTTACTTTAGATGAGGATTGTGTAATATGGAGAAACAATACTGATGGAACATTCACGAACTTGACTTGTGGAAAAGTGATTGTAGGTGACTTACCATCACTTCTTTGGACAAATTTGGTTTGGTTTGATCATCATCATCCTTGAGCTTTTATAACTTTATGTGTGGCTATGTTGAATAAGCTACCAACTTTTGATAAAATTGCAAAATTCTCACAACTTGCTAATTTGTGCATTCTTTGTAAAAGGGCCGTTGAAAATTCTAATCATTTATTTTTTGAGTACAACTATGTGTTCAATATTTGGAAAGTTTTGTCACATAGACAATTAATCTTTGATATACCACTTAATCTATGCCAAATCAAGGAGTTGTGTACTGATATGGGATTTTAGAGTATAACTACGAGATGGTGTATTTGCATTTCCTTATTATTTCTTGTTATTGCTGTGTAGGATGAAAGGAATGCTCAGATTTTTCATGATATAAATGTTCCTAACCAACAATTTTGTATCCTCCTAATGTAGGGGATAAGATACATATTGACTTACATATACACAAGGGATTGGATCCTCATTTTCTTAAATCACATTGGGGAGTATAACTTTCTTTTGTAATTGTTATGATGAGTAAACTTTCATCTTGTTGTTAGTTGTTTCCTTGTATTTTGCAAGTTTTCATGTACTAAAATTCTCATTTTGATTTTATGGCTTAATTTAATTATGCACACCTTTCTAAAAAAACTTCCTTACAAACCATTATTAAGTTTTTAATAAAACTATCGTCAAAGTAATGGAAGTCCCTATAAAAGGAGTAAATGCACTTAGTGTGTTGAAAAGTTATATCATATAAAAGAAGAGATGAAGAAGCTGAATGCTAAGAAAGCTTCTAATATTGAGCAAAAGGTATCTAGCACCAGAACTAAAATTCTAAATATTCAACAATGTCCATACCAGAACCCAAATGATCATGCATTGAGAGAAGAGTAGAAAGAGGCGGTTAAGTTTTATATATATTGGCTTTATCCAAACATAGGTCTTTCTTAAAGTAAGGATCAAAGGTACTTTGGATAAAAAAGAGGAAAGGAATTCAAAATTCTTTCATAACTCCATAGCAGCTAGAAGGAATAAAAACATAATTAACTTATTGACTAAGTAACATGTTTCCATTATCTCAACTCAACAGGAGCTCTTGTAGGAGGCTTTTGTGTTTTTTGAAACTCAACGGGAAAGCCAACTTCTAACAGGTCAACAAGTAATCTCGTTATGACATGGTTATTTTTCTAGAAAACTTGGCTAATAATAAGGAAATGATGACAGAGGCAATATTAAAGTTCTTTAAGAGTGGTAACTTGTTGAAGGAAATTAATAAACATTCATATGCTTGGTTTTAAAAGTTCCCATGCCTAATTCACTTAAGGCGTATAGGCCTATCTCTAACTATAACTTCTTGCATAAGATTATTGTAAAGCTTTTGGCTATAAGAATAAGGAGAGTTTTAAAATTAATGACAAGTGAAACACAATGAGCTTTCTTGGAAGGCAGGCAAATAAGGGATGATGTATTAATAGCTCAAGAACTCTTTAAAGGGTATTTAAGGAAGAATTCTTTATAAAATTATGCCATAATTTTAGACTTCAATAAGGCTTACAACACTATAATTTAGGATTTTATTCTACAACTACTTGAAGTATTTGATTTCCTTGTAAGGTTCGGGAATTGATTGAAACAATGCATAACAATAACATGGTTTAGTATGATGGTTAATGGAAAACCTACAAAGATCTTCAGAGGAGGAAAAAGGTTAAGATAAGGAGACCCTATATCCACCTATATTTTTGTTCTCTATATGGAAGCTTTGTCCAGATTAATGTAGCAAAAAATATCCTTAAAAAAGGATTCAAATTCTACAGTAGGTGCAAGAGAATTAGGTTGGTGAATTTATCTTTTTCGAATGATCTAATGTTGTTGACAAGAGGTCAAGATAAAGTAGTACAAATCTTAATGACTACTCTTCACTACTTTAAAGAGTTATTAGGGCTAGAGATAAACCATAGTAAGAGTTAATTGCTCATATTAGTAATTGCTTAGCGTTTAAAAGATAGACTATTGGGTATAATATGATTAAAGACACAAACTTCCTATTACTTACCTTGGTCTCCCTTAGCTACAAAGAGGGATTTTAGAAAGTGCCTTCTACTAGTGGAGAAAGTTAAAAAAAGACTAGGGACATAATGCAATAATATTTGTCTTATGGAGGTAGATTGCAATTAGTAAAGTTTATACTCAACTCCCTACACATTTATTAGGCTTCATGTATATTTTTTTCAAAGAATCTATCCAAATCCCTAGAAAGATTAACGAGTAAATTCCTTTGGAGAGGAAGAAATAATGGGAACTTTCATAATATGGTGAAATCGAGTAAAGTAGCCAAACCCAATCAAGAAAGGGTATTGAGGATAACTCATATAAGCCTAAGTAACAAGCTATCTCTAGGGAAGAGGCTATAGGGATTGGTGGAGAAAAATTAGTCTTATGGAAAAAATGGGTCCAAAATTTTTTCCTAAAAGGGAGGTCCAATCAAAGAAAGGCCTTTCTAAGTTTGTTTTATGTCTTAATTGCTAAAGCTGAGAAGGAATCTTGTAAGCTATATCAAATGTAAGATAAGCAATAGAGAAAAAAAACTTCTCTGTTCTTTGATAATTAGAGTAATATTCTTGCATTAATAGAATCCTCAATGTTAAATCACATCTAGGATATTCCAAGGAAGTCAAACGTAAAAATTTGGATAAGATCCAATCAATGAAGGAATATTACTTTAGGCATGGTTCCAGTTATACCCAATTACACTCCAAGCTTAAAGATAAAGGACAACTATCTGTGATTGGGATATTCCAATGGAGAATTTACCAAAAAATCTTACAACGAAGTATTAAGACCTAGAAGAGTAAAAATGTTTTGGCATAAAGTGAGATAGAACAATTTTTTCATTCCTAAAGTCTCTTTCATAATATGTTTAGTAGTATTACAAAGATTTTCAACAATTAATAGATTAAGTTACCTTAACGAATTGGGCTTATGCCTTTTTATGCAAGTTATACCTAGAAAGTCATGAGTAGCTCTTCTTTAGTTGCACTTATTCCTTAAACATCTTAGAAAAATTACCGTAATTATGTCACTTACAAAGTTATGTGGAATTCATAAGCTAGATATAAGGAGATAGAAGAATATTCAAAGGAGATATCCATATATATATATATATATATATATATATATCATAAGCATAAGTTATGGAAGGAGAGAAATACAAGGTACTTTAAAGGCTTGGAAATGATAATGGAGGGCTTATAACTTAGCATAATACAATTTATTCGAATACAAAAATGGAAAATGAAATAGATGGAAGCTGTAGGAAGGAAATCACAAATTCTTAGAGACTAAACTAAGAAAAGTAAGTTATCCCAGAGCATGTATAACATATAGCAGAAGACTCTCCTTAAATTTTGTAATATGTTGTTGGTGTCGTTTAGAGCATATCAAAATACCTTAACTGTGTTTGTATTTTGATTTCAATTGTATTCTTTTCTATAAATATAATCCTTTTAATGTTTTAAAAACATCATGGTTACTACAAGTAAACTTAGAATAATTAAGTGAACATAATGATATTTATTACTTATCTTAATATGTTTATTTAAATATGTTAATTAAGGAAAATTTGAATAATATGATTTGGGATAAAACTTGTAAGCAATAAAGATGTGCTTTGGTTGGAGGCAAAACAATAATGTTATATTTTACCTTAAAAATAATATTATATATAGACTTACATATCAAAAGGAAATCAAAATAAATGATAAATATATAAACAAATGGATATTTTTTAACATATATGTCACTTAAAATTAAATCATTTTCTTAATATCTTTTTTAATGAAATAGATTATATGTAATATGCAACCCTTATTAGCTAACATAAAAACTTAGTTATCCATTGATAAGGTTCTATCATTACTTTATAACTCATTATCCTACCCAATCTATCAAAGCTTAACAAAACTTTTATTAGGAGAAAGAAAGAAGAAACTTCAATCAACATAGCAAATGTTTTAGAAGGATATTATAAATCTTTATGTGATTGCTTTATGTAACATATCTCTCCTTATACACACACACACACACACACACATATTATATAACATTTTGGCAGTCTCTTATTATTATAAATGGTACAAATAATAAAAATTAAAATTTCATATTCCACAAAATAATTGAATCAAATTTTCTTTGTATTATAAATGATATTCAAATCCTCAATTATAAAAACATATCTTACAAAATTAAAATAATTCTTTAAAAATTCTAGCCAATATTGATGACATTATCCTTTCTCTTTCAACCTAACTAATATTTTAGATAAAATTAAGAAAATAAAATCTTTCAAATTATTTTATTTATTATATATAAATAAATTACCAAAATAAAGTATGAATTAGAACAAATCGTAAAATAAATGAAGACCTTATAATAGACATTATTACCTTGTTTAATATAGATGCAAATTTAAATTGTATAAAATAAGGGCTTATTCCCACAAAACTATTACAACAAATAAGAAAGACTAAAATGTGCTAATAATTTAAAACTAAAATAAATTACAAATCGGTGAATTTACAATATATGAACATCTTTTATTATAGTAGAAGATATACATCATATGGTAATTTTAGAAACTCATTTTATAAAACTAATTATCCCATACATAATAAACCAAGACAACACTTCGACAAAAATAAGTAATAAGAAATTATGTTTTCTTTGAAAAATCAAGAATAGGAATATAAATTTTAAAACTTACTCTATTTATAAAACTTAACCAAACAAAATAATATATTCAAAGAAAAATATAGATTACTTGAAAAATATTTCATCAAAAAATAAAAATTGATTACAAAATGAGAGCATTAAAGAAAAATTACAAAATTAGAAATCAAATAAACAATACAAAAATGAAATTGATGTCAATTTACCATACATTTTTAGAATAGAAAACAACATATTGTAGACTTATCTTATGAAAAAATTAATAGAAAACAAATTCTGTTAAGATTAGGCCTATACAATTGAATATAGAACCATAAAATCATTGTAAACAAGAAATAAACAACTTCCCAAAGAAAAAACCAATCTCTACATCCAAATCTACTTGGAGTTGTGTTGCCTTCTATGGTAATAAAATTTTGAACAAGAATGAGGAGTCTTTAAACTAGAAATAAATTATAAATGTTTATATAAAATCTTAAAATGGATTAGATATCTAATCTCTAACAACAAAAAATTGTTCTAAATACAACACAAACCCTAAAGACATATATAAAACTACCTATAATGTCCCTTTCAAACAATTTGAATGGAACATTAAGACCTTTGGTTTGAGAAATGTTCCTTCTGAATTTCAAAGAATAATTAATGATTTTTTAACATATTTGCATTTTGCATAATATATATAAATTATGTCCTAATATTCTTTTCTTTGTTAGAAAACATTTCATACATATTAAAACTCTTTTTATATCATTAGAAAGAAATTCTTGGTAGTATCGAAAACAAAGATTATTCTTTTCAAACAAAAATTAGGTTTTAGGAAAACAAGGAACAACAATAATCATGTAAAGAACTTTAGAGTTTACAAATAAATTTCCTAATCAAATATTAGACCAGAAAACTAAAATTTTTTAAATTACGTTATGAACTTCTGCTATAACTTGAATAGGTTATGTAGATCTTCACATAACAAACTAAAGAAAACTTTACCTTGAATAGAATAACATACTAACGTAGTAAAATAAAATAAGAAGCAAGTAAAAATAATCTCGACTCTACACTTAGTTAATCCTAAAGCTTATAAGATTATAGAAATTGACACCTCAAACCAAGCATATGGAGGAATACTAAGTGCCTGTTTGGTTTAACTTTTGAAAGGTGAAAAAAATACTTTTTTTCACCGCAAAAGCTATTTAAAAAAAAAACGAGTGTTTGACCGTAAAATCCAAAAATACTTTTTTTAATAAAAATGACTTTTTTAGAAGCTAAAATACAGCTTTTTAAGAAGCTCAAATTTAGAGCTTTTCAAAAAAGCCCCTCATTTTAGCTTTGCAGGTAAACTGTTATGTTTAAAATTTTCGATGTTTACATTTATAATATCCTCTCTTTTCTTTGCTTCTACTCTGCATCCAATCTTTTAATCCCTTCGTGCTCTTCTTTACAGCTCACTATACCCTCTTCCTTGCGTAGCCAAATCTGTTAGAGATTGCGAGATCCAGAGGTCATTTTTCTCTCCATCGTTGCTTCCATTTCTTTTGATTCGTGGGTTTCTTCTGTTTGATTGGTGGTTCCTTCCCTAATATAATCTTTTGATTTGTGGGTTCCTCCCCTAATCTATTCAACTATAAGGCTTTTCTTAGAATCCCGAACTCAACAAGGTGATGCAAGTGTTAGTTGATTTTATGTTTATTTAAATTGTATACGACAGTCTTCACTACTTCAAGCGTTTTGCTGTTGTTACTTGTGCATGTCAAACTCTATGTATGGATAGAAGTAATATTGGGCCCGTTTGTTTCTTTCTTATTGGGGAGAATTAAAAGGGGAAAAGGTTTGTTTTACTTGTGACTAACTTGTTATCATCAACACAGGCATTTTAAGTGTTGAAGTCTAAGGGTTTTGTTGTATATATATCATTCTAGTCTTGAAGGAAGCCTTTGTATAGGTGGGTTAACATACAAGCCTTTAAGCTAAGTGAATCTCTGAATACATTATTAGGGGTTGAATTATCAGTATACAAGCATTAATCACAGTTACAAGTGGATAACTTACGGAGAAGCAGGAAGTGCACGGATAGCAATTGGTTTTGGCCTCAGGTCTTATGGAATAACAAAGGTGAGTTAGGTGTAGGACACTATATTCTCAAATGTTAACTTCATTTAAAGTTGTTAATGTTGTTTCAGTCTGTTTCTCCATAACATCTGTTTTTGATGTCTTGTTTATTACATGGAGCTTGTGTTGGTTTATATTTTGTCAATAGACCAGAGTGGGTCATCGTTGATCACGCTTGCTCTGCATACCCTTACATATTAGTTCCCCTATATAACACCCTAAGTTTGTAAACAATCAACAAGACCTCTGTGAGAATCCTTGCCTTTGTTTATATGTCAAAATCAATTATTATTTTCTCTGTAGTTCTAGATGCGGTGAAATACATTGTAAATCATGCTAAAATTCAGACTATATTTTGTGTGCCACAAACTTTGAATTCAATGAGTTGAAATTGTTATACTTCTCATTCAGCCTGTCGGATAAAGATTTACCAACTATTTATAAATGTTATGCCAAAGTTATTGATAGATTGTATCATTTCTTACTTGTAGTTTCTAATTTACTAGCTGAGAAAACTTTTAATAGATAAAGAATTTCAATAATGTGGTGACTACATATGTTTCAGATTTATAAGTTTGAAAGTCTTGGTTCACACAATAGGCTCCCGACATAATGAGTTTGGATGTTTATTCCTAAAGTGATGTTTCTACCTTATTTTTTCTTTCTGAGGTTTCAGACATGGAAGCCTGCGAGGCAAATGTTTGATTCAATTAAAAAATTGTAACTCAGATATAAAATTCTTTATGCATTCCCTTTTTTATTTTATACAGTATATTGCACCTTTCATGTTTAGTTTATACAAAAAGATCAACCTTTCAAGTGTTTTTGACATGTACTATTCTTCCAGTTCATCCTTTTATATTATGAATTTGTTTTAAAGTCACTAACTACTATTCTTCCAATTCATCCTTTTATATTCTGAATTTGTTTCAAAATCACTAACTGTTTCATTGTGACATCCCGTTACCCATGTGAGGGCTAAAATTGTGAATTACGAGAATTATTGAGAAATCAAAAAGTAAAATTCATGTTTATGCATAATTAATTGTGACATGCATATTTTTGCACATTAATATGATTGTACATGCATTCATGACATTTTTCGGGTACAATTGAGTTGTTAATGCGATTAAAATGTGATTTGACAATTTTACTCTATTTAGAATATTTCGAAACTTTTGTTGAATTTTTAGAAAAATATTGAAATTCGGACCAATCCTATTGAGACACGTGGACTGATCATTTAGTGACAAATGACCTACATGCAAAGGTGACATATGGCAGTATGGAATAGCGACATGTGTAGGATGTGCAATGTAGGCACGTAGTGTATAGACTTCGGTATAGCTCATTCCTCCGTTGTTTTCTCTTCACCGAATGCATTGTTGAAAAACCTTCTTCTGGTTTTACCAAATGCCGATCATCAGTCGTTATTGTTGTGTCAGCGATTCACTCTCATTGCTGGGAAATATTACTTAAGCAAGTAAGTTTACGGTATATATATATATATATATATATATATATATATATACATGTGAAATTACACGGTGTAGTCTCGGTGAATGCCTAGATTGGATGATTTAGATGAGGACCTAAATTGTTAAGTGTATCTGGAATGAAATCTGAGTTTACTGGGTATTGTAAAGCTGTGAGCTACGAAAAAGACTAAAAGAAACAGAATAGAGATAGAGTGGATGAACACAGTAGTGAGAGAGTTGAAAATGGTGTTATTCTTGCATGCATCGGTTTTTAGTGCCGGACTATAAGAATGATTTTTGGAGTAAAGTTGTAGAGATTATTTTGGGTATAGAAGTGAAAAATCTAAAAAAAGAAATCGGGGAAGACGAGTTTTAGAACCAGACATCGCGACGTGTTCTTTTGTACGTTGCGACGTGTAGCTTATTTTGTTTATTCATCACGGCGTCCATTTTTATCCTCGCCGTTGCTCATTCCTCTTTGTACGTCGCGACGTATGAGACCCCCCTTGAGCTCGTCGCGGCGAACGTTGCAAAAATCCCAAGAAAACTGATTTTTTGGGCTGTACGTCGCGACTTCATATTTTCTCCTTGTCGCGGCGAGCACCCCTCCTTCGACTGCTCGAACATCCTTTCGTATTTTGACCATAACTTTCTCTATACTGATCCAAATTGGGTGATTTTTGATTTTCTGTAAACTAGAGACATAGGGATACAACTTGTATGAAGAAATAAAGTTTTAATTATGTCTCTAAGAGTTTCAAGTTTTGGTTGGAAGTTGAGGTATGAATTTTGTTGGAACTTATGAACCGTCTAGAATATTTTGAGGATATCTATTGGTATACTGATCCAAATTAAATGATTTTAGTGTCTTTAAAAAGCTAAGAAATGGGATAACAACTTTAAAGAAGGAATTTTTGTCTAATTTGGTCATTTACCTTATCTAATTTAGTATGGAAAGTTGACCTGAATATGTTTTATAGGAAAAATCCGAAGTGGTCAATGAAGCTATGAAATTGTTTGACATTGTCGGGTCCAATTCAATTGTAAATATGCATGGAACTAATGAGGGCTTTGTTTCCTAAATGAATTTTGATAATTATCACTTTATTGTACCCCGGAATTGTCATTGAACATGCATTGTGCATACATTCTCTATATTGATGTGTATAAAAGAACATTTGTGCAATTGTGCAAAGTGTGATATTGTGAATGTGTTTTGCCTATTTTAAAGGAGCATATCGGATTCCAATCGGACATTGCTGGACCATCCAGGCAATAGCTTATTGGAGCGTACTGTGAGTCAACCTAGATGATTTCCTAGGATTGATTGATTTGATTTGTTTACAACTTCCCATATTATTAAATTGCTTGCGATTTGTTTATGAATTCCGGACTTTAATTGTCCGAGGAGATCAATATTCGGGAATGTATTGGAAGTGCTTTGATTGTGGCTTTGTATGCTCTAAAATTCTGAATATTATGTGAATTCTTAACGGAAGTTGAAAGCCGGACTTAGGTCCGATGATTATGAGTTTTGTATAAGCACCATATGTGATTGCTATGTAAGCCATATTCAGTTTTGATGCGTTGGAAGTTTTCTGAATTGATGTGAAATCCTTTCTGATATGTGAATTCTCAACGGATGTTGAATGCCGGACGTAGGTCCGATGATTATGAATTTCTGATTGAACATCATATATGATTGCCTGATATTGCATAATCAGTATTTGATGCATTTCATAAATGCATGCTCAGATAAAGACGTTGTGACTTGAGTAGCCAGTATGAAGCGCTTCCACGTAGAGCTTTGCTCCGTGATATATGTGTGTGCACGTAGAGCTATGCTCCGTGATTCTGTTCTGACTGAGCCCTATGGGCCAGTATTTGTATAAGTATGTGATAGGCTCTCAATCACAACAATAAGAACGAATGTGAGTCTCATGCATATAGCATTCATATAAGATTGTAATTCATGAATGATTTGCAAAGCTATAATGAGTGACCATATGTTATGCCTTGTTATGTGAGTTTCTGAAAAATAATTATGTTCTTAATGAATATCTGTGATATATGTGATGTTTGTATGTAATCCGGTGAAATCATCAATGATGGTTCACTCATTGAGTTGCAAAACTCATCAAAAATTGTAATGTGGCTTTTCAGGTTCTGAGGAATTATTTCAGCTAGGCTAAATGGAGTATAGCCACTGAGGTCTGATATGGATTAGGGGTCGGGATCAGTTTGCACCTGCACATATCTTCATTGACTTTATTTTTGAATTATGTTCTACAAAAATTGTACAAAGTGTATGTAAACGATTCGGTAATGAAATGACTTTATGGTTTCAAGTGTTTTGTATCTGAAATGGGCCCAAATTTAAGGTTAAATAATAATGTTTGTAAAGATTGTAGCTTGGAAATAGAAATGTTTTCAAATGACATGGGCCCAATTTGATTAGTATTTTTCGCTTGCATGTTCCTTATTTTTTAAGAAACAAAAGTTTTGTAATGAATTTTGACTGAATGATCGTTCTAGCATGCCACCCTTGCGGGGTACGTACTCGGATATCACCATGGATGTCGGGTATGTGTCTTGTGAGAGTGGGGTGCTACATGTTGGAGTTATGTAAATATAGTGCCCTGGAAAGCAAGTGTATTTACATGTAACTTTATCTTCTTGATTCTGATTTTGTAATGAAAATATTTATTATTAATAAAACAAAAGAGTTTGGTTTTATCTGTATGAGCATTATATATCTGGTCATAAGGTACCAAGATTCATTTGTAAGTAATATACATATACATAGAGATGTATGGGAAACATGTATATTATTAGAATATGAATTAATTGATTCACGATTGAATAATCAAGTTGGTCGTTTGATTATGGTTTAGGCGTAGTGTTGCGATTTATCTCCATATAAGTAAAGGAGTTTACTTAAAGGGAATGATGAGTTTCATATCATGATAATAGTAGACTATCGATAATGGCACTATTAAATGAATTGGAATCGGTATGTTTTCAAGAATAAAGTGGGCGTTACTTTAATCTTAAAACATACAACTTAAGCATTCGCTTATTATGAACCACAATCTTGATGAGTGGTGAACTCATATGTGTTTCATTATAATTCTTGATATGATCAGAATAGATTTTTACAGGTATTAATCCGAAGGTTCGCATGTTGGAATTATTAATTGAAACATGTATCGTGGAACATTCACTCAAATAAAGAGTTTATAGTGTTATCATCTCTTACAGATGTTTTAAGGAGATTTGGTGATTAAAGCTGGCGCCGATGGTTTGATGGACTAGCTACCCATCAAGTCTTAACACTAAGATGAGATCTTATGTGTTAATCACCATATAAAGTAAAATGAGAGATCTAGAAGGAAAAACCAACATAAGGGCAAAGCGGTAATTTTACCCTTTGTTGTGCGGATGGCTATAATAAGGTTCTAAATAGGGTTTGCAATTGGACATATTCTCATAATATTTAATAATTCAAGAGTTCAACTAATTGTCTTTAGTGGAATGACATTTAGTTAATAAGCTAGAATTAATTCCAATGAGATTGAATTATTTCTGGGCTTATTGGAGCTTGAATTATCAAAGTCCAATAAGATTCCCCACTTGGCTTTAAGGAAGGTTATCAAGCTAAGTAAGAAGTAGTTTGAAGGCTTTAGAAGTCCATAATTGAATGATGGGCTTATACTAATTAATGGTTAATTGGAAGCCCATATGTTCATTTAGAAATGGGCTTGTTTTGGTTTAATGTAATTGATTAGATTAATTATATTAAAACAATTTTTTTAAATGGAGAAGAAGCAATTTCGAAATTGTGTTAGGTTAGATGTGTAACCACACATTTGACATTAAAATACTAAATAAAGATGGTCTTTATTATGGTTCATCATTATTAAATGGAGTTATGAACTTACCATTAAATGGTTTAATGGTTGGCTTTTAATGTTGGCATGTAACCTATTTGCATTCATTAGATTAAAGATGAAAGATGTGCATTAGATGGATCATCTTCCTTCTTTCTTCTTGCCAAAACCGAAATGGGTATTCAATTATAGGTTATGGTCTTTTCAAATAGCCATTTTAAAGATAAATGAAGTAAGTCTCATTTATTGGCTATTTGATGAGTGATTAATGTAAGTGATGCATTGGATGCCTCTCACTCTTTCCATTTATGCATATTTCGAAATTGAGAGGTAAGAAAGGGTTCTTGCATGTTTTTAGACTCTCTCTTTTCATGCAAGAGAGAACAAAATTCTAAGTGAAAGAATTGAAAGAGTTTGATTTTGGTTCTTCTTCTTCTAAGAAAATCTCCTTCAAATATTTCTTCTCCTTTCCCACCAAAGGATTTTGTTAACCTAGTTGTCCTTGAAGAACAAGTGGTAAATCTAATTGGTAGAGGATACAACTACAAGGAAGAAGATAGATTGCTAAAGGAAAAGACTCAAAGGCAAAGGATTTGGATCTGAAGGAGAGGATAGCGCAATGAGGATTTAAAGTCAGTAGCGAAGAGTCGGTAATTCCTTTTATCTTGTTCTTGGTTTTATTATCCTTATACCATATCATGTATGGATTAGCATATTGATTTGGATATATTGCTTCGCTGCAAGATGATTTCTTAAAAGTTTTGAAATCTATCGTTTCTCCAAACTAAGCATGCTTTCTTTTCCGATCCAACAATTGGTATCAAAGCTGGTTTTTCATGCATGATTTGGTTCCTATATGGTGGATGCATGGGTTGGCAATCTTTTATGTATACTGCATATTTTATGTGATAGAAATATATATGGTGTATGTTGCTCTTTTGGTTGTCCATAGAAGTTAAATTTTATCTTGTAAGATTTCTTCATTTGGTTGTAACAAGGAGGGTGGTCTATCATCACCATGTTTGCTCCTTGGTTTCTTTTTCTATTTTATTTGATTTTGTAATGTACAAATTGATGTAATGATGAAGAAGGAGCAGCCATGGATTGAAGAAATGGAAAGGTAAAATTTTGGTGTATCCTTTTGTGTTTTGGCATAAATTTTGTGAAAACTAAGTTGCTGGAATTTTGTTTCAATGAATCATATTTCAGTTATGATTGGAAAAGAAGTGCTGGTTTTTGTTTCAAAGAATCCAATTTCGGTTTTGCTAAAATACTAAGTCTGTGTTTAATTTTCATGAAATGAGTTTCGTTTTAATAAAACAAGTGCTGGAATTTTTGTCAAAACAAAGATTTGGTTTTCTAAAATCTAGTGCTGGAATTTTATTTTCAAAATGACAAAATTCTAATTTCATAAATGCCATTACATTTTGTTTACCGAATGGGCCGGATCATGTTAGCGAAGAGTTCGAAGCGGAAGATCCAAGATGAAGAAGCATATTTTGGGCCTAAAAGGCTTGTAATTATTTTATGTTTCTAGGATGGACAATCAAAAGTGGCTTTATTAGTTCATATGATGAATGGAGAAATGAATGCTTGTAATATGTGATATTATGTGATTGCATGTCATTTAGAAAATTGCCAACCCTAGGCCTTGCCATGCATTCATTATGTATGAGATATATAACGAAACAATATAGGATGGATAATAAATTGCATCTAGACAAGATGGTATTTAAAACTTAAAGCCCAAAAGATTAAGTGGGAGAGGATGCTCTGTGAGAGTCCACGGTCTCCAAATGATGGCCCGTTTGCATGTGGTGAAGTGTTACTCCCATTGGAGGCATGGATCCTAGATCTTGCATGGTTTGGGTCTCCTTAAGGATAAGTCCACTTAATGATAGCAAATATGACCTCCCACCGAGGCATGATTTGTAGGTATCTTTAGTGAATGAATCAAATGGTTATACACTCAACATTTTTATCAATAAACCGCCCACCGTAGCTCATTGGTAAAAGTATGGACCAAATTAAGACGCTTCTTAAAAATTTGAGCATGAGATGCTTGGTAGTTTTTGAGTGGGAGGGTCTAGTTTTTCTTTTAATAGATAAGATGGCCCACCGTCACTTAGTCTGTTATAGATAAGAAAAATAACCGTCGTATAATGTTTTAATTTTTTAAGTTTTGTTAAATCTATCATCATGCATACATGCATCATGATTTTATACAAAGTTTCATAAATTGTTGACTAGTATGCTCATGTTTTAATAATTTATATTTTCAGACATAATCAACCACAAAATGAATCCACTCACCCTGCTCTTGACTAATAACAAATTGGAAAATGGAGACAAGTTTAATGAATGGAGCGTAACCTTGACATTGTTCTTCAATATGAGCGTATTTCATGGGTGTTAACGAAAATGAGCCTACACCTCTAAGTGGAGATGCAAATCTGAGCAAGTCCAACAACATGGCGTTGGCGGAATGATGACAAGACTACTAAGTGTTATATTCGCTACATCGTGGCATGTTGCAAAAGCAAATTGCTTGTATGAAAGCTGCTAGTGCAATGGTCCATCACCTACATGAGATGTTTGGTGTGAGGACTAGGTCTGCAAGAGTGAAAGCTATCCAAACCTTTCATAATCTCGAATGAAAACAGGTGAGCCGGTGCGGGATTACATGATGAAGGTAATCTCTGCGGTCACCGAGGCTGAGATGCTTAGGGCGGATATGGATGCGGACACGCAGATGATTATGATCATCAATAGCTTAAACTCTTCTTTTCAGCAGTTTAAGTTGGACTATGAGCTCAACAAGAAGGATTACACTCGAGTGAGTTGATGAATACCCTCCGAGCACGGAGGAAATATTGAATATTAAGGCTCATGGGCGAAGCTAATGTAGCTTCTTCTTCTAAGCCCAAAGGTAAGGGCAAGGAAAGAAGAAGGGTCCGATGAAAAGAAGGCCCAAATAGGGTCAAGGCCAAACCCATGAAAAGAAGGCCAAAGAGAACATCAAAGGAAAGTGTTTCCTTTGTGATGAGATGGGCCTTTGGAAAAGAAACTATCGATCTACCTAGAGTCCCTCAAAAGCAAACAAGGTATGGGCTTCCTAAGTTTGTTAGGAACTAGAAATGTGGTAGATTTATCTACTTCTTGGATATTAGATTCAGGAGCCACTAACCATGTTTGTAATTCTTTGCGGGGTTCCAATGAAGGAAAAGACTTCCTAAAGGCCGGTTTCAAGTTAAGATAGCAGATGGTTCCTATGTTTCAGCAGAATCGGTGGGAGTAGTTATCTTGGACTTTCTAGTGGTCATAGGTTATATTTGGAAGATGTTTATTACATGCCAATGATTGTAAGGAACATGATTTACTTTTTTGTCTAATAAAATCTGGCTATTCCTTATATTTTGAAAAGGTTGTTTCAATATATGAGAATAAGGATTTTATTTGTGAAGCGATAATTAAGCAGGATTGTTTTTATAGAACCTATGAAAGGCTCACTAAACACCACAGAATTGATAAAACCAAGACAATCCAATATCTCAACATTAATTCAAAGTATCTGTGACATCTAAGGATGGGTCATATCAATCGAAAAGACTTGACAGGCTAGTAAAGGATGGGATCCTTATGGGCTTGGATAGTGATCCATTACCCACTGTGAATCTTGTATTGAAGGAAAATGACAAAAGCCTCATTTCCTTCTAAAGGAAACATATTTGAATCCATATTGGACATGGTACATCTTGATGTGTGTGGGCCCATGAATGTACAAGCTAGAGGAGGTTATGAATATTTAATAACTTTTATAGATGATTACTCAAGACATGGCTATTTGTATTTGATGCATAAAAGAGTGAATCTTTTGAAAAGTTCAAAGAATTCAAAGTGAAGTGAGAAGCAACTTGCAAGCCATTAAAACAACTTCGATCGGATCGAGGTGGTGAGTATTTATCTGGAGAGTTCCAGAATATTTAATTGACAATGGAATTGTTTCCAATTTGTCGACTCCTCGTACACCTCAGCAGAATGGTGTAGCGAGAGGAGAAATAGAATTCTATTGGAAATGGTAAGATCAATGATGTCTATGCTAGCCTTCCAAAATCGTTCTGGGGATATGCCATACAAACGACAACATATCTTCTTAACTTTGTTCCATCCAAATCGGTGCCTAAAACACCTAGGGAGTTGTGGACTGGCCGAGTGCCTTCATTAAGGCACTTGAGGAATTGGGGCTGTCCAGCTCATGTTCTAAAGCCTGAATCCACAAAGATGGAACCAAGGTCGAAGTATGTTTGTTTGTAGGATATCTACGGAACTCGAGGGTACTATTTTACAGATCCTCATGATAGGAAGGTATTTGTGTCGACAAATGCAAACTTCTTAGAGGAAGAGTTTGTGAGAAATCACAAAGGAAGAAGTGAAGTAGTACTAAAGGAGTTAGCAATTTCATCCAAACCAAGAGTTGTTTTGGATATGATGAACAAGATGTCGAAATGGATTCAAGAGTTGAATCGAAGTGCAACTGAACATCAAGATGTGCCTAGACGTAGTGGGAGGGTTGTGAGACAACCAGATAGGTATCGGGTTTAGGAGAAGGCTTAATTGCCATCTCGGACCAAGAAGAAACAGATCCCGATTCACGTATACAGGCTATTAATGATGTTGATGCGGGAAAATGGCTCAAGGCAATGGAATCGAAATAGATTCTATGTATACTAATGAAGTTCAGGTCCTTGTAGATCTACCACCAGTCTAAAACCATAGGGTGTAAATGGATCTACAAAAGGAAAAGGGATCGGATGGAAAGGTAGAGACCTTTAAAGTCTGGATTGGTAGCTAAAGGCTATACTCAAAAGGAGGGTATAGACTACGAGGAGACTTTTCTCCGGTTGTCATGCTTAAGTCCATCGAGATTCTTTTGGCCATAGAGCCTATTTCGATTATGAAATATGGCAAATGGATGTCAAGACCGCATTTCGAATGGAGATCTTGAGGAGACCATTTATATGGCCCAACCGAAGGATTCATTGAGCTAGGTAATGAGCATAAGGTTTGAAGTTGCAAAGGTCCATTTATGGACTTAGCAAGCATCTAGAGTCTTGGAACATTAGGTTTGATAAGGCTATCAAAACCTATGGGTTCATACAAAACCTAGATGAGCCTTGTGTTTACAAAAGAATACAAGAAGGTAAGGTTACTTTCCTAATCTTGTATGTTGATGACATTCGCTCATTCGGGAATGATGTGGGAATGTTATCTGCGGTTAAGGATGGCTGAATGAGCAGTTTTCAATGAAGGATTTGGGAGAGGCTACCTATGTTCTAGGGATCAAACTTATAAGGGATCGTAAGAACAAGAAGATAGTTTTGTCTCAAATAACTTACATTGAGAATATGCTCAATAAGTTCGCCATGCAAGATTCCAAGAGGGTTTCACTCCTACTAGACATGGAATCAAACTTTCAAAGGAACAAGCAACTAAAACCCAAGAGGAGGTTGAGCGCATGCGTAACATTCCATATGCTTGGCAGTTGGTAGTTTGATGTATGCAATGTGTGCACTAGACCGGATATCATTACAGTGGACCGGTAAGCGATTTCATCAATCCAGAATGGAACATTGGGCTGCGGTTAAGTGTATACTTAAGTATCTTCATAGGACGAAGAAATTAATGCTTGTTTACTGGAAGTAATCTTATTCGACGGGATATCGGATTCGATTTCCAATCAGATGTTGATTCAAGAAATCAACTTCGGTTCTATATTTACTTTAGGAGGTGGAGCCATAGTCGGAGGAGTGTCAAGCAATCTTGTATTGCTTGATTCGACTATGGAGGTGAGTATGTTGTTGCTTGTGAAGCGTGAAAGGAAGCGATCGCTCGGAAGTTCTAAATGATTTGGAGGTAGTTCGAGGCGAGAAAAAGCCATTACACTTTATTGTGATAATAGTGGGCGTGACTAATTCTAAAGAACCTCGGAACCACAAAGTCGCCAAACACATTGGCGAAAGTATCATCTCATAAGGAGATAATACAACGTGGAGAAGTGGATGTGGTAAAGATTCCTGAGCAAAACCTTGCTGATCCGTTCATTAAAGACATTGACTCAAAAGAGCTTTGAGGTCACCTAGAAGGGATGGGAATGAAGGATATGTCAAACTTGCTTTAGGGAAAGTGGGAGATTGTTGGAGTTATGTAAATATAGTGCCTGGAAAGCAAGTGTATTTACATGTAACTTTATCTTCTTGATTCTGATTTTGTAATGAAAATATTTATTATTAATAAAACAAAAGAGTTTGGTTTTATCTGTATGAGCATTATATATCTGGTCATAAGGTACCAAGATTCATTTGTAAGTAATATACATATACATAGAGATGTATGGGAAACATGTATATTATTAGAATCGAATTAATTGATTCACAGTTGAATAATCAAGTTTGTCGTTTGATTATGGTTTAGGCGTAGTGTTGCGATTTATCTCCATATAAGTAAAGGAGTTTACTTAAAGGGAATGATGAGTTTCATATCATGATAGTAGTAGACTATCGATAATGGCACTATTAAATGAATTGGAATCAAGTATGTTTTCAAGAATAAAGTGGGCGTTACTTTAATCTTAAAACATACAACTTAAGCATTCGCTTATTATGAACCACAATCTTGATGAGTGGTGAACTCATATGTGTTTCATTATAATTCTTGATATGATCAAAATGGATTTTTCAGGTATTAATCCAATGTGCATATTGGAATTATTAATTGAAACATGTATCGAGAACATTCACTCGAATAAAGAGTTTATAGTGTTATCATCTCTTTAGATGTTTTAAGGAGATTTGGTGATTAAGCTGGCGCCGATGGTTTGATGGACTAGCTACCATCAAGTCTTAACACTAAGATGAGATCTTATGTGTTAATCACCATATAAAGTAAAATGAGAGATCTAGAAGGAAAACCAACATAAGGGCAAAACGGTAATTTTACCCTTTGTTGTGCGGATGGCTATAATAAGGTTCTAAATAGGGTTTGCAATTGGACATATTCTCATAATATTTAATAATTCAAGAGTTCAACTAATTGTCTTTAGTGGAATGACATTTAGTTAATAAGCTAGAATTAATTCCAATGAGATTGAATTATTTACGGGCTTATTGGAGCTTGAATTATCAAAGTCAATAAGATTCCCACTTGGCTTTAAGGAAGGTTATCAAGCTAAGTAAGAAGTAGTTTGAAGGCTTTAGAAGTCCATAATTGAATGATGGGCTTATACTAATTAATGGTTAATTGGAAGCCCATATGTTCATTTAGAAATGGGCTTGTTTTGGTTTAATGTAATTGATTAGATTAATTATATTAAAACAATTTTTTAAAATGGAGAAGAAGCAATTTCGAAATTGTGTTAGGTTAGATGTGTAACCACATTTGACATTAAAATACTAAATAAAGATGGGCTTTATTATGGTTCATCATTATTAAATGGAGTTATGAACTTACCATTAAATGGTTTAATGGTTGGCTTTTAATGTTGGCATGTAACCTATTTGCATTCATTAGATTAAAGATGAAATATGTGCATTAGATGGACCATCTTCCTTCTTTCTTCTTGCCAAAACTGAAATGGGTATTCAATTATAGGTTATGGTCTTTTCAAATAGCCATTTTAAAGATAAATGAAGTAAGTCTCATTTATTGGCTATTTGATGAGTGATTAATGTAAGTGATGCATTGGATGCCTCTCACTCTTTCCATTTATGCATATTTCGAAATTGAGAGGTAAGAAAGGGTTCTTGCATGTTTTTAGACACTCTCTCTTTTCATGCAAGAGAGAACCGAAATTCTAAGTGAAAGAATTGAAAGAGTTTGATTTTGGTTCTTCTTCTTCTAAGAAAATCTCCTCCAAATATTTCTTCTCCTTTCCCACCAAAGGATTTTGTTAAACTAGTTGTCCTTGAAGAACAAGTGGTAAATCTAATTGGTAGAGGATACAACTACAAGGAAGAAGATAGATTGCTAAAGGAAAGACTCAAAGGCAAAGGATTTGGATCTGAAGGAGAGGATAAGCAATGAGGATTTAAAGTCATGGCGAAGGAGTCGGTAATTCCTTTTATCTTGTTCTTGGTTTTATTATCCTTATACCATATCATGTATGGATTAGCATATTGATTTGGATATATTGCTTCCGCTGCAAGATGATTTCTTAAAAGTTTTGAAATCTATCGTTTCTCCAAACTAAGCATGCTTTCTTTCCGATCCAACAATTGGTATCAAAGCTGGTTTTCATGCATGATTTCGGTTCCTATATGGTGGATGCATGGGTTGGCAATCTTTTATGTATACTGCATATTTTATGTGATAGAAATATATATGGTGTATGTTGCTCTTTTGGTTGTCCATAGAAGTTAAATTTTATCTTGTAAGATTTCTTCATTTGGTCAGTAACAAGGAGGTGGTCTATCATCACCATGTTTGCTCCTTGGTTTCTTTTTCTATTTTATTTGATTTTGTAATGTACAAATTGATGTAATGATGAAGAAGGAGCAGCCATGGATTGAAGAAATGGAAAGGTAAAATTTTGGTGTATCCTTTTGTGTTTTGGCATAAATTTTGTGAAAACTAAGTTGCTGGAATTTTTGTTTCAATGAATCATATTTCAGTTATGATTGGAAAACAAGTGTTGGTTTTTGTTTCAAAGAATCCAATTTCGGTTTTGCTAAAATACTAAATCTTGTGTTTAATTTTCATGAAATGAGTTTCTGTTTTAATAAAACAAGTGCTGGAATTTTTTGTCAAAACAAAGATTTGGTTTTCTAAAAATCTAGTGCTGGAATTTTATTTTTCAAAATGACAAAATTCTAATTTCATAAATGTCATTACATTTTGTTTACCGAATGGGCGGATCATGTTAGCGAAGAGTTCAAAGCGGAAGATCCAAGATGAAGAAGCATATTTTGGGCTAAAAGGCTTGTAATTATTTTATGTTTCTAGGATGGACAATCAAAAGTGGCTTTATTAGTTCATGTGATGAATGGAGAAAAGAATGCTTGTAATATGTGATATTATGTGATTGCATGTCATTTAGAAAATTGCCAACCCTAGGCCTTGCCATGCATTCATTATGTATGAGATATATAATGAAACAATATAGGATGGATAATAAATTGCATCTAGACAGATGGTATTTAAAACTTAAAGCCCAAAAGATTAAGTGGGAGAGGATGCTCTGTGAGAGTCCACGGTCTCCAAATGATGGCCCGTTTGCATGTGGTGAAGTGTTACTCCCCATCGGAGGGCATGGATCCTAGATCTTGCATGGTTTGGGTCTCCTTAAGGATAAGTCCACTTAATGATAGCAAATATGACCTCCCACCGAGGCATGATTTGTAGGTATCTTTAGTGAATGAATCAAATGGTTATACACTCAACATTTTTATCAATAAAGCGCCCACCGTAGCTCTGTTGGTAAAAGTATGGACCAAATTAAGACGCTTCTTAAAAATTTGAGCATGAGATGCTTGGTAGTTTTTGAGTGGGAGGGTCCAGTTTTTCTTTTAATAGATAAGATGGCCCACCGTCACTTAGTACATTATAGATAAGAAAAATAACCGTCAGTATAATGTTTTAATTTTTAAGTTTTGTTAAATCTATCATCATGCATACATGCATCATGATTTTATACAAAGTTTCATAAATTGTTGACTAGTATGCTCATGTTTTAATAATTTATATTTTCGGACATAATCAACCACAAAATGAATCCACTCACCCCGCTCTTGACTAATAACAAATTGGAAAATGGAGACAAGTTTAATGAATGGAGACGTAACCTTGACATTGTTCTTCAATATGAGCGTATTTCATGGGTGTTAACGAAAATGAGCCTACACCTCTAAGTGGAGATGCAACTCTGAGCAAGTCCAACAACATGGCGTTGGCGGAATGATGACAAGACTACTAAGTGTTATATTAAAGCTTCGTCGTGACATGTTGCAAAAGCAAATTGCTTGTATGAAAGCTGCTAGTGCAATGGTCCATCACCTACATGAGATGTTTGGTGTGAGGACTAGGTCTGCAAGAGTGAAAGCTATCCAAACCTTTCATAATCTCGATGAAACACGGTGACCGGTGCGGGATTACATGATGAAGGTAATCTCTGCGGTCACCGAGGTGAGATGCTTGGGGGATATGGATGCGGACACGCAGATGATTATGATCATCAATAGCTTAAACTCTTCTTTTAGCGGTTTAAGTTGGACTATGAGCTCAAAGAAGGATTACACCTTGAGTGAGTTGATGAATACCCTCCGAGCACGGAGGAAATATTGAATATTAAGGCTCATGGGCAGAAGCTAATGTAGCTTCTTCTTCTAAGCCCAAGGGTAAGGCAAGGAAAGAAGAAGGGTCGATGAAAAGAAGGCCCAAATAGGGGTCAAGGCCAAACCCATGAAAAGAAGGCCAAAGAGAACATCAAAGGAAAGTGTTTCCTTTGTGATGAGATGGGCCCTTTGAAAAAAAGCTGCCCGATCTACCTAGAGTCCCTCAAAAGCAAACAAGGTATGGGCTTCCTAAGTTTGTTAGGAACTAGAAATGTGGCGATTTATCTACTTCTTGGATATTAGATTCAGGAGCCACTAACCATGTTTGTAATTCTTTGCAGGGGTTCCAACAAAGGAAAAGACTTCCTAAAGGCCAGTTTCAAGTTAAGATAGCAGATGGTTCCTATGTTTCAGCAGAATCAGTGGGAGTAGTTATCTTGGACTTTCCTAGTGGTCATAGGTTATATTTGGAAGATGTTTATTACATGCCAATGATTGTAAGGAACATGATTTACATTTTTGTCTAATAAAATCTGGCTATTCCTTATATTTTGAAAAGGTTGTTTCAATATATGAGAATAAGGATTTTATTTGTGAAGCGATAATTAAACAGGATTGTTTTTATAGAACCTATGAAAGGCTCACTAAACACCACGAATTGATAAAACCAAGACAATCCAATATCTCTAACATTAATTCAAAGTATCTGTGGCATCTAAGGATGGGTCATATCAATCGAAAAGACTTGACAAAGCTAGTAAAGGATGGGATCCTTATGGGCTTGGATAGTGATCCATTACCCACTGTGAATCTTGTATTGAAGGAAAATGACAAAAGCCTCATTTCCTTCTAAAGGAAGCAGATTTGAATCCACATTGGACATGGTACATCTTGATGTGTGTGGGCCCATGAATGTACAAGCTAGAGGAGGTTATGAATATTTCATAACTTTTATAGATGATTACTCAAGACATGGCTATTTGTATTTGATGCATAAAAGAGTGAATCTTTTGAAAAGTTCAAAGAATTCAAAGTGAAGTCGAGAAGCAACTTGGCAAGCCATTAAAACAACTTCGATCGGATCGAGGTGGTGAGTATTTATCTGGAGAGTTCCAGCAATATTTAATTGACAATGGAATTGTTTCCAATTTGTCAACTCCTCGTACACCTCAACAGAATGGTGTAGCAGAGAGGAGAAATAGAATTCTATTGGAAATGGTAAGATCAATGATGTCCTATGCTAGCCTTCCAAAATCGTTCTGGGGATATGCCATACAAACGGCAACATATCTTCTTAACTTTGCTCCATCCAAATCGGTGCCTAAAACACCTAGGGAGTTGTGGACTGGCCGAGTGCCTTCATTAAGGCACTTGAGGAATTGGGGCTGTCCAGCTCATATTCTAAAGCCTGAATCCACAAAGATGGAACCAAGGTCAGAAGTATGTTTGTTTGTAGGATATCCTACGGGAACTCGAGGGTACTATTTTTACGGTCCTCATGATAGGAAGGTATTTGTGTGTACAAATGCAAACTTCTTAGAGGAAGAGTTGTGAGAAATCACAAAGGAAGAAGTGAAGTAGTACTAAAGGAGTTAGCAATTTCATCCAAACCAAGAGTTGTTTTGGATATGACAGAACAAGATGTCGAAATGGATTCAAGAGTTGAATCAGAAGTGCAACCTGAACATCAAGATGTGCCTAGGCGTAGTGGGAGGGTTGTGAGACAACCAGATAGGTATCTGGGTTTAGGAGAAGGCTTAATTGCCATCTCGGACAAGAAGAAACAGATCCGTTCACGTATACAGGGCTATTAATGATGTTGATGCAGGAAAATGGCTCAAGGCAATGGAATCGGAAATAGATTCTATGTATACTAATGAAGTGCAGGTCCTTGTAGATCTACCACCAGTCTAAAACCATAGGGTGTAAATGGATCTACAAAAGGAAAAGGGATCGGATGGAAAGGTAGAGACCTTTAAAGCTAGATTGGTAGCTAAAGGCTATACTCAAAAGGAGGGTATAGACTACGAGGAGACTTTTCTCCGGTTGCCATGCTTAAGTCCATCGAATTCTTTTGGCCATAGCGACCTATTTTGATTATGAAATATGGCAAATGGATGTCAAGACCGCATTTCGAATGGAGATCTTGAGGAGACCATTTATATGGCCCAACCGAAGGATTCATTAAGCTAGGTAATGAGCATAAGGTTTGCAAGTTGCAAAGGTCCATTTATGGACTTAGCAAGCATCTAGGTCTTGGAACATTAGGTTTGATAAGGCTATCAAAACCTATGGGTTCATACAAAACCTAGATGAGCCTTGTGTTTACAAAAGAATACAAGAAGGTAAGGTTACTTTCTAATCACGTATGTTGATGACATTACGCTCATTAGAATGATGTGGGAATGTTATCTGCGATTAAGGATGGCTGAATGAGCGATTTTCAATGAAGGATTTGGGAGAGGCTACCTATGTTCTAGGGATCAAACTTATAAGGGATCGTAAGAAAAAGAAGATAGTTTTGTCTCAAATAACTTACATTGAGAATATGCTCAATAAGTTCGCCATGCAAGATTCCAAGAGGGGTTTCACTCCTACTAGACATGAAATCAAACTTTCAAAGGAACAAGCACCTAAAACCCAAGAGGAGGTTGAGCGACGCGTAACATTCCATATGCTTGGCAGTTGGTAGTTTGATGTATGCAATGCTGTGCACTAGACCGGATATCTGTTACGCAGTGGGACTGGTAAGCAGATTTCAGTCCAATCCAGGAATGGAACATTGGGCTGCGGTTAAGTGTATACTTAAGTATCTTCATAGGACGAAGAAATTAATGCTTGTTTACTCTGGAAGTAATCTATTCCGACAGGATATACGGATTCTGATTTCCAGTCAGATGTTGATTCAAGGAAATCAACTTCTGATTCTATATTTACTTTAGGAGGTGGAGCCATAGTTGAGGAGTGTCAAGCAATCTTGTATTGTTGATTCGACTATGGAGGTTGAGTATGTTCTTTGCTTGTGAAGCGAAAGAAAGCGATCTGCTCGGAAGTTCCTAAATGATTTGGAGGTAGTTCAGAGGCGAAAAAGCCATTACACTTTATTGTGATAATAGTGGGCGATGACTAATTCTAAAGAACCTCGGAACCATAAAGGCGCCAAACACATTGGGAAAGTATCATCTCATAAGGGAGATAATACAACGTGGAGAAGTGGATGTGGTAAAGATTCCTACTGAGCAAAACCTTGCGATCCGTTCACAAAGACATTGACTCAAAAGAGCTTTGAGGGTCACCTAGAAGGGATGGGAATGAAGGATATATCAAACTTGCTTTAGGGCAAGTGGGAGATTGTTGGAGTTATGTAAATATAGTGCCTGGAAAGCAAGTGTATTTACATGTAACTTTATCTTCTTGATTCTGATTTTGTAATGAAAATATTTATTATTAATAAAACAAAAGAGTTTGGTTTTATCTGTATGAGCATTATATATCTGGTCATAAGGTACCAAGATTCATTTGTAAGTAATATACATATACATAGAGATGTATGGGAAACATGTATATTATTAGAATCTGAATTAATTGATTCACAGTTGAATAATCAAGTTTGTCGTTTGATTATGGTTTAGAGCGTAGTGTTGCGATTTATCTCCATATAAGTAAAGGAGTTTACTTAAAGGGAATGATGAGTTTCATATCATGATAGTAGTAGACTATCGATAATGGCACTATTAAATGAATGGAATCAAGTATGTTTTCAAGAATAAAGTGGTAGTTACTTTAATCTTAAAACATACAACTTAAGCATTCGCTTTATTATGAACCACAATCTTGATGAGTGGTGAACTCATATGTGTTTCATTATAATTCTTGATATGATCGGAATGGATTTTTACAGGTATTAATCCAATGTCGCATATTGGAATTATTAATTGAAACATGTATCGTGAACATTCACTCGAATAAAGAGTTTATAGTGTTATCATCTCTTCAGATGTTTTAAGGAGATTTGGTGATTAAATGGCGCGATGGTTTGATGGACTAGCTACCCATCAAGTCTTAACACTAAGATGAGATCTTATGTGTTAATCACCATATAAAGTAAAATGAGAGATCTAGAAGGAAAAACCAACATAAGGGCAAAACGGTAATTTTACCCTTTGTTGTGCGGATGGCTATAATAAGGTTCTAAATAGGGTTTGCAATTGGACATATTCTCATAATATTTAATAATTCAAGAGTTCAACTAATTGTCTTTAGTGGAATGACATTTAGTTAATAAGCTAGAATTAATTCCAATGAGATTGAATTATTTCGGGCTTATTGGAGCTTGAATTATCAAAGTCAATAAGATTCCCCACTTGGCTTTAAGGAAGGTTATCAAGCTAAGTAAGAAGTAGTTTGAAGGCTTTAGAAGTCCATAATTGAATGATGGGCTTATACTAATTAATGGTTAATTGGAAGCCCATATGTTCATTTAGAAATGGGCTTGTTTTGGTTTAATGTAATTGATTAGATTAATTATATTAAAACAATTTTTTTAAAATGGAGAAGAAGCAATTTCGAAATTGTGTTAGGTTAGATGTGTAACCACACATTTGACATTAAAATACTAAATAAAGATGGTCTTTATTATGGTTCATCATTATTAAATGGAGTTATGAACTTACCATTAAATGGTTTAATGGTTGGCTTTTAATGTTGGCATGTAACCTATTTACATTCATTAGATTAAAGATGAAAGATATGCATTAGATGGACTATCTTCCTTCTTTCTTCTTGCCAAAACCGAAATGGGTATTCAATTATAGGTTATGGTCTTTTCAAATAGCCATTTTAAAGATAAATGAAGTAAGTCTCATTTATTGGCTATTTGATGAGTGATTAATGTAAGTGATGCATTGGATGCCTCTCACTCTTTCCATTTATGCATATTTCGAAATTGAGAGGTAAGAAAGGGTTCTTGCATGTTTTTAGACACTCTCTCTTTTCATGCAAGAGAGAACCGAAATTCTAAGTGAAAGAATTGAAAGAGTTTGATTTTGGTTCTTCTTCTTCTAAGAAAATCTCCTCCAAATATTTCTTCTCCTTTCCCACCAAAGGATTTTGTTAACCTAGTTGTCCTTGAAGAACAAGTGGTAAATCTAATTGGTAGAGGATACAGCTACAAGGAAGAAGATAGATTGCTAAAGGAAAAGACTCAAAGGCAAAGGATTTGGATCAAGAAGGAGAGGATAGCAATGAGGATTTAAAGCTGTAGCGAAGGAGTCGGTAATTCCTTTTATCTTGTTCTTGGTTTTATTATCCTTATACCATATCATGTATAGATTAGCATATTGATTTGGATATATTGCTTCCGCTGCAAGATGATTTCTTAAAAAGTTTTGAAATCTATCGTTTCTCCAAACTAAGCATGCTTTCTTTTTTCGATCCAACACTACATTCATTTTGGCATTTGTAGTTGTTGATTATTTTGTCTGAAATTCCATCTGTGCGCGTTATTGTGGTATGAAGCCTACATAATCTTGTATTGAATGACACCAAACTGATTTGATTGTTAGTTCCAGGGAGAAGAAACCAAAAATGAAACATACTATTTGGTCATATATATCTTAATTTGCTAAGCATATTAATTAGGTTATTGGAGGGGTGGAAGATCAATTGGTGTCTCATTCTTCATCAACTGGAGTTTAGATTACTATATATTCAAAATTACATTGTCATGTAATACCTACTATGATTTGGTCGCATTGCTCTCAGCAATTCATAAACTCATGTTACTGTAGTTAGATTTATCATTGGAAATTGACAATGTCATGTGACTTTAATCATGTAGTGTGAACCATAAATTGTAGTTATCTTGTCATTTTCTCCAATTTTTTTTCCACTTTTTAGAAAATTTGGGGCCAATAGTTTAAGATTTATAGAATAAACTTCACAAAATGCTGGTCTTCCAAGAGGGAAGAAAGAAATATTCAATCATGCGCATTCTTCTTTAAGATGTACAATCGAAAGAACATTTGGCATTTGGAAAAATAGGTGGAAAATTTTACGTCAAATGCCCAGTTTTCCTTTTCCAAAGCAAGTTAAAATTATAATTACTTCAATGGCCATTCATAATTTTATAAGGTTAAATGCTCAAAAGGATGAAGAGTTTTCTCCCTATGATGAAGATGATGAATTACTTGTACAAATGAAGAAATCAATGAAAATGAAGACGTTGAAGAAAATCATTTAGACGAGTCACAAAATAACGAGATGAATGATGCGAGAAAATATATTGCAAATCTTCTTGTATTATGATAAAATGTATAATTTATTATGTATTTAGCTATTTAGTCAACTTGAATATTTATTTTGAGATTATAATATTATTTAGTTTTTATATGTTTTAATATTTACTTTTCATATTAGTTTTATTTCCTACAAGAAAATGAGACATCTTTTAAATAATTTCTTACAAGATGGTTATCTAAAATTTCCTATGAGATGGCTATCAAATGTAAACATAACATAATGTACTTTGCATATTGTTTAATATACTTTAAATATTATTTATATGTATAAATAATTTTATTATAAAATAAAATATAGCTAAAATTAATAAAAGTATTTTTATTTTATATTGCTAAATAGTCTACTATATGAAGCTCTTTCAAAAAAGTTATTTTTTTTAATTGACAACCAAACAGTCAACTAGCTTTTTAGAAAAGCTCTTCTCAGAAAAGCTCTACTGACAAGAGCTTTACTGATATAAGCTCATCCAAATAGGCACTAAAATAAGTTGTTAATAACAAAGAGAAAATAATTCAGTATAACGTTGTTCATTGGAACCCAACTTAAAATAATTATTCCACTATTCATAAAGAAGTTTTTCAATAGCATTATGCATTATTAAATTTCAAAGTGATTTATTAAAGAAAATTTTATTCTCAATATTAATTGTAAATTTGTAAAAGAAGTTTTAAAAATGATTAAAAATATTAACTTTGAATAGATCTTTGCTAGATGGCAGGCTATCTTGAATATTTTTATTTTGATGTTAAATTCATTAAAGGTGAAGCAAATTATATTCTATATTTTCTAACTCGTAAGTTTTAAATTTTAAATCATGATACCAAGAAATAGATAACCCAAAACTCCAAAAGATATTCTTAAATGATATAACAAAGCTCTTTTAGTTTTATATTTATATTTTGATTTTAAATTTCTTTATTCTTATTCTTATTATATTTTATTTTATTTAGTTATTTGTTGTTTATTTTAGCCTTTGTTTTATAAACAATTCTCAATAACTTTTTTCTTGTGGGTTTATCGAAACAATTTCTTTATTTATTAGATGTAACACTGCTGTACTTCTAGACCTCCCAAGACTCTACATCTCGGTTGTACTTCTACTAGGATGTTATAACTGTTGTTGTTATTGTTTCTTATGTTATGTTCTTTTATTTCATGAGTAATTAATATCGATCGATACAACAAATTAATTCAGTATTGATTATTCAATTATTATCTACATTTTAGTGTTTCATAATTATCATGAATGATTGATAAAAGTCGTAAATGGGTTATTTATGTATTTGTATATTTAATTTATAAGAAACAAGAAAACTAAATTGAATAGTTGTAATTATCTCAATTATTTAATTTAGGGTTTAGTTTTTAATTAAACTTGTTGTTATCATTTATTGATAAGGAATGAATCAATACGCAATCAAGTAATGGTAAGTATTGATTTGAATATAAGGTTTGAATAAATTGATTTAGGAAAAGTGAAACTTATTATGGCTATCCTACTAGGTTTCAAACTAACTATTTGATTTACAAAATTTATTCTTTTAGATCAATGATCAAAGTTATAATTGGATCAAATCCTTCCTTTGAATTAGAAAATCCATATTTAGCCACATGTGACTATAGTTCCATACAAATACAACTCTTTTTGATGAATAGATTCTTAAAGGATTAGTAAACTTGTTATGCCAATACCTTTTGGTCTAAATAAACAAACAAAGAAATAAAACAATTCAAAGATAGAAAAGTAAAACATTTAGAAGTTGACATCAAAATTACCAAAGGTAAAGAAAATAATATTCCAATTATTAGAACTTATGATTTCTTACAATCCATGTTATAATACTAAAAAAAATTACCTAAAAATTCATGAAGATCTTAATGCCACAACAAAGCGCCCTTCTAAAGCCTAATCTAAAACATCAATGTTAACCTAACTAGTAAAATCTTGGAGAGATATCCTAGAAGGAGGAGAAATTGTTCCCTTCATTCCTCTTAAAACCCAATGTGAGGCTTCTTCAACCCCATCAGCTAAAGTTCATATTTAAGAATTATTGCACCATTTGTTAGCAAATCCTAAGCTAGCAATAATTTTGTGAGGCTTCTTCAACCTCATCTTCTAGAGATAATATTTAAGAATGGTTGCACCATCATTTCTATTAAAATGTGAGGCTTCTTGAACCTCATCTTCTAAAGTTAATATTCAAGAATGGTTGCACCAATTGTCAACAAAATCTAGAGCTAATAGTAGCTCTAAGACACTCCATTGATAAAATCTTGCAAAATTAAATTTTACCGAAAATAGTTACTAAAAAATTATTTTATATCAATCAAAGTCTTTTAAAAAATATTTTACAAAGCTAATAATTGTTGGAAATGTTTTTAAAAATTGACATATTTCATCCTTCAAAACTATATCTTAAAATTGTTATTTTGACAAAGAATCTTTTAAAGTATTTTAACTATTGAGAAGTTATAGGATTTGTTGTGACATTGGAGAAGATGTTTTTAGAGTTTAGAGTTTTTGTTCTTTGGTATCATGACCTAAATTATAAAAATTCTCAAGTTAGAAATTTAGAATATAATTTGCTTCACCTTTAATAAATTCAATGTTAAGGATTAGGATATAACCCTTTATTATGTTTTAATAATGTAATATAAATTTTGGAAAAGTTACAACTTGATGATTCATAAATTTATTCTTTTTACTTTTAAAATTTTCCAATAATTAATAGTTTTTCAAAGTTTTAACTAATATTTCATCATTATTAACAATTGTTTCATTAGCACCAGAGGTAGATGTTTATAGAATTTTCTTCATTTCTAATAAGGAAAATTGTTCTTCTTTATTTTACTTTAACTCTTTGCAGGCTTATTACAACTTTTACAAGTTTTATTATCATAGATAACGTTAAAATATAGAAAAAATGATCTTAGTTCTTTCCTAATTTTAAACATTTCATACTTTAGTTATTTTGTAATTTCATATCTTGACATAATTGTTGAACCAAGGGAGGTTCTAATTGGTGTTTTGATGATAAAAAAACATAATTACTACCAATGATTTTATTATTTTGATGAAAGCCAATAGAAGAACAAAAATGAGATCATAAACTTAAGAAGATAACTTATAAAGTTGATCAAGAGAAGTTGAAGTTTGCAACCATCAAAATGAAGGTAAACTAAGAACAAGGAATATTAAGGTTATTTTTTAGTTTGTAATATTAATTGTTATCTCACTTTGTTAATTTGATGCTATAAAAGAGTCACAATGTATAAACATTTCATTTTACTTTATTGTTTGAGTCTTTACTTGTATTAAGAGGCATTGAAGCTTTTTATTTATAAAAAACCTCTTAATCTTCCAAAACACTTTAGGGAATATTTTGGGAAGTGTTAAATCATAAGTGGATTAAACAAATTAGTTTTGAGAATTTAAAGTTGTTAAAATCATTTTTTTAGTGATTGGCCGACCTATATGGGTTAATGATCAACCATTATAGGTTAAAGTTTCCAAATTTTATATATTGTAAGTTTGTTGTAACATTGGTTATTGTATAGAACTAGTGTTTCAATGGCTAGTGAATTTGGTACCTTTAATGCATACTAGTCAACCATTGTTCTATATATAGTTACTGCAATGACTAGTTCTTGGCTCCAACAACTAGGAAGGATCATAAAATGCTATAAATAGGTATTTTGTCATTGGTTTTAACATAAAAAACTTTTAAGTGTATTTTACACATATTTTTAAGTGTTTTTCTTTGAGCACCATTGTTTTATAATTGTGCAAGTGAGTCGCTTTGGAGTTATCAAGTGAAGAAGAGAGAGATTTTTTTAGTTGTGATCCTTTGTTGACACGTTGGAAAATGTAACTTATGAGTGTTCTAAGTAAGAATAAGGTTCCACTTTACCTTAGAAGAAGATTGTAAGAAGGGTTCCTCTTTATTGAAAAAGATTATACAATGGTTATTCTTCACCTTAAACGAAGAATTATAGTGGAATTATTATTCAATTGTTTGATTGGTTTATTTTAAGCAATCCAGTTATTTAAGTATATGTTGATTATTGTTAAATTAACTTCATTAGTTAAAAAATTCTTGAATTTTATAAACACTCAATTTATCCCCTCGCCTTTAAGTGCCATTAGGTTTAATAAGTGTATCAAAGCAAGTCTATTAGACTAAGCATTTCTAAAAAAATATTATAGAAAATATCATAATGTTATATTTAGGAGCATCATCATCATCATCATTTAACCAAGAAAGATAAAGAATTAGCATATCACTTTTCGTTGATTGCAATGAATACCTTTATTGGAAAACTAGGAAGAGATTATTCTTAATGGTTGAAAGAGTCAACCTATGGGAAATAGTTTCAAATAGTCCCTTTATTCCTAAAGAAAAAGGAAACTTGAAGATAAGAGATTAGTTTCTTTGAATAGTAGGGCTACACATATCCATTTTTGTGCATTAGGATGAAATGAATCCAATAGGTTCTCTATATGTAAAATGGCTCATAAAATTTGGCATACTTTAGAAGTTATATATGAGAAAACCAATCAAGTAGAGGAGAGCAAATTAAGCATACTAATATATCAATATTAATTGTTTCAAATAAAACATGATGAAAGAATATCTAACATGTATACTCGATTTATTGGTATTATTAATGCTCTTAAATGTCTTGGAAAGACATATACTAATGTTGAAGTGGTAAGAAAGTTACATAGGCCACATTTAAATATGTGGGAAGGTAAAGTAATAGCCATATAAGAAACTAAGGATTTAACAATAGTACCCTTAGAGGAGATTATTAGATCTTATCTTACATACAAAATGAGACTACAAGAGATGCGACGCTTCCAAAGAAAATTATTGTAGAATTCAAAGCCTAAAAAGAAGAATTAAGTGAAGAGGAAGAAACATCAACTAGTGAAATAATGAAGAAGACATGAACTTAGTGACTAGAAAATTTAATAAATTATTAAAGAAGAAATTCTCTAAAAGAAAGGACTTCAAAGAAGGCAAAAGCATTATAGAACATAAATCCTCTAACATTATTTACTTTGAATATAGAAAACCTAGTCACATAAAGTCACAATATCCTCTATTCAAAGATAATGAGACGTACAAAGAAAAATATAAGAAGGACAAAAAGAAAGCCATTAAACATTAACTTGGGATAATACAAGTGAATCTAAAAAAGACCATTCAAAAGAAGAGATAGATCACATATTTGTTACTACCATAGATGATGATGTTGTAACATCGAACCCTAACTTTTGTGGTAGTGATATTGATTTGACATATGATGAATTAGTTGAGAGTTTAGAATCATGAGAAAGAAACAGAAGAAATTTTCTTCTAAACTAAAAAAAGTTTAAAAAGAGTTGAATGCATGCATGAATGAGAATGGAAAAATGAAAAATGAAATGCACATTATTAAAGCATCAAAAAATTTTATCATTGATGACAATTATGACTTTAATGAATTAATCAATGATAATGAAACACTTAGAAAGGGGGTTAATTCCCTTAAGGACTTACTGTCTAAGGGGAAATATTTGCATAACGAAGAACCATTGCCTAATGTGACAAATGAGTATGGAGCATTGAAATATGCTTAAATTTTGATTCATTTAATCTACTACACTTAGGATTAATGCTTTAAAATGCTTAGGATACTCACTTTAGCTCATCTTTGATTTTAGGTACGTTTCGGAAGTGAAGGAGCTAAAGTGACCCGAAAGCATAGTCATTGAATTATCTTCTCAATGTACATACTTTATAGATTCATTGAGTAAGAAGAAGAAGAGGATTAAAAGAAGAAGAAACAAGATAAAGTGTGAAAGTGAAGAACAAAGCAAGGAAGCATCTCACGGCCACACCATGGTGTGCATAGGCGTGAGACCTCTTCTCATGCCCATACCCGTGAGGCACGTCTTACACCTATGAGAGGTCACTCACGGGCATGATTTGTAGGCCACACGTTCATTTAAACCTAGTTTTTAACTACAAAAGGGAATGTTGTGAGGGTTGAAAGAGGAACTCTGGGGGGCATAAGTGAATACATAGTTTTTCTTCATTTTCTTTCAGTTTTCAATACCAACAGAGGCTACGATGGCTGATACTTAAATCTTGAAAGAGAAGATTGAAAGCTAACCTCCTGACACCTATTTGATGTTGAAATTGATGCCCAAGTCATGGTTAAGCTTATCTCATCTTGTTAATATTGATACTCTCTTTTTGGATTGTTATTGTTGTTTGTGTTGATTGAATCGAGTTTTGTAAAGATGATATTGATACGTTATTTGGATTATTCTATCATGAACTTATTGCTAGAATGTCAAAAATAATTCGTAATCATTATATTTGATGTTCATTAATAGCCACTAATAATCTTGAATCATTAGGAATAACATAACTTAGGTTAGATAACCCGAACGTGTGAGGTTACTACCTATATTGATCCATTTTCTACTTTATAATGCGGCTACCAAATTGAATCTAGAGATTGTATCCTAGGTTATTTATTAGCTAGATTTAATTAACGATCATATCTTAATTAAATACAATCTAAGGGAAAATTGGGATTAGTAGAGGGTATTGTTAGTCTCCGATCAATAGTTCGAAAAGAGGTGTGACAGATTGATCCTAGAACCAAACTTTACATATATTTGACTTTTTATCATTTTCAATTGTTTTTCCACAATTTATTTTTGTTAGTTAAATTTTACTTTATTTTCTTAATTGCATAAAACCCAAAATCCCCTTTTTTCCTTTGCATCAATTATTTTCATTACAAAAATTAATCGAATATTTCCTATAAATATTATCCCGACTCACCACAACTACAAATTTTAGTGTACAAAGTTAGGAAAATTATACAATGCACTTGACACGTGCTGTCAAACATCCACATCCAAGCATATGCATGCATACTCTACATCCATTGGGACTAATCCTAAAAACAAGTATCATGATTTTATATATGCTAATAACCTAAGCATAAAGTTTAATACTACCAAGGAAAGAATAGACGTAACTTTTACAATAACATGTAAACTTACTCACACCATTTTTAGCCTAAAATAATCATATAACAAGCTTTCATTCATAATAGACATCATACATATAATCATGATAACTTATTTCACTATCTTAGTAAAATATTCAACACCTATAATATCTAAAAGAATTTTCCTTATTATGCATACATGTGTAGTAATGCATTTATGCATCATAGGAAAATATTCAGCACCTTTAATGTCCAAAAAGTATCCTTATTATGCACACATACATAGTAATACATTTATGTATCATTGTCACTTATATAATATTGTATGCCATTTTATGGTAAGTTTGGACATATAGATAGATTTTGTTTTCTCAAACAAAGAGTGAAAAGCAAACCCTTAAAAGTATGGGTTGAAGAGAAGGAATCTAACAACCAAAGAATAAAGTTAATTTAGATTCTTAAAACACATTGATTGCCTTGTTTAGTAAGGTTTATAAAAAAGAAAGAGTAAATAATATGTATGTAGTTGTTGAAATGAGCATTGTTTTTAAAAAATATTTTTTTCTTGATGAATCTAACCTTCTTCCCTCTAAGAAAGTCTTGAAGATGTTGTTGTAAGATATAAATAATTTAACTCCTAAAAGTAATTATTAAGACTTTTCAAAATTTTAAACCAAATGATTAAGATGAGAAGGATGAGATGCCATTAATGGATTGAAAACTCAAGAAGAATCTTCATTCGATCATACCATCAGTAATGTTTAACAAGAGGTAACTATTAGTTCATACTTTAGATATTTGCCATATATTGCTCTTATTTTTCAATTTTAGTTTAAATTCCTAGTGATGAATATTAGGTTGAAATTTTCTTTGGCATATTATGGATGTGAACTTAAATATTGTGCAAATGGGAATGTTAAGCAAAAAACTTGTTGATTACTAAATCAATTGGGATATATTTTCTCTAAACTAGTGAATAATGATATTAAGAGATAATTAGGCATGATTTTATGTTTGAAGTCTCAATGTTTTTTTTACCATTCTTGATTGGTATTACCAATATTTTTACGTGTTTTAATACTTTAATTCGAGTTTTAAAGATGATTTCTTATCTAATAAATTGGTCAACCAACATCTTAGTTTGCTTAACTAGTATCTTCATAATTCCCCTCTCTTTTTTTTCAATGAGTTTGTTAGTTTTTTGGTTACGAATCTAGGCGACACTTAGACATACTAGTCAACCAATTTCCTTTTGTGGTTGGCCAATATCACTTCACCTAAGAATTTTTATCTTTTAAGTAAGTTTCTTTCGAGTTTCACTATATATAATGATCAATCACTTACCCTTATTGATCAACCGATATAGTTTTTTTCTTCAAAAACCTTTATTCTAGTTAGTTTGTACTGTAGTTGGCTTATAGGTTTCGATGACCGCACACACTATTCAACTAGTAATATTATGTGGTCAACCAGTCTTCACTATTATAGCTTTATTTATTCTTTTTCCTTCTTTTCATCTTAGTTATGCATATCTTCTAAGACCCCTAAACAATTCACACTTCTCTTTGAAAAACATAATCTCTTTGTCGTAAAGATCTCATTAGATTTTATCAAATTGAAAATCTGTCATTTTTGAAATTCAAATTTAGGAATTTCAAATATTTCTTAATTAGGAATTATCTTTTCAAAATTTTGCTTTCTTAATAAAATTATAAAAGGAGTCAAGATTGTTTTCCTTTTGACTTATATTGATACATCTTTGATTTTGGCACTTTGTGCACATTTCCATTTATGAATTTTGGAATTTTGGGGTTTTCAAATTTATATATTATGTTATAAAATTGATTATTAAATTGCAATTATGCTTATATTTGTTATAATTTCAACCTCTAATTTTGTCAAAACTTGACCTTATTACCTTAATTAAACCTTTTAGCTTATACATAATATCAAAATTGGAGATTTTTCAAATTTCACACAATTGGGATGTTTTATCAAAAGTAACTTTTATTTTGACTCTTTAAATATTGAATACCACTCTCTAGTGAAAAGTTTATCAATCTTGATCAAATTCATCTTTTAACTAAGTTAACTTGATGCATGATAGTTTATATTATGAATTTTGGCTAATTGAGTTCTTTTTAGTGATTTTGAAAAAAGGAGAAATATTGATAATATTAGGTTTTAGGTAGAGTGATGACATTCATTGTTTAGTCATTTTTTATTTCTTGATGTGATATGCTTGAATAAATCTATGTTATCTTCATATATAGATATTTTTTATTTAAGGTATGTTCTTAGTATTGAATTATGCTCTTAATATTGAATTATATTTTATGCATAAATTAAAGAGGAGTTAATCATATCTTAATACTTGTTTGTGTGTTTAATTTTATTGTTTGTTTTCTAGTATCATAAATATTTTGTCACAATTTAAAAGGAGAGATTGTTAAACAAAGGGAGTTTCTAATCAATAGTTTGATGATAACAAAATATATTACTTCTAATAAGTTAATTATTTTAATGAAAAGCAATATAAGAACAAAATGAAGTCACAAACTCAAAAGATAACTTACGAAGTTAAAAAGATATGTTGAAGTTTATAACCATTAAAATGAAGATCAAGGCTTATCAAGGTTATTCTTTAGGTTGTAATATTAATTGTAATATCAATTTATTAATTTGATGCTTTAAAAGGCTCAATATGAATAAACATTTCATTTCACTTTATTGCATGAGTCTTTACATTTATCAAAATGCATTAAAGCTTTTGATTTTAATAGAAAATCTGTTGATCTTTCAAACATTATTTAGATAATATTTTAGGAAATGTTCAAATCACAATCGCATTAAACAAATTGGTTTTGAGCATTTGAAGTTGTTAAAATCATATTTTTTGAGTGTCTGGTAAACCTATAGGTTAGTGATTGACCAATATAAGTTAAAGTTGTTAAATTGAATATATCATGAGTTTTTTGTAATATTAGTTAATGTATTGGTTGACCAATATGCCTACTAGTTAATTAGTATTCCAACAATTGGCGAACCTAGTGCCTTTACTGCACTTGGCTTATAGTCTCTATAATGGTTAGTTATTGACTCCAATGACTAGGAAGGCTCTCAAAATACTATAAATAGGTGTGTTCTTATTAGTTTTAGCATCAAGAAGTAGTTGGGTGTATTTTACACACGTTTTTAGAGGTCCTTTATATCATTTAAGCATCATTTTTCATATTTGTATGAGGGAGCATCTTTGGAGTTTTCAAGTGAATAAGTGAGATATTTTGAGTTGTAATCCTTTGTTAGGATGTTGGATATTAAACTTGGGAGTGTTCCAAGTAGGATTAAGGTTCTTGTTCACCTTATAAGAAGATTGTAAGATGAGTTCCTCTTAATCGAAAAAGATTGTAAGAAAGTTATTCTTCACCTTGAAAGAATAATTATAGTGGAATTCTAATAAGAATCTTAGAAGTCAAAGTAGAAAAGGGTGTTAGTCGAACTACTATAAATCAGTTTGCATTATCTTTTCCCTATCATATTTAAATTATTATTCAATTATTTGATTGGTTTATATTAAGCAATTCATTTATGTGTGTGTGTCTATATATATATATATATTGATTGTTGTTAAATTAAATTCATTAGTTAGAAAATTCTGTGAATTTTATAAACATCCAAATTGTCCCCCTCCCCCCTACCCCGACCCTCTTTAGGTGCCATTAGTAACTAAAAATAATTAATATTGTGACTACAATCCAAAATCTCTCTCAGTTTTCTATTTTATATCATCGTTTATTAAAGTTTCTTTCTTAGCTTAATTTTCCTCAAAGATTGATCGGGGGCTCTTTTTTAAATATAATATTTATGTTTCAATTACTATTCAACATACACAAAGTTGTATTTTGTGAAACTACTTCTAAACAATATGTGTATAGAAAATCTTATTTTAAATACATATATTTTTAAACACTTGTTTCAATTATAATTATTTTATTAATCTATATAAAATTTTATTTGGATTTTTGTATATGGTTAAATAATTTTTTAATGCCAACAATTTCAATTTGTATTAAGTTATGTTTGCTTTATAACTAGTTCTACAAATATAAGTTAATAATTTTATTTCAACTCTAGTTAGTTATATTCAATCTAATTTAATTTTATATTAATAGTTATTATAGAAAATTAAAATTTTAATATTTGTAAAATTTGGGAAAATTTTAATTTAGATAAAGTCTATTGAAAACTTCTTCCAACTTATTGATTGCTCATGTTGAAAATAAAGATGTCTATGTAAGAATATTATAGGACACATTAATGTTAGAGGAAAATAGTATATTTTAAATCTTAATATTTGCTTCAAAATTAGGATAAACCTTAATATATTAGAGTATTAAAAATAACATTTCAAAACTATTTAATTTTAACCATTAAATGACTAACGCTAATGAGATTAACTCTTTATCGGTTAAATGTCACATCAATATTGATGTAACATCTATTTTAATATTTTATTATTTATATTAGACACCATAGAAGCACTTTTAATTTATGTGACAATGTGAGCCTCATTCACTTAAATTAAAAATAAGTTATAAATAACTTATTTAGCCTTAATTTCAAATTAAAGCTAATTAGTCCTAATAAATCCTAATTAACTATAATTTAATTCGAAATTCAAAATAACCTGAAGTAATCTTAGTTAAACTTAAATTGTACTAATTTCCTATTTATCTTAATTTAATCAATTAACTCTAATTTATAAATAATTTTAATTAATCCTAATTTGTCAATTATCCTAATTAACCATAATTTAAAGATCTAAAATTGATTATGAAACCATTCTAAAATATGTTTTTATTCTTTGGACTTTGCATCCTTTCTCTTCTATTCATTTTGAGTGAGTGACTCTTCATATTGCTTTTGACTATAGATATTAGATATACCAAAGAAAGATTTAAAAAAAAGATTAGGGGTAATAGGCCTTCCTTTTAATTAAAGCTCCCCATTTATTGCTTTAGTTGTGTCTACCAAGTTTCAACGTAGTAAAGGCTCTTGAGATCTAAAGTGTTGGCCCCTAAAATTTTTTCTTGATGAATAAGTATGATTTACATTAATTATGAGGTCTTTATGAAATTTTGTGGAGTTAATTATTATGTTAGTGTTAGAAAGATTATATGATATAGGTTGATTGGATTAAAGTGTAAAGGTTATAAAAATGTTCAAGGGATGTTTTTGGCAAGAAACTTAAGATTAAAAGAACATAAGCCTATAAGGAAGGGTAAAATGAACGTTTTAGGTTCATTAAGGATAGAAATGGAAGAAAGAAATGTAGTCTTGCTTTTTAGGAAGGGGAAAAACTTGAATTGAAGAGAAAAAGAGAGAGTGTCATGAAGAAGAGAGAGAAATATGAAGAGAAGAAGAGAAGGAGAGAAAGGAGAGAAAACAAGCAAGGGTTTCAATTTTTTTAGCTTTCAAGAGAAATTTTGAGGCTGTTCAAGAAGGTAAAAAAAGGAAGAGGAAGAGAAAAGCTTCCATTTGAGCCAATAATCATTTCATTTGGTGAAGATTCATGGCAAGATCATTGTTAATTTTTTGGATTTTTGGGAGGATTTTGGTTTATAGAGTTTAGAAAATACATGGGTTTAAGTATTCTAAAATCAATTTTAGTGATTTTGCATTGTGGGATTTTCAATTGGATTCCTATTGAATGGGGTTTTTCCATTGATGAAGGAAATCAACAAAGGCAAGAGAAGCAAGAGGAGAGGCATTTTGAGTAAGTCCTTAAGCAAGGAAATTAAGGTGGGTTACATGGTTTATAATAGAGTTATGAGCCATTAATGTTTTCTCTTGAATCAAGAGAATTAAATGATTTCAGTTGTTTTTAATAAAGTTGCATGATTGTTATTTGAATGATTTGAGAAATCTTTATGTGTTGGAATATGAATTTTGTTGATGAATTTTGGAACGAAGAAGGAAATGCTTTGAAACATTTTATGTTATGCCTTGAAAAATGTCATGGAATTTTGTATAAATGAAAAAGAACATGAAATGATTTGAGCATAAATATGTGCTTTTGTTTGGGTGATAGTGGAACCATTCTATTTGTCAAATGCATGTTGACAAGAACCTTCTCCCGGCTGCCCGCTTGTAGCATGAGCTTCGAAATTGGACTCATTCTGTTCATGAGGTAAACTTCGATTTCTCCATTCTATTCGCACGAAACCCTCGAGCCATTTGTTTGTGCATTTCTTCTTTGAATTGTCAAGTTTGTTGCATAATTTAAGTGTTCTGCAATGATGGTTAAATCTATATGCTATGTTGATGTGATGATAGTTTAACTACAAGTTTTGAGTTAAAATTGTGAATTTGACTGAGAATTTAACAACAAAGCATTTTATGAATTCGTTATGACTTTTATAAGATAAATGAACATTTCAACGATTTCACTTATTCTCCGTTATAAACTTGTTACCCGTGAGCTTTCAAGCTCACCCCCCTTTTATTCTATCTTAGGTGAAAAAAACGAGATCGAGTAACCAAGAGTCAAGAAATCATTCTACTTCTGCAATGTTTTATAAATTAAGTTCGATTGTATTTATGCAGGACTTTAGACGCATTACGAGAATTATTAGGGTTTTGTATCTTTTGTAATTTGAGATTTTGAGATGATAATGTATTATGGCTTGAAATTTTTAAAACTTTGTTCTTTTGATGTTAATTAAATATAAATTGTGTATAGATGATATTGAGTTGGAATTAGATATACTTGAAAAAGTTATCAACTTGAGATGATTATCAACTTGAGCAGATGGGTATATATATATATATACACACACACATAAGTGAAATGTTATGGAAAAGAAAGATAGGAATTATGACTGATCAGATGTAGTTGAATGTGATGAGTCAAATGAGTTAAGATTTGAGAGTTTAATGAAGTCAATTTGGTAGCTAAATGGTTATGCTCAGGACATTCCAAGTTTGCACAGTGGAAATTTCAAGTCTTCCATAGGGGTAAATTTTGTGTTCTGACTTCAGGAGAAAAACTGTATTGATCTAGGCTAAATTGGACAAAGTTGTCTTCTAGAAAGTATCTAGCTTTCCAACGATATATAGTATGAAAATTTTGGATATCTGAGTCAAAAGTTATGATCTTTATAAGTGGAGATGCTCTGTAAAGTGTAGTTAGAGATTCCAAGCTTTTGGTGATGTGAGGAAGACCCTGTAGAATCATCTTCTTATGCACTGTAGACTAAAACATCTTTTTATGCACTGTAGACTGAAACATCTTCTTATGCACTATAGACTTAAACATCTTCTTATGCACTATAGACTCAATCATCTTCTTATACACTATAGATAGAATCGTCTAGTCCAATTTTGACCCTCTAGATGATAGAATCTATCTTCAAGGTCTCATGAAATTCTATATCTAGAGGTCTTCTTTCAAAATGTCCTTAGATGACCTTAATTCGACATCTATAGAGAAAGTTATGCCACTTGTCACGAAATAGGTTCAATATGATTGAGGACAAATCCTTGTTTGATTCTTTCGGCCATAACCTTGTTATCTGGCCTCCAAATGAAGTGATTCTTAGACTAATAGATTCTTCTTTCTACCCCCTCTATGAAAGTTTATAGCTTTTGATGTTGTTTTGAAAAGGATTGATTGAGTCAAAGTAAGGGTATGGGTTGGAAGAGTATGAATTAGATATTTTACTGAACATATTTCGGTATTTTGATGGTATCTTGATTTGTAGAGCTCCAAATGAGATAATTCTTATTTTTAAATAAACTAGAGACATAGAGCTACAAATTATCTAAAGGAATTGAATTTTAATTTATTCCTTAAGACTTTCAATTTCTGGATGGAAGTTGGGTGTAATGTACTATTCCAGTTTAATAACTATCAAGGTGGGTTACATGGTTTATAATAGAGTTATGAGCCACTAATGTTTTCTCTTAAATCAAGAGAATTAAATGATTTTATTTTTTTAATAAATGTTGCATGATTTCAATTTGAATTATTTGAGAAATTTTTATGTGTTGGAACATGAATTTTGTTGATGAATTTTGGAACGAAGAAGGAAATGCTTTGAAACATTTTATGTTATGCCTTGAAAAATGTCATGGAATTTTGTATAAATGAAAAATAACATGAAATGATTTGAGCATGAATATGTGCTTTTTTGGGGCAAGAGTGGAACCATTATGTTCGTCACGTGTATATTGACAAGAGCCTTCTCCTGGCTACCCACTTGTGGCATATGAGCTCCGAAATTGGACTCATTCTATTCATAGGGTAAACTTTGATTTCTTCATTTTGTTTCTATGGAACCCTCGAGCCATTTATTTGTGCATTGCATATTTGAAATGTCAAGTTTGTTGCATAATTTGAGTGTTCTGTAGCAATGATTAAATCTATACGCTATGTTGATGTGATGAGAGTTTAACTATGAGTTTTGAGTTAAAATTATGAATTTGACTGAGAATTTGAGAACAAAGTGTTTTATGAATTCGTTATGACTTTTATAAGAAAAATGAACATTTCAACGATTTTACTTATTCTTCATTATAAACTTGTTACCTACGAGCTTATAAGCTCATCCCCCTTTTATCCAATCTTCAGGTGAAGAAAATGAGATCGAGTAACCAAGAGTCGAGGAATCATTATACCTTTGCAATGTTTTGTAAATTCAGTTAGATTTTGTTTAAGCAAGACTTTAGACGCATTTCGAGAATTATTGGGGTTTTTTATCTTTTGCATTTTGAGATTTTGAGACGATGATGCATTGTGGCTTAAAATGCCATTAAAGATTTGTAAAACTTTGTTCTTTTGATGTTAATGAAATATGAATTATGTATGAATGATATTGAGTTGGAATCAGATATACTTGAAGAAGTTATTAACTTGAGATGATTATCAACTTGAGAAAATGGTTTTTAAACATGAATTGTTTATATATATATATACATATACATAAGTGAGATGTTATGGAAAAGAAAGATAGGAATTATGAATGATCAGATGTAGTTGAATGTGATGAGTCAAATGAGTTGAGATTTGAGAGTTTAATGAAGTCAATTTGGTAGCTGAATGGTTATGCTTAGGACATTCCAAGTTTGCACAGTGCAAATTTCAAGTCTTCCATAGGGATAAATTTTGTGTTTTGAGTTTAGGAGAAAAACTGTATTGATCTAGGTTAAATTAGACAAAGTTGTCTTCTAGAAAGTATCTAACTTTCCAATGATATATAGTATAAAATTTTTAGATATCTGAGTCAAAAGTTATGATCTTTATAAGTGGAGATGCTTTGGAGAGTGTAGTTAGTGATTCAGAACTTTTGGTGATGTGAGGAACACCCTGTAGAATCATCTTCTTATGCACTGTAGACTGAAACATCTTCTTATGCACTGTAGATTAATCATCTTCTTATGTACTGTAGACAGAATAATTTGGTCCAATTTTGACCCTCTAGCCAATAGAATCTATCTTCAATGTCTTCATAAAAGTTGTAGATGTAGAAGTTCTCTTTCAAAACGTCCTATGACAACTTTAATTTTACATCTATAGAGAAAGTTATGTCAATTGTCCCGAAACAGATTCAATATAATTAAGGACAAAACCTTGTTTGATTCTTTCGACCATAACCTGTTTATCCGACCTCCAAATGTAGTGATTCTTAGTCCAATAGATTTCTAACACATTTCTTTCTATCTCTCTATAAAAGTTTATAGATTTTGATGTTGTTTTGAAAATGATCGAGCGAATCAATGTAAGGGTATGGGTTGGAAGAGTACTAATTGGATTTTTTATTGAACATATTTCGGTATTTTGATGGTATCTTGAACTGTAGAGCTCCAAATGAGATGATTCTTATTTTTTTAAAAAAATAAAGACATAGAGCTACAAATTATCTAAAAAAATTGAATTTTAGTTTAGTCTCTAAGACTTTCAATTTCTGGATGGAACTTGGGTGTAGTGTACTATTCTAGTTTAATAATAGTCTGAAAATTTTTGAGCCCTAACTTTCATATTTCTGAACCAAATGGAATGATTTTGGTATCATTCGAAACTTAAGACAATGGGGAACAAATGTTAGAAGTCAAATTGTAATTCTAGTTTGAGGTTTCCCAAAATCTGTTCTGAAGTTGAAGAAATGTGTTTGCTCATGTTTTATGACTCCGAATGTTGGGCTCTAGAAGTGAGGTCCAATAGTTGTGGTATCAAAGACAAGTTAATGAATCGATGATAGTTAAGGAGATTTCATTGGAATAAGCTAACGTTTTATGGTTCCGATGTTGGGCTTTGAAATTGGGGTCCAACATAAAGTGCATATCATGATATGAAATGAATGGTGAGTGTAAACATTTAGGTGGTTTAAAGTGTCAAGTAGAAGGGAACACGAGAAAAAAGATATAAGATCTCAAGGTGGTGTAGTTGAAAAGGAAAGCTATAATCTCTATTAATTATGGTTGATTAAGTTTATTTAAGATTAATTATAATTAACTAAATTTAGGGTTAATTATATTATTTGTAAAATAGGTCTAATTTAAGTAAGTAAGACCCATAACATCACGTAGATTACATATGACATTGTGCTTTATATAAATAATAATATAAATGTGCCACATCAATGATAAGGTGATACTTAATAGACAAAAGTTAACCTCATTAAGAGTTTCTTCAATTCGAGGTTAAAATTAGATAGTTTTAAACTATTACAATTCTTTTGAACATTCTAAATATTAATATATAACATATATTTTAATGCAAACGTTAGATGTTAAAATATGCTTTTTTGACTAATGATGGAATGAAAAATATGTCCCAAAATTAGGTAGATTTTTTCTTCTTTATTCTAAATTTTCTTTCCTATTCTAACTTTTTGTTGAATTTTTAGTCAAACATCCGATAACTAGGCTTAGCAAAAAAGTTGAAGTTTGGTCTAACCTGACCTAAAGTTAATAGACAAAGTATGATTTTATTAGTTTTAGGTCGGGCTAGGATTTGGTAAAAGAACTCAGGTTTTGGGCTTAAAGGACCCAATTTGATCTAATCCTAGTGCATCCAAATTCACTTTAACTTGGCACCTAAATTTTGGCTTAAGCTTGATTGAGCTCGAACTTTTCATATATGACCCGAGCTTGACCCTTTATTAAGCCTACCCACAATTAGATATAGTTCATCTACTTTTATAGAGCACATAAATAGAAAGAGACACATTAGTAGACAATCAATTGCCACATAATATTAAACAATTGATAATAAAAAACTAAAAATTTTAACTGAACATTCGAGTAATGACCTTTATGATACACATATAAAAAATAACTACATAAAAAATTGCTTTTTTTAATTCTTATAAGTGTATAATCAATAAGAAACAATAATAAAAATTGTAAACAAACTTTAAAGAATACATATAAACAAACTCTACGCCCTAAGTGTAACGCTGGACTTTCTGAGCCCTTTGGTGATTGTTCTGTATTTAGAGATACTATTGTATATTGATATATACATGGTTTTATATGAGTTCAAAGATGAATTTGAATCCTTTTGGTACATATGCCAATGATTTATAAAGTTATATGCCCTTGCATGAATTTAGAGTTCATTGGTATATGAAATCTTGGAGATTTCTGACAAATAAGCTTTTAAGTATGAAAAACCAAGTCCATTGGATAGATATGATCATGGTGGTTGAAATAAATGTGTTCTAATGCCTTATAGGTGATTAGGCATGATTTATAGATTTATTAGACACTTAGAAAGCTTAGTTGAAAAAGTTGATATATATAAGGGCTTATTTGCAAAATTTGTTAAAAGTTGAAGGACTTAATTGTAATTTTTCAATTCTTGGAGGACCAATATGTAATTTTATGAAGTTCAGGGCTTAATTATTATTTCCAAGAGTCCAAGGGCCAAAATAAAAATAAAAGTTTTGGAGATTTCTAAACTTTGGGCTTAATTGCAAATTTAGGAAAGTTTGGAGGGTAAAATGATATAGTAATTTCACCCCATTTGGTCAAACAAGAGTCAATATTCTAGACCTTTCCTTCACTTATGGCCATGCATCACATTTCTAAGGACTTAAGACATTTTGTTTTAATTAAAAGAAAGGAGAAGAAAGGAGAAAAGAGAGGAAGAAGAGGAAGTTTTGGCCATCATCAAAATTCACCCTTCTTTTTGGTTTTTCAAGTCAAAACAAGGTTTTCTAAGCTAATTTGGGGTCAAGGAACTCAAATCTATCATTACATTTGAGAAATTCTCAAAGGATTTGAATATGTCAGTAAAGGAATGTTTAGGTAAATTTTGTCTCATCTATCTCTACATGATGATTTCGAGTTTGGTGTTAAGATATGTTGTTCTCCATGCTTGAATATGCATGAAACATGGTTTAGATGAATGAAATGTGTCATGGAGAGGGTTCTTTAAGTCAAAACTGAAATTGCCTCCTTTTGGTGAAATTTTGAATATCTTTTGAAATCGATAGTTTAAATGAACTCTATGATGTTAATTATGTATGTATGAGGTGAATTGATGATGGAAAATGAGAAAGAAGTACATTAGAAGAAGGCTTTCAAGTTTATGCCTTTAGGTGTTCGATAAAATGTCTAAGTGAACTTAGTTTAGGATTTAAGGATTTTGATGGTATGCATTGGAAAGAGCCTTTCATGTTTACTTAGAGTAAACTTGAATTATTGCTTAGATTGATGAATAATGACCTAATATGCTTGTATAAAGTTGTGCTTAATTATGTTATGAAATGAGTAAGTTTGGATTAAAGGCATTAAATGCCTTAGAAAATGTAAAAGAGAAGCTAATGTGATGGTGTGTAAATATGAAATTTATGTTTAAGTAGTAATTTCATTGTATGTCTTTTTATGTATAAAGGCTCGGGGGTCGTGAATTAAGGAGCTCGTATCGAGAATTCTTGAAGTTAAGAGAGAGTATATCTTCTTTGAGGTGAGTTAGGGAGACCATATTTCTCAAATAAGATTAGAACATCCTAAGACAAGCATGATGACCTGTATGTAAATTTTGAACCTAGGCAACGTATGGTAGACTTGAATTTCAAATGGATGCTAATATGCTTAGGTATTTAATAAATAACATTGTTTTTAATAACTCTTTGCACTTGAAGTGTAGCTAACGTTTTTATTATGTATTTTGAGAAATGATATTGTTTTCCACCAATTTGAACTTAAAATGTAAAGGACAACGTTTTATTTTCTGAAACTACATTTTTGAACAACTTTACATTTGGAGTACAAAAGATGGCTTTTATTTCATGAGATAATGTTTTGAAATTTACACATGCATAATCGAGTTCTGTATACTGCAAGTAGGGATAGCAATGGGTAGGGTTCGGTTTGGGTTTTACTCAACCCATATCCATATCCATTTTTTATGACTCAACTCATATCCATATCCATATCCATCGATTTTTACGATTTACTACCCATATCCAAATCCATTAGGTTATTCGAGTTTTTGGATATCCATTGGGTTGTATAGCACATAAAAATATAACTTCTAAATTGAAAATATGAAGAGCAAATTTTTTGCAAACGCTCTAAATCAAAATTAACTTAATAATAATAAGTCAAGATTTTGATTTGTATGTCTTAAAAAAACTATAAAATTGGAATAATAAAAATCATAATGTCTAATGCAATGACAAGTAGACAACATATGTTTTTCACAACCAATAACTAAAAAAAAAATGAAACATCCAAAACTTCAAACGGTCTTTGCGTGAACTCCACAACATTCAAAACTCCATCTCCATACCATTTGCATTATTATCATCCTATAAGAAAATAAAATATGTTAACAAATACAGTCAAATTATAAGTTAATTTAATATTTTAAGTAAAAATAAATAAATGATGAGAAATAAAATGAATCACCAAATCAATCATTTCACCCGGTTCCTCTTCGCTTGGATCAGCATCTTCAAAGATCGAAGCAATCGCATATGAACTTTGTAAAGCAGAATCTATAAGGAAAATTCAATATGAAAATTGTACATATAAGAAGTTTCAAATACAAATGTTGCAAATATTAATAAGGAAATATGTATTACCCGAATAATCTCCAAGAATCCAATTTTGCAAGCACATCAATGCTTCAACAGTATTAGCATGAAGTCTTGAGCGATGTGGACTAAGAACCCTACCACCCATGCTAAATGCACTTTCAAGCAAGCTGAGAAATAGGTATTGATAAAATATCTCGGCAATCATCCTTAGTGTTGGATACTTGAATTCTTGTTTCAGAAGCCAAAATGTCAAAATAGTTATTTTCAGGCATTGTATCTTCCTCCAAATAATGGTCCAGTTCAGACCTTAAGTTTACCCTTCTTTTCTTTGATTTTTTATACATGGAAAAATTATCGCTATCTCCACAATTTGCTTGATGTTTTCCAAGATTGGTAGCCTCATATGAAGACGATGAAACAATTGAATTACTACTATCCAAAGCATATTTGTCCTGATATTCTAACAGTAATTCATAAAGCAAGCTCTTCACCCTCTCAATCTCAATATTAGCTTTACTTCCATAAATATCACTAAAATAGAACTCAACGCAATCTATCTTATTTCTTGGGTCCAAAATAGAAGCAATAGCTAGCATTCCATTCACATGAAACCAATATGCATCGTACTTTTTGACCATATTTAATGCCATAGTTCTAACAATATCACAATCTGACGACATCCACTTAAATAACTTCAACTTAATTTCACAAACATGCCGAAAGAACAAGTTCATAGTGGGGTATTTTCTACCAAAAAAAAGCTCTGTTATCTTGTAAAATATTCTCAATTTGTCACAAATAATGTTCACCAACTTCCAATCTTCATCACTAGGCAAAGTAAACTTCAATCGACTATTCAAACGTTCCAACCTCTTAAAAACACTTTCATATGGCAAAGCTGTCTCAAGCATCAAATAAGTAGAATTCCACCTTGTCTTACAATCAAGAATCAACTTTTTAGAAGATGAAACTTTCAAAAACTTAGCTGCATCCTCAAACTTCTCGATCCTTTTAGGAGTTGATGCCCAAAATGAAATACAATCACGAATTCTTTCTAACCCTTCACCCATGAAATCCAAACCATCCTTGACAATCAAATTTAATATATGAGCGCTACATCACATATGCAAAAATTTTCCATTTAATATAAGAGAATTGACATCAAGCTTCTCATGTAGAAGGTTCATCATTGCATCATTTGTTTTACAATTATCCACAACCACAGAAGAAATCTTGGTTTCTAGGTTAAACTCATACAAACACTCCTCTAAAAATTTCAATAGAGTCTCCTTTGTATGTGGGCATGGCACAAATATAAACCTATAAAATAAAATGATAAAAAATTTATTACAACTTAAATATAGAACACATAATGGTTCTCTAAGTAATTAATATTCAGCATGTATAAAGGAACTAATTACTAAACATGCAAATTACTATATCTATATATGGTAACCAAGATAAAGATTAAACAAAGTATTTGCATAAAGGAAACATGTTAAATCTAAGAAGTGGGTTGATTTGTGGTGTTTTCAGGTCTAGAATCGTTTCTCTGATACCATGTAGAAAAAGATGAAAAGCGGCAGTAACTCATTCATCGTATTATTAACTTGTAATGTTCCTTATATACATGTAAGTGTAGCCCTAATGAGATATGTATGGAAACTAACTAACAGCCTAAAATCCCGTAAGTAATACACTACAATTACAAAAGTAATAAACACTAGTAATTAATGAGAATAATGTCCTGCAATATCGCTGTAGCTGTTAGGTGTCAATACTGCCAATACAAAGGATACTCATGCATTACAATCATATTAACTAACTCTCTTCTTGAGAACTGCTGGCTAAATTTGTAGGTTTGCAATGTCTTTTTCTCATCAAACTTAGTCTTATTCCCAATTAATAGTGTTTTCTGGCCTCCAACAAGTCTTAAATGTTTCTTTGGACAATACTTGTTCAAATGCTCACGCAGATGTGAAGTCCCGTTCATACCTTTAGCAGAAAGCTTCCCTTTGCAATGCTTACACTCAGCCTTATCAACACCTTGCACAGTCACCAAATTAAACTCTAGCCACACAAGAGAAGTACGCTTCTTCCTTTTAGTTGCACCATGATCACGCAATTCTATAGCTACAATCGCCTCTTCTTCATGAGGTGGTGGACTAGAGAGATTCTCAACTCCTTCCATCGGTTCCACACTATCACTCAAGGTCACAGATTTAGCTAGATTTTTTATAAGCAAATGACATACAGTCACGGAACCATCCAATGGAATTAGCTGGATTTAAACAAGTATAGGAGTTAGCTGGATTTAAACAAGTGTAATTGGTTGATGAAATTAGAAATAATAAATAGTATTTAAAATAATAAATAGTATTCGATGGTATTGGTAGTCGGACGACGTTGAATGTAGGAAATAGGAATGCAGAAATAACTTGTAATTTAAAAATAGACACAAACGTATTGTAATTGTAAGAAAACTTGTCTTAGACAAGTGTAGCCTCACACCAGACTATTTATTATTTCTGATATCAACACCAGACAACTCTAATACTGTTGCGGTGTTGCCTATGCAATATATACTGTCACAGAAATAATGTGTATAGGCGTATAGCTCTGCAAGTGGGTAACTTGTGCCGTTGTGCGTATATACGAGACGACCTTGTGCCGTTGTGCGTGCGAGTTGCGACTTGCGATCTGTGAGCCTGTGACTTGCGAGTGACGACCTTGTGCATATGAAGACTGATGATGAGTGATGACTAGTTGCGTTAATCACATGCAATGCAACGTAATAGAGATTTCTTGAGACGGCAGCAACTAGGAGTTAGAAATTGGAACGTTCGAGGGCAAGGCTAATGACGGCTGAACGTTTACGTATTACGTCGATTACGTAGGAATTTTTTGTTAGGTTTTGTTGTTTACGTATTGGAATAATAAGTTAAGTGATTTCTTACCATCTAAACACTTGTTAAGTGATTACTTACGTGACTACGTCGATTACGTATTGGAATAATAAGTTAAGTGATTTCTTAGTATTTACGTTTCCGTTAATAACGATGGCAAGATGCAAACAATTATATATGTACCAATTAATATTGCTATTTGAAAAAAAAATATTGCTATTTGAAAACGGATCGGGTATGGGTATCCATCGGTTTGGATTTTTACTAGACCCATATCCAAATCCATATCCACATCCATTTTTTAACATCCATTTAAAATCTATTTTTTAACATCCATATCCATTTTTTAGGGTCGGGTAGTACGGATATGGATCGGATTGAAAACCCATTGCCATCCCTAACTGCAAGTTTTTGTTCTCTTTGACTTAGAGCCATGGCATGGTTTTATTTTATCAGTTGGACTGATAAATAAAGGCATGGTGCCTTATCTGATTTTATACTTAATAATTGGACATGATTTGTTTTGTGATTGGTGAGAAAACAATTAGTCAATTGTGTGATGAGTACAACTGATTAAGCAATTGTCGTACTCTTGACGTTGGTACATGAAAGTCAAGTAGTCGTATCGACATTTTTCTACGGGACTCGCTAGTGATTCCACACCTAGGGTCTGGACATTGACGAGGTCATCACCTAGAGTCATGACGCTCTTGTCAACTATAGTCCGGACTCACCACGGATGAAAGTCGAGCCAACATTGATAATCAATAGGTGTGCACATTAGTTTGACCAACTAGTGGTGTCACAAATGATTGTTTTGTCTTATCCTGATATTAGTTTTCCTATCGATATTTAATTTATACATATGATATTTTTATGCTCTTATGTACTAGAACTGGAACCTATGTTCATCGGATGAGTGAGTTAATAAGCTGGGCCTATATGGTTCCAAACCAGTATACGTAGAATTATAGGTTGGGCCTGTGTGTTTTTTTACGTAATATATATTCATTTCATAGGTTATCTACACCATCTTGGTATGAGTCGAATTCTATTTGTGATATATATTTTTTCTACTCACTGAATACCTAGTGTACTCACCCCCCTCCACTTTTCAACCATGCAGGTTAATTTAGTGAGTCTGAAGCTCTGAGTGAATCGTGTGGTCTTTTGATATTTTCGGGGTATTACCACACTTGGGGAGTTTCTTATTTTGTACTTTTGTTGTCTAGTGGCTCATGAACTGTGTTTATGTAGATACGCTTTATGATTTTGTAAGTTAACTTTTGATTGTTTTATGTTTTATAAATGACTTTATGTATGAATATTTTAATACTGTTGTGGAGATTGCCTTAAGTAGACTTTAAAGTCCTAAAATTTTCGTTGGATGTGAATATAGAAGTGTACTTGAATTTGTTTGCAGTTTTTTGAGATTTTTAAAATACAGTCATTGTACTACCCGAATTTAAAAAAAATAGAAAAGAATAGATATTCAGTTAGCTTTGCATAGTCGGATTAAAGATATTGTGAGTGCCCTTAGCCCGGTTATGCAGTGGTTGTCATGGACCCGATGTGGTACCAGATCGTGACACTAAGTAATCAATAAAATAAAAAACATACTCTCTATAAATGATTAAACCCAATAAAATAATATAAATGAAGTTCTCACTTTTTCAAAATCCTCTCGATAATCATGTGGGTTTATGTTAATTAAAGTTTGGGAAAAATAATAAAATTTTCTAAACTTATGTTCAAAACTTTTAACAATAGACATAAATTAGAGAATAATTTTAATAAATTATCAATAGTCACTTTATCTCCAACAAATACCTCCAATATTCTTCAATTTCTATACTTAAATCTATTGAAATCTTAGAAAATCACCATAACAAGTTTTTCTTCTTTTTTCTTTTTATAAAACTTGAAATCGTGAACAAAACAAGAGAGACAAAAGTATGAGGATTTCTTTTGGGTTTGCGTAAGTAGAGTTTCACAATAAGAAGTGGTCCTGTCAAAACCATGTGCACATTGCTAAATATTCATGATGGATATAAGTTTGCATTTAAATGCTTGTTATGCATCTTGTATGATAGAGTTATGGATGGTAATGGGCTGGGCTGAGTCAAGTCTATATTGTTGGTCCACCTCTCCTCAGATGCAGTTCAATTTCGGTCTATTGTTAATCTACTTAAGCTGTCTAAATATTTTTAAAATAATCTCGTTTTGTGGGAGTTGCACCATTTAGGTTGAACCTTGGGTTGATTTTCAAGGCTCAAATTCGGCTCAAAATTTGGTCAATCTTAATTTGGCCATTAATTTTGGATAAGGTTATATCCAACCGAAGTGAAATTTTTTTTTTGTCATTTTTGGATATAACATTCCGTATATACCCTTCTATTAAGAAAGTTAACAAATTGAAGTTAGAAATGTTAATGCCAAAAGACTTAAAAGACAAAAAGAATAGAAGTTCTGAAATTAAAAATGTTAATGGTAAGAGACTAAAAATAATGACATCCATAACATTAATTTCTAGTAAGAGTTTTGTTTTAATTGAAATTAAGTGTCTTATAAACTGCTTCAAATAATCTTTAGAGGGAATGAATTTGTAAATTAAATCAGTAACTATAAATTCAGTCACATTCGGATCCTAAATTAAAATTTGTGATATTATAAAAATTATTAGTTTAATGAATATTACTTTACAGAGGAATGAGATTTTAAAAAATACTCTTTTATTTGTTATTTAATATCTGTTTTTCTCATGTATTCTATTTTCTATTATAATCGTGTGTATTTTGTTTTTCCTATTTTACTATAATAGGATTTGTTTGTTGGTTTTATTGTATGTTTAAATAAATTCTGGATCCTTAAAAAAATGTTATATAACGGGTATAATATAAAAATATTACGAGCAAAAGTGGTTCATAATCCATATCTTCAATATGAAGGTATCTTCCCCTGCTGAAACGGTCGTGTTTCTGCACTATCATTTAATAACAGACCAATTACTCTGGTGTGTACATATGAACTTAGATTCATATTGACAGATCTAATTAGTCCTTTTTCTTCCTTTTTAAGATTACCTATACACCAACATATAGTGGCCGTGTTAGTTGATTAGCTTAATGTACACTGACGTGCTAATCTTTTCGCTTAAATTTTCAAATGAGAAACTATAAACGAAGTATATATAAAGTTTTCATGAAGGCATGGATGGATCAGACTGAGTTTCGGCTACACTATCCGAATCCAATCGAACGCCTTAGTATTTGGATTTATACTATTGCATAGGCCCACAGAAAAAATGAAGAGCATTCTGATATCCTTCTTAGTAATTAGATATGGAAAATTTTCTTATTTTATTAGGATTTTAAAAATTATCTAACGTTAAGAAACGATCACGTAATGTTTAGAAAATTTTTGATTTAATTTGTGATTGCAATTGATTAAAAAAAAAAAAAGCTCTAACACGAACTAGGATTCCAAATGCCCTCTTCGCTTTCCTCATCCATGGCTGATTCTGCGTGAAGTTCTTGTGGTTCAAGTTCGCCACTACTAGTTTTTGTCATACGGGTAAATGGTGATTTCTGGTGATCTAAAAGACTGATCGAGAGTTCAACAAAAAGAGCATGTGCATATGAGATTCAGAAGGCCAAACAACGATTCAGAGATTATGATAACAACGATAAGCATAGTATAATTTGAGTGAATAAAATACAGAAGACAGAGGCAAGTTTCAAGAACAAGTAGAAGAACGGGGAAACAAGTTGCAGGATCAGTTGGAATGGGGAAACAAGTGCCCAGATCCGTTTAGGAGCAAAGTTTTGTACGGGAAGATCAAAAAATAGTACAACAGCATATAATATAGTAGTGGAAATAAATTTCAGAAGACATTAAAAATTAGTAATCACTGCCCGCCTTCTTTTAGTCTCCGCCAACTACAGGTTTGGCGGCTATTGTTTGATGATGTAAGAAACATGCAAGATAAGGGACGAAGGTGGTGAAAATAAGTTTGGGTAAAAGGAAGATAAGTTTGGGTAAAAGGAAACAAAACGTTTTGAAAAATAAGGATGGCAGAAAGGCTTCTACCTGCCCCGCCCCGAGTTGATAAGGGTCATAGGCTAACTATGGTCGACCCAACCGGCTCGTAGCTCGAATGGTATTTCAAAAACATTGTTGTTTTTGAAGTTTTTCTTATAAAAATATGACAAGCTGGGTTGGCCTGGCCCACCCATGGCCCGGGCCTACCCCGTCTTAACCCGACCGAGCCCGACATCTCTACTGAAAAAAGTTCAAACATACTCTTATTCGCATGCTCTCTTAAGAATAACTTATATTACTTAAAAAAGTCTTAAATTGAAAATTGACCTTAATAAAAAAAAATAAAAATTTGGAAAACAAATTGCTACTATCCAAATACAACAAGAAATCATCTCCTAACGGATTACTCGGATGCAAGAAAAAAATTTTTGACCAAGTCTTTTTATATTACAAATAGAGGTCCATATCAATCCTCCTTGAAGTTAAAAGTTGGATATAGCTTGTTCACCCTCTCTTCATTTTCCCAGGTAGCATCTTTAATTGAGACTCCCTTATAGTTTATTAAAACTTCAAATTTTGGATGGTATTTCCCTTTACTAACAACTCAGATCAAGTACAACTTCAAGTTGAGGAAGAATTACATAATCATTTATTACCTAGGAAATGTGTGGTCTTAATCGCTTATATTAAAGATTAACTTGAAAAAAATTATGAATTTGAGAGCTAAGAAATAAAGCTAACTTATAAGCCACAACACAACCTTTGGACAATCTGGAAGGGACCAAAATACTAGAGAGTAAGCTTTATCGAATCTCAAAATGCCACAAAACACTTCTGATAAGGCTGGAGCTTAAGGTATACAGAATCCCCCACTGTAAAAGAAATTTCTTGCCAACCTTGATTAGTTTAACATTTCATTCTATTATGAGCTAGCGATAGATTACTTCTTAGCTAGCATAAAACATAATAATGATGCTTTAAGTACTTATCAAGTGCTTGGACTTAGCTAGTGCCAGGGATATAAGACAACATACTTGGAGGTGGAATACCATAAGGTTAGTAACTTGAATTCATACAAGGCTTAGTTCCTTGTAATTGAAACAATGTTTGTCCAAAGGAACTAATAGATACCTTATCACGATCACTAATAATGGAGGATGGGATTCCTTAGAGTTAAACCATATTTACTACAAATGCCTCGGCCATAATGATAGTAGTAAAATGAAGATTTAAAGCTATAAAGTGAGCACATTTTGTCAACAATCGACCACTAGCAAGATGAATGAATATCTATTTGATGGAAGCAAACCTTCAATAAAGTCCATTGATATGTTTGTTCATGCAATTAGCTTTGCATCGTTGACATATAAAGTATTGCTACAAGAACTTTTTTTTTCCAATTGACACATGTTAGGCTAGAAGAGGCTAAACTTGACCCGAGATACTGCTTTATGAAATCCAAAATGTCCTCTAGTTAGAGATGAGTGACAGTCTTCAATTATCTGTTGAATTAGAGTTGAAATGGGATACAAATAAGCCTTGTCACTTTTAAAACACACCCCATCTTATTGTATCAACTAGTTAGGTGATTGTGATTAGGAAAGATTCTTATAAAAAGAATCCCACTTCACTTTTTCATGTAATATTGGCTACTAATATGCATGAGGCATTGAAATAGACAAGAGCTAAAACTCAACCATATGAGATAAGAAATTAACAAGTTGATTCTTAGATCCTTATTTATACGTAATTTTATAATCATATCCTAGGATCTTAAATAACCATCGGGCTTGCATTAGAGTTGTAAATCGCTGCTTGAGAAGATACTTAAGAATCATTTGATTTGTACAAATAACAAATAATTTGTTCAGCAAATAAGGATGTCACTTTTGAATAGCCTTAAATATGGCCAACATCTCCTTCTCTTAGGCAGGAAAAAATAATGATGATCCTTTTAAAGCTTTAGTGGAATAAGCTATTAACCTATCTTTTTTAGAAAGAACTGCTCCAAAATTGGTCCCAGTTGCATCATCTCAACCATAAAATGATGAGAAAATTTTGGAAGACATAGGACTAGAGGCAATGCCAGTGCTTCTTTCAATTGTCTAAAGGCTGACTTAGCTGATTCATTCCACTTAATCCCTTTTTAGACAATATTTGTATTAATGGTGTTATAGTGTTCCCAAAATGGTGAATAAATTTATAGCAATACCTGCTAATATGAGGAACCCACAAATGCTCTTCAATGTTTTTGGAGTTGGCTATTCAATGACTACTTGTATTTTTATTAGGTCAATGACCATTCCTTGCTCAAGAATAATATGGCCCAAAGAGTTGATCTGTAAAACATCAAAGCTGCATTTTGTTTCTTTAACCAATAATTAGTTAGCTACTAATATATAACAATTCTAAGATGTAAGAGATGTTTATCCCATAACTTTGAATATACCAAAATATCATTAAAGAATAACAATTTAAACTTTTATAGATATAGGAGGAAGAGGTCAATTCATGAGGCTTTGAAAGGTTGTAAGAGTGTTAGTGAGTCCAGATGACATTATAACAAATTTGTAGTGTCCTTCATACATCCAAAAATTCATCTTCGGAATAAATTCATATTGCACATGAATCTGATGAAAACCTACCCATAATTCTAATTTGGAGAAAAATTGGCCTCATGAAGTTCATCAATAACTATTATATTATTCAAAGTTCGATATTCGACACACAATCATCAACCACCATTTGCCTTCTTAATTAATAAAATAGATGAAGAGAATAGGCTATTACTAGGTCTTATTAACTAGGACTACAAGAGTTCTCTTACCATCTTCTTTAATTTATTTTTTTGGTAGTAAGGGTACCAGTATGGTCTAATATTTATTGGCTCAATGTTTGTCTATAAATGAATGCGATGATCATGTGATTTTTTGGGAGGAAGTTATTAGGTGGCTCAAACACTTATTGAAATTCAGCTAGGAGATGCGCTATGTCAAAAAAGTATGAGTTTAGTTAGAAATTATGATTAGAAGGAGAATTTTGGGGGAAGAAAACAATACTTTGGATGCAGCTAAATTCTTTCTTAGGTAAAGCTATAATGACATCCTGTTTTAGCCCTTGAAATGTGTAATTAACTTCCCTAAGCTAAAATTTCTTTATCAACTTTTTACAATCTATCTCAATCAGCCAAGACTTTCTAATCATTATAACCCCAAAACTAGTTGACTTGCTATAATAAGAAGAACATAATAATGTGTTGTTATTGGTTTACCTTGAATGACGACTGTGAGTGATAGGCATTATCCAAGACAAACTATCATCTCTCAGTTGGCAACCTTAACTTGAAGCTTCTTACTCTGAATTAATGGTAATCCACATGTCGTCATTATTGCTTGATCAATGAAGTTGTGGTTGTTTCCACCATTTATAAGGATCATCACATCCTTATTTTTTTTCTTCCCCGTTACCCATATAGTTTGGGGAAGGTTGGGTTCAACAATTGCATGGAAGAGATATGAAGCACCGCCTCTTAATTTTTAGCTTTAGCTTATGTTTTACAATAGTATCATCATCCAAGCTTTGAGAAGGTGGATCTTTAATCAAATGATGAGAGTCTTTAATCATAAACAAATATAGATGAATACACCGATGATTTAGGAGAAACTTTTTACCATAAAAGTAACATAACCTCTTTTCTTGTCGTGCCTTTTCATTTTGATTAATAATTTTTCAAAATATGGATGGAGCATTTGGACTTGAATTTTCCCACCGATATAACAAAGTACCTAAGACTTTAGCTATTAGATTAGAATTTTGTCTTTAGGATATAAAAGATGGATGAGGACGAATCGATTAATTAGATTTCTTCTATGATTGATTCCATTATTCAATAAGAAGTACAACCCTTATATCATTAGCCAAGCCACAAGATTGTTTAATTTTAACATCCAAACGAATGGCATACAAAAGTCCTGTAACAAGAAAACCAATACAAAACTTTTAAGTTATCCATAAATACGGTGAGAAAGCCTTTCAAAGGCTTCTTAATAATTTCTACACTTTGTTTGAGTTGATAGGTCCTTATAATCAGTAGGACCAAAGTGTAAGAGGATTGCCTTGGTAAATTCATCCCAAGTAAAGGGTCCTCAAAATTTTGTTAGCCATTAATGTCATTGCAACGCAATCCCTTACAAATGAAAGGAAGCAAGGTACACTTGTTAGTTAGGAGCAACTACTTTAAACTAAAGGTATTGTTCTGTCTTGTAGATCTAGGCAGTTGGATCCTTCCCAATTGAAATTTAGGAATTGTAATAAGGCTTGTAACTCTACTAATATTGTTTGTAAAGTAGCATTAACTTGATCAAACCTAGACTCAAGTTGGGTTAAAATTTCTCTAACCTTATGGCGATGGACCTAAAGGTTATTTGAAAAAAATGAGTAATAGGAATGGTAATATTGGAAAAAAAAAGGAGCTTATGGATCACAGAGATATGGATTTCTTTTACGAATGTGGATAGAGAGCTTCATGAGTTGTCTAATGGAAGTGGTTTTGATACTAGTTAATGTAGAGAAGTTTAGGTAAAGAAGAAATGTTGGACCCCGAACTTTTCTTAGAAGCTAGAACTGTTAAATGAGGAATTGTTGGCGATTATTCATGCAAAAAAAAATAAAAATTCTTGAACTTGAAATGAAATAGAAAATATGGTTTAGACACAAGATGAGTTATATGTGATATGTTTGAAGTTAAAAGCTGAAAAATGTATATGTTCGTTGAGTATGCTTCGGTGTTTTAGTCATAACTTTTGCTCTAGTTATTTAAATAAGATGATTCTTAATTTGGATTAAACTAGAGAGATAAGGCTACAAATTTTTTGATGAAATTGAGTTTTGGTTCGGTCTCTAGGAATATCAATTTTTAGATGGAAGTTGAGCACAAAATATTATTTTTCGGATATGAACAGTTCGAAAATGGTTGGTGTATAAATTTTAGACTATGGAACCAAATTGAATGATTTTGATGTCATTAGAAAAGTGAGACAATGAAGAAAAAAAATTTAGAAGGAAGTGTTACCAAATTCCTTCAATTGCATGATTAGAATAAGGTCTTGATTTTTATAAAGAGTTAAGCATGATTTTAAATAATTTTGAGGTTTTGAAAGATTAATTATTTTATTTGGAGTTAATTATTGTGTTAATGTTAGTTGGATTTTAAGATATGGTTTGGTTGAGTTAAATGGCAAGAGTGTTTATGTATGAGGACATTTTGGGAAGGACACTAAGCCATTTAAGTTGCAAGGCTTATATGTAAGGGCAAAGTGGTGATTACTCACTCATTAATGGCATTATTGTAAATAGAAGTGTAGGTTGGCTTTTAAGGAAGAAACATGCACGAAATTGTAAAGAAAAGAACCAAAGAAAAGAGAGAAAGGGAGAGAGTCAGTGGAGAAGAGGAGAAAGAAGAAAGAAAATGCTAGGTTTTGATTTTTTATTTTTAAGAGGAATTTTGATGTTTATTCATGAAGAAAAAAGGAAGAGGAGCATGAGAGCTTCCATTCAAGCCAAGAAACTCCTCATTTGGTGAAGGATCAAGGTAAGAGTATATTTGACTTGTTGGATTTTTAGAGAGATTTTGGTTCTTATGGCTTAAGAATGGTATGAGTTTAAGTGTTATAAGACCAATTTTGGTGATTATGTCTTATGGGTTGTTCAATTTGGATGCCTATTGATTTGGAAATTTTGTTATAGATGAAGGAGATTAAGAGAGGCAAGAGGAGCAAGAGGTGATGCATTTTGAACAAGTATTAAGCAAGGAATTTCAAGGAGGGTTTCATGTTTATAATTTGAGTAATGAGCCATAAATGTTTTCTTTTGAATCAAGAAAATAAAATGATTTCAACGGCTTCTTAAATGTTGCTTTTATTATTTGTGATTGATTTGAGAAATTGCTATAATTGTTGCATTCATTGCTTTTGAATGATTTGAGAAATTGCTATGTGAATTTGGTTGATGAGTTGTAAAATGATGATGGAAATGTGTTTGAAATATTACATGCTTATGAAAATTACGTTTTTGGAAATGTGCCTTTGGGCAATCCGTTTTCAAGTTGTGAATGCATGATTATATGGGTTTGCGGTGGTCCCCTAAGTATGTCAAGCGCACTTGTATAAAGGCTTCTCCCGCCTGCCCGCTAGTGACATGGAACTCCTTCATGGACTCCCATAAGTTCACGGCTATGCAAAACCATTATGTGAGATCGTTATAGTATGTTCTGTTCACGGCTACACAGGACCCTTAGGAAAAATGTGTAGTACATTCTGTTTTAGATCCACCCAAATCATTCCGATGTGCTTATGTGTATTTGTGACAAATTTTATTAATTCATTATGTTTGATGTTCTAAATTGCTTGATAAGTTGTGATTTTGGAAAAAAATGTGTTACATGGATTTCAAAGTGAAATTTATAATGGAAATAAGTATTTCAATGGTTTTTGCTTTTTTCTCGGTTATAAGCTTGTTACCCACGAGCTTTTGAGCTCACCCCCATTTTCGTCCCATCTCCAGGTGTTAAGCAAGGGACCAAGTGAAAAAAGATTCAAGGCATCTTTTCAATTATGCATATTTTGTAATGGAAGTTAGTTTATGTAAAACAAAGTTGTAATTGCATTTTGAGCAATTATCATTCAAGTATTTTGTGTAATTTGGGGATTTTGCGAAATGATGTAATTTGGCTTGAAAATGTCATTAATGTTTGTAAAACTCTTAGTTTATGATGTAAATGAAATATGAGTTTGTGTATGGATGATTTCCAAATTGAAATGTGAATTTGTGTATGGATGAGGTGGAGTTAGAATATGAATTAATTAAGGATGAGATTAAATTAGAATTAAGTACACTTGAAGAAGTAATCCATTTGAGTTGAATGAACTTTGAATAGGAATTGTGTATGATGATGTGGGTTGAAATTAGATATAATAGAATGAGGTTATCCACTTGAGTTAATGAATGACCTATTGTTATATATATAAGTGAGGCACTATGGAAAAGAAAGATAGAAATGTTATGAATGATGAGTTGTGGTTAAATATGAGGATTAAAATAAATTGAAGTTTATGATTTGATGAATTCTAATTGGTTGTTGAATGGATAAGAATGTGTTGCTTTCTTTAAGGAAGTGAAGTTGAGATGAATTTCAAGTTTTCACAAGGATAAGATTTGTGTTCTGACTTCCATGGAAACTCTGGAATAATATAGGTATAATTAGCCAAAGTTTCCTTCATGAAAATTGTAGTTTGTCTTTATAGCTTTCCAATGCTATAAAGTATGACATTTTTCGATATCGGGGCTGGAAATTATGATCATTTGAATTTTAGATGTTGTTTAGGGTGAACTTTCGGGACAACTAATTTGATTGAAATTTTGACCTTTATAGAGGCAGAAATTGTTTTTAAATTCTTCATAAAAGTTGTATAACTTTCTTTTATCTTTCTATTTATATCAAATTTGTAAAATTTGGAGTACCGAATCAAAAGTTAAAGAGTTTAGAAGTTAGATAGTCGGAAAAAGAAGGACCAGGAGGATCTCTTTTAGCCATAACTTTTCTGTTCGACCTCCGATTAACCTGATTTTTGAAGTGTTGGATTTGTAAGGCATTCCTCTACCTCTTCATAAAAATCTACAGTTTTTTAGATTGTTTTGAAAAAGATGAATTGAATCAAAGTGAGAAGATCGGTTGAAAAAGTCTGAACATGCTTCCATATTATGGTGATATCTCGACCTGTAAAGGTCCGAATGAGGTGATTCTTGATTCTGAACAAGCTAGAGACATGGAATTACAACTTATCTGAAGGAATCAATTTTCAATTTAGGACCGAAGACTTTTAAAACCTCAAATCTGTTTGGAAGTATGTGCTTTGGGTATTTTTGTTAAGGTTTGGCTTGGTGTGGAATTCCCCCTTGTAGGATGCGCGTCCAGATGTCACATAGGATGTCGGGCACATGACTCGCAGGGGTGGGGTTCCAACACTTATGGTATCAAAGCAAGAGTTGGGTTTCGAAAATGGGATCCAACAAGAAACTTCTCACAAAAATATCATCATGTACAAAAACTAAGATAGAAAGTTTAGGGAAAGAGATAAATTGGGTAAGGAGATTACATCGGTGAATCATTTATGTATTCACTGAGCAATACAGAAAGTTTAATATTCATAAACTATATCGTTATATGGAACAAAATTATGAGTATGAATGAATAGATGTCAATAATCATGAATTTCTAAATCTTGTCCTATTTTATAAAAGTTATGTTTACAAAAACTACATATTCTTCCAACTCTAACTGAAAATTAAGTTGTGAGAGTCTTTTGAATATTCTGACTACCTTTTCTAAGGCATAAACATAAGAAGAACTAGGCTTTATATTGCTACTTTTTTAAAAAAAAAGTATATAGTGGCCAACTTTACCTTGCTTTAGAAACCGTGGGATAATAAATGAACAAAAAATGTGATTTAATGAATTGTTGCTAGGAAAAGAACAAAGCCTAAACAAAGGGGAGACAAACCTTGGCAACCAAAGTTTAGACATAAATATACTTAACTCTCTAATGAAATTCAATCATGGCCCATCTAATTCCACCCATTGAGTCTCCATTATGGCTGAAGTAGCTCAGGTAATATTAAATTTTACTTTCATGATATAACCATGCAAATGCTTATAGTTACAAATTTCAAAACTAGAGAAACATCTAAAAGCCACTTTGCTATAATATTGTTATCATATTTTTCCTTGTACTTGTCAACGAATTTGAATAGTTTAAAACAAGAAGAAGCTACAGAAACATGAGTCATGAGCTAAAAGCCATAAGCCATTAGAAAGAGACCAAGAGCTAATATCATTTCAATTTGATAACTTAGTAGGGGTTGTGTAACATCCTGCTACTTATGATGAGGTTAAAATAGTGTTTATAAGAGGTTAATGAGAAATTTCGAAGCATAGTTTATGCTTATGCATAATGTGGTATACACATACACGAGAATATTGATTTTTGCACATTAATATGGTTGTACATGCATTTATTGACATTTTCCAGATTTAATTGAGTTATCAAATGTGATTAAAAATGTGATTTTCCCATTTTGATATATTTGGGATATTTTGGAATTTTTGGTGAATTTGTGAAAAATATTGATTTATGGGCCAATTAAATAGTGACACATGGCAATGATATATATATATATATGACACATGGCTTACTTATATAGTAACAAGTGGCTAATTGTTTGGGTGATAAGTGTGAGACATGCAAGAATACACAAATCTAACGTTTTGAGTTAGTAACATTCACCGTAGTGTTCTTCACTGCGAAGGAAAAGCTTAGCACCGAATAACAAATTGTTAGGCTTCCTATGCATGTGATCCATTCTCATTGCTAGAATTAAGAGCTAAATCAAGTAAGTAGGTCTGATGATGTTTGTTTTCCAGTGTAGAAATAAACATGCATGTATGGATTTGTGAATTATAGTTTTGGTGAATGCATGCATGTCAGGTTAGAGAATTGTAGTTTTGGTTTATGAATTTAAATGAAGATGTGGTGAAGTCGTGATATGGACTTGATGAATTGATAAGTTGTTTTGATGAAACGAAAGAGTAAAAATGGAACAATACATCAGATGAAAATAGAAAGAGAAACAAAATGCAGAAATTGGAATTTACATGTTGAGAATCAAATTTTTGATATTTAAGTGTGAATCAAGGATTTATGCTTTGTTTTGTGTTGATGAGATAAAAATGAGTTAGAAGAATTGTTTTGAGTGATGTTTGAGTTAATTGATGTGAGATTGAGCTTTTGAAAATTTTACAGTTGAGAGAAAGGAAGAATAATTAGAGCTTCAGGTTAAAAAATTGGAAGAAGAGTCGAGTTTCTGTGAAAGTTCGCCGCGGCCAACTCTTTGGTTCGCCTTGGCGAAGTCCCCATGGTTCACTCATTGAAAAAAACAAAGTTCGCCGAGGCGAAATCTTGCCTTGTACAGCTCGAATATGTTTCAGTATTTTGACCATATCTTGCTCTATAGTTATCCAAATGGGATTATTTTTTATTTGGAGTATACTAGAGACATAGGATATAATTTTTTTTTAAGAAATGGAGTTTTAATTATGTCTCTAAACATTTCAAACTTTTGGCTTGAAATTGAGTCTTGACTGAGGCTGTAGTTCTACCTGAGACATAAATCATATCTTATGGTTATTGAATAAACTGTATTGATGTATGCCGAATTAGACTGAGCTTTCTTCACCAAAATTGTAGCTTATTCTCTTAGATTTAAATTGGCATAACGTTTGTAATTTTTGGATATCTGAGCTGAACGATATGAGTTGTACAATTCGAGGGTATGATCATGTACTAGCCAAATGTTCAAACATACATAGTCTGTGGTATAGTGAGCATTACTCATAGAATACTAAATCAAATTGGATGATTTTCGAGTAATTAGAAACTTAAGACATTAGAGAACAACCCTATCAAGTTAATTATGCAAAGTTGACCCAAAATCATGTGGGTAGAAAATTTGAAGTGGTCAATTAGGTTATGAAATTGTTTTCACATTGTTTTATATTGATCCAAATTATGAGTACAAGTGACATTAATGAGGGTTTTGATATCTAACTGGTTTGATGATTAGAATTACAATAAGATACCTGGAATTGTCATTGAACATGCATTGTGCATATTTTATATAAGTACATATGCATAAAGGAATACTTACATTAGTGCAAAAATGTGATATATTGTAAATGTGTTGCGTATGTTTTAGAGGAGCATATCGGACGCCAGTCGGACATTGCCAGACCAGCCAGGCAATAACTTCTTGGAGCGTACAGTGAGTCAACCTAGATGAACTTCCTAGGATTGATTTGATTTGGTTTGTTAAGCTTCCAATTATTGAATTGTTGCGAGTTGTTTATGAATTTCGGACTTAAAGTCCGAGGAGTAAATATTTGGGACTATATTGGACATGTTTTGATTTGTTTGATAATTCTGTATGAAATTTGGATTCTCAACGAAAGTTGAATGTCGGACTTAAGTTCGAAGATTATGAAATTCTGATTGTATTATGATATGCAAATTCTCAATGAAAGTTGAATGTCGGACTTAGGTCCGTTGATAATGAAATTCTGACTGTGCTTTATAAATGATTGTGACATATGTAAATTCTGAATTGATGCATTTCATAAAATGCGTGCTTAGATGAAGGCATTGCAGCCGGAGTAGCCAGTATCAAGCGCTTGCACGTAGAGCTTTGCTCTGTGGTATATGATTTTGCACGTAGAGCTATGCTTCGTAATATATGTTTCTGGCTGAGCCCAATGAGCCAGTATTTATATATGTGATATCACAACAATAATAATGAATGTGGAGTCTCATATGCCTATGTATTTTTTTATATATGTTCTAATTCGCAATAATTAAATGATATGCCATAACAGTGTGAGTTTATGGAATATACATGTTCTGCATGATTAGTTGTGAAATCATCAATGATGGTTTGCTTATTGAGTTCGCAAAACTCATAAAAAATTACAATGTGGCTTTTCAGTTTCAAAGGAGTTATCCAATTAGACCAAAGTTCAGCCACTGCAAATGAGCATGAGTTAGGGGTCGGGATCAATTTGCACCTACATATATCTTTAGTAATTTTATTTTCGAATTACGTTCCAAAAAAACTGTATTAAGTGTATGTGATTGAATTGGTAACAAAATGACTTTATGATTGTAAGTTTTCTTTTGCATCTGAAATGGGCCCAAATGGCTATTGTAACTCTTGTGAATGGAAATGTTTTTAAATAAAGTGGGCCCGATTTGATAATGATTTCCGCATACATGTACATTGTTTAAAGAAACAAAATTTTTGTATTGAATTTTGATTGAATGATCGCTCTAGCATGCCACCTTTGCGGGGTACGTACTCGAATATCATTCAGGATGTTGGGTACGTATCCTACGAGAGTGGGGTGCTACGGGTTGGAATTGGGAAGATGTGTATTTTATGGTCATACCAATTCATCCATCTAAACATCATTTCTTTTCTTTTTAAAGAGAAAAAAGGTAAATAGAGAAATTAAAGAGAACAAAGAAAGAGAAATGAGATTTTATTGTCTTTATTTTAAATTTTTGTCCCCATTTATCACATAGGATATATATTTGGCAAAGGTTATAAAAATATTTCAAATATATTTTTATGAAGAAGCATTAACATAGAAGTTAAAGGGGTTCAAATTGAATGTTTGTGAAATGATAAAGTTCATTTTGGATATATCAAAACGTTTAAATTTAAATTGAATTTTGATGAAAACGTTAAGGTTCAATTTGACCAAAATATTGTTTTAATTACTTAGCACACAAATTTATAAAAGAAACACATGGAAGTCAACAAGCTTAAAGATAAGGATTGTATTGCTCAAGAGAGAAAACAATTGTAACTTAGGAATTTCTATCAACCAACAAACCTAAGGATAGGGATTGTATTGCTCAAGAGAGAAAATAATTGTAACTTAGGAATTTCTATCGATCTAAGTAATTAGGATTAATTATTGAATCAAGACAAATTCAAGCATAGTAAAATACTTAAGGGATTTAACTTTTAAATATATTCTATCTATATGGTCCTATTTTTAACTCATGATTGACATAAAAATTGAGGTTTCATGAAATAAAACGAGAGAAAAGGAGAGACATTTGGGAGGACCAAAAAAAATTCTAGGCTAAGGAGACTCAAGAGCATATTAAAGAGAAGTAATATTAGAGAAAAGTAAGATTCCATCAAGATCAATAAAAAACATCAAGATTTAAGAATCATAAGCTCATTCTTATTTCGTGTTTCTTTATTATTCTTTCTTAATTTTCTTTGTTTTATTAAAAACTAAAATAGATATATATTTACATTAAATGAACCAAAGGATTTATTTTTGAATTGATTTGTTTGATTTAATGAAAGATCCTTATTTTCTTGAGAATTATTTATGTTTACATATTGTGTTCAATTAAATGAATGATAGATGAAGATCCAAAATTGGATTTAAATATTGAGATCAAAAGATGATATGTACGAATAGAACATAATATAAATAATGGTGGTTATATGGGTTGATAGAGATAGAACTATATAATCTTTTTAAATTAAGGTGAAACCTATCATAGGAATTCCAAAATAAGTTAATTAGTTCTTTGGTTACTTTGATTAGAAAGAGATTTTGATCAATCATACTTAAAATAATATAAGTTGAAAAGGTTTAATAATTAACTAACTAGGACCCAAGTTTATGTTGGTACCTAGAATACTTTGATGTTCTTTACCTTTTAGGGCAATATCAAATGGCTCTGAGTGAATACTAACAACTGGTATCACCTATATGGATACCAAATAGGAGACATCGATAGTATCTCCAATAATTAATCTAAAAAAACTACTAGGAGTCTTCACGACCAATTATTAAACAAAGTGAGGAGAGAAGGACGCAACCATTAATGGTATATACAAAAGGAGGTGACCACATACTTTCATATCGAAAATATCTAAGAATATTTATGCATTTTTATATATTCTCTTTTTAATATCAAAAAGGGGAGAAATAGTGATATTGAAACTTAATCATTCATGATTAATGGATTAAAAGGAGTATACATTATATTGCTTCAACATATGAGCAACTTACTCAATATAATTATTTTTCCAATGTTAATAAATAATTTTCATTATAAAAATATGAGATATTGTTGACTAAATGAGGTGTATTTACCTCTGTTTAGATATAGATTAGTTGTAAATAGATTAGAAGATAAGACATACATTAGCTATAAATAGATTAGAAGAATAAGTTTAAATCCCTTTATTTAAGGGATCTAGTTAGATAATCTATCTGATCTAGTTTCCTATTTTATCTCTTGTAATTCCCCATATAATGATGTACACTATCTATTCAAAAGGTATAGAATATACAAGTATTCTTTTCCATATGGTATCAGAGCTCTAGGGTTTCTCTTTCTGGAATTTTTCCCAGCATCCTTTATTGCTGCATAATCAAAACCATTTCTTGATTCTATTCTTGTGTGTGTTCCATCCTTCATTGTTGCATTGCTCTTTGTCTTCCCCCCCGCCTCTGGTTCTTGTTCAAACAACCTTAATTGTTGCGATTTTTTCGTTCTTCATCATATCAACCTCCCAAGCTTCTGTTTTTAACCTTTCAGAAGAATTCGGTTCTAATTAGAAAATTGGAGATTTACAAAATTTTCGGGCTTCCTAAAGGCTTAATGTGAAGATCTACCTCAAATGATCTCAATTTCTTCGCACACATCTCAAGGGAAAAAGGAAGCTTAGTCACCTTCTTGGAATAAGGCCGACAAAGGATAACCTAATGTTTGAAGCATTGGATGAGGAGGATTCTATGATAATGTCCTAGCTATAGGATTCCATGGATCCCATGATCAGTGACAAATGTAGGTTTTTGGTCACTACAAAGGATATTTGGGATTACATTTCTTACACATACTCAAAGGCTCGTGATGTTGCTTAAGTGTATGAGATTAAGGTTAAAACTGCAGCTACTAAGCAAGGAGATAAATCTATCATTGAGTATCCAAACCTGCTACAAAATCTATGGCAAGAACTTGACCATTATCGAGTTTTTGAGATAAAATACCCTGAGGATGTTGCCATCTTAAATAACTTCATTGGGAAAGAACATGTCTATGAATTTTTGGTCAAAGTGAATCCTGAATTCAATCAGGTTAGGGTCCAGATCCTTGGCAAAGCTGACACACCATCTCTAAAAGAGAGAATATCATTGATTCTAGTAGGAGAAAGATGAAAGAGTGTTATGCTGGAACCACAAACCATGAATGGGTTAGCCTTAATAGCAAAAACAAATCATTAGGTGAAAGGAAGCAGTGATTTATCAAAAAATCGTGGTAGAGAAAACCAGGGGAAGAAGAATAAGGACAATCTCTGGTGCACTTACTCTAAAAAATCGAGGCACACAAAGGAAACTTGTTAGAAACTACATAGTAAGCCACCCAGCCGAGAATGGGGAAACCATGGGGGACAGCAGAGGACTCAAGCTCATATGGCAGAATAACCCAAAACTGAGGAAAATTCAATAACAGGAGGGTTTAATAGTGAAAAAAATTGAAAAGTTGAGCAGCTTGTTGGGTTCTATTGAACAGCCTTCTAAAACTTACTCTTTGGCTATTTTAGATAAACCTCTACTTCCTTTTGCATGACTGCCTTAAAAACTTCTTATACTAGCTCTTGGATAATAGATTTTGGTGCCACAAACCATACAACATCCACATCTCAATTCTTTCACACGTATACCCCATGCCCAAGTAACAGAAAGATTGTAATAGCCAGTGGTTCTTTAGCTACTATTTTAAGGTTTGGAGATATACACATCACACATACCCTTATTCTTAAAAAGGTCTTCCATATACCAAAACTTTTGGTTAGCCTTCTTTCCATTCAAAAACTTACCTATCATCTTAAATGTTACACTACTTTCTTTCCCTCTTATTGTGTTTTTCAGGATCAGGTCTCAGGGAGGAGGATTGGACTTACTGAGGAAAGAAGTCGTCTTTGCCACGTTGAATTTCCTCAAAAAAATTTAAGCAACTTGTCTTTGTCATTTGTTAGTTCCTTAATAAAGATGTCATTTAGTTGTATCACCTATACCTAGATCATCCATCTTTTAAGGTTTTAAAGGTCATGTTCTCTCGTTTGTTCCAAGAATTAGATATTTTTTAATTTTATTGTGATGTTTATGAATTGGCAAAACATACTCAGCTATCTTTTCCTATTAGCAATGAAAGGAGTTCTCATCCTTTTCATTTGATTCATAATAACATATGGGGTCCCTCTATTACACCTAATGTTTTTGGATGATTACACTTAGGTTACATGACACTTTCTTTTTAAATAGAAATTTGAAGTTAGTCTTGTTATACCTAATGTCCACTCAATGATCCAAAACCAATTTGGAGTCAAAATAAAAAGCTTTCGTATGGACAAGGCTAGAGACTACTTTAACCAAACTTTGTCATCCTTCTTTCAATACATGGCATTATACATGAATCATCCTGTGTTAACACACCTCATCAAAGCAGGGTTACTGAAAGGAAAAATGGACATTTACTCAACACCACCCTATCCTTACTCTTTTAAGGGAATGTCTCTAAATCCTACTGGGGAGAGATTTCACTGATAGAAGATTGCACTTGTGAGTTCTTCAAATCACTTAAAACACTTGATCTTCCTTCTCCTCCATCTCATATTGTTGAAACAACCAAGCCTTCTAAACCAATTACATCTGAGTTTCCCAATAATACTTCTGAATCCTAGTCATTCTGTGTCCTAGACAATGTTAGTCAAATGTATTCAAGGAGAAAGGTCATTCTAGAATTGACACAGGTCCAAAAATCCAATTTAGACTCTGAAAATGAAATCACGATAAGATCTGACTCACCTTTACATGCTCAATTTTTTGAATGGATTGCTATTAGGAAAGGTGTAAGAGAATGCACTAAGTGACCACTCTATCCTTTATCTCACTATATCTCTCTTAAGTGCCTATCACCAACCTACCAAAAATTCATGGCGACTTTAAACACCATTACTATCCCTAACACAATTTCTAAGACATTGTCAAAAAAGGGAATGGAACGATGCTATAAGGGAGGAGATCAGTCATTAAAAAAGAATAGAACATGGGAGATTGTTGATAAATTCAAAGGGAAAAACATTGTTGACCGTAAGTAGATTTTCACACCAAAATACAAGGCTGATAGGTCTTTTGAGAGATATAAAGCTAGATTGGTGGCCAAAAGGTACACTCAGACTTATGAGAATTTATTATTAGGATACTTTTGCTCCAGTTGCAAAAATGAATACTGTTATCATTAACTACGCACTTTAATTGGCAGTTATTACAATATGATGTTAAGAATGCATTTCTCTATGGAGACTTAGATGAAGAAATCTATATGAACATTCCACCAGGATTTGAGGGAGACATTCGGCAATAAAATATATAAGTTGAGGAAGGCCCTTTATGGGTTAAAACAATCTCCTAGGGCAAGATTTGGGAGATTTTCAAAACTCCTGAGGGAGTCTGTGTATAGACAAAGACAAGATAACCACACTCTTTTCATTAAACATTCAGTTATAAAGGGAGTTACTACTCTTCTAGTCTATGTAGATGACATTATAGTGACTGGAAATGATGAGAACGAGAAACATGAATTGAAGTGAAGATTAATAAAAGAGTTTGAGATGAAGGAACTGGGGAAACGAAAGTACTTTCTCGATATTGAGGTGACATATTCCACGAAAGGGATTTTTCATATCTCAATAAAAACATGTGACTGATTTATTGGCAGAAACAGGAAAGATTGGGTATAAGCCAGTCTCTACACCTATGGATCTAAACCATAAGTTGGGAGAAGCTAAAGAAAAACTAACAATTGACAAAAGGATATATCAAAGATTGATTGGTGGACTCATATATCTTGCTCACGCTTGACTAGATATAGCTTACTCTATAAGCGTAATTAGTCAATTCATGCATGATTCAAGAGAAACACATGTTTAAGTTGCTTATAGAGTGCTACATTACTTGAAAGGCAATCCAAGAAAGGGAATTTTGTTCAAGAAAAACAATACCCTTGCTCTAGAAGCCTACACCGACATTGACTATGCCTGTTCTTTAATGGATAGAAGATCTACTACAGGATACTACACTTTTCTTGGAGGTAATTTGGTAACGTGGAGGAGTAAGAAGCAAAATGTGTTGGCAAGGTCATCCGCATAATTAGAATTTAGGGTTATTGCTCAAGGATTGTGTGAACTACTATGGCTGAAGATTATTCTAGATGATTTAAAAATCAAATGGGATTGCTCTATGAAACTTTATTACGACAATAAGTCAGCCATCGATATTGCTTATAATCCTATACAATATGATAGGACAAATCATATTGAAATTGATAGACATTTCATTAAAGAAAAATTGGAAGAAGGGTTAGTATGTATGTCTTATGTTCCATCAAGACATCAAGTAGTAAATATTCTAACGAAGGGGCTAAACAGTTCAAGTTTCCATAGTCTTGTATTCAAGCTAGGAATGGAAGACATCTATTCCTCAGCTTGAGGGGGAGTGTTGAGTTGAGATATACATAAGCTATAAATAGATTAGAAGATGAGATATACATTAGTTATAAATAGATTAGAATAATAAGTTTATAATTTCCTGATTTAAAGGATTTAGTTAAATAGTATATCTGATCTAGATCTGACCTAGTTTTCTATTTTATATCTTGTAATTCCCTATATAATGCTATACACTATCTATTCAAAAGATATAGAATATATAAGTATTCTTTGCCATAACCTCACCTACAACTCTTTATTAATTTGACAAAAATTATATTGTAGAATTATCACTTTTGATGGATAGTTATTCCTTTTTCACATTGTTAAGGCAAATTACCTTTATCTTAACTAAATAAATTTGATGCTAAAATTTTAAAGTTAAATTTATGCATATTCATGAATAAGTACCATGCCCAAGCCAAGCTTGCATGTATTTTCTTTCTTTTTTGGCTTCAGTTATGGTTCTTGAAATTTGGGGAATATTCTCCTAACATCTCATGCATTATACCAACCAAATTTTTTAAAGGATGATTAAAATAAACTAAAAAAATTGTGTATTCATACAGTTGCACTTCATATCATACTACAAAAGGAAAAACAAAAGAAAGAAAGTTGTTTTGGAACTAAGAATAGTAAAAATGAATCAACATATTTTGATGCTTCATGTATTGCTTGGGATTGCTTGAGATCTTCCATTTCAAGGAGACAAAGTTAGAAATTCTACTAAGTTAAAATCCAGCTTCTTAATAGACCTAACTTCTTCATAGATGTTAGGGGAAAAAAACCAGCTTCTTCATAGATGTTAGGAAAGAAACTAGAAAAAAAATAAAACTTCTTCATAGATATTAAAAAATATGCAGCTTCTCTATAAATCTTAGCCAGAAAATGTCAGCTTCTCCATAAATCCTAAAAAAATCCAACTTCTTCATAATTTCAGTTTCTCCATAAATGTCAAAAACCCTAGCATCGTCGTATATGTTAGAAAAAACTCAACTTCTCTATAGATGCCAGGAAAAACGTAACATCTCCATAAATGCCTTTAAAAAATTTAGCTTCCAAACAAAATCAATACCTCCAAACTTCCAAGGGTGATTCCAAGGAGTTAAATGGAAAAAAAATACAACCAAAAACTCTTGAGCTTGACAATAGAAACCTTGAATTTGAATCTACAATACCTTAATTAAATAATAACATAAAACACAGTGGAAGGGAGACAACGATGAGGAAGTCAACGATGACAAGAAAGTCGATAGCAAGAAGGGTCAATAGTGACAAAATTAATGATTATAATTGGGAGAGAAATGTTCAAACTTTAGAGAGTTCAAAGACGTGTTTAAGACTTAAAAGTTTTGTTAGCTTATTCTGAAATTGTTAAAGATTAAATTGTTCTTAAAGCTTTAAATTTTTTTTAAAAATAATTATTAATTATAAAGGACAATCCCCTGTTGAAAAAGATAGCATCGTTTTTAGATATGATTGCATTAGATTTGGGCCCTATTTGGCAATCAGCGGATTGCATCAGTTGTTAACTGATAATTAAGGATATAAGTTTAGAATAATAGCTGCAATCTTTCGTTAAATTATGCTACAGTAACTATGTTGCTACTGTAGAATAATTCAAAAAAAATTAAACTACACTAAAATGCTAACATATTACATGCATGATCTCGTAGAATATATTTAAAGGGCAAGTTTTGTTGATGGTTTTGTTCACTAATGTTGGCTTCATCTATGTATGGTTCATGCATGGCTTCCTTGGCAGAGAAACTAGTTGCAAAAAATTGTCAATAATTTAAAGGTATAATCGATCGTTTCTATAATACACTTTTAGCTAGGGGATCAAATCGCTCCTGCATGGGAGCGTTTTTAAATAAGATGATTGGGTTAAATTAGCTAACTCAATCAATTGGTTTCCAAACATCTCTATAGACTAGTTGACATGATCAACTAGCTGAAACATTTTAACTAGTCAAAATTTAGCTGATATGCTATTCACCAAAAAGGATCTTGATGCCGTATGTAGAAACGAATGTGGTTCTTGTACAAGGTCAAAGCAACTGAACCAATATCAAAAATCACAATTCCTAGATCTATCATCTATGGGCTCTTTTTACTTCTAGAATAGAGAGAAGATGCTTTAGCCCAATTTTAAAAGACCAAATCTATATATAAAAAAGAAGAAACCATTGGGCTGACCACTTTATCTCATTCAAGGATTGCAATTTTATTTCAAATAAGGAATCTTATCGTAAAATATGAATATTCTTCATATATGTTAAAATAATTTGATAAAATCCTGTTTAAATATCACAAGATAATTTTTAGTAATTGTATCCTATACAAATATCTTTTAAAAATAAATAAAATAAGAAAGAAGTATACATTGATATCTTTTACTCTCAAACATAAGCCAAAAAGTCCCATGAAATTAATATTGAAGTACTTCACCCACCAGCCCTCAAGTGTAGCTGTTAATAAGTTAGCTCATTGACATGAATAAGTATTGGGCAGCATTATCTGAAAGTGAAGTGTACAGTACCCATTGTCCTTCAATAAAATATCTAGACTTCCAGGATATATGATGTTACCGGTCCTCCCCGGCTGCGAGTCAAGCACATAGTTTCTAGTGCTTTCGATCCCTTTGAGCCACCTTTGGCGGCAAATTCATGGTGCGTGTTCCAAGTCTTTGTGGGGTTCATGTGTTTCGCAGTTCTTGCCAGTAATTATGTGGTCCTGAGATGCGCTGATACTTTCAAGTTTTTGTCAGTCGGAGACTGTGCATGGGACAAGTGCATGTGTGGGTATGCGTTATCATGAAACCACGAATTTCGACAGCTATTATTTAGCTTGCCTCGGTAAACAAAACAAAAAAGAGGCGCTTTAGATATTAACGAATATAAATATGATTTTTATATATTTATTTGAGCAATCGGAAACCGTTTACAGAAGTCTAAATTTAGTTTGTGTCACGAACAAAATACAAAGAAATAACTAAAAAAATGGTTAACCATATCCTATCCAGTGTAAATACAGTAATGAATGACACAACATAAATGCAGTTTAACTTTAAATTACCTAAAAGGAACAAAGAAATTACTAGGCCTTATCCAAAGTTGGATAGATGGACATAGTACAGTCAGCATCCACACGGTTTCGATTCTGGCCGATTCACAGAACGTGAATATGAGCAAGCATCTACCAGGCAATAATGAAATGAAAGCATTTTAAACGAAATCTTTAAAAACATATCACCAGATCGATTCAACCAACACATTATCCTTTAAACCGGTCAACGGACGCATCAGAACCTGCACAAGTTCGGTATCCTGTTTATTATATATAGATTTTTATAAGAACACCTTTATCTTTTAATATCTAGTATCTCGAAAACTATACTTATCGGATTACGATAATGTTAAAATCCAGAGTCTAGGATTGACCCCACCCCACTCACGTCCTTCTTAATTTTCTTCTTCTCTGGCATTTCTTTGTGTTTCTCTTCTCTCTTGAACTTTGAACCAGCCAAGAAAGTCATTTCTTTTCCTCCGCATCTCCAATATTAGTCAAAAAGAACCAATTTTTCGTTCATATTCTGGACTTTTTGTTTGAAAAGTGTTGTGGGTCTCGTTTACTTTTGAGCGCCTTTGAAAAACTCTTTACTTTCTTCAAGAGCTTTTTTTAATTCTTGGAATCCTGTTTGTTTTGTTCAAAGACTGGGTTCTGATCCAGAAACATAAGAGGGTTTTGGTGGGTTTTTGTTGTTTCATGCTATTATCAATTTCACTGAAGTGACGTCAAGTTATAGATTGCTATGGCATGTTCATTGAATGGAGGTCTCAACATTAGTGGTCTGAATGATAATGTTATGCGATCCAGGGCCAAAAGGGTTTGTGGGTTTTGTCCTAAGTTTGACGTTGTGAGATGCCCAGAATCGAAACGAAAAGGCTCCCTTCGTTTGCGCGTTGATTTCATGGGCAAACCCCTAGTTCTATCAGATCAGAAGGGTTTTAGGAATTGGAGAATTAAAGCCGTCGGCAATTATTCTCTCCATGTATGTATAACGCTTTCTATCTCACTTCTGCATTTCTTCTTTCGCAAACAGTTTCTTGGTTCAATAGTGAAATCCCATTTCTTATTTGCAGGCACAAGCTTCGATCTGTGTGAGCAGACCTATGAGGTGGTGGGAAAAGACCCTTAAAACCAATATGATAGAGATCCATTCAGCTCAAGAACTTGTGGATTCCTTGTTAAATGCTGGCGATAACTTAGTTGTTATTGATTTCTATTCTCCTGGTTGTGGAGGCTGCAAAACTCTTCATCCTAAGGTATGATCAGTTCTATGCATGTTCTAGTATTGAAGAACTAATCAAGCAAACAGACTTGGGTATCGAATGCTTTGTGCTGGATTTTTAACATGCTCAAAGTTTCTAGCTTTATTTTCTGGACTACTCTAACTAATGAATAAGTTTCTTTAAGTCCATATTCTGAGATGATTTAGGTGGGTAAAATTCTAATCTTATATACATCTTTTTGCAGATCTGTCAATTAGCTGAATCCAATCCCAGTGTGATTATTCTAAAGGTGAACTTGGAGGAGCTCAAAACCATGTGCCATAGCCTTCATGTTCATGTTCTTCCCTTCTTTAGGTTCTACAGAGGGGCAGAGGGTCGAGTATGTAGCTTTAGCTGCACAAATGCAACTGTAAGTTAATAGTGATTCATTATATATTGTCTTCTGTTTTGCCAGGAATTAATTTTCTATGAATTAACTCTAAACCACTCTGTATTTACAGATCAAAAAATTTAAAGATGCGTTGGCAAAGTATGGTTCAGACCGATCTAGTCTAGGGCCAGCGAAGGGCTTAGATGAATATGAGATTCTGAAACTGAAACAAGTAGGAGAGCTGTCAATTACTTCGCCAGTGCGACCTGCAAAGGAAGAAAATTCGAAGGATTTAGTTATCCAAAGTATGGCTTTGCCTGATATTTTTGGCAAAACTGGTCGCAACATGGGTCTTAAAGACGAAATTGCTGGAGTATCTGTTAAACTTGTGGGGCCAGCATATTAAGTACTGTGTTGCCACTTGTTTTTGAATTGTCTGTACATATCCATTGTTGCGTTTTCCATAAGCGGGCTTTTAGTTTTTTAATATCAAGCCTGCCGCGTGATTCATGTGGTTATCGAGGATTGTAGACTTCTTCATGTTCCATTTTCTTGACATAAGGGGTATTCAATTTTAGTGGGCATGATCTGTATCCAATCTAGTCACTTACCATTATCTGTAAGGAAAGTTCAAATCATATCAAATTTTCACTTTATTCTAATCCCTTTGTTTTTCTGTTCGTTGATACTTGAGCAAGTTTTTATTTTTATTTTTATTTTTTCGAGAAAATTTTGTAAGCGGATATATCTTTTTAAGAGTCTAACTGGTATATCACTTCATAGGCGGGTGGACTACGACAATTTAAAATAAAAAGTATTTTCAAATTAGATAATTATTTAATTATTGACGAGCCACGACAATTGCACAAATCAAAGCAACAAAAATAACAATTTAAAAGCAACATCGATAGATTATAATTTATAAATGTAATATCAATAAAACAAGAAATTATTACAAGCATAAATGCTTCACCTCACCTAAGAATAGTACCCCATTATAATCACCTTCTAGCATTGTTCAGTTAGGCTCTGTATGGATACATAACATAAAAGATTTTCAATCCTAGCATAAAAAGAGAGAGATGTGCTATGTGTACTGAATTTAATGAGTAAATAGAATATATAATGAGTAAAAGATGAAACTCAGTAATAATTTGTTTTAATATTTTGATTTTAGAATACAGAGTGAACCATATACCTTTTATCCTAATATTAAGATGTAATAATAAAAACTAATTTTCAAAAATTTTAAACAAGGTTAACTATCTATTAAATAAAATATTTTAAATTTTAATCAATATTTTAAATTTTCTTAATTAATCATAATAAAATTTGATAATTTCAATATTATCGAATATTATAAAAGATATTTAAATGAAATTATTTACCTAATTAGTTTATCTTTAATTTTATTAATATAAAATATAATCAGAGTGATATTAATTTAATTTTAAAATATAAATTTAATTTTTACTAATTTTATGAAGATTTAAATTTAACACTAATTAAACTTTCTTACTGGTTTAACTTTTATTCTAGTTTTAAAATATTAAATATCACAGTAATTTGTAGAGATAAAGCTTGAATCAAGGCTTCTCTAGAATGCTATTTTTACCGAATCTTAAATGATGATTAAATGCAAATCAAACTAAAACGATTGTCCAAGATTGATTTTGACGAGTGGTTAAACAATTATTGACTGGCAAAATGGTTGACATTATTGTTGTCCATATATTAAAATTATGGAGAACCACGTTCCATTGGTTGGGGAACTGATTTTCTAAGTGGGCAATTATAAACAGAGGTTTTAGAGTCATCAAAGTTGGTGGTGGTGGCATGGATTTCTCGGACATTGACTCAGCAATCGGCCCTACTGTGAATTTGGATAATCATTCATTTGTCGCCTGTTCTTCACGTATATCCATTCATTGCATATAAACTATTTTCTTGTTTTGATGCAAATTGCGTATAAACTCTTTCTTTCTATTGTTTTAGTCACAAAAATGGTTTTGTAATTAATTAACAATTAGTAATAATGTCATATTCATATAAAATTTATTAATTAAATATCTTGATTAATCAGGAAATAATTTAACTTTAGTGACTATAATTAATATATCCCTTTTATGTATATATACTGTTAATAAATTACACTGTTACTAAACTATTCAATCCTATGACACCATTCTTAATCTAAGCTGATTATCATAATATTAAATCAAGTATCAATTTAATCACTCGTCCCTTATTGTCTTGCTTAGATCATAAATTTAAATATTTAATTGTGTGTTTGCTTAGATCATAAGTTTGACAAAACCACAATTAGAGTAAATATTCACTACCTTTATCTACAAAGGTTTCCAAGTTGGTGGTTTCGGTAGCATTAGTCCCCTGAGGTCCCAACCCAATAAGCAATTGCACTGATTCCGGAGAAAAGACCAAAACAGTTTAAAACAAATCTATAACTGCATATAATAGGCTACTGAAACAACTGTCATGCAATACGCACCCGAAATTTACATTTAACGAGTATCAAGAAATGGGTTCCTACTAGAAAATTTTTTCAAATTGGATGGCATAATGAATTATTGTGAGTTGAATCTTCTTTAGTAGATAATGACGAGATTATGGGTGTACAAATTGTTACTGATGAGAATCCGGATAACTCAGCAATAGATACTCCAGATACTGAGAGTGGGAAGCTCAATATAACATCTAGACACACCTCTCCGTTCAAGGAACCTGATAGCCAGGAAGATATAACTTCTGCCTAAAATTTCCAATTAATGGAAGAAGAGCTAGACGATGAATTTGGTTTATTGGATAATGATTCAATAAGTAACTTGCTACTAAGACAACCAAATAATGAAGTGCATCTAGAATGATAAATAAAACTGACAGTAACATTTCTAATAAATAAGCATAGATAAGTTTAGTAGCAATCCTAACTTTCAAGTTTCAAAATCTAGTTAAACAATTCAACATTTGTTTAAATCTTAACTTGATTAAGTCTGGAAAACAATCAGGAGACCTACGATTTCAAGGGCCAAATAATTACGACAAGAAGATTTCAATATCAACAAAAACATGGAACAAATTGACTATAAAAGGGGCTAAGTGTAAGAGAAAGCACACATCCAATTTTCTATCTTTTAACAACATTTTTGTTATTAAATTATAGTCTTTAGTGTTATTATTTTCTTCAGCAGATCTTAGGAGTAGTTATGACCTTTAATGGTTAACTTTCTTTACCTTAGTTAAAGGGAGTTAAAACCCTTATAACTATATATATTGAAACATGAATGAGTTTTTATGTCTAGTGTTTTATCTATTCATGTATTGAATTGTTCTTTAGTGCTTATGTTTTATTAATGTTTTATTGATTTTCTAATATATCTTATTAGTTTCTTAATTGAGATAATCAATTGTTAGATTAAAATTGAACACGTAAATGTTCAATTCCTTTAGTTATTGTATCAACTAAGAGTTTATAATTTGGGTTGTGTCAAAATTATTAACTTCTAAGAATAGTGTTTAACTAGATTAAATGCAACCATAAATGTTAAGTTTTGTTGTTTCTTTAGACTTTCTTTTAAAAAAATTAAATAATTAAATTTTGTATCCTATCTAAAGTTTTTAAACAATAAGAGTTAATCGAATTATATGTTTTGATTAACTAATTGTAACAAAAGACAAGTATGTATTACTGCAACAAATATATGATGGATAAAATAATTTTTTATGTCAATGATCAATCATTGTTCCAATAGTGTAAGCGATCATAAACCAAGATTTATTTCATTAATAATTTCCATTACTATTTTCCAAATTTAATCTATTTTATTTGTTATAGAATTTAATATTACTATTTCTCATGTAATGGTTGATAAAATAAAATTTATTGTAAGAACAATGTAACATCTCATCACCGATGGGAAGGGTAAATTGGTCATTTGGGACGGGTTAGGCGAGTATAAATATACCTCAGTATGTTCATGCATCATATAGCCTCTATATAGATATGAATGGTAATTTTTGTACATGCACATGATTGTACATGTATTCATTACATTTCCCGACATATGTGTCTAAATGTAAATTTTGTAAAATATGTGATAATTGTGTTTGAAAAATTGAATTGGAGTGATTTATGTGTGTTTTACATTTTTAGAGAATTTCAGGAATTTTTCTTGAATTTTTCGAGGTACTTTTCCGGATCGGAAAAATTGCCAAGTGGCGACGGATTTGGTTTCCGGTACTGGAAACGACTGTCCAATGGCACTGGAAAATTAGACATTTGATTTTAGGAATTTTGCATTTGGAGCCATTGAAATTTGGAATAGAAATTTAATTGAAATTGGAGAAAACCTAAGGAGAGTGTAGGAAGAAGACAAGTGGCAAGTGACACACGTCACTTGCCCTACTTAGTCTTAAACTTAAATATTTTATACTTAACTTATTTTGGGAGAGCTTCCACGATATTCTACTTGAGAAAGAGTGAAAAAGTGATTTTTAATGCTTTCTTCCTTCTTCCATCCGTAGGTGTCCCTCTTTCTTCCTTCCTTCCTTCCTCCTTTCTTCGTTGGTTTTGTTCATCCTCCATATCAAGAATTGTTCTTGTCTATTTGCTTGCTTCTCTTCACATACAAAACCAAGCTTAAGCCTTGTGAGGATGATGATTAGTGTGTGGGGAAGTGGTGGTCGTAGGTGAGGCGTAAAGGTAGAAAGTTGGGGTGATTTGAAGACTTGAAGAATTTAAAGCTTGCAACTTGTTTAGGTGAGAATTGTGCATTGTACTCTTTCATTTGGTAGTTAGAAGCATTTATGGTGATTAATTGTGCATGAATTTCATAAAGATAATGGTTGGATTGTTTGGGTATGAGTGTATATATGTATGAGATTGAATGATTAACATGTTTTAGATTGGTTTTGAGGTTAAAATGATGTTGGATAGGTGTTAATTTAAGGACAGAAAATTGTGTGTGTGTGCTGCCAATTGGTGTCTTCTTATTCAAATAAATGGATTGATAAATTTGTGGCTGATTTTATGTCTAAATTGGATGCTTATTGATGTAGGATTGGTGTTGGAATGAAAGTAGTTGAGTTAAACATGAAATCTGGAAAATTTTACTTTGTGTTGGTTTCAGATTTTTGCTCATAACTTTTGATATTGTTGTGCTATGGAGATGAGCTTTGACTTAAATTAAACTTAAGAAGTATGGCTAGAATTCATATGAAGGAAGTGATACTAAATTGTGCCTTGAAGGAGCTTAAATTTGGCTTGGAAAGTGAGTTGTAGGTGCTGTATGAACAGTAATCCAAACCTTGTGACCTGAAACTTTGATGATTTTTTTAAGGTTGATTTGGATTGAATTTGCTAATTTGGTCTTCATGAAAGTTGAAGATTTTCGTGTTAGCTTTCTAAAGCCACTAAGTATGATTTTTTTATTTGTAGGTTAAAAGTTATGGTTTGTTAATGTTCAGGTGGTAATTCAGCCCAAAATGTGTGTTGGTGGGCAAATGCTCTAAGTGCATAGGTTTTGTGCCTTTTGTGTTCTGATATTAATTTTGGACTGTTAAGTGTGAAATTGTCTCAAGTGACCTTCTAAAAAGTTGTAGAGTATTGTTGTAGCTTTCTAATGAGGTATTATATGCGAATTTTTGATGTAAAGATTGTAAGATATAAATTTCTAAAGTTTTGTTATGGTTTAGGTTAAATGCTGATTTCATAAACCCTAACTGGACAGCCACATTAATGGGAGGATTTGACCTAGTTAGAGATGGAATTTAGTTCTAAGTCCCTATTGAGAATCGTAGTATATTGTCTGAGCTTTTTATTGCTATATGGTATGGAATTTTTCTCCAAGGGGATGTGGAGTTATGAATTTTGAAAGATTGGATTATTGTTGAGAATAATTTGGGTAGGCAGAAGTTTTCCTTGAGAATTTGATTTGGTTAGAGCTGGAATTGGCTTCTAAGTTGTTCATGAAAGTTGTAACATTTGTTTTGCTCTTTTTATTGATATAAAATTTGGAATTTTTGGCTAAGGGGATGAAAAGTTATGATTTTTGGGAAAGTGCTACACTGTTATGGTAAATATGTGACTAGGCAGTATCTTTGAGTGCATTTTTGTCACCCTTAAAGGTGTTATTAAATATCAAGCTCTGCATGAAACTTGTAGGATTTTTCAAGATCTTTCCAACGAGACCTAATTTGTGATTTTTGGATTTGTGTGGTAAAAGTTGTGTAGTGGGGAAGAAAGGAAAGTTGGTTTTGTGAAAAATAGAAAATTGATTTGAAAAAAAATAGAAAATTTGGGCGGATGCTCGCACCTACTCTGCTAAGTGCGAGGGCTGCGATAGATATATATATATATATTTTAAATTTTTTATTTAATTAGTATTTGATTCATTTGTGATTTAATTTGGCCATTTTGTTTCTTTTGTCAATTACTTTTTCATCCGACGTCCGATTGACCTGGTTCTCGAGGCATCGGATTCGTATAATATTTAATTTCATTTATTTGTAAAATTGAGAATTTTATAGCTAAAATTATTGAGGATTGGTTAGGTCGAAGTGAGGAGACCGGGTAATGATTTTTCTGATCCGTCTTTTATTTATAATTGAACCTATAGAGATCTGAATTGAGTGATTTTAGTGTCTATGACTTTCTAATTTTTAGAGGAAATTTTTATGACTGGATATTGTAAAATAGTGCCGGGAATGTCACGAACATGCATTGTACACATTTTAATTGCTACATGTGCATTATTTAATAATTCTGATTGTGCATTTGGTAATGTGTGAATATTTTTTGTTGTTATAGAGGCACAGTTAGAACGTCATCCCACGGACGTTGCCAAGACTTCCCGGCATTAGCTTGGAAGCTATTAGTGAGTAACCTAGATGGTTTCTCAATTATTAATTGTTTATAATTTTGCACTTATAACATTGTGGAGAATAATGGTGGGCTTATATATTTTTTTATGCCTGAATTCTGGACCGAATGTGTTCGATGTATTGGAAGATTATGATATAGGAGTGCTTCACTTATGATTGTGACTTTAATGTGATTGAGTGTGAACTATTTGTTGACTGTGTTAATTTGGGATTGATTATGATGTTGGCTATGCTTTATTTCGACATATGCATTCCATGCATAAAGGCATGATCAGTAATTGACAGTTGTGACCGAAGCAGCCACCGAGAGCTTAAAGCTCAACGTAATTGGGCCTCGAGCTCATAGTGATTCAGAGCCTCAGGCTCACCGATTAATGTGCCCTTATTGGGACAGTTTAGGTGCTCGGTCACAACAACGTAATAAACTGGAAAAGAGTCACATGCGCTTTACATATGCATTTGATTGAATGTCTTTGATTGAGTGAAAGGTAAAATGCCTTGTGTTTATGTGAACAATCATGTGGTACTTCTGAATATGTTATTATGGTATAACTGTGCTCTGTTTGACTATTGCATGAATTGGGTGAACCATCGATGATGGTTCCTCACTGAGTTCGCAAACTCACCCAAAATTGTAAATTATTTTTCAGGACCGAGATAGTAGACTCCTAGCTCCAGAGAGACTTTTCTTGCCGTGTAGATCGTGTTTACAAGAGAAGTCATGACTCACAGGTCGATCAGCTGGCATTTTTTAGGGCTAGTTAGGCTTTTTGTGTTAGATTTCTTTTGGAAAAATGTACAGATAGTGAAAAACTGACAGATATGTCAATTACTGCTTTTGATGATATGAAATGAGAAAAAAAAATTATGGTTTCAAAAATTAGTGATTTTCATATTGATGCTTTAAGATTATTGATGTCATGAGAGGTACAGTAGTGATTGTTCGTAGTTCACCCTTATCGTAGGATATGTATCGGAATGACCTACGGGCGTCCCGGTGTATACCCTATGGTAAGGAGGTGTTACAAACAATCTCTAGTTTTCCTCATTACGTTTGTTTTTATTGTAGGAATTTAATATTTAATTTAGATGTAGATGAGAACATTAAAAAGTATAGCACTATTGTCGAGGGATTCCTAGTTTGTATGTTCATTATGTGATCTTCAAAATAAGTTGATTTATATATTTTAGTTCAAAAATTGAAAAGATTGTAAAAAAATTAAGGAAAGAAATAAAAATTCAATAACAACACATTAATATAGTTAGCGAAAGAGCAAAAATCATTACTAACAATTGGATGTTACAAGAATTTGCTATTCTAGATTTGAACGAACAACCTTATTGCATGGCTTTTTCAAATTTAGACATTAACACTTCTTTTGAGCTAAAATTTGGACTAATCCATCTTTTACTCACTTTTTGTGGCTCTGTAGGTGAGGACTCTCATAATTACGTAAAAAGAATTTTATATGGTGTGTAGGAAGTGTTATCTTTTAGGATGAGATGAAAAGATTATTTTGGGAAAAGTTTTTCTCAACCTCAAGAGCTAATAACATTAGAAAGGAGATTTATAGGATTTGACAAAGTGAAGATACTTTGTACTAGTAATGGGAGAGTTTTAAGAAGATGTGTGCAAGTTACCCTCTTACCATTAAATTAACAATCAACTCCTCATTCAGTAAAAGGAAAGTTTAAAAACAACAAAGCAAAGAAAAAGAAAAAAGGAACATAAAGCCAAGCCCAGTTATCGTGCTCTCTCTCAAACAAAGTGCCAACAATGTCACCAACAAGAGCCATGTAGACTAAGCTTGGGGGAAACAACCAAAACTGAAATGGAAGCTTATCATGCCTGCCCATTTTGGCTTAAATATCAACCACACTATTTGTTGGGACTCGTTCTTGGAACCAAACCCCAATCGAAAAAACAGAAACACGAAAAGCAAAACAAAAGAACAGACGAAAATACGAATCGGAAAACAAAGCGAAACAATCGGAATGCTAAAAAATGAACGAAAACTAACATGGAAAGCCAAAGATGGAATCGAAATCTGAAATTCAAAATGGCGAAAGAAACAAAAGCGAATCGAATACGAATCGAATCAGATCAAAGGCGAATCGAATCAAAGCATACAAACGGTTCACTCGAACTGAATCAAAATTTTTGACATCCTAGAATCGCAAAAACTTAGGAAAACCCAATTAGCATTGGAAATCCATAGACATTTAATCTAAGCCAATCAAAACCGGTATAATTTTTTTTTCTTCTTTTGCATTCTTTAATCCATTTCATACAAAGCAACTTAATTTCCCATTTAGAAATTTATCCTCAATCAAACTCAATTTATAAGATTCGTCTAATTCATTTCATCATTTCTTATCTTTTAAACAAAACATGTCTTTTTCATATTATTCATTCCTTTTCTCTTTATTCAATCTATATTCGAACAAGAATTGGGCAACATAACGACTGTATTTTAAAAATCCCAAAAACCTGCAAATGGTTTTAAACTCACTTCTATATACCAAACCAATACACACAATTCATCGGACATCCTGTCCGAAATTCCAGCATAAATAAACACAATTCTATACCTATAACACTTCAATAATTCGCAATCAATGATCAGAATCATCGGATCTCCCATCCAGAATCCATATCACAAGCAAACCCATTTATATTCATATGCAAATCACATTTATAACTCAAATCATACACAAATCCCATTCATATTTTAATTCAATATACAAAAATCATAATTCATACTCATCATGAAATAATGCCTATAAAACATTAATGGCCTTCCAAGCCATATACAATACCAAAATCCAAAATTTTATAAAATACTAGCTAAGCAAAATCGAACATAAGCCTTGACTTGTTTTCATCCGATCTCCTGCTCGAATACCTGGAGATGGGGATGAAAGGGGGTGAGCTTGACAGCTCGTGAATAACATGTTTATAAGTCAAAAAATAAGCAAAAAATATTTTTCAAGACGTTTGCCATTATAAACATTTCTCAGAAGAAAATTCATCGAAAGCTTATTTTTTAAACTTTTCAAAATCATTCGTAATCACTTTCAAAAATTTCACGGTTGAAAACCTTAGTTACTCATTTCTCAAAATTCTCGAATTTTAATCAAATCATGAACAATTTCAAAGCATGAATGCAACACACTTAGGAACAAAACAAAAGCATATAAACACATCATAATGGTTTGGGTCGATCCAAAATGGAACGTACTGTACATTTTCGCATAGCGGTCCTGTGCAGCTGTGAACAGAACGTACTACACTTTTCCGCATAGCGGTCCAGTGTAGTCGTGAACTTATGGGAGTCCGAAATCGGAGGTCCAATGCTACTAGCGGGTAGGCGGGTGAAGCCTATTAAAAAGGAGACAAGTGCACTTGACTCAAACTTATGGGACCTAACCAAACCCACATAAAATATAATTCATACTTGAAATTCGGATTGCCTGAAGGCATAATTCGAAAACTTAGTTCTCATGTCATAACATATTCAAACATAATAGCACACAAATTCACATATCAAATTCCCAATCATAAATCAAACAAATTCCATTCATACTTTCCACAATTGCAAATTCACATAACCATTATTCAAGCATTTAAATCCAAAGGAGTTTTAAACCTCAAAGTCAAAGAATGCATCAATTCTTCATAATAAACAAATCATTCAAAAATAAAGAAGGTAACAATTGTATCTATTTTATCAAAATCATCCGAAAAATTGTAGTAATTTTTTCAAACATTCGAAAACAATGAATTTTACAATTCGTAAATCATTCCCAAAATCAATTAATTTAATCATTCGAAAATCATAATTTAAAGCCAATTTTGCCTTCTTGAATTTTCGAAAACTTATAAATAGCTTATAATTCGAAATGTAAACACGGTACCTACCTCATTTCCATGCTTGAAACTTGTTCAAAGCTTCAATCTCTCCAAAGCCTCACCTAAATTTCCTAATTTATGACATAAACCCTAATTAATAACCCTCCAAAATTGAACCAATTAAACCATGTAATCATCAAAGTTGACTTTAGAATTCACAAACCCATACCATTTTCAAGGTATCTAAACCAAAAACTCATTAAAAATTCAAAGCACAAAAAATTCTCTTACCTTATTTCTTCACCATTTTCATATTTTCTTGGTTTGGAAGGAAGCTCTTGTGCTCCTCTACCTTTTCTCTTGAAACAACATCCAAAATCTTGCTCTAAGAATCATAAAAATCAAATCCTAATCTTTCTCCTTCTTTTTTCCTTCTTTCTCACCGAAACTCTTCTTCTCCTTTCTTTCCTTCTTTCTTTTTCCTTCTAATTTTCGTGTCTTTCATTCTTCTTATATGGCAGACCACTTACCATGTCATTAATGAGTGCTAAAAGACCATTATGCCCCTCCATATAAGCCTTCTAACTTAAAACCTTAAGTACTCTTCCAATTTTGCCCATAAAATTCATTTTAATTCATGCTTACTTTAGGACATTTTTCTAACCATCAAATTAAAGAAAATTGCTAAAACTTCCTTCTATAGAAATGTTCCTCATTGTCTCAATTTTATAACGTCAGCAAAATCATTTAATTTGGTGCACTACGCCAAAAGTTATGCTCAAAACATTTCGGACTATTCTTATGCTAACACATTTTCCAGCACTTTACTTCCATCTTAAAATTGACATTCTTAGTGACTAAATTGAAACTAGAATCCTTCATAAAATTTGTAGCCCTATTTCTCTAGTTTAATCAAAATTAAGAATCATCTCATTTGGATAACTAGAACAAAATTTATGGACAAAATACTTTCAGATTTTTCTAATCCAATACTGCACACTAAACCCGACTTCCATTCAGAAATTGAAAGTCTTAGGGGCTAAATTGAAATTCAATTCTTTCATATAATTTGTAGCCTCATGTCTCTATTTTAGTTTTCAACAAGAATCAGTTCAATTAAATCTCCACAGATCTAGAATTTACCAAAATACTGAACCATGTTCAGAAAGTTATCCAACTTACTTTGATTAAATCAATTATCCTCAATTTATTCTCAAATATTCAAAACTTCCCATAGAAAAATAGAAAAAGATCTTAGGAATCCAACGCTTCAAAAATTAAGTCAATCGGATGTCGGACGGAAAAGATATAAGCAAAAGATTAAGAAAGGGTCAGACTGGGAAGGAAATAACAAAAACAAAAGGATTTTTCATATATATAGATATATATATAACCGAAATTTCCAAAATTCATAACTCTTGCTCCTTAACTCAAAATTTGACAAATTTGGTATCAATAGAAATATCCAAGGAAGGTCTACAACTTCCATGAAGAACTTGAAAATCAATTCCCTCTCTAAAGGAGTCAAAATCTGTTCGAAGTTTCTGTCCAAAATCATGTCACCCTAAACAGTCACATAACTTCTAAATTTCTATATTTCAACTCCAAGGTCCAAAAATGTCATACTCTATATCAATTAAAAGATAAAAAATCAAACTACAACATTCATGAAGGACAGAAAAATCAATTTGGCCTCTAAGGGAGTCAAATTTCCAATCAAAGGTTCTATCTACTAATACTATTCCCAAACAGCAACAACAACTTGTAACAATCATAACTTCTTATTCCATGGTAAAAAAATTGCATACTTTATATTAATGGAAAGATCAAAGCATAATATAAAACTTTCATGAAGAACTTAAAAGCAATTTCAACCTCTAACGAGGTAAATTTTTCAATCAAAGTTTCTGCCAGAAATGTGTCATCCTAAAACAACATCCAACTTCCAAATTTCCACATCAACAAATAACCTATAATACATCATTGAAAAGCTAGAAAAATCTTCTATGACTTTCATGTAGACCACTTTACTCAATTCAAAACATATCAGTCCCGAATTCGCCTCAAAACACAGCATACATAATCCTACACTTAAGAGCATTTTCAAAAATAAAGTAAAATAACCTTAATTTTGGAAGATCATAACTTTCAATTCCGATATCGAAAAATATCATACTTTATGGCGATAGAAAGCTTTCAACAGAAGCTACAAGTTTCATGAAGATCATTTTCTCAAATTCTGCCTAAATCAAAAAGTCAACTCTCTACTCCAAAAAGTCAAACTTTCTTAATTCTCCAAAATATAACACTTTCACTAATTATTTCTTACTTTTCAACTTCCATTTCAATCAACTCCTTCACATTTTCTTTCATAACCCAAACAATTCTACTCAAATCTTAAATTCATCAACACCCATCAATTCTTTTCTCATAGCACAATAACATCTATAACAAAGTTCATATACAAAAACACTCATTTAATTTCATGTAATAATTTCTAATTTCCACTAAAAGATCGGGGTCTAACATTTCTCCCCCTCTTAAAAAAATTTCGTCCTCGAAATTCATACTTAAGTAAATCACCAAGTAACACATTTTCTTAACTAACGTCTTTCCAAAAGAACCTAGTCATTCACTTTCTTAACAAATCCCTCATCACACATATTCTAAACTTAGTCACAATTTTTCACTTTTTGTATCAAATATACCTCCAACATATCAAATCACTATTTCTTAATCTTAATGAACCTTAATATGGACCAACAACATTTAATTCAATCTTTTGACACATTCCTAAAGTCAATCATAATTCTTGTCACCTAAATCAAACAATCATTTTGGTTCTTCAAATAAGTCATGACAAGTCATTTACATCAATTTCACATTCTTTCTAACTCAAATCTATCCATTTAAACTCTTAACAAACATATGCGCCCAAGTATGATCCTAATACTGGACTCTGGTACCATAACTGTTGGGACCCGATCTCAGAATCGAACCCAACCGAAAAAACGAAAGCACGAAAAGCGAAACAAAAGAACGGACAAAAATACGAATCGGAAAACAAAGCGAATCAATCGGAATGCGCAAAAATGAACGAAAACTAACGTGGAAAGCCAAAGACGGAATCGGAATATGAAATTCAAAATGGCGAAAGAAACAAAAGCGAATCGAATACGAATCGAATCAGATCAAAGACGAATTGAATCAAAGCATACAAACGGTTCACTCGAACTGAATCAAAATTTCCGACATCCTAGAATCGCAAAAACTTAGGAAAACCCAATTAGTGTTGGAAATCCATAGACATCTAATCTAAGCCAATCAAAACCGGTATAATTTTTTTTCTTCTTTTGCATTCTTTAATCCATTTCATACAAAGCAACTTAATTTCCCATTCAGAAATTTATCCTCAATCAAACTCAATTTATAAGATTCGTCTAATTCATTTCATCATTTCTCATCTTTTAAACAAAACATATATCTTTTTCATATTATTCATTCCTTTTCTCTTTATTCAATCTATATTCGAACAAGAATTGGGCAGCATAACAACTGTATTTTAAAATTTTCAAAAACCTGCAAATGGTTTTAAACTCACTTCTATATACCAAACCAATACACACAATTCATCGGACCTCCTGTCTGGAATCCTGGCATAAACAAACACAATTCTATACCTATAACACTTCAATAATTCGCAATCAATGATCAGAATCATCGGACCTCCCATCCGGAATCCATATCACAAGCAATCCCATTTATATTCATATGCAAATCACATTTATAACTCAAATCATACACAAATCCCATTCATATCTTAATTCAACATACAAAAATCATAATTCATACTCATCATGAAATAATGCCTACAAAACATTACTGGCTTTCCAAGCCATATATAATACCAAAATCCAAAATTTCATAAAATACTAGCTAAGCAAAATCGAACACAAGCCTTGACTTGCTTTCACCCGATCTCCTGCTCGAATACCTGGAGATGAGGATGAAAGGGGGTGAGCTTGACAGCTCGTGGATAACATGTTTATAAGTAAAAAATAAGCAAAAAATATTTTTCAAGACGTTTTCGATTATAAACATTTCTCAGAAGAAAATTCATCGAAAGCATATTTTTTAAACTTTTCAAAATCATTTGTAATCACTTTCAAAAATTTCACAGTTGAAAACCTCAGTTGCTCATTTCTCAAAATTCTAGAATTTTACTGAAATCATGAACAATTTCAAAGAATGAATGCAGCACACTTAGGAACAAAACAAAAGCATATAAACACATCAGAATGGTTTGGGTCGGTCTAAAATGGAATGTACTGCACATTCCCGCATAACGGTCACTTGCAGCCGTGAACAGAACATACTACACTTTTTCGCATAGCGGTCCAATGTAGCCGTGAACTTATGGGAGTCCAAAATCGGAGTTCCAATGCCACTAGCGGGTAGGCGAGTGAAGCCTATTAAAAAGGTGACAAGTGCACTTGACTCAAACTTACGGGACCTAACCAAACTCACATAACACATAATTCATACTTGAAATTCGGATTGCCCGAAGGCATGATTCGAAAACTTAGTTCTCATGTCATAACATATTCAAACATAATAGCATAACATATTCAAACATAATAGCACACAAATTCACATATCAAATTCTCAATCATAAATCAAACAAATTCCATTCATACTTTCCATAATTGCAAATTCACATAACCATTATTCAAGCATTTAAATCCAAAGGAGTTTTAAACCTCAAAGTCAAAGAATGCATCAATTCTTTATAATAAACAAATCATTCAAAAATAAAGAAGGTAACAATTGTATCTATTTTATCAAAATCATCCGAAACAATTGTAGTAATTTTACCAAACATTCGAAAACAATGAATTTAACAATTCGTAAATCATTCCCAAAATCAATTAATTTAATCATTCGAAAATCATAATTTAAAACCAATTTTGCTTTCTTGAATTTTCGAAAACTTATAAATAGCTTATAATTCGAAATGTAAACACGGTACCCACCTCATTTTCATGCTTGAAACTTGTCTAAAGCTTTAATCTCTCCAAAGCCTCACCTGAATTTCCTAATTCATGACATAAACCCTAATTAATAACCATCCAAAATTGAACCAATTAAACCATGTAATCATCAAAGTTGACTTTAGAATTCACAAACCCATACCATTTCCAAGGTATCTACACCAAAAACTCATTAAAAATTCAAAGCTCAAAAATTTCTCTTACCTTATTTCTTCACCATTTTCGGATTTTCTTGGTTTGGAAGCAAGCTCTTGTGCTTCTCCACCTTTTTCTCTTGAAACAACATCCAAAATCTTGCTCTAAGACTCATAAAAATCGAACCCTAATCTTTCTCCTTCTTCTTTCCTTCTTTCTCACCGAAACTCTTCTTCTCCTTTCTTTCCTTCTTTCTTTTTCCTTCTAATTTTCGTGTCTTTCATTCTTCTTGTATGGCAGCCCACTTGCCGTGTCATTAATGAGTGCTAAAAGACCATTATGCCCCTCCATATAAGCCTTCTAACTTAAAACCTTAAGTACTCTTCCAATTTTGCCCCTAAAATTCATTTTAATTCATGCTTACTTTAGGACATTTTTCTAAGCATCAAATTGAAGAAATTTGCTAAAACTTCCTTCTAGAGAAATGTTCTTCATTATCTCAATTTCATAACGTCACCAAAATCATTTAATTTGGTGCACTACGCCAAAAGTTATGCTCAAAACATTTCGGACTATTCTTATGCTAACACATTTTCCAGCACTTTACTTCCATCCGAAAATTGACATTTTTTGTGACTAAATTGAAACTAGAATCCTTCATAAAATTTGTAGCCCTATTTCTCTAGTTTAATCCAAATTAAGAATCATCTCATTTGGATAACTAGAGAAAAATTTATGGCCAAAATACTTTCAGATTTTTTTAATCCAATACTGCACACTAAACCCGACTTCCCTTCAGAAATTGAAAGTCTTAAGGGCTAAATTGAAATTCAATTCCTTCATATGATTTGTAGCTCCATATCTCTATTTTAGTTTTCAATAAGAATAAGTTCAATTTGATCTCCATAGATCTAGAATTTACCAAAATACTGAACCATGTTTAGAAAGTTATCCAACTTACTTTGATTAAATCAATCATCCTCAATTTATTCTCAACAATTCAAACTTTCCCGTAGAAAAATAGGAAAAGATCTTAGGAATCCAACGCTTCGAAAATTAAGTCAATCGAATGTCGGACGGAAAAGATATAAGCAAAAGATTGAGAGAGGGTTGGATTGGGAAGGAAATAACAAAAACACAAGGATTTTTCATATATATATATATATATAACCAAAATTTCCAAAATTCATAACTCTTATCCCCGAACTCCAAATTTGACAAATTTGGTATCAATAGAAATATCCAAGGAAGCTTTACAAATTCCATGAAGAACTCGAAAATCAATTCCATCTCTAAAGGAGTCAAAAATCTGCTCGAAGTTTCTGTCCAAAATCATGTCACCCTAAACTGTCATATAACTTCTAAATTTCTATCTTTCAACTCCAAGGTCCCAAAATGTCATACTCTATATCAATGCAAAGATCAAAAAACAAACTACAACATTCATGAAGGACAGAAAAATCAATTTGGCCTCTAAGGGAGTCAAATTTCTAATCAAAGGTTTTGTTCACTAATACTCTTCCCAAACAGCAACAACAACTTGTAACAATCATAACTTCTTATTCCATGGTTAAAAAATTGCATACTTTATATCAATGGAAAGATCAAAGCATAATCTAAAACTTTCATGAAGAACTTAAAAGCAATTTCAACCTCTGACTAGGTCAATTTTTCAATCAAAGTTTCTGCCAGAAATATGTCATCCTAAAACAACATCCAACTTCCAAATTTCCTATCTTCCAATTTCCACATCCACAAATAATGTTGAGACCTGATCTCGGTACCGGACCCCAACCGAAAAACAAAGAACGAAAAACGGAGAACAAAGCAGAAAACAAATCGGATCGGAAGTCATAAGCGGAAGTGTCGAAAGTGAATCGACGGAATCGAATTCAAATTGAATCGAACAAATCGGATAACAAAATGCAGAACAAAGGAATCGAAAGCGAAACGAATATCCGACATCCACGAACAAAAGCTTTAGAAAAGAGTCGCATTGCGCTGGAAACCCTAAGACTAATCTGAAATCGGTATTTTTTTCATTCTTTTCTTTCTTAGAAAATTCTTTCCTTTTCCTCTTAATTCAATCTTATTTTGGAAATTCATCCATTTTAATCTCAAGTTCCTTTGCCAAAATTTTCCATAACCTCAAATTACTTGACTTCTTGAAATCAAGTATATCTAAATCTTATATTCAATTCTAAAGGTTCTGATATGCTTAAACAAATCCCAAAATACATCTATATTTATTAAAACTAATTTGTCCGTTAACAAAAATCGGACAGCATAACGGCTGTAATTGTAACAACCAAAAAATCTGCAAATAGAAAAACTCACTTCTAATATTCCAAAACATAACACCAATTCCTCGGACCTCCCGTCCAGAATCCCAGCATACACAAACACAAACCTACACCTAAACACTTCAATATTCCCAATCATAATCAGTATCCTCGAACCTTCCGTCCGGAACCCAAAATACAATCATATTCATTCTCAATCACATTCACAATCATATATACTAACCACAATTTACTTACATAATCCAATTCCATAATCATACGCAACTCAATTTAATACATGAATACATCAATCATCTACATACCCATACTTCATACACAAACTCAATTCCAAACATAAATTCATAATTTCTTTACATTCCGAAATTTCACAAAGTACAAAACAAACAAAATCGAAGAATATCTTGACTTTCTTTCATCCAATGTCCTGCTCGAATACCTGGAGATGGAGATGAAAGGGGGGGGTGAGCTAAAATAGCTCGTGGATAACATATTTATAAATTGACAATAAGCAAAAGCCATTTCGCAAAACAATTACCATTTAGTAAAATTTTCACAAACTTATTTCTTAAAACTTTCCACATTTTCAAATCATTTATGCTTAATTTCCAAAAATTTCTCGATTTCAAAACTTAATTGCTCATTTATCAAAATTCTCACATTTTTCACAAATCATGCACAATTTCCAAAAACATGAATGCTTCACATAATAAAATGCATAACAATTTAAACAAATCAAAAATCACATAACACTTCAGAATGGTTTGGTTTCGGTCCAAACGGAATATACTGCACAGTCCCACATGGCGGTCCTATGCAGCCATGAACTTATGGGAGTCCGAAATCGGAACTCCAGTACCACTAGCGGGCAAGCGGGAGAAGCCTTTTTAAAAATGAGACAGTGCACTGACTCTAACTTATGGGACCTAACCAAACCTACATAACACATATCATACTCGAAAATCAAATTGCCCGAAGGCACATTTCGAAACTTTAGTTTTCATATTTTCATATAGTGTTCGTACTAGACAAATTGACATTACAAACTCACATAAATTCATATAGCAATAAAAAGATTAGAAAACATACAACAATTCTCATGAAGGATTTAGAAGCAAAAATCCATCTCTAACTAGATCAAAATCTCCCCATATTGTGGCTGCCCTGTTTAAGGGCGTTAAACCAACATATAACCTAAACCTTAACCATAACTTACAAATTCATAACTTTCAATCACTACATCCAAAAGTAGCATATGATCCCTCATTACAAAGCTAAGACATGCATCTACAACTTTCAAGAGGATTTAAAACCTAATTTGGCCATTAAGGGGGTCCTAAGTTGCTTCAAGTTTCTGTCCCATTTGGAAATTATCCTAAACAAGACCCAAAGTTTGAAAAATCATATCTTTTGATACAATAGTTGAAAAATGTCACATTTTACCTCTATGGAAAGATAAAAGGATGCTTTACAACTTTCATAAGGAAGAAAAAATCAATTCAATCATTAAAAGGGGTAAAAACTTGTTCAAATTTGCTGCCTAGAATGACCAATGGAAACTGTATCCGTGAACAGTAACAGCAATGTTTCAAACTTCATAACTTCTTATTCCTAACTCCAAACAAGGCATATCACACCTCTATGGAAAGATATAAACATATGCTACAAACTTCCAGAAGACCCCCTAATCCAATTCAAGCTCTAAGAGGGTCTAAAATCTAAGCAAAGTTTCTGTTAAATTTTGCAAAAATTTTGACAGCACCTCCTTTAAAAATTCAACTAGCCAATCTTTAATTTTCTCATCCAAACTTCATATACCTACACAAAACCACTTCAATCTCCATCATCCTCAATCTCCCAACTCCAAACCAATTTCAAATAATCCCTAAAACTATCTCAAAATGACAGCAACCCCAAATTACTCATTCATCCTTTTCTACCTTCACTTTCCACATGAATTAACCTCAAAATATCTCTAAATACATTCCTCAATTTTTACTTCATCATCAACAATCAACCAAACAAAAATACATACCCATATAACACCTTTCATACTTGAAATCAAAACGCCAGAAGGCACCTTTTTAAAAAAAACTAAAATCTTATACTCGTGTTCTAATCAAACACAAATTCATTCAAATGTCACAACTTCAATCCAATTCACATAACATAACATATTCTCAAACATTCAAGAATGCAACATTTAGCAATTATTAAAACATTCAAACACGATGACTTTAACAATTATTTCAATTGTATCAAATCATTCAAAAAATCAATGAATGTAACAATTATTTCAATTTTCTCAAATCATTGAAAATCAATGAATGAACAATTTTCTAATTGATCAAATTATTCATAAATAATAAATTTCAAAATTTTCTCAATTTATCAAAACTCATTTTAAAACAATAGATTTAATCCTTCGGAAAGCATAATTGCAATTGTTTATATTATTACAAAATCAACGAAAATAATCATTCAAAAATAATAATAATTCAATTTTTGCTTTCTTTATTTTTCAAAATTTCATATATAGCTTATAAATAAAAAAATAAATATGATACCCACCTCGAATCCATGCTAGTACATTGTTCAAAGCATCAATTCTCCAAAGTTCTTCTTCTTTCCTCAAATTAAAAATTACCTAAGCCAAAACGTCCAAATTCAACATCATAAAAAGTCATAATCCTCAAAATTAACTTAAAAATTCACAAACTCATCACATTCTCAAGCCATCTAAATCAAGACATTTCCAAAAATCCCAAAATTTCAAAATCATAAAAATGGCATAACCCTAATTAACCTCCAATCTAACCAACCTATAGTTCCTATAGGTTAGAAACTCCAATACTTAGCTTAGAATCCAAAAACCCCTTTGAAAAATCAACATCTTCTTCCTCCTCTAACCATTTCTCTCTCTAGTTTTTTTTTCATCATAACAAAACCACCATCTATTTCATTCTACTAAAGCAAAACAAAGATGGAAACTAACCTTGAAAGCTTGATTTCTTCTTTTCCACGAAAATCCCTAGCTTTCCACGAAAATCTTCTTCTTCTTCTCTTCGGTTCTTCTCCACCGAACAAGCTTTCTCTCTTCTCTCCTCTTTGTTCTTTCTTTCTTTATTTGCTCTATGTTTCGGCTGCTCCCTCACTCACAAACGACAGCCACTCTTGTGTTATTGCCATGTCATTAAAATGAGGGAGGAATGACTTAATTGCCCCTCCATAATAGCCTTAAACCATAGGAACTTAAGTGAACTTCCATAATTGCCCTTCACTTAACCTTTAAACACTGACATCTTGCCTCCTGATTTTTGAGCAGGTAAATGAAATAATTTGGCAAAACTTCCTTCTAGAAAAATGTTCCTCTATGTCTCATCTTTAAAATGACACCAAGAACGCTCAAATCGGTTAGAAACGAAGGAGTTATGGCCAAAATACTCGTTCAGCTCTTACTAATCCGAGACTGAAAACCAAACTCAATTTTCAATCAGAAATTGAAAGTCTTAAGGGATAAATTGAAATTCGAGTCCTTCATATGATTTGTAGCCCCATGTCTCAATTTTATTTTGAAAAAATAATCGGTTCAATTGGATCTCTACAGATCCCGAATTTCACGAAATACTGAACCATGTTCAGAAAATTATCTAATTCATAACCTTTAACCAATCCTCTAACTTTGATTCAATCAATCTCTTTCCATTTAATCTCCTAAAAATCATAAATTTGCATGAAAATGTAGCTAATTGTCTTAGGAATCCAACGCTTTGAAAACCAAGTCAATCGGATGTCGGATGAAGAAATTATAAGCAAAGGATTGCAAAAGGGGTCAAAAACCTAGTCAAAGTTACTGCCCTGTTAAACATCACCTAAACAAACTCCAAACTTTCAAATTTCATATCTTCCAATTCCCACATCCAAAAATTACATACTTTATAGCGTCGGAAGGATTGACAGACAAGCTATAACTTTCATGAAGACCACTTACTCCAATTCAGACTAAATCCGTACGACGAGTGGTCTCAAAGCCTAGTACACGCAAATATACACTTATGATCATTTTTACAAAACAAATTTTGACTGATCATAACTTTTACTCCCGATATCGAAAAATATCAAACTTTATGGCGACGGAAAGCTCTTAACATAAGCTACAAGTTTCATAAAGATCATTTCTCTAATTTGGCCTAAATAAAAAAGTCAACTCTCTATGACCAAAAAGTCAAACTTTTCTTAATTCTTCATATTCTCACACTTTTCTCTTTATTTCTTAAAATTTGCAATTTATTCACTAACAATTTCATTTAAACTTCAAACGCCATTTTAGGCCATACATTAACATAAACCTCAATAACAAAAGCAATTTTCGCTTATCTTAATCTCATCTAACTATTCACATTCAAAATTTTCTTTTTATTTATTCATTCTAATTTCCTCATTTTAATGTCACTTGACACTTCAAATTTTCAAGGAAAGTTCGGGGTCCAACAAATAACCTATAATACATCATTGAAAAGCTAGAAAAATCTTCTATGACTTTCATGTAGACCACTTTACTCAATTTAAAACATATCAGTCCCGAATTTGCCTCAAAACATATCATACACAATCCTACACTTAAGAGCATTTTCAAAAACAAAGTAAAATAACCTTAACTTCGGAAGATCATAACTTTCAATTTCGATATCGAAAAATATCATACTTTATGGCGATAGAAAGCTTTCAACAGAAGCTATAAGTTTCATGAGGATCATTTTCTGAAATTCTGCCTAAATCAAAAAGCCAACTCTCTACTCCAAAAAGTCAAACTTTCTTAATTCTCCAAAATATAACACTTTCACTAATCATTTCTTGCTTTTCAACTTCCATTTCAATCATCTCCTTCACTTTTTCTTTCATAACCCAAACAATTCTACTCAAATCTCAAATTCATCAATACCTATCAATTCTTTTCTCATAGCACAATAACATCTATAACAAAGTTCATATACAAAAACACTCATTTAATTTCATGTAATAATTTCTAATTTCTATTAAAAGATTGGGGTCCAACACTATTACCCTCCCTGAAAATAAGATCACAAGACACATCCCATCCCCATTTGAGCATAACTTAATCTTCAATTAGGTTAGCATGAGGATGGAAGTAATAATCGGTACTGTCAATTAATATCGAGGCTTCCATAGAATCTGAGAATAAAGCAACCTGTTTAAATCCCTTATCCTAAGCAATTTGAAGCCCCATTCTTATTGCAAGCAATTTAGCACTCATATTAGTGTCTCTGCCAATGCATTTAGAAAATCCACCAAGCCATTGTCCATGACCATCATGGAGGACTCCACCGATACTGGCCTCGCTTGGATTTCCTAGAGCACTTCTATCCACATTAAGACTGACAAAATTATTCATAGGCCACTGCCAGCTGACTAACCTATTGCCTCTATGACTTGTAACACTAGGTTTCAAAAAAATTTGGTTCCAATCCCTTATAGTACTTGCCACAGAGCGGAATTGTTCAAGAGGTAGAACAATACAATCCTCAATAACTTCTCTATTTCTAATACACCAGATGGACCAAACAATTACCAAGAAAGTGACATCTATACATCACCATTATCCAATAATGCAAAGTTCAAACAGTTAGCCTTAAACCATTGGAAGAAAATAGTTGAATATGAAAAATTACCAACAATTGGAAGAAAATTTCTCCAAATCTCCTTCACCTTTGGACAATAAAAAAAGGTGAAAAATTGTTTCAGACCCTATACCACATCGTTTGCACCCCTCAGTCGGAGCCAAACCTATATGAAAACGCCATTGTTGAATATGAATCCTCTTATGCCAAATCAACCAACATAAAAATTTAGCCTTCTTTAGACCACACACATGTCAAATCCAATTCCACTGTTCTTGGTCTTCATCTTTATCTTTCAAAGCTAGCCACCGAAAACCAATTTTTATTGTATATCGGCTAGAAGAAAAAGGGCCCTATATGAGTTTATCTTTTCCCACGACTGTAATAGGTGGACGGATTCAGGGAAACTCACGATGAATTGCATCAGGAATTTTTGTATGAAGGTTGCGAAAATTCCAATCACCAGCATCATCTAATATATCAAATATCATCATGTCCCAATCTATCTCCTTAACCAGATTCAACCTATTAATCAAAGGCCCTTGACCCAACCAATTATCTTGCCAAATAGACACTGAAAAACCATAGCCAATTATGTACTTGTAACCATTTCTGAGTTCATCTCGGACTTTAATGATGCTTAGTCAAACCTTTGAGCAATTTTACTTCTTTTCCTACTCAAGAAAGTTTGCCCTTTACCATACTTGTCACAAATAAGAGAAACCTAGTTTTTATTAGGTTGTTCATGAGCTGCCCAAATTAACTTCATAAGAAGTGCAGTATTAATCAACCGACTTTGTCGAAGATCCAATCCCCCTGTAGATTTCGATTTAGTCACTTTATCCTAAGAGATTAAGTGAATCCCTCTTCTGTTATCAGTGCTATTCCAAACAAAATTTTTTATTACTTAGTCTATTTTATTGCAAACATGGCTCGGAAGCCAAGCAACCTGCATTAGATAATTGGGCATCACATTAAGAGTAGATTTTGCCAAAGTTACTAGCCCTGTCATATTCAGCAAGCTAGCCTTCCACCCAGATAATTTTTTTATTCATTCTCGTCAGCAAGTTATTGAAACTACTGCTTCTCATCTTCCCATCCTCGAGATCAAATCCAAGGTAGTTGCCAAGGTGAGCAGTGGCTTTAATACCTAAAAAACTCTCCACATTATTCTTTATGGCTCGAGTAACACCATTAAAAAAATAAAATTTTGATTTATCCACATTAATCTTCATTCTTGAGGCAGAACTAAACTTGAGTAAAACAAAACTAATCCTTTCAAGCTTGGGAGCTTGTTGCTTTCGCATAGAAGATAACATCATCCACGAAGAACATATGTGAAATTTTAACTCCCCTACAACAACAGGCTACTGGGGCCTAATTGTTGTCGTCAACTTGTTGGTTTATCAGTGCCCCTACTTTCTCCATACAAAAGACAAAGAGATAGAGGGACAAGGGATCTCCTCGTCGAATTCCTCTCTTTGGAAAAAAAACTCGGGAGGCGCTCACCATTCCAAAGAATAGAAAGTGAAGGTCTTCCTAATGCAATTCATAATAAGTGAAACAATTGTATTTGGAAAGCCAAAATCAAATAACGTACCTTCTAAAAAATTCCAGTTGAGCTGATTATAAGCCTTTTTAAGATCGATTTTAATTAACATTGATCTAACTTTGCTCTTAGACAGCCCCATAGAAAACATCATCTCCTTAGCCATCAAAATGTTATCAATAGTGCTTCTATCTTGAATGAAACTGCTCTAAAAAGGGTGGACAATAGCATTTAAAAACGGTCTTAGCCTATTAACAATGATCTTTGTCATCAATTTATATGTAACATTACACAAACTAATTAGTCGAAACTTCTTGATAGAATATGGTGAAACTTCTTTAGGAATTAAGGCAATCAATGTTCCTGCTGAAATACCATCAATTTCGCTAGTGATAAAAGCTTTTTGAATTGTAGATACAATAGAACCACCCATCGTATCCCAAAATTGTTTAAAGAATATAGGTTGAAAACCATCATGACCTAGAGATTTATAACTTCCCATTGAGCTAAGAGCATTCCAAACCTCCTCAGGATGTACTAGTTTAGACAGAGAATCGATTGCTCCGTACTCAAAGTTAAGTGATTCTGACTTATTTTACTCTCGCCATTCCCTTCAAAGTTGGCAAACAAATCTTTGAAATAAAAAAACCTCATTTTTAATAGCTCCAGGGTCAGCACACCAATCATCAGAACCAGTCAATTTTAACTTTTCAATTTTATTCCTTTTCCTGTGCACCACGATTGTGGCATAAAAAAACATGCTATTTTTGTCACCAAATAGGAGATTTTGCTCTCTACTTTTTTGAAACCAAAGAACTTCTTCTTGGGTAAGAACTTGGTTATATTTAAAGGAGAGCCTTTTCTCAAGATCTCTCAAATTAGAAGAATCATAATGTTGAAGTCTTTGTTGGACACCATCAATTCCAGTTTTAAGGTGTCGTTTCCTGTGAAAATATTTCCAAAAATATTTTTATTAAAATTAATGCAAGCTTTCTTTGTCCTCGTGAGAGCTTCGTATGGAGGAATATTAGGGTCCCAAGTCCTCTGAATTAGCTAATGAAAACGATTATCAGTCAGCTAGGCTGCTTCAAATCTAAAAGGCCTCAAACCTCTTGTTTGTCCAGTGTGATCAAGACCACCCAACTGAGCAAGAATAGGATTATGGTCAGAGTAAATCCGTGGAAGATGAAGATTACAACTTCAGGGAATATGACTCTCCATTCTATAGTAGCAATTTCTCGATCAAGGTGCTCAGCAATTCTAGGGGAAGAACATCGAGCCCAAGTAAACTTCTGACCCACAAAGACAAGATCAATAAGGTTACATCCTTAAAGATGTTCACTAAATTTGGCAGCTCTATTTGCATAAAAGTGACCACCTTGCTTCTCTTCCCTACTAAGAACATCATTTAAATCACCAATTACTAGCCAAGGAAGGTGTCTACCTATAAACCTCCCCTGCAAATCATCCCACATTTGGTCTTGGAGGCTCAGAGCTGTGTTGGAATAGACGATCGACAAAATCCAGGAATTCCGATCAGCCATGACAACATTTCTAGAGACCATTTGAGAAGTTAATGTGACACCTGTAAAGTTGCAACAACTATTTTTCCAAAAGACCCAAATACCTCTAGAGAGATCATTCGGATCACGAATGGAAAAGCCATCAAACTCCATTCTTTGCCAATGCCTCTTTTGATTTGTGAAAGAAACTTTAGTCTCAACTAAAATAACCATATCCACTCTATTAGCTTTAATGAATTCTCGAGCATGACGCCGAGCAACTATATTGCCAGCACCCCTAATATTCCACATTAAGATATTAAAATTAATCATTAATTATCGAGAAAAAAGATGAGCAAAGAATAATTAATTAGCTATGACCATATGGTTCTGCTCAGCCAAAACATTAGCTTCCATAGAGTTATCCTCAATGTCCAGAGCAATATCAACATCGTTCATCTGATTATTAACAGTGTCGAATTCCATTGTCCCCTCTGTATTGCCAACAATATTCGGAGGCCTAGTTGTATGGAAGACACCTCCCATATTACTAGCTTGACCCTTACTAGTACTGCCTTTATCTGGAATATAAGTAAATGTAGCTCCAATAAGTGGAGGTAGAACATTAGCTTCTTTTGGGCTATCGTCACTCACCTCTTGAGCCTTCCCATGGCTTTGATCGCCATTCTTTTCCATAAAAGTGAAAATTGATTCTGTATTGGTCTTTGACATTGTTTTGTTATCCATGCGTGAATTTACACTCATGTTTTCTTGTTCCCTTGTTTCTGAATATTTTGTTTATTGCTTTGGCAAATAATTACAATTGGCTGAGAACCATTCATTCTCTCCTCTATTTGACTACCCATTCCAATCTTATGTACTGCCACCTCCATATTGGCAAGTCTTTGGAATTTGTTATCATTAGTACCCAAACTCAAATTCTGAGTAAATGTCCTTGGCCCTCTATTTTTTCTTGTTATAACCATCCATTCCCTATGAATGGGCCATTTGTCATCCTAATTGGAAGTTTCAATATTTGGACTATTCTTAGCCATAGAATCACCAATCTCATCACTAGACTTTCTTAAGGAAAGGTCTCCAAAACAAGTCCGTACTATAATGGAAACATATCTTGTGAAGAGCTTCATACACTACTCTATATTTCACATCCTCAATTTCAATCATCAGAACCAATGGTTTACGAAGATCAACTTCAACACAAATTCGTGCAAACTTTCCTCTGTTTTTATGAAAAGTATTCCCATCTAGTTTTTTCGGTTGACCTATAGATCTAGCTAAGGTTACGAGCACATTTGCATTATAATATTCCATAGGTAATTATGGGATCCTAACCCAAACAAGAACATTATCAAAACTAGTAGTCGAAGGATGGAATTTAGGACACCATTCTCGCACAATAAGATAATGGTCTTGGATGATCGAAGGACCTTTGCTTAAAGCAACATGTCTATCCTCGTCGTTTGTAAATTTAATCATGTAGAAATCATTCTCCAAGTCAGCTATTTCAATTTTACCTTTGGGTTTCCAAAGCCGATTGATTTTTGATGACAGAAAATAAAACCCCACCGACTTACCCAAAACCTTGACGATCACAATCCCCTTCAAAGATTGCTCGAGCTCATCCTGAAAATCGCAATTGAAATAGTAACAGGGCAATAGTTCATGCTCATCCCTATACTTAATTCTCATAGTTTCATCATTGCACAGATTAGACAAATATCCATGTCCTGAACATATGGAGTTAATTTGCTTTTACACTAGACGCCAACAGGAAACTCTTCACGATGAATAGTGAAAACCTTTGTTGTCTCTGTTTTGTTATCCGGTGGGTCTGGTGGACGTTGTCATTTTCCCAGCAAAGTTCCAGTGAATTCAGAGTGGAACCCTACTTGTTGTGTCATATCGCACTTGAACTTTTACGAGGGTCTTCTATCTATTGATAGAAATATGATCGATGCAACTAGTTATGAGGATTATTTGATAAAACACCTAAAGAAACCCGTTATTCAATTAATAACATAGCATTTAACTCCCAACAGTCACAGAATAGACCGGACGATTCATCTAAGTATGTAAATAAGTTAAACACTTCTTCTTTTGAGAACCTATTAGACAAACTATCTGTTGGACCAATGGTGGTTGACAAATTAAATCCTACTTATGTTTTGATAATAATAAAATGTATAGAATTGGTTAAGAAATTATTTCAGGTATTTTAGGATTGATATTCAATAAAAGAATTGTGCAAATCAAGATAGCATTAATCTTTGATGGGAAAGAGATTAATCATTGTGGAATCAAGATGGAAATTACCTTAAATGTGCTAAAGATATTCAAAGATGAAGATTATGGGAAGATCTTGTTAAATCTATCCGTTAGAGTCATCACTAGTCGACTACAATATCACAAGTCGACTAATAATATTCAGATATGTAAGTGGGGCATGAAATAAGTTGACCAACATGTTACAAGTCGACTATTAATCAAGTGAATAGGAGCACTAGTTGACTATCATCACATAAGTCGATTATTGGAAGAGCGGAGATGAAACTTGCATGAAAAACGAAATAGTTAGTCGAGTAATACTTTGGAGACAAGTTGACTATAAGGTACTAGTCGACTGTAACACCTCGACTAGTCGACTATCAAGTAGCTGACTATAAGGTACTAGTCGACTATAACACCTCGACTAGTGACTATCAGGTAGAGCTAAACAAAATTTATCCGAATCATTCACAAATGGAAAGGAGAAAGTTTAGCAACGTCTATAAGCAATCAAGCAACGGCTAGTGGACATCTCCAACGGCTACAATCATCCTAGAGCCTGCAAATAAATAGAGACACATCAAGGGAATTAGGTATTAAGGTCCAAATAAAAGCATACTACTATAGTTCCATAAATTTGCTCTCACTCTACTCTTAGCTTGGTCTGAATTCTATTCATTTTGTACTGAGAGTTAGCAGTTCAATTTTCTATCTTGTTATTATTGTGAGTTGAGTGATTAGTGAAAAATCACTTGTGAGGTAGGATTTGTGCCGGAAAACAAATCGATTGTAAAAGTAACTTAAGCCGGAAATCAAGTGGTGTTGTAAGAGTTCACACTAAACTAAAAAGTGTGTAGTAAAGTGGTTTGCCAAATCCTAAGTGGGAGCTTAGGTAGAGGACATAAGTCTTAGCACTGAACCTCTATAAAAACAGTGTTTGCTCTTCTTCCATACTCGTTTACATTTCAATTTAATCGTTTAAATTATTGTGTTCTAATTCTCTATTATTTGTAGCACTTTGCAGAAAAGGTTTAAAGATCTATTCAACCCCCTTCCAGATCGTTTACAATTGGTATCAGAGCAGAAGTATCCAAGGATGACACACAATAACCTAGTGGAAGAAGGTAACACAATAACCTAACTTTGTTTAGTGGAAGAAGGTAACACAATAACCTACTTTGTTTAGTGGAAGAAGGTAACACAAAGAAGAAGTTAAACACTTCTTCTTTTGAGAACCTATTAGATAAACTATCTTCTCTTATTCTTTGATTAGATGTAGAAAACTGAAAGAGGAAACGCTTATGAAATATGATTAATAGTGGGAACCCCAAATATGTGCCCAATGCTTTAAGAAGATTCAGTAGAACAAGTAAACATAACATGAGGTTTTCTAGGACAATCTTAACATCAACACAATCCATATATAAATGTTCAACCCTGTTTGGAGAGACCGTTTGAACTTTTGATATAGTAACACACTAATAAATCAGCTAGTAGATAATTTTCAACAATACAGGCAACCCTATCCTTTTAGGCAATCGCAACGTATATCTCTAAGACATTATTAAAACTTTAGCCACTATTATTGTTAAATTTCAACAGGAGCCTAGAACTAATATTTAAAACTTGGAGAGCCAAATGACTTAAATGGATACTGCAATCAATCATTTGGAGGTGCATAATTTGAGTAAATTTGTTATCGAAATATTGGTAAATCTAAAAGAAGACACTTGAGCAATAGTGTTGAGAAGCGAAAAGGAGTTGGGTTTTCCATCCAAAACACCACCAATGACATCACCAAAGGAGAGGATAGTTGAACCCCCCGAATAAAACAATATTGACCGGTAAAAATCATCTTTTAGTTAAATATGAACTTATCCCTCCTTTTCCTAAAGCTTTAGTAGATAATTACTTATGAGTATAATTTGGACTCATATAAAACTTTCTAGAAGTGCTAAATAAATATTCCACTTTTTTTAAATATTATTAAACAAGTTTGTCATTATACTAAATTTTTGAAGAAGTTGTTTATAGTAAAAGGAAGAAACATCTCAAGAGATGTAAGAACATTAGGATAAAATATTTCGGCCAATTATTAAAAAATTCTTTCTAAAAATGTAAACATTTAGGTAGGTATTACATCCCTTACACAATTGGTGACGTTAGAATTGATACAGGAGTATCCATTAACGTTATTTCATATTCCATTTATTATGCTTTAAATCTTAGACCATTGGAAAATGTAGTAGTAATTTAGTTAGTTGACCAATTTAATGCATATTCTAAGGAGTTAGTTAAAGATGTCCTTGCTTAGGTTAACAATAAATTGATTTTTCATGCAGATTTTTAATTTTGGACATGGAAAATAATACCAAAATAAAATGAATATTCATAATGGTACCTTAACTATAGAATTTGATGGGGACTATGTGACATTCAATATATATGATGCAATGAAGTACATTAGTATCAACTATCATGTTTATACAATTGATTTAATTGGTTTATTAGTGCACGATGTGTTTGAGTTAGAAGGAAAAGATGAGTTGGAAGTAGCCACACATGAACACCTTTTTGAAGAAAATAATGAATTAAAATTTAGATCTAACTTACAGAACACGGGACAAAACAAAATGATTTTTAGGAGCTAAAATTGACAAGTAATATGTTTTATATTGATCTAGAAGTACCTAATGACAAACTCTTACCGTCTATTTTGCAAGTTTTAATGCTAGGATTAAAGTCACTCTGAGACACTAATTTATAGGGTCAAAAAGAATTCCAAAAGAGATTAACAACTAGTTTTTATTAATATTAATATTTTTATCAATTAAATTTAATAATATTAATAAATATCTATATCTTATACTTAATTTATTACGAGGTTAATTTCATTTGAACCCTTTAGTTTGAATATTTGTCATTTTAGTCTCTAAAATTCAAATATCAGATTGGTTTCTATAAACTATTATTAGATGGCTGGCGTTCCAACAGAAGACAGGCAGGAGACGCTCTTCTCACTTCTGGTATGATAAATGGTCATAATATGGCCCGTTAAGTAGATTGGAAGAGCTCAGTTATCTAAGAAACATCATCTCTAATAAGGCTACAATTGAGGAAGGACTCAACAAAATGTTATTAACTGGGTTGCCAAAACCTTCCCTATTTACTCAACTCTTAAATGTTCAATTATCACCTGTAAGGGAGGATCCTACGAATTGGAATAAACACTCCAACTTTTCAATAATGCTTCATGCAGGAAGTTTCTTAGGGACTTTGCCCCCTAAGGTTGGTTTCCAATGCTGTGATTTTCATCTATACTAGCCAAATATTAGTAATTATCATCAATTAAGCGTAATAAAATAGATGGATAAATTGTTTATTCAAAACACTTGCTTTAATACTACATGCAAAAACATAATCTTTATGACATAAATTTAAATTGACATTTATAATTTTAAAATCTTGGATAAACAATTATCATAAATAAGTATATCATAATTTTATATATCTGATGCGAAAGAGGTCATTATCATAAAGAGATCAAGAAGCTCCACTATATTTTTTTTGTTAAAGTTAATTTCTCTCTTAATTATCTTTCTATTATAGAGAATTTAATAAAACTTTTCTATAACCCTAATAATTAGAGAAATAAATAACTATAACTTTTAATTCGGTCCGTTTATCAATTGATTAAATAAACAATCAATATTTATTTTACAATTAAATAAGAAATATGGACAGAATAGAGTTCTTTAATTTTATTAATATTACTGTTAATAACTCAGTGCAAATGAGTCCTAACTAATTAATTACCAAGTTTATATACATTAGTCATTACTAATTTTAGGTGTCCATAATTGAAATTCCATAAATTATTTCTTTTTTTTCTGTGCTTCTTTTACTTTTCTAATTTTAGATTGAAATGTTACTATTTTCATCCAGTTAAAAAATATTAATTTCAACTGGTTGAACTTAATAATTAATAGAACATGCTTTTTACTGCTTAAGTTTGACTTGAAATCCTTTCTTTTCTTGATAAATATTAAACTTCGTCATATAATCATAAATAAATATTCATATTAGCTCACTTTTAATTATTATATCAAGTGTTGGGATTCGACTCTATACTATATACTTTACTAAAAGAGGTTTGAATAATGGTCTTTATAAAGTAGGTAAATAAGATGGACTTTTAACTAGGAGTCTAATTATGACAAATTAAAGTACGATTTAATAAATGAAGAAGAGAAAGTTTTGTAACTCTAAAATGTAAAGACGAATTCAATATCTATGATTTAATAAATGAAAGAAGATAGAATCCTTGTAACTTTCAAACAATTATTAATTTGAATCCTTGTAACTCTAAAACAATTATTAATTTGATCTTTAGCATGGTTTAAAAAAATAAAGGAAAGAAAATCAATTAAATCATATGTAACATCCCATCACTGATAGGAAGGATAAATTGGTCAATTGGGACGGGTTAGGAGTGTATAAATTAGTCTCGGCATGTTCATGCATAAGAAGGCCTCCATATATACGTAAATTGAAATTTTTGCACATGCATATGATTGTACATGCATTCATGACATTTTTCCAGCATATGTGTTTATTGTGAAAAATGTATTATTTGTGTTTGAAAAATTAAGTTGGAGTGATTTTTGTGTGTTTTATGTTTTTGCGAAATTTTAGAATTTTTTTTGAAATTTTTTGGAGAACATGTCTGGACCGGAAAATTTGCCAAGTTGTGAATTGATCGGATTTCCGGTATTGGAAATGAAAGTCCAATGGAACTGAAAATTTTGATACATGATTTTAGAATTTATAACTCTGAGCCATTGGAATTTGGAGTAGAAATTGAATTGGAATTGAAAAGAGACCCGAAGAGTGTGTAAAAGCAAGACAAGTGGCAAGTGACACTTGTCACTTGCCTACTTAGCCTTAAGTTTAATTGCTATTTAATCACCTTGGTAAGCTACTCTTACACGACACTTTTATGTTAAAAGTGAGAAACGTGATTAGTTTTCTTTTAAGTGCTTCCTTCTTCTCCCACGTAGGTTTCCTCTTCCCCTCTTCTTCGTGGATCTTCTTCTTCCTTGCTTCCTTGGTAATTTTTGCTCATCTTCCTACCTTCCTTTAGTTGGCTTTCTCTTCTTTTTAGTTCACTTAAAAGGCTAACATGAAACCTCACATTTTTGGGAAGATGATGATCATATATGGTGAGTGAGAGTTAGGAAATTTGGGATAAGTTGGAAGATTTGAAGCTCCATTAGGTAAGCTTTGAGTTTTATGTCTTGTTTTGTTATTAATTGCATTTATTGTGCTTATTGGTGCATTCAAGTCATGAAGCTTGTGGTTGGATTGTTTGGGTATGAATGTATGTTTGTGTGAGGATAAACAATGCATATAAGGGTAGTATGTGTTGTATGAAAATTAGGATAGTTTGAAGTGGATTTTGTGATTAAAGATGAATGGAAATTAAGGGAAGCAAGTTGAGTTTAGGTTTGCCAATTTGTGGCTGTTTGTCTAAGTGAAAGTATTGATGACATATTAGCTGATTTTTTGTCTAATTGGTATGCTTGTTGAATTGGAATTGGAATGAGAGGAATTGGATTGAGTATTAAAGCTGGAAAAGTTACCTTGTACATGTTTCAATGTTTTTGCCATAACTAGTTATGTGGTTAAACAATTGAGGTGAGGTTTGTCTTAAATTAAAATTGAGACATTTGGGTACATTTCTTGTGAAGGAAGTGCTGCCCAATTTTGATGAGAAGAGTGTTGAATCTTGCTTTGAAAGTGAAGTATAGGTGCAATATGAACAGTAATTCAAACTTGATGACCTGAACTTTTGATGAATTTTTCTAGATTGATTGAGGTTGAATTTGTGAAATTGGTCTAAATGAAAGTTGAAGCTTTCCTTGTTATATTTCTGTCGCCATTAAGTACGTAATTTTTCGATACGTATGTTGAGAGTTATGACCTGTTGACTTTTGGATGTTAATATGTTGGTGCTGGAAATTGTTCTAAGTATAGGTTTTGTAGTGATTGGATATTGAAGCTAAATTCTGGATTTTTGTGATTTTAATTAACAAAAGTGGCCTTATGGAAAGTTGTAGAGGGATGAACTAGCTTTAAAATGAGGTATAATATGTGAATTTTGGATGTCAGAATCGTGAGATATGAATTTTCAAAGGTGGGATTTGATTTACGTATTCCACTAGTTATCGGGCAGTCATATTCATGGGCAAAATTGACCTAATTGGAATTGGAATTGGCTTCTAAGCCCTTTATGAAAATTTTATTATGCAATATGATATTTTTATGGATATAAAGTATGCATTTTTAGGACATTTGGGTAAGGAGTTATGGTTTTTAGAAAATTGGAGTACTGTTCAGGTGCAATGTATGGGCAGAATCTTTAATTGAATTTTTGACCCATTGAGCAATTGAATTTGGCTCCAAGTTGTTCATGAAAGATGTAGCATTTGTTGTTCTCTTTTGATTGATATAAAATTTGGAATTTTTGGCAAAAGGGATGAAAAGTTATGATTTTTAGAAAGATGTTGTACTGTTATGGCAAATGTGTGATGAGGCAGTGTCTTTGAGTGTATTTTTGAGACTCTTAGAGGTGAAGTTGGATTTTTAACTCTTCATGAAATTTGTAGAATTTTTCAAGATCTTTCCAACGAGACCAAATTTGTGACTTTTGGATGTGTGTGGTAAAATTTGTGTAGTAGAGAAGAAAGGAGAGTTGGTTTTGTGAAAAATAGAAAATTGATTTAAAAAAAGATATATATATTCGAAAATTTCAGACCTCGCATCTCGCGAGGGCGATACGTCGCCCTCGCGAGATTGATTTTTTTAAAGTAATTAATATTTTTTATTATTTCTATTTTGTCTTAATTTGTTTCTTTTGTCAATTACTGTTTTATCTGACGTTCGATTGACCTGATAATCGAGGCATCGGATTCGTATAATATTTAATTTCATTTATATGTGAAATTAGAAATTTTTAGAGATGAAATTGACGGGGATTGACTAGGTCGAAGTGAGAGGACCGGATAATTATTTTTTTGGTTCGTATTTTATTAATAATTGGACCTATAGAGGTCCGAATTGAGTGATTTTGATATCAATGAGTTTCTAGAATTAGAAGAAAATTTTGTAACGGAAAATTTTAGTGTAATGTCGGGAATGTCACGAACATGCATACATGTGCATTATTAACTATTTCTGAGTGTACATTTGGTAATGTTTGAATATTGTGACTGGTTTAGAGGCGCTTTTGGAACGTCACCCCACAGACATTGTCGAGACTTCCAAGCTTTTGTTTCGGGAGCTATTTGTGAGTAACCTAGATGGTTTCTCAATTATTATTGTTTATTATTTTTCAATTATAATACTGTGGAGAAGAATGGTGGGATTGTGCATTGTTTATGCCTGGATTTCGGACCGAAGGTGTCCCACGTATTGGGATATTATGACATAGAAGTGCTGTTGTCTGAGAATTTGGGAACTCTGTGTTTTAAATGTGATTAAATGTGAGTGTGATTCTAATGTGAAAAAAAATTGTGAACTAATTGGTTGAATGTGATAATTGGAAATGATTGAGATGTTGATATGGTTTCATTTTGACCTATGTATTCCACACATACAAGGCATTATCAGATAATAACAGTTGTGACCGGAGCAGCCACTGAGAGCTACAAGCTCAACGTTTATATTTGGGCCTCGAGCCCCACAGTGATTCAGAGCCTCGGGCTCAACGCTTAATGCGTCTATATTGGGACAGTACAGGCGCTCGGTCACAACACCGAACTAAATTGGAAAATTGTCATATGCGCATGTCAATTGCATCTAATTTTAATCTCTTTGATTAAGTGAAAGGCTAACTGCCTTATGCTTTCGTGGTACCAATCATGTGGTACTTCTGAATGTGATTTATGAAACAAATGTATTATGCTTCAGTGTTGTATGAAATTAATTGGTTGTGACTATCAAATTAAATGAAATGTATTAAATTGTCTAAGCTCAAGTGAAATTGTGAAATGTGATCCAATACTGAACAATGTGAATAATGTTATGTGACTTGATATGTTGCATAAATTGAGTGAACCATCGATGATGGTTACCTCGCTGAGTTCGCAAAACTAACCTAAAATTTGCAATTATTTTTCAGGACCCAGAAGAATACCCGTTTAGATAACGGGCGTATAGCAACCGCATGCGAGTGAGAAAAGAGGTCGGGATCAGTTCGCGCCTGCAATAGTGTCTAAGAAAAATTGTACTTTCTGAATTTTTTTGTACAAATGATTAGGTCATGTTGTTAAGTCAACAGATTGAATTATATTGTATTTACAAAAGGGCCCCCGTGGTCATTGAACTCACCGATGATTATTTGTGCGCATAATATATATAATGTATGTGTATGTTTCAAAAAAAAATTATACTAAGTTTTGACTGAGTGATGTAACAAGCCACCCTCACAGGGCACGGACTCGGATATCACCATCGATATCGGGTTCGGGTCATGCGGGAGTGGGGTGTTACATTTAAGTGGTATCAGAGCTCAGAAATACAAACTTCTATGGGCATTTATTGAAACATGGGTAAAGTCACTTACATTAAAGTCATGTCATAGCAAATCGTAGCAACTGATCCCTAGTCTGAGTCCCGTAGGTATGAGTTATACGCATGGAAAAGTGTTAAGTGTTTCAGTGTGAAAAGAGAAATGAAATATCGGCCTTGAGCCAATGTGGATTATGGGCAATTGGGAATGGGAAAAGTAAAAATGGGAGGGCGCGAGGCCCAAAAGGCCGAGGCCCTTTTGAGGACGCGAGGCCGAGGTCCTACAGATTGTTAATGATATTCACATTGTACTGTGGTTATAAACCCTTGAATATGAGATGAATGTGAATGCAGTGATATGGACTGATTTAGGAAAGAAGTGATATAAAATTGAATAATGAGTTTTCAGTGTATAAATTGGGTTGAAAAAAAACGAAATTTGCGATACCCTGAAGGGGTCATTTTGGACATGGGAAGAATATCGGTTAAAAGTGATAAGAGTTAATGAGTTAGCATAAAAATATGTCTATGTTTGATCAAAAGCTCAGGGATGACTAGGAAATTGTGATTCTGCTGAGTATGACTGATAAAATGGGATAAGTGGAAATGAAAAAAAGGCAGATAAAGGTTCACTGTATTTGTGTTGATATGAGTATGATGGAATATATTGTAGAGTAAGTGAAGAATTATTAGAATGAAACGGAAAAGATGAGATTAAAGTGTGCAAGCCCGTCAAAAGAAATAACTTTCTATGACTGTGAAAGGATAGATTTGGATTTGAAGTGTGATAAAAGTTGTGATTTGGCGTAATAATATGTCTGAGATACTGAGATGACATTTCTTGATGCTTCTGCGTCTATAATTTGAAATAGATTAAGAATATACATATGGACAGTGAAATAATAGAAACATGGCCTTATCAGTGTATAAAATGTGCCTGAGTTTGGGTTGAATGTGAGTATGCAATTATGGAAAATATGATGCAGCAGAGGAGTAGAGTGAATGTAAATTCTGTAATTATGATAAGATGTTGCACAAGAAGAAGAGGTAAATATTGGGAAACTGGCGCAGAATCGCTGTCAATATGTGGGGTAATGTGAGGTAAAAGTGCAGGCCACGATATGGGCCTACAAAAATAGGTTTTTGCTATGATCAAATAGCAACCTCCAGTTATGGACAGGAACAAGGATAGAAATGTTATCTAGAGTTAATTGGAATGTAACTAGCAATAACGAATTTGAGTACATGGCTATATGATCTAAAGACATCTTTCAATAAGATGTCAGAATTTTGAATGGTATCAGCCAGGGTGTAAGTGTAAATGAAATTGCTTAATGCCTCATTGAGCCTTAGTATCAAGGATACATCGACCATAGAAATCACGAGACAAATTGATCTTTTAAAGATCTTGTGAAAAGTTGTAATTGATTTTTCTTGATCTATTAGGAATGACATTGCTAATAGGTGAGTGACAATATCGAGGTTTGTACCAAGAATTACTGATATAGGGTCAGAAAGCCAGGTAATTAAATTTATGACCAATGAAGACAGGCTTTCCATGACCAGTAGCTGGGATCATAAGCTCTTCTCTCGATTCAACAATGGAATCGAGTAATTCTTCCATAGTGGGCCAAGGCCCCTCGCTTGAGTCAGTCGGGTTTGCTTTAGAAAGGAATTGACAGACGCAATGGAGGGAATTTTGAAATAAGATGACAGGTCTACCGAAAAAGTTGTGATGCACTGTCTCCTTTATAAAAAAAATGATAAATAACTAGTGATGTAAAAGAGAATATTGGAGTTAGTTCCATAGCAAAGATTCAAGCATAAAAGTTAGAAAAGGCTATCAGGAGTATATAGATTTTTGTTGATGTAAAATATCCAACAATTCGAGGAGACATTCTTATTCATGTGAGGTGAAATTTGGATCACATCATAGGCTATGTTTTTAAATCTATTTGGGAACCATAAATTATCTCTGATAAAGGGGTTTTCAACGCAGAAAATTATGGTTATAGATAGATTGAAATGTGTGGAGCAACAGGTATAAATGAACAGACATTAGCATAAGTCAATGTATAATCATTGGGAAAGTGATAGAACTGCTGAAATCCGTAGAGAAAAAGGAAGTTCAATGAAAAATTGAGGATAGCACGTAATCATATTACTGCATTGAGAAATTAGTTACGCAAGGAATTACAAGAACTAACTATAAGCACAATGAGTTTGAGGTTATATCTATTGGAGTTAACAATACCTCGATAGGATTATGATATTGAAGGTTAATGTGATCCAAGAAAAATGACATCAGTTGATGACTATGGTCATAAAGGTAAAGAGCATATATTGAATACGTGAGAGAAAAGTATGTAAGTCGTGTTAGTGACGACTGAAACAAAATAACGATAGTGGTAAGTATGCCATTCGGATTTGGAGAGTTTGTAGTATGTACAATAGAGGTTCCCAATCGAGATCAAGAGGGAATTGGTTGTCCTGTATAAGGTGATTTTGTGTACCTAGAGATAAATATAGTTGCATGAGCTAAATTTAGATACATGACTTGAAAAGTTCTGCAATAGTAATTGGTTTGAAAGCTTGGAATCATGATGTGTAAAGAAACATAGTGGATATATCTATGAATAGACAAATTTGTAGAGAGTAAGGTAAGAATGGAATTGGAAAAGATTGAAGGGATTGTACAGAGGGACCCGTCCTAATAAAGCTGGTGTTATAATCACCTGTATCGAATAGCACTTTTCATAACAAAGGATCACATATTTGGATATTAGGTTACTCAATCTAGTGAAATAAATAGGGTATTGTAATGAGTTTAAAGTAGAACAAAAAGGGAATTTGATTAGTTATGGGAAAAGTAACATCAGTTTTGCAGACAGGAAGTTGGAAAGCCCAAATCAAGGATTTTAGGAATAACGTATATGTACTACTTGCTAGTAAGTGTACATCAAAAGAGCAATTGGCGACTAAGTATATCGAATTGAGTGATTATATGTATGAGTTCATTGTAGTCTTACCTATTGGAGACAGATGTAAAGCTTATATGTCTGAAATGCTTCAGCATATAAGATTAATGTATAGTGCAAAGTGACTACAGGAAAAATCGTCATTATTTTGGTGAGATGAAAAAAAGAGTCGATCACCCTGAGTAAAAGTTAGAACAAATTTGGGATATCATTAGTAAGTGAAATAGTGGGTGAAATGAATTTAAATCTGAATAAAGTGGTTTTGAAAGACAAATGGATTTTTGGTAGATTACATTGAAGTTGGGACTCTATGGAGAAAAATATGAAGGTTTACTGTACTAATACAAAAAAAAATGAAATGAATGAAATGAAAATGACTTGTCCTTGAGTGTATCACCTGTGTCAAGGTGTAGCTAAGTGTGACATAAAGTGGTCCATATGAAACTATGGCAAAAATGGGACAAAGACATTATGAGTGATTTTATGGTTTATATTGTTATAAGTCGATATATATGGTATTGAAAAGAAAGGTGATACAAGAAACGGAGGAGTGTACAAGATAACAGTACACCTACTTTCTTCAGCATCAAAAATGAATTTCGATGACTAAATTTTTATTAGGAGAGAGAATTGTAACATCCTATCACCGATGGGAAGGGTAAATTGGTCAATTGGGACGGGTTAGGAGTGTATAAACTAGTCTCGGCATGTTCATATATAAGAAGGCCTCCATATATACATAAATTAAAATTTTTGCACATGCACATGATTGTACATGCATTCATGACATTTTCCCGGCATATGTGTTTATTGTGAAAAAATGTGTTATTTGTGTTTGAAAAATTAAGTTGGAGTGATTTTTGTGTGTTTTATGTTTTTGGAGAATTTTAGAAATTTTTCTAAAATTTTTCGGAGCAAATGTCCGAACCGAAAAATTTGTCAAGTGGCAAACTAATCTGATTTCCGGTATTGGAAATGAATGTCCAATGGCAATGGAAAATTTGATACATGATTTTAGAATTTATAACTCTGAGCCATTGGAATTTGGAGTAGAAATTGAATTGGAATTGGAAAGAGACCCGAAGAGTGTGTAAAAGCAGGACAAGTGGCAAGTGACACTTGTCACTTGCCTACTTAGCCTTAAGTTTAATTGTTATTTAATCACCTTGGTAAGCTACTCTTACACGACACTTTTATGTTAAAAGTGAGAAAGGTGATTAGTTTTCTTTTAAGTGCTTCCTTCTTCTCCCACGTAGGTTTCCTCTTCCCCTCTTCTTCGTGGATCTTCTTCTTCCTTGCTTCCTTGGTAATTTTTGCTCATCTTCCTACCTTCCTTTACTTGGCTTTCTCTTCTTTTTAGTTCACTTAAAAGCATAACATGAAACCTCACCTTTTTGAGAAGATGATGATCATATATGGTGAGTGAGAGTTAGGAATTTGGGATAAACTGGAAGATTGGAAGATTTGAAGCTCCATTAGGTAAGCTTTGAGTTTTATGTCTTGTTTTGTTATTAATTGAATTTATTGTGCTTATTGGTGCATTCATGTCATGAAGCTTGTGGTTGGATTGTTTGGGCATGAATGTATGTTTGTGTGAGGATAAACAATGCATATAAGGGTAGTATGTGTTGTATGAAAATTAGGATAGTTTGAAGTGGATTTTGTGATTAAAGATGAATGGAAATTAAGGGAAGCAAGTTGAGTTTAGGTGCTGCCAATTTGTGGCTGTTTGTCCAAGTGAAGGTATTGATGACATATTGGCTGATTTTTTGTCTAATTGGTATGCTTGTTGAATTGGAATTGGAATGAGAGGAATTGGATTGAGTATTAAAGCTGGAAAAGTTACCTTGTACATGTTTCAATGTTTTTGCCATAACTAGTTGTGTGGTTAAGCAATTGAGGTGAGGTTTGTCTTAAATTAAAATTGAGACATTTGGGTACATTTCTTGTGAAGGAAGTGATTTTGATTAGAAGAGTGTTGAATCTTGCTTTGAAAGTGAAGTATAGGTGCGAAGATGAGCGAGAATTGAACTCGATGACCTAAACTTTTGATGAATTTTTTTAGATTGATTGAGGTTGAATTTGTGAAATTGGTCTAAATGAAAGTTGAAGCTTTCCTTGTTATCTTTCTGTCGCCATTAAGTATGCAATTTTTCGATATTTATGTTGAGAGTTATGACCTGTTGACTTTTGGATGTTAATATGTTGGTGCTGGAAATTGTTCTAAGTATAGGTTTTGTAGTGATTGGATATTGAAGCTAAATTATAGATTTTTGTGATTTTAATTAGCACAAGTGGCCTTATGGAAAGTTGTAGAGGGATGAACTAGCTTTAAAATGAGGTATAATATGTGAATTTTGGATGTCAGAATCGTGAGATATGAATTTTCAAAGGTGGGATTTGATTTAGGTATTCCACTAGTTATCGGGAAGTCATATTCATGGGCACAATTGACCTAATTGGAATTGGAATTGGCTTCTAAGCTCTTCATGAAAATTTTAGTATGCAATCTGATCTTTTTATGGATATAAAGTATACATTTTTAGGACATTTGGGTAAGGAGTTATGGTTTTTAGAAAATTGGAGTACTGTTCAGGTGCAATGTATGGGCAGAATCTTTAATTGAATTTTTGACCCATTGAGCAATTGAATTTGGCTCCAAGTTGTTCATGAAAGATGTAGCATTTGTTTTTCTCGTTTGATTGATATAAAATTTGGGATTTTTGGCAAAGGGGATGAAAAGTTATGATTTTTAGAAAGATGCTGTACTGTTATGGCAAATGTGTGATGAGGCAGTGTCTTTGAGTGTATTTTTGACACCCTTAGAGGTGAAATTGGATTTTTAACTCTTCATGAAACTTGTAGGATTTTTCAAGATCTTTCCAACGAGACCAAATTTGTGACTTTTGGATGTGTGTGGTAAAAGTTGTGTAGTGGGGAAGAAAGGAGAGTTGGTTTTGTAAAAAATAGAAAATTGATTTGAAAATATATATATATATTCGAAAATTTCAGACCTCGCATCTCGCGAGGGCGATACGTCGCCCTCACGAGATTGATTTTTTAAAGCAATTAATATTTTTTATTTCTATTTTTGTCTTAATTTGTTTCTTTTGTCAATTACTGTTTTATCTGACGTCCGATTGACCTGATTCTCGAGGCATCGGATTTGTATAATATTTAATTTCATTTATAAGTGAAATTGGAAATTTCTAGAGATGAAATTGACGGGGATTGACTAGGTCGAAGTGAGAGGACCGGATAATTATTTTTCTGGTCCGTATTTTAATAATAATTGGACCTATAAAGGTCCGAATTGAGTGATTTTGGTATCAATGAGTTTCTAAAATTAGAAGAAAATTTTGTGACAGAAAATTTTAGTGTAATGCCGAGAATGTCACGAACATGCATACATGTGCATTCTTAACTATTTCTGAGTGTACATTTGATAATGTTTGAATATTTTGACTAGTTTAGAAGCGCTTTTGGAACGTCACCCCACAGACGTTGCTGAGACTTCCAAACTTTTGTTTCGGGAGCTATTTGTGAGTAACCTGGATGGTTTTTCAATTATTATTGTTTATTATTTTGCAATTATAATACTGTGGAGAAGAATGGTGGGATTGTGTGTTGTTTATGCCTGGATTTCGGATCGAAGGTGTCCGACGTATTGGGAGATTATGACATAGAAGTGCTGTTGTCTGAGAATTTGGGAACTCTGTGTTTTAAATGTGATTAAATGTGAGTGTGATTCTAATGTGAAAAAAATGTGAACTAGTTGGTTGAATGTGATAATTGGAAATGATTGAGATGTTGATATGGTTTCATTTTGACCTATGTATTCCATGCATACAAGGCATGATCAGATAATAACAGTTGTGACCGGAGCAGCCACCGAGAGCTACAAGCTCAACGTTTATATTTGGGCCTCGAGCCCCACAGTGATTAAGAGCCTCGGGCTTAACTATTAATGCGCCCATATTGGGACAGTTCAAAGTCTCAGGCTCAACGATTAATGCGCCCATATTGGGACAGTACAGGCGCTCGGTCACAACACCGAACTAAATTAGAAAAGTGTCACATGCGCATGTCAATTGCATCTAATTTTAATCTCTTTGATTAAGTGAAAGGCTAACTGCCTTATGCTTCTGTGGTATCAATCATGTGGTACTTCTGAATGTGATTTATGAAACAAATGTATTATGCTTCAGTGTTGTATGAAATTAATTGGTTGTGACTATCAAATTAAATGAAATGTATTAAATTGTCTAAGCTCAAGTGAAATTGTGAAATGTGATCCAATACTTAACAATGTGAATAATGTTATGTGACTTGATATGTTGCATAAATTGAGTGAACCATCGATGATGGTTACCTCACTAAGTTCGCAAATCTCACCCAAAATTTGCAATTATTTTTCAGGACCCAGAAGAATACCCCGTTAGACAACAGGCGTATAGCAACTGCATGCGAGTGAGAAAAGAGGTCGGGATCAGTTCGTGTCTGCATTAGTGTCTAAGAAAAATTGTACTTTCTGAATTTTTTTGTACAAATGATTAGGTCATGTTGTTAAGTCAACAGACTTAATTATATTGTATTTACAAAAGGGCCCCCGTGGTCATTAAACTCACTGATGATTATTTGTGTAAATTGTTTCCGCATAATATATATAATGTATGTGTATGTTTTCAAAAAAAATTATACTGAGTTTTGACTGAGTGATGTAGCACGCCACCCTCACAGGGAACGGACTTGGATATCACCATCGATGTCGAGTTCGGGTCATGCGGGAGTGGGGTGTTACATCATAAGCTTGTGGATTGACATTTTCATCAAGTTCATAGAAGGAAGAAGAAATTAAAAGAGCATTGAGAGAGATGAAGAGTGGAAGAGCAATAGGGCCTTATGAGATACCAATTGAAGTGTTGAAGAGCCTAGGCGAAAAGGGTTTTACTTGGCTAATCAAGCTTTTTAATGGGATCTTTAAGTCGACCAAAATGCTAAATAAGTGGAGACTTAGTATGTTAATTCCTCTATACAAGAACAAAGGAGATATCCAAAGTTGTAACGACTATTATCAAATTACTTAGTCATATCATGAAATTATAAGAGAAGATGATTAAGAAAAGAGTAAGAAAGGAGACATCTATCTAATAGAACCAAATTTGTTTTATGCCAGGAAGGCCGATAATATAAATTTTTGATCTTTTTAGAAGATTAATGAAATATTTTAGGGAAAGACAGTGCAACATATATATGATTTTAATTGATTTAGAGAAAATTTATGACAGGGTACTTACGGAAATTATATGGAGGTGTTTAGAAGTTAAGAGAGTTTTTATAACCTATATATGAGTTATTAGGACTATGTATGAAAGCGTAAAGACTAGAGTAATGATCATAAGAGGAGATACATGAAAAGTTTCTATCAATATTGGGTTACACTAAGGCTTCTCATTGAGCTGATTTTTATTTACAGTAGTAATGGATTAGTTCATCAAGAATACCTAAGCAGAGGTTCCCTGATGTAAGTTATTTGTTGAAAACATTGTTGAAATGGATGAAATAAAAGAGAATATCAATGTCAAGTTAAAACTTTGGAAGGATACGTTAGAGTCAAAGGGTTTTTAATTAAGCAAAACTAAGACTGAGTAATTAAAGTGTAACTTTTTGAGTTATAGGTTGGCTTCCACTATAGAGATAAAGATTGATTCAGAATTTATATCACAGAAAGAGTATCGTAAGTATTTAGGATCTATTGTCTAAAGCAATGGAGAGATCGATGAAGACATAGTTCATTGTATCATATTAGAGTAACTTAAACGGAGAAGTGCAATAGGACTTTTATGTGATAAGAAGATATCACTTAAGCTCAAAAATAAATTATATCATTTAGCGATTAGGTCGGTCATGGACTACAAAATGGAGTATTGGCCCATTAAACAAGTGCATAGTTACAAATTAATGGTGGCGAAGATGAGGATGCTGCATTGAATGTGCAACATTACTAAATTAAGAGATAAGGTTAGAAATGTAATGATAAAAGATAAATTAAAGGTGATCAATATTAATGAAAAAATAAAAGAGATAAGACTTAGGTAGTTCAGACATGTTAAGAGGAGACATTATGACGCTCTAGTAAGAAGATGTGATAAAATTGCACTTAGGAATTTAAGAGGACAAAAAAGAAGGCTTAAAAAGAACTAGGGGTGGTGATTAAGAGTGATATGGCTTTGTTGGAACTTACCAAGAAAGTAACCCTTAATAAAAAAACTTTGACATACTAGGATATGGATAAATTATCTCATATAAGAAGGCCTTTCTCTTTTCTATAAGTTTTTAAAACATTTTTTCTTCAAGTCTTATATTTTGTATTTATTGTAAATATTTAATAAGTAGTACTTCCCTCTTAGCATTCAACCTAAGTATTTCATTACTTAGCCTAAACCTTTTCTCGTAATGACTTGTTTATTTTATTTATTTACTGGTTTTCTTTTTATTTGTGCTTTTATTTACTTATTTTATCTTTTGTCTTTTATTTTTATCCTTTACCTTGTTCTATATTTATTGTATTATGTGTTTATTACTTATTTTATATTTTATATTTTATGTATTTATTTATTTAAAATTTTCTTATTAACTTTTATGTATATTATTATTTTATTATCTAATATGTATATTTTATTAATTTTTTCATTTTTCATGTGAGTCTATCGAAAACAAACTTTTTATCAGTTAAGAACAGGGCTACGTATTTTTAAACTACTCTATACCCCACATATTAGCCAAATGTTTGCTAGAATTTTGTTGTTATTATTGTTGGTTAATTATTAGGAAGGAACTCATTCTGTGAGCAGTCTAAATGAAGGAGATAGATCAATAAATAATAATTGTATGCAAATAGTCAACTTGATTGATGTATTTCCCTCCTCTATATTCGATTTACTGTAGTGTAAACTCTAGTAATCCATCATTTATGTGACGTAGTTTTGAACATCGCCTAACTAATATTTAAAGTTTACCAATATACCAAGAAAATTATAGACGATGTAGATAATCTAGATTTCTTTTAAATTTTCTTTTAGATATTAATACTTTCCATTTAGAAAAAAAAAGCAATATGGGCATACAGTGTAAACTATGGAAAACAACAAAAGGCAACGATAAATATCTTCACACATGAGTAATGTTGGACCCCGTTTTTCGGAGCCCAAACATTCGAAAATAAAACAAAACCCATCATCCCATAATGGTGGCATGCCCATAAAAATTGAACATCAAACAATTTAAAATTTTGAGAGTCACATGTCCAAATCCAATCATATTTCATAAATGAACTCTATGAGATTTTATACAAGCTCATTTCAAAAATACGAAATACACCTGAATACAATTTAAATGCTTATGCTTAAAATGATTCTAAATTACAAAATTTCCTAAACGAACTTTATTACAAAAGTCTTTGTTCTTGGTATTTGCCAAACTTTGCAAGGATCGCTAATTTTCTCCTTCTACATCTGAGGAGGGAAGCGTGCGGTGAGCTACACAACTTAGTGGCTAATATGTTTATAGCCATTGGCAACAAGCCACGCAATCAAACATACATATATTTCATATATTCAAATACATTTATATATCATTAGGCTAGCAAATCAATCATTCACAATTTAACTTCGCCACTCATAGTTCGACATAACATCATATAAAACATGTCAAGTGTAGTTAATCATCAAATCATAACACTCAATCTTGCATCATAACTTGACGTATCAGAATGCAAATGTACACATAAATGGCTCGAGAGTTCCATAGAGTGACATGGATAAACCAAAGTTTAAACCGTGAATAAAACGAGTCTGATTTTTAAAGATCTCGTGGCCTCAAGCAGGCAACTGGGAGAAGGCTATACGTTAACTTGCACGTGACTAAGGAAACGTTACTCTCTTGCCCAACCACAAACAAATTTATGCTCAATTTAGTCAATCACAAATTTCATATTCTCATGCTTTTTCTTCTTTCCATTTAATCAAAATGTCATGATACAAGGCATAGCATAATCATGCTCATAATTCAATTCAAAATATTATGACCTTTCTCAAGATATAACATGGTCATAATTCATCATACAAAAAACCATTCGTCTTTCATGACATGACATGATAATGAATCATCATACGTTTTTCATACAATCACATTCATTCAATTTAAGCAATTTAGCACATATTCCCACATAAGACAATTTGCTCATTTTACACAACAACCATAAACATATTACCCACCTAATTTTTGCTAAAAACCCAAGCTCAAAATTGCCTTTCCTCTTTCTCTTGAGTAAGGTTTTCGTAATTCCATTCAAATAAACCAATTTGTTTTTAATCCATATTCAATGAAAGTTCATAAACTTCAAGAATCAAAGAATGCAAAAATTGAATTTAAACCTAACCTACCCATAGTCCATCTAAGCTAGAAAAACCAAAACCCTAGCTTAGAAATCCAAAATCAAGTTGATTTCATCTTCCTCTTCTTTCTTCCTTCATTTACAATACAAACCCTAATCTCTATTTAATCCCCTTTTAAATCTAGCAAGAAGAAAGATGAAATCTTACCTCCAACAAGTTGATTTCCTCTTCTTTTTTTCCTTCTTCTTCCTTCCAAGTTTCCTACGATCTTTCGTCTTCTCTTTATACTTCTCTCTCTTTTTCATGACATTCTCTATCTTTTCTCTAAAATTTTCATTCTTCTCTACTTATCCTTCCATTCACGTTTTTCTTCTTCATTTATAGGCAAGACAACACTTCTTCTTTCGATTATGCCCTTAATTATTGAGAAATGTCCTATTTGCCCTTCCATTTATGCCTTATGTCTTTTATACTTAAGCGTCTTGCCAAAAACACCCTTGAACATTATAACATAATATTTTCTTCTAGAAAAATCTTCTATATTGTCTTACGTTTCCAATGACACAAAAAGCATTCAATTTGGTTCAGTAGTATGAAAGTTATATTCCAATATCTCTGGACTGCTTTTATTCCATACAAAACTTGAAACTCTTAGAGTCCGATTCAGAATTTGATTTCTTCATATAATTTATATAAATATGTTTCTAGCTTACTCTAAATCAAAAATCATCTCATTTGGAAGTCTACATATCAAGATATCATCAAAATACTGAAGTATGTTCAGTAAAACACCCAACTCATATTCTTCCAACCGAACCCCTCATTTTCGTTCAATCAATATTTTTAAATTCAACACCAAAAGCTACCAATTTTCTTGGAGAGGAATAAAAATTCAATAGGAGTCTATGGCTTCAAGAATCACCTCATTCGGAGATTGGATGATGAAGTTATGGCCAAAAGAATCCAACATGTTTATGTCCTTAATCAATTTGTACCTCTCTTGGCGCAATTGCCATAACTTTTTCTATGGATGTCGGATTGAGTTTGTTCTTAGACCATTTGAAAGGAAACTTCTATAGCTAGAACGTTTATGAAGACCACAAAATGAAATTCTGTAGCGCCCCCTTACCGTAGAGTACACACCGGAACGCCCGTGGGTCATTCCGATACGTATCCTACAATAAGGGAGAGCTACGTTCGGTCACTCACTACAATACTCTCATGGCATTATACTTATAAAATCGCAATATAAAAATCACTAAATTTTGAAACCAAATCACTTTCTCATATCATTTCATCAAAACAGAAATTTACATGACTATCAGTTTTCCACTGTCCAAAAACATTACTCCAAAAGGGAAAACTAATACAAAAATCTATCTAGGTCATCCCCAAAAACAATCCCAGCTGACCGACCTATGAGCCATGACTTTTCTCGCCAACTCAATCACACGGCAGGAAAAGTCTCTCTCTTGAGTTAGGAGTCTACTCTCTCGATCCTGAAAAATAAATTGCAATTTTGGGTGAGTTTGCGAACTCAATGAGAAACCATCATCGATGGTTCACTCAATTCATGCATTTCGCAGACAATTCAAAGATTCTCATACAATAGCAGAAATCAGGATTTCACAAAACATTTTTCACAGAAATATAAGCATTTAACCCTTTTCCCAAATCATAGTACAATCAGATGCATACATAACATTTTTTCCATTATTTTCCATTTTAAACTCGTATTGCGATCGAGCTACCAGACTGTACTCACTATTGAAAGATTGATCGGTGAGCCTGAGGCTCTAAACTGTCCCAAAATGGGCGCATTAACATTGAGCTTATAACTCTGTATTGTCCCTTTTCGGGCGCATAAACGTTGAGCATATAACTTTGAACTGTCCCTTTTCGGGCTCATTAAACGTTGAGCATATAGCTCTAAACTGTCCCTTTTCGGGCTCATTAAACGTTGAGCATATAGCTCTGAATTGTCCCTTTTCGGGCTCATTAAACGTTGAGCATATAGCGCTAAACTGTCCCTTTTCGGGCTCATTAAGCGTTAAACGCGTCTTAGGGGTAGGAGAGCCCTCTGAGTATGCACTACTTCCCAAGCATCTTAGGGATAGGAGAGCCCTCTAGGTATGCACTATTCCCTTTTGAGCACGAGGCTCTTTTCCAGTAGTCGAGCTTATAGCTCTCGGTGGCAGCTCCAGTCACAACCGTTATTAATCAATCGTTCATGGAATTCATTTATCACAATGCAATCAGATCCAATTTATCGAAAACAATCATATCGTTCTCAATCACACATTACCATACATTCACAATTTATTACATTGAAGCATGAACATTTCACATTCACAAACAGTCTACACTTCAATGTCAAAGCACTCAATCCCTCGGACCTTCGGTCTGAGATTTCAAACATAACAATTCACATATACTCATCATTATTCTCCACAAAATTCTAAGTACATAACATTTAACAATCAAAGATTGAGGAACCAACTAGGTTACTCACCTGTAACTTCCGAAGCACGCTCGAAGTCCCAAAGAATATCCATAGAATGTCGTTCCAACAGTGCCTCTATAACAGTCAAATAATTACCCATTACTAAATGCACAATCATAAAAATTCAATAATGCACATGTCGTAAATAAAAGATGTACGATGCATGTTCGTGACATTCCCGGTGCTACTTCCCAAATTCCACTTTCTTTTGTCTCGCAACCAACTTTTCATTCTATATACACTATAACATTTAGACAATAACCTTAAATTCTCAAGAAAGACCTCAAAGCCAAAATTACTATTCATTTGGTCAAATTCACCCATTATACTAAGTTTCTAAAACCCCAAAAACATTTCATTTATTTCAGAAGTCTCCAAATTATACTCCAATTATCATACAACAGCACTTAGGTTGAAATAAAAACCTATCCCAACTTTCATTCAATAATTGAGATCTGACTAATTTGAATTCAAACTTTCTTTCTTCACCTTCATTTGTAGACCTCTTTCTCTAGTTTATAACGAATCAAAAATCACTTCAATTGGAGGTCTACATCATTAGTTATGACCCCAAAACTAAAATAAATCAGTTCAGAAAATCAGCCTCGCTGCGGCCAAAGGACGCACGTCGCGACGACATGAGGTCGCTCGCCGCGACATCTAAACACACTCGTCGCGACGAGGATTTAACCGCTCGTTGCAACGTCCAAACACGCTCGTCGTGATGAGGCACTCACACACGTCGCGGCTAGTAATTAACCGCTCGTCGCGACGAGGCCCTCACACGTCGCGACGTGCGGGTTCCTGTTCGTCTTCTCCGACCATTTTTTTTCACATAATTCTCTTTTAAAATCAGCCATAACTCACATTTAACTACCGCAATCTTTCACATTAAAAACCATAAAAACATTTAACTAACAAATAAACAACATAAAAGCCATTTACTTACCAAATCAAGCTTCCTCTCTTTAAACTCCCGAAAATCTTCTCCAACTCTTTACCCCTCTCTAAAACCCACGACCATCTCTTCTCCTCTCACAAATCATCATGTCTCAAGGGTTTAGGGTTGGTCTTAGCACAAAGAAAACAAGCAAGCAAGTGGACAAGCAAGAGTCGTGTAGAGAGGATCGAAAATGAACAAAGAGAGAAGATGAAGATATGCCCTAAGTGAAGGAAATCAATTTTCTGCCAAGAGATTTTCAAAACCTTCCAAAGGGAAATTTAAAACCTAAGGAATTTAAAGGTTACTCACTTAACAATTTAAAACCTAGGGTTCAATACATACTACTCTTCTCTTCCACAAATTCTTTTAAATCTCTTTCTCTTTCCAAAATCATTTCTAGTCAAATTCGTCTCCAAAATTCAATGGTTCCACATTTTTATTTCCTAAAAATCAAAATGTCTATTTTTCCCATTAACATTGGACAGTTATTCCAGTACTATAAAAATCAATCAGTCCTTCACCTAGAAAATTCTCCAGTCCGGACTTTTTCTCCCCAAATTTCCATAAAATTTCTAAAGGTCACTAACAACCGAGAATCACTCCAAGAACATTTCAATTCAGATTTTCAGACATAATTATTTCATAATTCATAAACAATTCAGATTCACACAAGAATGCCGGAAAATGTCATGAATGCATGTACATATAAGTGCATGTGCAAAATGTCTCATTCCTGTTGGACCAATGGTGGTTGACAAATTAAATCCCACTTATGTTTTGATAATAATAAAATGTATAGAATTGGTTAAGAAATTGTTTCAGGTATTTTGGGATTGATATTCAATGAAAGAATTGTACAAATCAAGATGGGAAAGTGTTTAATCATTGAAGAATCAAGATGGGAGTTTCCTTATAAGTGAAAATGGCATAAATCATGAGGATTATAGAAGATTTGGTTGGATGTTACCGTTGAAGGCAACATAAGTCAACTTGCACAGCATAAGTCGACTTATACATCAAGATCCGAATAGCATAAGTCGACTAGTACGCCATAAGTCGACCAATATATGAAGATCTGTCAGGTTGAGACAACACAAGTCGACTAATCATACATAAGTCGACTTATCGAGGACCACAAGTCGACTTACACATCACAAGTTGACTTATAGAAGAGAGGAGATGCAATTTTACGTAAAATGTTGTCACAAGTCGACTTATACAACTCGACAAGTCGACTTATACAACTCGACAAGTCGACTTATAGGTACAGCAAATTAATTCCAACGATTCAATTAGCCACAAATGGAAAGGAGGATATTAAGGAATGGTCATATCAATTATACAACGGCTAGAATGGCTTCTAACAGTTATTTTCTTCAAGTATAAAGAGTGGATGATTGATGAAGAGTGGATGGAAGTTCGATAAGCGAAAATACTCTTCTATTGCTCCAAAGTTGCTCATTATTGCTCTTATCTTGTTACATCATTGTATTGAGCTTTATTCTTCAATCTTTATCATATTTCTCTTACAATTTGAGTGATTAGTGAAAGGTCACGTGTGAGGTAGCTTGAGCCAGAAATCAAGTGGTGTTGGTAGGATTTGTGCCGGAAGACAAATCATTTGTAAAGGTAGCTTGAGTCGGAAATCAAGTGGTGTTGGTAGGATTTGTGCCGGAAGACAAATCAAGTGTAAAGGTAGCTTGAGCCGGAAATCAAGCGATATTGTAAGAGTTCACATTGAACTACAAAGTGTGTAATAAAGTGGTTTGCAAAATCCTAAGTGGGAGCTTAGGTAGAGGACGAGGTCTTAGCAGAACCTCTATAAAAACAAAGTGTTTGATCTTCTTCCTACTCTTTTATATTTAAATTTGTTTAAATTATTTTGTGTGAATTAACTTCTGATTTTATTGTAGAAAATTACAAAAGCTTAAAGATCTATTCAACCCCTTCTAGATCGCTAACAATTGGTATCGAGCGTATATCCAGGATGGCACACAACAAACTAGCGGAAGAAGGTAACACAAATTATCGCCCACCTTTGTTTAATGGTACTAACTATTCTTCTTGGAAAAACCCTATGAAGTATCACATTATAAGTGAGGGAGTGGAGTATTGGAAGATCATCATCTTCGGTCCACAAGCACCGTTGAAAGAAAATGGTGAGTTAAAAACGGAGCTGGAATACGACGACAATGACTGGAAGCAAGCCTACATCAATGCGAAAGCTATGAAGTTGATTTATTGCGCTTTCACGGTTGAGGAAAGAAACCGAGTTAATTCTTGTATCAGCGCTAAAGAAATGTGGGAGAGACTTCGTATCACTCATGAAGGAACTAATCAAGTTCGGGAAATAAAGATCAACATGCTTCTCCATGACTATGAAATGTTTGTCATGAAGGAAGGTGAGTCTATTTCCACTATGCTTGATCGTTTTGCAGAAATCATAAATGGATTAGGCAACCTTGGAAAGCATATGACGGATAGCGAGATGGTGAAGAAGATTCTTCGCTCTCTACCGAAAGAATGGGATTCGCAAGTCACCGCTATTATGGAGTCCAAGGATCTCAATCACTTGGAATTCAACGCCTTGGTGGGATCTCTCATCAACTATAAAATCATTCTCAAATCACGAGGAGGTAGAGGTAAGTCACAAAAGTCAATTGCTTTAAAAGCTAATGTTTCTTCTCTTGATGAAAGTGACAAAGAAATAGATGAAGAGGAAGAAGACGAAGAAATATCAATGTACGCCAGAAATTTGAGAAAGTTCAAAGGATTGCTCAAAAATAAAAGAAAAGAATTAAGTTGCAGAAGAATTAGAGAAATGAAGAAGTATACTGTAGAAAGAAGGTCTAAAGGCTATGAAGAAAAGAAGAGTTCAAATCTTCAGAAAAATGACAAGTATGACAAAGGGAAAAAGAAAACTAGCCTTGTAGCCACGTGGAGTGATGATGAGGAAGCATATCAAAGCAATGATGAAAACAACCTTGCTCTTATGGCAGATAGCTTCTTGACAAGTGATGATGAGGATGAGGTAATAATCTTAGATCAAGAACTTAGAGATTCTTTTACTACTTTACAAATTGATTTTGAAGAAGCTATTAAGATAAACAAGAAATTGAGAAAGAATATAAGAGAACTAGTTGCTGAAAATAATGCTTTACATGAGACGATTGATGATTTAAATTGTCCTAAGGAAGATCATTCTACATGTCTTGCTGAAAAAGAAAGTCTTACTTGTGAGCTTGATAGACTTAGAAAGGAATTTTCTTATGTGGTTGAAAAATTTGCTGGTGGGAATGAAAAGTTTGAAAAGATGTTATCTTTACAAAGATATTCAATTTCTAAACATAGTTTAGGATATGATCCATTTGATAGAGATTGTTCTTTGATTTCTAAATTTACTAAAGATGGCAAAGTTGCTAAATGTGCTAGATGCTTAAAAGATGGTCATATAGAAATTGCACGCAAAAGTATTAGAAGATGTATCATTGTGAAGAAAATCTGGGTAGTAAAAGGTACAACTCCTCCTAATGTGGTTTATTTGACTAACCAAAATGGACCCAAAATGACCTGGGTACCAATGAGTAGAAAGAATTTTTCAGTTGTAGGTACAAGCAAGGAATGAAAATCTACCAAGCACATGTCTGCTAACAAGTCGACTTGTGTGGGTCAATAAGTTGACCTATGATGTACACAGCACTATGGAAATGAAGAAATTTCAGGATAAGTCGATTTATAAAAATCGACAAGTCGACTTATGATGGTCAATAAGTCGACTTATGGAGGTAAAACAAGTCGATTTATGTTTACACGGGTTCCATTGTTGGATTGTTATGTTATGTAATGACTTTGCATTTTCTTTGTGTTTGCTTATGAACTGCCAGTCGAATATAAGTTATCGGGTCTTTTTAAAATTCTCTTTTCACAAAATCTCAAAACGATTCTCTTCTACTTTTGAGATTTATTCATGATGATGTTTCTCCACCATGATGGTTTTGTATTCTAGCCAAGACCAACATTTCATATTATTTGTATTTGCTTGCTACTTGAGACTATTTGTATTTGATGACTTGTTTCTATTTAATGTGATTGCGATATTTCATCTATTGTTGGTTTGTATTAGTTGTTTTGATTATGACAAAAGGGGAGAAAATGAGAAATTGGATATTCTTTAGTTACTTGATTAAGGGGGAGTATGTGATAATTGTCTTTAATTGAAGTCTATCATGATTTCAAATTACTTTTATGAATTTGATCTTACAAGGTTATTAAATTCAATGATTTATATGATTGAGGGGGAGACTTCTAACCAAAATGACAAGATATAAAAACCTTGATCAATGTTTCTTTGTTTTCATTTCTTAAACAATTTCTAAGTGTTTTGTCATTATTAAAAAGGGGGAGATTGTTGGACCAATGGTGGTTGAGAAATTAAATCTCACTTATGTTTTGATAATAATAAAATGTATAGAATTGGTTAAGAAATTGTTTCAGGTATTTTGGGGTTGATATTCAATGAAAGAATTGTACAAATCAAGATGGGCAAGTGTTTAATCATTGAAGAATCAAGATGGGAGTTTCCTTATAAGTGAAAATGGCATAAATCATGAGGATTATAGAAGATTTGGCTGGATGCTACCGTTGAAGGCAACATAAGTCAACTTGCACAGCATAAGTCAACTTATACATCAAGATCCGAACAGCATAAGTCGACTAGTACGTCATAAGTCGACTAATATATGAAGATCTGTCAGGTTGAGACAACACAAGTCGACTAATCATACATAAGTCGACTTATCGAGGACCACAAGTCGACTTACACATCACAAGTTGACTTATAGAGGAGAGGAGATGCAATTTTACGTAAAATGTTGTCACAAGTCGACTTATACAACTCGACAAGTCGACTTATGGTCACAAGTCGACTTATACAACTCGACAAGTCGACTTATGGGTACAACAAATTAATTCCAACGGTTCAATTAGCCACAAATGGAAAGGAGGATATTAAGGAACGGTCATATCAATTATACAACGGCTAGAATGGCTTCTAACAGCTATTTTCTTCAAGTATAAAGAGTGGATGATTGATGAAGAGTGGATGGAAGTTCGATAAGCGAAAATACTCTTCCATTGCTCCAAAGTTGCTCATTATTGCTCTTATCTTGTTACATCATTGTATTGAGCTTTGTTCTTCAATCTTTATCATATTTCTCTTACAATTTGAGTGATTAGTGAAAGGTCACGTGTGAGGTAGCTTGAGCCGGAAATCAAGTGGTGTTGGTAGGATTTGTGCCAGAAGACAAATCATTTGTAAAGGTAGCTTGAGCCGGAAATCAAGTGGTGTTGGTAGGATTTGTGCCGGAAGACAAATCAAGTGTAAAGGTAGCTTGAGCCGGAAATCAAGCGGTATTGTAAGAGTTCACATTGAACTACAAAGTGTGTAATAAAGTGGCTTGCAAAATCCTAAGTGGGAGCTTAGGTAGAGGACGTAGGTCTTAGCACCGAACCTCTATAAAAACAGTGTTTGATCTTCTTCCCTACTCTTTTATATTTAAATTTGTTTAAATTATTTTTGTGTGAATTAACTTCTAATTTTATTGTAGAAAATTACAAAAAGCTTAAAGATCTATTCAACCCCCCCTTCTAGATCGCTAACAATTCCTCTCTATATCGAGAGGCCAAATGAATGAACAAATCAAAATATGCAATCTGACCTACTAGCCTGTCCCAATATACCAATATACCCTTCCCATCGGTGATGAGATGTTACAAATTCGGCCTCTAAACGGATCATAAATAGGACAGAATATGACAATACAAACTAAGATGATGAACAATAACTTCGTCTTAGAATATACAATAACTTCGTCTTAAAATGTACAATAGCTTCATCTTAAAATGTACAGTAACAAACTAAGATGATGAACAATAACTTCGTCTTAGAATATACAATAGCTTCATCTTAAAATGTACAATAACTTCATCTTAGAAACTTCGTCTTAGAATGTACAGTAACTTTATCTTAGAATAAACAATACATCGTCTTAGAATGAACAGTACATCGTCTTAGAATGAACACTAACTAAGACGATAACATCGTCTTAGAATGAACAGTACAACTTGTAATGCTCATATCTCTCAACTTCGATATTCAAAATTTACAAACTTTATACCGTTGGAAAGCTGGAAAGATCATATACAATTTTTATGAAGAACTTAAAATCCATTTATTCCTATATAAGGGTCAAAATTCCAAATCAATGTGGTTGTCCCGAAACTTCCATCCCAATCAGGATGATGCAACATTACAACTTGTAATGCTCGTATCTCTCAACTTAGATACCCAAAATTTACAAACTTTATATCGTTGGAAAGCTGAAAAGATCATCTGCAAATTTTATGATGAAAATTTTATCAAAATCTCTCTAGGTCAAACCAGAAAATTCATAGAACTTTCAAATCAAAAAATCCAACTCTCCATTACTATTCATTCCCAAAATTTTCAGACTTCAAATTTTCAAAAACTAACATTTCAAATTTTTATTTCTATTTTTCTACTCCATTTTAATCAACTCATTCACCATAAATTTGTACTACTTCAAAATATACAAGTTTAGTTAAAAAAATCATCAAAACCTAAAATTCATAATCAAGTTATTCATGCTTTGTTACTTTTCTGCATTTTCAACTTTCATGCTCAAACACTATTCTTCCTCTCAACTTCCATTTACACAATCTTTCTCACTCTAGACCATCATCTTACAATTGTTTTTCAACTCAAAAACCATTCTATTGGTTATCTCTAACACTCACATATTCAAGTACACTCATCATTAACTTACTACATTCACTATCTTAATCTTATATATCATTTCAAATTCAAGAATTCTCCTTTTCTTCACTCATAACTAATCACTAACAATTTCTCATTTAATAGTTCTAACTTCCAAGAAAAGTACGAGGTCCAACAAGTAAACACTCAACAGCAGGTCATTTCAAACATATACACGCTGTTGGACCAATGGTGGTTGACAAAAATAATCCTACTTATGTTTCGATAATAATAAAATATATAAGAATTGGTTGAGAAATTTATTGCAGGAGTTCTTCGATTGGAAGACTTATAAATTACTGAGGAATCAAAAAGGAAACATTATCCAACATTACTAAGGCATTAAAATTGAAGATCATGAGAGATTTGTTAGAATATGACTGTTGGATGCACAAGTCGAGTTACTCATTACACAAGTCGAGGTGTCAAGGGGCTTAAGATAAAATATGTTGACACAACTCAAGGTACACAAAGATACAAGTCGAGTTATCATAATAGAGTCATACAAGTCGAGGTATCATGAATACAAGTCGAGGTATATTACTCAACTCGAGTTATCTCAGAGCGGAGAAGTTTCCGAAAAAGCTGTCACAAGTCGAGGTAACATGAACAACTCGACTTATGAAGAGTGACAACTCGAGGTATGACTACGACAAGTCGACTTATGAGTGAAGAACTTTAAATCAGTCAAAGGAAATTAGCCACACATGGAAAGCAATAATCAAGCAACGGCTATAATATCCTCTACAATGGCTAGTGCTTATCCCAATCTCCTAGAATCATCAAAAAGGTGCTGCAAATATATAGAGGACGATCAAGGAACAAGATGATAGCGTTCTACGAAGTGAAAAGCAATATACTTCTTTCAAATTATCTCTCTACTGCTCTCATTGATTCTCAATCTGTTATTAGAGCATTGTTCATACACTTTTATTCTACAATTGTGTTGTGATTCTGAGTGATTAGGGTTTAGTCACTTGTGAGGTAGGATTTGTGCCGAAAAACAAATCATTTGTAAGGTTGCTTGAGCCGAAAATCAAGCGGGATTGTAAAAGTTCGCACTGAACTAAAAAGTGTCAAATATAGTGGTTTGCCAAATCCTAAGTGGGAGCTTAGGTAGAGGACGTAGGTCTTAACACCGAACCTCTATAAAAACAGTGTTTGCCCTTCTTCTCTACTCTTTGCATTTACTTTTGATTAAATTAGTTTTTGTGTGAATTGACTTATGATTTTATTGTAGAGTTCAACGAAAAGATTGAAAGATCACCCCCCCTTCTAGATCGTTTACAATTGGTATCAGAGCAGAAGTATCTGGGATGGCACACAATAACCTAGTGGAAGAAGGTAACACTAATAACCGTCCTCCCTTGTTTAATGGCTCTAACTATTCATCATGGAAAAATCCTATGAAGTATCATATTATAAGCGAGGGAGTTGAATACTGGAAGATCATTATTTTCAGACTTCAAGCCCCTCTGAAAGAAAATGGTGAGTTGAAAACGGAGCTGGAGTATGATAATAACGATTGGAGGCAAGCGTACATCAACACCAAAGCTATAAAGCTGATATATTGTGCATTAACGGTTGAGGAAAGAAACCGGATAAATTCTTGCACCACTGCCAAGGAAATGTGGAAGAGACTTCGAGTTACTCATGAAGGGGCAAATCAAGTCCGGGAGATAAAGATCAACATGCTTCTCCACGACTACGAGATGTTCGTCATGAAGCAAGGTGAGTCAATTTCTACAATGCTTGACCGTTTTGCAGAAATCATGAATGGATTAGGCAACCTGGGAAAGCACATGATGGATAGCGAGAAGGTGAAGAAGATTCTTCGTTCACTGCCGAAGGAATTGGATTCTCAAGTCACCGCAATTATGGAGTCAAAGGATCTCAACCATCTGGAATTCAATACTTTGGTGGGATCACTCATCAACTATGAGATTATTCTCAAATCGAGAGGAGGAAGAGGTAAGCCACAAAAGTCGATTGCTTTAAAAGCTAACGTTTCCTCTTTTGATGAGAGTGATGAAGAAATAGATGAAGAAGAAGATGATGAAGAAGTAGCGATGTATGCTCGAAATCTGTGAAAGTTCAAAGGACTTCTCAAAAACAGAAGAAAAGAATTACGTGGTGGAAAAATTGAGGAAAGGAAAAGGTACACCACGAAAAAGAGAAATAAAGGCTATAAAGAAAAGAAGAACAATGAAGAATGCTGGAAGTGCTGAAAAAGAGGTCACATCGCTAGAGAATGCAAAAGCTCTTCGTTTATTCAGAAAAATGACAGGTATGACAAAGGAAAGAAGAAAACAAGTCTAGTAGCAACTTGGAGTGATGACGAGGAAGCTTACCAAAGCAATGATGAGAACAACCTAGCTCTCATGGCGAGTAGCTCCTTGACTAGCGATGATGAAGATGAGGTAACTTTAACCTATCAAGATCTTAGAGATTCTTTTGATGCTTTGCAAACAGATTTTGAAGAAGCTATTGAGATCAACAAAAAATTGAGAAAGAAAATAAGAGAGTTAGTTGTTGAAAATAGTGCTTTACTTGAAACTATTGATGATTTAGGTTGTCCTAAGGAAGATCATTCTGCATGCCTTGTTGAAAAAGAAAATCTTATTTGTGAGCTTGATATAGTTAGAAAGGAATTCTCATACGTGGTTGAAAAATTTGCTAATGGAAACGAAAAGTTTGAGAACTTGTTATCTTTGGAAAGATACTCAATTTCTAAACATGGTTTAGGATATGATCCAATTAACAGAGATTGTTCCTTGATTTCAAAATTCACTACGGATGGAAAAATTGCTCAATGTGCTAGATGCTTGAAAGATGGGCATATAGAAGTTGCATGCAAGAGTACTATGAGATGCATTAAGGTCAAGAAAATTTGGGTAGAAAAAGGGAATATACCTCCTAATGTGATTTACCTGACTAACCAAAATGGACCCAAAATGGCTTGGGTACCTATAAGAAGAAAGAATGTGTCTATTGCAGGTACAAGCAAGGGATGAAAAACCTCCAAACACATGGTATATTGATAGTGGATGCTCAAGGCACATGAGTGGAGACAATAGTTTATTCGCAGAAATTAGACCAAAGAATCAAGGTTATGTCACTTTTGGAGACAACAACAAAGGTAAGGTCATTGGTATTGGTAAAGTGGGTAAGGAACCTTTACCTACCATTGACAATGTGTTGCTTGTTGATGGGTTGAAACATAACTTGCTAAGTGTGTCTCAACTTTTTGATATGAATTATATTGTATCATTTGAATCATCACATTGCTTAGTTAAGAAGGCTGATCATGTTGCCTTTATCGGTTTGAGACATAGGAACACATACATTGTTGATTTGCATGATGATAGTTCATTCAATGAAAAATGCTTGGTGACATTAGAAGAAAATGCATTTTTATGGCATAGAAAATTAGGACATGCTCCTTTGCCATTAATTTCTAAACTCTCGAAAAATGACATAGTAAGGGGATTGCCTAAAATCAAATTTGTTAAAGATCACTTATGTGAATCTTGCTTAAAGAGCAAACATGTTAGAGAATCTTTCAAACCAAAGAAAGAAATTTGCACATCTAGAATTCTTGAACTTGTGCATATGGATTTGATTGGACCATCTAGGCATGCTAGTCTTAGTGGAAAATTATATGTCCTTGTGATTGTAGATGATTTTTCTAGATTTACTTGGGTAAGATTTCTTGCGAATAAAAGTGATGTCGTTAATGAATTTACCAAGTGGTGTAGATTGGTTCAAAATGAGAAAAATTTGTTGATCGTTGCAATTAGAACCGATCATGGAGGAGAATTTGAATGTGAACCTTCGAAAGTTTTGTGACAAATACGGGATGGAGCACAATTTCTCGACACCAAGGACTCCATGACAAAATGGTGTGGTAGAAAGGAAGAATCGTTCTCTTGAAGAAATGAGCAGAACCATGTTAAATGAGTACAATCTTCCTAAATCATTTTGGGAAGCGATCAACACAAGATCGCTACGTCATCACACAGGTGCACTTACGAAGAGACAAAATAAGACACCTTACGAGCTATGGAAAGGTAAGAAACCTAATATCTCTTATTTTCATCCTTTTGGCTGTAAAGTTTTTATTCATAATAATGGGAAGAGCAATTTAGGAAAATTCGATTCTAAATCGATATTGGTGTGTTTATTGGTTATTCTCAAACTAGTAAGGCTTTTAGAGTTTATAATAATAGGACCAAATGTGTTGAAGAAAGTATACATGTTAAATTTGATGATATGATTTCACCCCAGAAAGGTTTGTTTTGATGATGATGCGGGAAGTTCATTAATAAGGTTGAAGAAATTAAGATTGAGGAATTGAAGCTGAGCGAAGAAAATCATGTACCTAATATTAAAGCATGGGCAAAAGCAAAGAACCATCCTATGGAGCAAGTAATTGGAGATCTGAATGAAGGGATAAGAACAAGGAAAAAGGTATATGAACATATGAGCAATTCAGCTTTTATCTCTTTAGTAGAACCCAAGAACATAAAAGAGGCTCTTGAGGATGAGAATTGGCTACTGGCAATGCAAGAAGAGCTCAACCAATTCAAAAGGAACAACGTATAGGATTTAGTAGCTCCACCAGAAGACAAGACTATTATTGGAGTCAAGTGGGTAAATCGGATAAAATACGATGAGAATGGTAAAGCGATTAAGAACAAATCAAGATTAGTAGCTCAAGGATTCTATCAAGAAGAAGGTCTTGATTACACTGAGACATATGCTCCTGTGGCTCGACTAGAAGCAATAAGGTTGTTATGTGCTTTTGCATCACACAAGAAGATCAAGTTGAATCAAATGGATGTCAAAAGTGCTTTTCTAAATGGGTAAATTCAAGAGGAAGTCTACGTCAAACAACCACCGGGTTTTGAGGATCATGAACATCCGGACTACGTCTACAAACTCAAGAAGGCACTCTATGGGTTAAAGCAAGCACCTAGAGCATGGTATGAAAGGCTAAGTAATTTTCTAATTCAACATGGATATATACGTGGTAAGATTGATAATACCTTGTTTATTAAACTTGTTGATAAAGATATCCTGATTTGTCAAATATATGTTGATGATATTGTGTTTGGTTCTACTAATGAGTTTTTGTGTAAAGAATTTAGTGATTTGATGCAAAGTGAGTTTGAGATGAGTATGATGGGAGAACTCAAATTCTTCCTTGGGTTGCAAATCAAACAACACAAAGACGGCATCTTCATCCATCAATCGAAATATCTGAAGGAACTTAAAGAAGTTTAAAATGGAAGGATGCAAGGTAGCAGACCACACTAATGGCAACAAATGTGGTCTTGGGAAAATTTGAACATGAAGAGGATGTTGATCAAAACTCTATAGAGGTATGATTGGCTCTCTTTTGTATTTAAGCGCCTCTAGACACGATATCATGTTTGCTACATGTCTATGTGCAAGATTTCAATCTGTCCTAAAGTTTCACATTTGAGTGCATGCAAAAGAATTTTAGATATCCGAGTAGAATGTCAATCATGGTTTGTGGTATCCTCGTTGTGATTCATTTGATTTGTATGCTTATAGTGATGCTGATCATGGTGGTTGTAGAATTGATAGAAAAAGAACTAGTGGTTTGTGTCATTTCTTAGGATCATCTTTGATATCTTGAGCTAGTAAAAAGCAAGTTAATGTAGCCATTTCCACTGTTGAATCTGAATATGTAGCAGCTGGGAGTGCTTGTGCCCAAGTTCTTTGGATTAAACATCAATTGCTTGATTATGGTATTGTGGTTAAAAATATTCCTATTTATTGCGATAATACTAGTGCAATTTGTTTAAGTAAAAATCCAATTTTGCATAGTAGAACAAAGCATATAGAAATTAGACATCATTTTATACGTGATCATTGTCTAAAAGGTGACATTTGTTTGAAGCATGTTTCTACTAGTGATCAATTAGCTGACATTTTTACTAAACCTCTTAAGGAAGATGTTTTTGTGAACATTAAATTGAGATTAGGCATGTGTGATTTAAATTCCTTTGGTTGAATTTGATTTTGCTACATTAAATGGTCAATATATGAGGCACATATGCAATTACATCCAAAGATTTCATCATCATGTTTTACACTTAGACTACTAGTAGACTAATTGGAGTCTCAGTCTACTGTTGTTGAGGAAACAGACAAGCTAAGGTTAGGTTTGGTTGAAGCTAAGTCGAGTTATGTTTTGTATAAAGATCTGGGATTGTTGAAAATGAAGGATAACTCGAGTTATGAATGACGATAACTCGAGTTATTAAGGTACACAACTCGAGTTATTGGAGCACGGACGCTTTAAAAACCCTTGGTTTCTTTCTTTTCTTCGGACAGCCTCTTTCTAAACCTTCTCCTTTTTCTCCCCTCAACTCGACTTCTTCCCTCAATCCACTTCAAATCCTCCATACCCATCAATTTTCGACCCTCACAAACTCAAAACCCAGTCCTTATTGCATCATTTCGAGAAACCCCCTTCACGCACCTCAGACAATCCTAATCCACATTTTTCTCCTCAAATCCTTCTTATTTCTCATATGGCTCCACGCAAGAGTTTGGGGAAAGGCAAGAATACTAATTCCGCACCTCAAGGACCTAGGATTCGCGGGTCTTCTTCACGCGGTGGCGCAGAACGTGAGAATGATGAAGTTAAGTCTCGATTTGTGTCCAAGGAAGCTCAGACTCTATATTATAAGGTACTGAAAAATGAGGTTTTGCTCCCTTCAATGTGTTTTGACTGGATTGAACTGGATAGTAGTGAATTTGCAGAAGTATTTGATGAAATTGCAAATCTTGGATTAAGAGACTTTTTGGGGTTTAAGCGTGAAATTTATGAGGATGTTGTACGGGAATTTTATGCCAACCTACGTATGCATAGAAATGATATCATTAATGGAGCTTGTCTGAAATCCAATATAAATGGTAAGGAAATTTTTCTGTGCGAGGAAAATTTGTGCACGTTATTTCATCTGCCTAGAGGAGGTGTTAGGCCTAGAGCATCATTTTTGGATTTTGACATTCTGCGTAATGAGGCTGGTGATACTGATGAGGAGGCCGAAGAAAATTTTGGGTACACTGATGAAAAGGGTGCTGATCTGTTGAGTAGGTTATGCTCTGATCATAGCCCTCCATTTGAGGCAATGGATCTACCACTGAACTATAGGTTGCTTCACTATGCATTAAACCGAGTGACTTATCCGAAGAAGGCCACTAACAATCAGATTACTTCATTGGATAAGGAGCTTCTATGGCATATGGCAGAAGGCCGTAAGATTAACTATCCGAGCCTGATCATTCAAATGATGAGGAAAAAGGTTACTCTATTCCGAGGAGAGCTTATGGGGGCACAGATTCGGCATAAAGGTATGCCATATGCTGCATTGATAACTGCTCTTGCTCAGCTTCAAAAGTGTGATTTGAGTGGTTATACACATTTTCCATATCCTCAAAACTGGAGGTTTACACCTTTTAATCTGCGAAATATGCGGTTGGTGAAAACGGTTGAAAAAGGTTGGGTCTACTCATTTTATGTGGAGAAACAAGGTCTGACTCTGGAGGGTGAGCAAGTACCTCCACAAAAACGGTCCAAGCGGGCAGCTGATAAGCCTAGTGGTTCTCGACCCAGCCGTTCTCGACCCAGCAGTGCAGGACAGAGTGAGGTCACTCAAGAAGAATTGCATAACATCAATGAGCAATTGGATGATGTGAATGATCGTATTGATGATATTCAGGTTGTACTTCATGGGTTTGCAAAGAGACTTGATTCCCAACACCGCATGCTTAAACAGATTTTCACTAAGTTGGGTTGTAGGCATGATGATCCTCCATCATGATGTGTATTGCATATTGCTTTGACCAACATTTCTTTTCTGTTCCTTTATGTGCACTTTATGACATTCAGTACGTGTGTTTGTTTATTGTGCATTGGATTGTCTTTGGATTGAATTTCCTCATTATGGTTTTGGTTATGTGATTATGGTGCTTGTTGTCTTGGTTTTCCATTAATTTTGCTTCTCACAATGGTTTTTGATTATGACAAAAAGGGGGAGTGATATTTGGAAATTGGTATCAAATTGGTATTCCTCAATTGAGGGGGAGTTTTGTAAAATTGTTGTTCTTAAATTTTTTATGTGATTAAGGGGGAGACCCACTAACCAAAGAGACAAGGCTTAAAACCTTGATCAATGTTTTATTGTTTTCAATTTCTTTTCAAATTCTAAATATTTTGTCATTATCAAAAAGGGGGAGATTGTTGGACCAATGGTGGTTGACAAAAATAATCCTACTTATGTTTTGATAATAATAAAATATATAAGAATTGGTTGAGAAATTTATTGCAGGAGTTCTTCGATTGGAAGACTTATAAATTACTGAGGAATCAAAAAGGAAACATTATCCAACATTACTAAGGCATTAAAATTGAAGATCATGAGAGATTTGTTAGAATATGACCGTTGGATGCACAAGTCGAGTTACTCATTACACAAGTCGAGGTGTCAAGGGGCTTAAGATAAAATATGTTAACACAACTCAAGGTACACAAAGATACAAGTCGAGTTATCATAATAGAGTCATACAAGTCGAGGTATCATGAATACAAGTCGAGGTATATTACTCAACTCGAGTTATCTCAGAGCGGAGAAGTTTCCGAAAAAGCTGTCACAAGTCGAGGTAACATGAACAACTCGACTTATGAAGAGTGACAACTCGAGGTATGACTACGACAAGTCGACTTATGAGTGAAGAACTTTAAATCATCAAAGGAAATTAGCACACATGGAAAGCAATAATCAAGCAACGGCTATAATATCCTCTACAATGGCTAGTGCTTATCCCAATCTCCTAGAATCATCAAAAAGGTGATGCAAATATATAGAGGACGATCAAGGAACAAGATGATAGCGTTCTCACTAAGTGAAAAGCAATATACTTCTTTCAAATTAGCTCTCATCGCTTCTCATTGATTCTCAATTTGTTATTAGAGCATTGTTCATACACTTTTATTCTACAATTGTGTTGTGATTCTGAGTGATTAGGGTTTAGTCACTTGTGAGGTAGGATTTGTGCCGGAAAACAAATCATTTGTAAGGTTGCTTGAGCCGGAAATCAAGCGGGATTGTAAAAGTTCGCACTGCACTAAAAAGTGTCAAATATAGTGGTTTGCCAAATCCTAAGTGGGAGCTTAGGTAGAGGACGTAGGTCTTAGCACCGAACCTCTATAAAAACAGTGTTTGCCCTTCTTCTCTACTCTTTGCATTTACTTTTGATTAAATTGGTTTTTGTGTGAATTGACTTCTGATTTTATTGTAGAGTTTCAACGAAAAGATTGAAAGATCTATTCACCCCCCCCCTTCTAGATCGTTTACACACGCCAATGTTTTGAAAGTTTAAAATTTCAATTAGAAATTAGTGCCTTAACAACATAAGGGGGATGTAGCTCAAATGGTAGAGCACTCGCTTAGCATGTGAGAGGTATGGGGATTGATACCCCACATCTCCATAGGACTCGATCCATTTTGGGTAGTTTTAACAAATTAAATCCTCCCCAATTCTTTCCAAAATGTTTTTGTGACAAAATGCCAATATATATAAAGACACAAAACACTTGTAGACTAAAGTGGTGGTCCTGCTCAATATTTCACATACACGTTTATGCATTTATTGGGAAATGTCCATCTCAGGTTTTACCTGGGTTGCTATTTTTTTTATCTTTATAAACATTCAGTGACAAGTTAAGATAATGACCCGACCTTCTTATCAGTCGTTCTTTCCCTTTGTTTAACGGTAGCAATGCAATGCACTTTCACCCTCCCTTTCTCTGAATTTCATGTATCAAACATTTCAAAGTTAATATTTTCACAACATTTTTTAAGCATTACAATTTTATAAAAAAAAAAAGAATGTCAATTAAGTTAAAATGCATCTTCATTAAATTGTAGCCAAAATCATGATAAAGCAAGTGTAGAGAGATAACAACATGCATCTTCATTAAATTGTAGACAAAATCATGATAAAGTAATTGGAGAGAGAGGTGCTTTCTTCTTCCTTAAACATTTCATTTGATTTGACCAAATTTTTGGTATAATAGAAAATTTGCTTGTGTGATTAAAACTCTAGTATTTTATTATTTTTGTTTCCTATAAAAGGAGTGTAACTGAGGCCTTACATGTTGTATCATATTTTAGGATTGAATTTATCGTCCTCTTCTCTTCTCTCCCTCTCTCTCTTTTCTATGTGTGTTGTGTCATTTGGATCAAATTGGTATCATAGCTAGTTTAAATCCAACTCCAGTTTTTAAAGCGAATTATGAGGGAAAAAAATAAAGAAAGTGTTCTTATACTTATGAGAGAGTGGTTCATTTAAAAGTGAGAGATGTCAAATAGTTATAATATTGTGTGGTCAAGTCCCAAATTAGATAATAAACTTGATTATAATTATTGAGATATTTTATTGTCTACCCACCTTAAGGCTTACAATATTTGGAGTCTTGTTGATCCAGGCTTACAAGAAGGAGCTGGTATAAATGTTCAAAGGAAGGACCAGTTAGCCTTGTCCCAAATTCATCAAGGAGTAGATTATTCAATTTTTGGCAAAATTGTTAATACTAAAACTACTAAAAAAGCATAGAGTATCTTAAAGTTGGCTTACATATGTATAAATAAGGCTTAAAAATCTAAATTGCAGTCCCTGCATAGACAATATGAGAGGTATAAAATATTTAATTCAGAAATTGTTGAACAATATTTTTCTCATGTTACTAATCTTGTCAACAAGATGAGGCTAATAGAGAAGATATCTCAGATATTAAGGTGGTGGAAAAAACACTGCACACCATGCCTATTAAATTTGAACATGTTATAACTACAATACTAAAGTCATATGATACGGAAACTATGCTTGTAGTAGCGAAGCATTGAAAGTCATGGTAGCATAATATTGGAGAAGACAGAAAAACAACAGAAGAAGTCTTAAAAGGCTAGGTGAATTTCAATAATGTTGCGTAATCTAACCAAGATGTAGATGGTAGAGGTCGTGGTTTTAATAAAGGAGGAAGATGAGATTTCATAGGTAGAGGTAAGGGAAGTTTTAGAGGAAAAGATCGCGATAATAATTTTAAATAGGGGAGAGACAACAATTCCAAAACATTCAGTAACGGAAGAGGAAGTAATAATTTTGGGTCTACTAGTCGAGGAAGAGGACAATGTAATCAATATCAAAAGAGACGTAGTTTTAATTATGGAAGGTATGGATACAAAGATACTGATTGTAGATTCAAATCTCAAAAAAACTATCAAGCTAAAGTTACAGAAAAATTAGTACCAACATTTTGATGAGAATTCTAATAATATAGAAAGTTTATTTCTAACAAGCAACTCTTTTGTAGAAGATGAAAATATCTGGTATTTAGATTCTAGCTGTAGTAATCATATGTTTAGAAATAAGGAATTTTTTCCCCTTCAGATGAAAATGTTCATTCAACAATTAGATTTGGTAATAGTTCAAATATTCTTATTTTAGGAAAAGGTCAAGTATCCATTAGCTTGAAGGATGGTGCTAAAAGTTTTATTGCTGATTTTTTTTTATATTTTTGGTCTTCATCATAATTTACTGAACATGAACCAATTATCGAAGAAAGGTTATAAAATGCAGATTCATCATGATTTTTACATCTTGATAAATAGGAGTGAAAGATTTATTGCAAAGGTAAAGATGTCTTTTAACCATCTATTCCCACTAAAAATTGATCATAAAAATTTGTATGCTTGAATTCTGTGACACTTGATGCAAATTGGCTAGGGCACATGAGTTTTGGAAATTTTCATTTTTATAGATTAAATTATCTTTCAAAAAAAGAGCTTGTGTCTAGCTTACCTGTTGTGAATATTTCTAACAATGTATGTGAGACATATGAGATGGGAAAAAAGCATAACGATGCATTTCTAGTTGTAAAGTCCTATAGAACAAAGAAGTTATTGGAAATTATTCATCCAGATTTGTGTACTGTTGAAGTTCCATCTAATGGAGGTAATAGATATTTTATTACTTTTATTGATGATTTTAGTAGAAAGGCTTGAGTGTATTTTCTAAAACAAAAATCAGAAGCTTGTGATGCATTCAAATCATTTAAAACATTTGTTGAAAAATAAAGTGGTTGCAGAATTAAAATATTAAGAACATATAGAGGTCAAAAGTATCTTGCATGCACAGAGCTCTTGAGCAGAGTGGAATTCAATATTAGTTGATCAAAAGATATACATCTCAACAAAATGAAGTAGCAGAAAGGAAAAACATAACTATTGTGGATATGTTAAGAAGCATGTTAAAATCTAAACAATTGCCAATTTTTGGTAAAAGCTGTTACTTATGTAGTTTATATTTTAAATAGGTGTCCAATAAAAATCCTTAATGGAAAAACACCTAAGGAAGCTTAGAGTGGAAGGAAACTTTCCATTCAACATCTCAAAGTTTTTTAGTGTATTGCTTATGCTCATGTACTAGATCAGTTGAGGAAGAAGTTGGATGACAATGGTAAAAAATGTATTTTTATAAGCTATAATACAAATTCAAAGGCCTATAAATTATACAATCCAAATACAAAAAAGATGATTATTAGCTGTCATATAACCTTTAATGAAGATAGAATATGGGATTGGTCTTCAATTTCTCCCAAAAAGGCCAGTGGTAATTTTAGAAAGCTATGAAAAAGAAAATTGTTGGGTCCCGTTTTCGGAACCCAACTCTCTTGCGAAATATGAAACCTTAAACGCGGATATGCCCTCAAACAGTTCTTTCATTGAAGCCTTAAAAGACATTATCAATTTAAACTCATTACCCTTTTTTTTTTACAACCCAAAAATTGCTCACAATTTACTCAAGGATGTGCTCGTACAAATCAGTCCCTAAGCTTAAACTCAATTCTCCTATTTGCGAACAGAATTCGAAAACCATCAAATTGAAATTTCAATTTGACTTCTTCATATCAATCATAGCTCTAAATCTCCTGTTTATTTTGAAGCAAGAATCACCTCAATCAGAGTTCTACAACTCGAGATATCATCAAATTACCATAATGTGTTCATATTCTAAACAAGCCCTCCTATCCGACCTCTCACTTGTTTTTATTCCAACTTTCTCAAATAAGCTCTAAATGATACAAATTTTCATGGAGAGATACCTACATGTCTTAGGAATCCATTGTTTCAAGAATCGCTTCAATTGGAGGTCGGATGAGGGAGTTATGATTAAAAGAGTATACCATGTTCATTCCCAAAATCAATTTGAACATACTTTTGCGCGATTGCCATAACTTTTTCTACAATTATCCAAATGCCTTAATTCTTATTCCATTGGAAAGCTAACATCAAGATCTACAACTCGTATTAGAGACTTCGACGCGAGATTCGGCCTCTCAACTAGTCAAAATCGCAAATTACTAAAGTTGACCCGAGGCTGTCCGTTAAACAGACATGTGTGTCCGTTTAACGGACACAGACTGGCAAAACACTCTAATTTGCCCGAGAAGGTCCGTTAAACGGACATCTATGTCCGTTTAACGGACACACACTGCCCAAACACTCCAAAACTCCTTCTAAAGCCTTTTCAATGCTTCCAAACTCCATCCTAACCCCATATACATTCATAATCACCCAAAAATTCAACTTTTCAAGTGTAACTCAACTTCCTAACCAAGCAAATACCAATCTAAATGCAACATCATCCCTTGCAAAAGCTCATAACTCTCATCTTTACAAAGGAACTTTTCAAGTTCTCAATTCATTCCAACTCATTCATCACCTACCTTAATCCCAATATCCCCATGTTCTTCTAACATTAACAACCATTGGCAATCTCAAACAAAGATAACCACATACATCATATTCAAGCTTTAAATAAACATAATCGTACAACATAAACTTCTCAAGTCTTAACTCATCATCCATACCTAATTCACATTCCAATTCCCTGACCATTTAAATACCAATCTACATACATCAACTCCCAAACTTCAATCAACTAACTCACAAAACACACAAATTCCTATCATTCATTGTAGGCATCAAGTCCATACTTCTCATACAAAATTATTCCTTCTAATGCTCATAACACACCTTTCAATATCCAACATGCTATTCTAGCACAAACAGCAAATGGCAATCATACAAACAATTATACTATACACAATATCCATTTACACAATCATATATTTCAACCTTTAAAAGATATATTCAAATACATAGGGACATCCCCAATTTTGCACTCTCATAAATAAACAAAATAAACATTTGAACAACCTTCTTTACAAATTGATGTAAACATCACAACTTAAACCATTACAATGAATACTCAAAATTTATCATTGTTAAGAAGCTATACAAAGGGGTTCATCTCGCTTAATACAAACTAACAATCTCGACGCGTCCAAATATCTTGCAAGGATTACCGGCCTTCGTAGACTGCACCTGAGGAGGGGAAAAACATGGGTTGAGCTTGACAGCTCAGTGGCTAAACCATTTATAGCCATTGGCTTTTGAGCCACACAAACAACCAATACATATGCATACACGCATGTATATAAACATACATACATCAATAATAATTCATCCATTACAAAGCAAGTGACATTTCATAATTCAAATTATCATCACTTATTAACCACAATTTAGGTCATTGTATCATTCAAGCGTAACACACAATTCATAAATGCAATGCACATCAAAGGCAAATGCACAATCAAATGGCTCGAGGGTTCCGTGAACAAAATGACAAAACCGAAGTTTGCGTCATGAACGAAACGAGTCTATTTCGGATCTCGTGGGCCACAAGCGGGCAGCCGGGAGAAGGCTTTGGTCGTCAACGTGCACGTGACTCGAAACGGTTCCACTCTCGCCCACACAAGGCACATAATTCAATTCAATGCTTAATTTAATCATTCATAGACAAAATGCCATGATTCACATGACATAGGCATAATTCAATTGTTCATACTCTCATTTCTTTCTTATACAAAATGCCATGATTTAGCCCAATGGCATAACAAACATAATAAAATGTCAAGCATTACACAATGTGTGACATGACATAATCACAATTTCATGATTCAATCATCCATTCATATAAAAAATGCCATAATTTAATTTTATGGCATGATAATCATATCCAAACGTCAAGCATTTGAAATTACATAACATGGCATATTCACAGTTTTATTTATTCCATCAATTAGGCAAACATCATATCAACATAACAACCATTCTAAGTCAATCATTTAACACATAGCACACATACACACATTTTTGGCCATTTGCACCAAAAACCATAAAGGGTTTACCCACTTTATAGTTGAAAATTCACAAATCACTTGTCCCCTTCCTCTTGCTCTTAGATTGACCCTTGATTGCCTAAACAAAACCAACAATTCATCAATTCCTCTTCAATTTTTGAAATTTCCTTTTTAAAACCCTAAAAATCCTTTTTAACTTCACTCTAACCTCTACATAGCTCATCTAGGTTGGAAAACTCCAAACCTAGCTAAAAACCCCAAAAAAAACTTACAAATTTTACTATTTATCATCTTCTTAACTAAGTTTTCTCTCTCTAGAATCTTCCATAACCAATCCCTAACCCATTCTTAAAGAAAACATGGAGAAGAAGAAGAATATACCTTAGGAAGCTTGAATCTTCTCCCTTTTCTCCTTGGATCTTCAATTTCTTCTTCTCCCCTTTCTTTTCTCCCAAGACTTTCCTCCTTCTTATCTCCTCTTTTCATTTTCTTTCTTCTCCCTCTCATAACTCACGACACTCTCCTCTCTCCTTCTTCTATTTCTAACTTTTAAACCATTTATTTCATTATTCTTCCAAAAATACCCTTCATTAATTATGCCTTTCCTATTTTGCCCTCCTTTGATCTTTAACCTCCCAACTTACACTTCTAACTTCCTAACTAATTATCTTAGATCAATTGAAGGAATTTGTCAATACTTCCTTCTAAAAAAATGCTCCTCAATGTCTTACGTTTCCAACGACACCAAAAACGCTCAAATCGGGTCAGAAACGAAAGAGTTATGGTCGAATTACTATCGGATCTGCACAAAATCCGAAACTGAACATTAACGCAACTTGACTCAAAAATTGACAACCATAGGGACTAAATTAAAACTCGATCCCTTCTTATGATTTTTAGCCCCAAATCTTAATTTTAATTTGCCTCAATAATCGACTAAATCGGAGTTGTACAGCTCCCGAATTTTTCAAAATATTGAACTATGTTCAGAAAAATTATCCAACTCATGACCTTTAACCAATCCTATGACTTTTGATTCAATCAATCTCTTTCCATTTCTTCTTAATTCCATAACTTCTTCTTTGCTTTATACATAGCTAAATGCCCAACATTTCCTATTTAATAGTCCTAGCTTACAGAAGGGTTCGGGGTCCAACAATTCTTCCCCCACTTAAAGAATTTCGTCCTCGAAATTCCTACCTTGGTTATCAAACAGATGGAGGGACTGCTATCATATGTGTTTCCTCATTCTCTCAGGTAACTTATTTACTCGAATAATTTCTTCCAAATGATCATAGTCAATTGATTCACTCGATTTTCCAATCATTCATTTAATTATCCACTTTCTTACTATTCCCTCAATATGTTTCAAATTATTTGTTAATACTACCCATAACGTATCGTATCGATATTTCTTAGCATATTCATATATATCATATTATTTGACTCACAATCCATATCTCTATAATGTCCGTACACTTAGCTCTTATGTCTATCTCTCTGTATTCCATACCTTTGATTTGAGTCATGCAATTCCCATATAGATCAATCTCCCTTATCAATAACATCTCCAATCGATTATTGCTTTCAACCATCTTTGGCCCTATGCATCCACTAATAAGCCTTAAGCATATCTACAACAGTCAAGAATGTTGACAAAACAACTCACAAATGTTGTCATTCGTGCTTTCTCTAGAGATTTCTTTACTCAATCATATCATCGGTTTACATACTTCTCATTTCGATCACAAAGCATCACTTTCCAATTCGAACTCCGGAATTCAAATCCATTTTCAATTACTTAATAAGATTCTTAATTCAGAATCCTTAATTTGGGCTTTCTAAATTATTTCATATGAGACCGATCCTCAATTCCATAGCAGTTAACACTTTGATTTGCCTCGAAATTTACTCCATATTCTATGCTCTTTATTTTACTAAATTTTGTATCCTCAATACCGAAATTCATGTTTCACTGCTATCAGGATTTCTACTTAATGCATCAAATACAACACTAACGTTACTGGGAATCTCATTTGTATCATCAAAATCTTTTAGTACTTCCATCTATTGTCTTAGTCTAATATTCAATTTTCTCAACTCAATAATTACTCAAACTTTAATGATCTGTATAATTATATACATCCCACATATGTTCTGAACAAATAATGTCTCCACTTTCAAAATGATCACTATCGTAGCAATTTCCAATTTATACATCAATTGATCATCTCATAGAGTTTAAGTGTCTCCATATATACGAAATCACTTTATCAAGTGGTATTGGATTTCATCCTAATCTCTTATATTGCATCATTGTGTATGATAAGGTCTCCCAATCTAGTTCATAAAATCAATATCAGTGTTATAATTTCTCAAATTTCTCTTTACTTTCATTACTAAATACGATTTACATTTTTCCTCAAGTATTTCAAACTACTCTTCTCAACTTTTCAAATACATTTTATAGATCATCAAATTTTGCTTGGGTCACTTTAATCTCCAATACCATAGTATTGTCAAAGCGTTTGATAACTCGAATAAATATTTCTAAAACTCCATAGGCCCATAATTAGTCCTCTAAATTCCTTAACTAACAATTTCCTCAATAAGGTGCTATGATCTCACGTCATTTTCAATCTTCCAATTGACTTACCTTTCTCAAAAAAAAAAAATTCCCCAATTCATTTAATTTCCTTTGATTTCGCATTGACTTATTCTACTATCTGCTCAATCATACTGATTTCTCTGTGTATTTCAACTCACTTACAAAATTATCTTCCTGCGTTGGTACTAATACTCTCATCAAAGTCTAATTCGTATTTCATGTGCATACTCTATCTCTTATGCTTGAGTCTTCACTAAGGATATGACTCCAATATTCGCTTTTGACTCGTTTCATATTCATTTATGGTCTGCTTTTTCATTGATCATTCTTAATATAACTATCAAATCCAATCAACTTAATTCAATGAAATTCTTCCTCATCAGAAGAAGATTTCTTGCCACTATCATCCTATTCGTGCAATCTTTATCAATCAACTACTATCATCAATATTATTTCGGTTATTCTGAACACTTCAATACGATCGATTTCAACTACTCGCGATATTTCAATAATTCCAATCCCTGTCACACTTTACATGATCAAAATATCCTTTCTAATAGAATTTCCATGAATTATAAGACATATTCATTTACTCGTATATTTGGCAGGTCACTACTTTAGATCTTACGCTACTAATACATCATTCACAACTTATTCCCAACAATCTCTAAATATTTTACTACTATTCAAAAGGTTCAGCTCCATCATAGTTACCTTTTCAACATAGTTACCTATTCCATATTTCCATCACGGTACTCTGTTTCATCTCCTCATTTTAACTGTAGGGATCATAGCTTATCTCATATGCCATACCCAACCATAATTCTCATATGTACTTAATCACATTATTCACTAATGTATCCGCAATATCAAATGAGTACTCATTAGAATGAATTCACGTAGCCTCAAGGACTTCTATTTATTGCTATCATTTGTTTCATTCATTTTCCCTTTACATACCTACATTCATAATAAAAATAACCACATAGCCCTCTTAACATTCCAATCTCAAGTTACGAGCACAATTCCATTTCGAATCATGAATTCCGAGTTCGCTTGTCCAATTTACTTTGTTTGTATACCATAAATCTTGTCATTTCTACCCTTGTCTCTATTTCCAATTCAATCATTCACAAATTCATAGTTTCATGCTTTCCTTCTTTCCATTTAATCAAATGCCATGACTTAACTTCAATGGCATAACCATCATTCTCACAATTCAATCATTCTTTCCATTTTATCAAAATGCCAAAGCAAGGCATATCACAATCATGCTCATATTCAATTTAGAATGTCATAACCTTTTCAAGGTTTGATATGGTCATAATCCATCATATCAAAATGCCAATGCGTAACATGACATGAATGCAACATAAAACAATTCCCACATCATAGAAAGTCAAACAATTCATTAAAAAAAAAATTCATATCCATATCAATTCAAGCACATATACATCAATAACAAAATTCAAAATTCACTAACATGGCCACAACGATCCTTATCTTACTTTCTGACAAAACTACACACTTAACAAATGTTCATACATACAAATCATGCGATTTCAAGTTATGGGACTCTATACTCATTCGTATCCTTTCTAGAGGTACGAAATCAGGTGCAGCAGATCCTTGTAAAACTCCTTGTATTCCTTCGCGAGGTGACATCTTACTCTTTCAATGCAATTTCTAACATCTAAATTACGTCTCATTCTAATCTGATTTCCTACAGGGATGCATGACAGGCATGTCAATTAATGAAATCAATTAACTCATAATGCAAACAAAGAGTCACATAACCTAACAATTCATACCACAAACATTCTAAGCCTAGGAAGCGAGTCAGAGCTTACCTATAAGGTCACTTCAATTAACCTTCATTTGTCATCATCAATTCAAGTACATATCAACAAGTTCTTATTTTCTCACAAATCATTCTTCTTCCAACTACTTCTAACAGCTTAACCTCTTAACAATATCTTTTGCATGTAACTTATACATATGTGCCCATATAAGATCTCAATTTCGGCGCTCTGATACCACAAATGTTGGGTCTCATTTTCGGAACCCAACTCTCTTGCGAAATATGAAACCTTAAACGCGGATATGCCCTCGAACAGTTCTTTCATTGAACCCTTAAAAGACATTATCAATTTAAACTCATTACCTTTTTTTTTTACAACCCAAACATTGCTCACAATTTGCTCAAGGATGTGCTCGTACAAATCAGTCCCTAAGCTTAAACTCAATTCTCCTATTTGCGAACAGAATTCGAAAACCATCAAATTGGAATTTCAATTTGACTTCTTCATATCAATCATAGCTCTAAATATCTTGTTTATTTTGAAGCAAGAATCACCTCAATCAGAGTTCTACAACTCGAGATATCATCAAATTACTATAATGTGTTCATATTCTAAACAAGCCCTCCTATCCGACCTCTCACTTGTTTTTATTCAAACTTTCTCAAATAAGCTCTAAATGATACATATTTTCATGGAGAGATACCTACATGTCTTAGTAATTCATTGTTTCAAGAATCGCTTCAATTGGAGGTCGGATGAGAGAGTTATGATTAAAAGAGTATACCATGTTCATTCCCAAAATCAATTTGAACATACTTTGGCGCGATTGCCATAACTTTTGCTACAATAATCCAAATTCCTTCGTTCTTCTACCATTGGAAACATGACATCAAGATCTACAACTCGTATTAGAGCCTTTAACGCGAGATTCGACCTCTAAACTAGTCAAAATCACAAATTACTAAAGTTGACCCGAGGTTGTCCGTTAAACGGACATGTGTGTCCGTTTAACGGACACAGACTGGCAAAACACTCTAATTCGCCCGAGAAGGTCCGTTAAACGGACATCCATGTCCGTTTCACGGACACACACTGCCCAAACACTCCAAAACTCCTTCTAAAGCCTTTCCAATGCTTCCAAAATCCATCCTAACCCCATATACATTCATAATCACCCCAAAATTCAACTTTTCAAGTGTAACTCAACTTCCTAACCAAGCAAATACCAATCTAAATGCAACATCATCCCTTGCAAAAGCTCATAACTCTCATCTTTACAAAGGAACTTTTCAAGTTCTCAATTCATTCCAACTCATTCATCACCTACCTTCATCCCAATATCCCCATGTTCTTCTAACATTAACAACCATTGGCAATCTCAACCAAAGATAACCACATACATCATATTCAAGCTTTAAATAAACATAATCGTACAACATAAACTTCTCAAGTCTTAACTCATCATCCATACCTAATTCACATTCCAATTCCCTGACCATTTAAATACCAATCTACATACATCAATTCCCAAACTTCAATCAACTAACTCACAAAACACACAAATTCCTATCATTCATTGTAGGCATCAAGTCCATACTTCTCATACAAAATTATTCCTTCTAATGCTCATAACACACCTTTCAATATCCAACATGCTATTCTAGCACAAACAACAAATGGCAATCATACAAACAATTATACTATACACAATATCCATTTACACAATCATATATTTCAACCTTTAAAAGATATATTCAAATACATAGGGACATCCCCAATTTTGCAATCTCATAAATAAACAAAATAAACATTTAAACAACCTTCTTTACAAATTGATGTACACATCACAACTTAAACCATTACAATGAATACTCAAAATTTATCATTCTTAAGAAGCTATACAAAGGGGTTCATCTAGCTTAATACAAACTAACAATCTCGACGCGTCCAAATATCTTGCAAGGATTACCGACCTTCGTAGACTGCACCTGAGGAGGGGAAAAACATGGGTTGAGCTTGACAGCTCAGTGGCTAAACCATTTATAGCCATTGGCTTTTGAGCCACACAAACAACCAATACATATGCATACACGCATGTATATAAACATACATACATCAATAATAATTCATCCATTACAAAGCAATTGACATTTCATAATTCAAATTATCATCACTTATTAACCACAATTTAGGTCATTGTATCATTCAAGCGTAACACACAATTCATAAATGCAATGCACATCAAAGGCAAATGCACAATCAAATGGCTCGAGGGTTCCGTGAACAAAATGACAAAACCGAAGTTTGCGTCATGAACGAAACGAGTCCATTTCGGATCTCGTGGGCCATAAGCGGGCAGCCGGGAGAAGGCTTTGGTCGTCAACATGCACGTGACTCGAAACGGTTCCACTCTCGCCCACACAAGGCACATAATTCAATTCAATGCTTAATTTAATCATTCATAGACAAAATGTCACGATTCACATGACATAGGCATAATTCAATTGTTCATACTCTCATTTCTTTCTTATACAAAATGCCATGATTTAGCCCAATGGCATAACAAACATAACGAAATGTCAAGCATTACACAATGTGTGACATGACATAATCACAATTTCATGATTTAATCATCCATTCATATACAAAATGCCATAATTCAATTTTGTGGCATGATAATCATATCCAAACGTCAAGCATTTGAAATTACATAACATGGCATATTCACAGCTTCATTTATTCCATCAATTAGGCAAACATCATATCAACATAACAACCATTCTAAGTCAATCATTTAACACAGAGCACACATACACACATTTTTGGCCATTTGCACCAAAAACCATAAAGGGTTTACCCACTTTATAGTCGAAAATCCACAAATCACTAGTCCCCTTCCTCTTGCTCTTGGATTGACCCTTGATTGCCTAAACAAAACCAACAATTCATCAATTCCTCTTCAATTTTCAAAATTTCCTTTTTAAAACCCTAAAAACCCTTTTTAACTTCACTCTAACCTCTACATAGCTCATCTAGGTTGGAAAACTCCAAACCTAGCTAAAAACCCCAAAAAAACTTACAAATTTCACTATTTATCATCTTCTTCACTAAGTTTTCTCTCTCTAGAATCTTTCATAACCAATCCCTAACCCATTCTTAAAGAAAACATGGAGAAGAAGAAGAATATACCTTAGGAAGCTTGAATCTTCTCCCTTTTCTCCTTGGATCTTCAATTTCTTCTTCTCCCCTTTCTTTTCTCCCACGACTTTCCTCCTTCTTCTCTCCTCTTTTCATTTTCTTTCTTCTCCCTCTCATAACTCACGACAATCTCCTCTCTCCTTCTTCTATTTCTAACTTTTAAACCATTTATTTCATTATTCTTCCAAAAATACCCTTCATTAATTATGACTTTCCCATTTTGCCCTCCTTTGATCTTTAACCTCCCAACTTACACTTCTAACTTCCTAACTAATTATCTTAAATCAATTGAAAGAATTTGCCAATACTTCCTTCTAGAAAAATGCTCCTCAATGTCTTACGTTTCCAACGACACCAAAAACGCTCAAATCGAGTCAGAAACGAAAGAGTTATGGTCGAATTACTATCGGACCTGCACAAAATCCGAAACTGAACATTAACCCAACTTGACTCAAAAATTGACAACCATAGGGACTAAATTAAAACTCGATCCCTTCATATGATTTGTAGCCCCAAATCTTAATTTTAATTTGCCTCAATAATTGACTAAATCGGAGTTGTACAGCTCCCGAATTTCTCAAAATACTGAACTATGTTCAGAAAAATTATCCAACTCATGACCTTTAACCAATCCTATGACTTTTGATTCAATCAATCTCTTTCCATTTCTTCTCAATTCCATAACTTCTTCTTTGCTTTATACATAGCTAAATGCCCAACATTTCCTATTTAACAGTCCTAGCTTACAGAAGGGTTCGGGGTCCAACAAAAATACTTAGGTAGATTCACTATCTCAACCAGAGACATCTAGTAGACCCCAAAGATGTCAACAGTTACTAACCATGTTGGAAGATTATGTGATAGATATTGATAATGATCTATCTGATGAAGAGATTATCAATTTTTTTCTTTATTCAGATTATGAACCGGTTAACTATAAGGAGGCATCAAATGACTTGAAACGAAGAAAATTCATGGATGAAGAATTATATAGAATTAAAAATAATGACATATGGGAATTACCAAATTTCCATTAATAACGAGCTTATAAGAGTAAAGTGGGTGTACAAGACAAAGTACAAGCCTAATGGTGAAATTGACATGTTTAAAGTTAGATTGTTGGAAAAGGGTATAAGCAAAGGCTAGGTATTGATTACTTTAAAGTATTTGCTAATATTGCAAAATTGGATACTATTGGCACGATTATCTCCCTCTCAGCTCAAAATAACTGGAAAATTTATCAAATGGATGTAAAATCTTTTTTAATGGAACTTTAGAAGAGGAAGTATATGTTAAGCAACCTACAAGATATGAAATTAGAGGAAAAGAAAATAAAGTTTATAAGTTGAAGAAAGCACTATATGGATTGAAATAGCCACCAAAAGCAAGTAATAAAATAATTGATTTATACTTCATAAAACATAATTTTGAAAGATGTCCATTTGAGCATAATTTATGTTGGATCCAGGACCCAACTGCTTAGACTTACCACTGTCACAGTTGCTTTGATACCACAAAATATTGGACCCCGCTCCCGGAGCCCAACTTTCGTATTCCTGAAACCTTGCGCTTATAACATTGCAGTGCTGTATGCTGTTGTTCCATAAAAGTGATGAGTGCACACTACCTAAACATCATAATCACATATTGACTTGTTCATATCAAAAATAGCTTAAAGCCTCACGTTCGCATAGAGGTAAGAATCGCCTTAATCGGAGTTATATAACTCAAGATACACTCCAAAAACCTAAAAGAGTTCACACCTGAAACATGCTCTCTTAACCGGCCTCTCACTTCCTTTAATGTGAACTTCCTCAATTTAACTCCAAATAATACCAATTTTTGTAGCAATAAATATATATGTCTTATAAATCCAATGGTTCAAGCCTCACCTCAATTGGAGGTCGGATTAGGGATTTATACCCAAAACAATAGACCATGCTCACTTCCAAAATCAAATTGAAATTCTTTTGGCGCGATTGCCATAACTTTTTATCTAGATGTCCGATTATGTTCGTTCTTTCACCATTGGAAAGCAGACATCTAGATCTACAACTCTTATGAAGACCACAAAACGATATTCGGCCTCTAACATTGTCCACTTTGCACTTTTTCCTGTAGCTCTCCTTTAAATGGACACACATGTCCGTTTAACGGACAAGTTCGGGTGAAAGTGTACCAATTGGTTCGTAAATGTCCGTTAAACGGACATGGGCAGGGTAAGGGGTATTTTGGCACCCGAGGCTGTCCGTTTAACGGACATTCGTGTCCGTTTAACGGACACGCCTTTCTTCAAAACTTCAAACCCTCTCCTCTTCAATCCAACTTCAAACCACTTGACACTAGCGTCTTTCAAAACTCATAACTTCTTAATCCTAACTCCAACATGTGCATACTATACCTCTATGGAAAGATAACAAGATTCTCTACAACTCTCATGAAGGATGCAAAAGCTAATTCCATCATTAATCAAGGCAAAAAGCCACTCAAAGGACACTGCTCATTAAAGACCAATGTAACAGTAATATAGCTAAATGAACAGTGACTGAATATGTTCTTCACCTCATAACTTTTTAACCCTAAGTCCAAATGAGACAAATGATACACCCTTAGAAAGTTCTGAACTTTTACTAAAATATTCACGAGACTTCCCGATCTAAATCAAGCCCTAAGAGGGTCTAAAACTGAAGCGAAGTTCTGTCAAATTTTCCTAAAATTTGACAACACTTCCCTTGAAAATGCAACTAACCAATTTGCAATCCTAATGCTTCTACCTGCATAAAACTCAACATGCAACCTCATATAACATAACTCAATCCCAAAAGCATCTCCAAATGCAATTCAAGGCAACAACCACACTCTTAGCATTCTAACCATATCCAAACTATACAATGATGCAATTGTTTTAAAACATACATGGATTTCACGAAATACCTTAGAACTTAACATTCTTGCTTTCATATGAAAAATATGAGTTATTACAAGGCTTTAGAGGCATTTTAAGCCACTTGCATCCAAAATCCAAAATACAACTTGCAAAAGTAAACTTGCCCAAATTGCATCTAAAGCATTGATTTACAAAAGCTATTTTGAAAATACAAAATCATCATTTCTGGAGTAATGCCTTTAAGCTCGATGGTCGATCTCGTGCTCCTCACCTGGAGATGGGACGGGATTGGAGGGGGTGAGCTTTCGCTCGTGGGTAACATGTTTATATTTATGCAAATAAGCTGAATCTATTCATTATTCATACTGTTAGCAATTTTCTCATCAAACATTCATACAACTTGCATTCTCAAAATTTCATCAAGCTAAAAGCATAACTTTCATGATTCATGCATCTTTCATTCTGGCACATACATGCTACACATAGACACATAGCTGGTGGTTTATAAGTCCACAATAACTGACGAACTACACGAGTGTAGTCGTATGCTGAGGAGTCCAAAAAGGAACATCCTATGCCACAATCGGGCAGGCAGGCGAAGCTTATACTGGTCAACGTGCACGTGACTTTGCTGGGTGGACTTAAGTACCCACATAACACAAATTCATGCATTAAAATTTGGACTGTTCTTGTCCGCTAGCTGATTTCTGAAATTGGATTTTTCATGCATCCAAATAGCTGATTCTTGAAAATTGTATTTCATGCTTAAATCACCTTTCATGATTTCACTAATATTCATGCTCATTCAATTCATGAACTTGTCAAGCAAAAGCAAGCAATGTCATATACTAATCAAACTCTCACATAATGGCAATCATAAATCAATTAATACACAACCAAAGCTCAATCAATGCTCAACCCAAGGTAATTGAAAAACATTAATTTTCCTTAGTTGAGATAGTATTTAGAACTTACTAACATAAAGATAAAAATGAAACCCACCTTATAACTTGCTTAATCCTTGCTTAGGAGTGCTCTTCTCCTTGCTCTTCTCCTCTCTCTTGCTCTACTTCAAGAGAAACAAGAACCCATTTCAACATAAATTCAATTAAAATTCTAGATAACCCCTTTCATGAAATCAACTTTAAAATCACTAAACCCACTTCCTTTCTAAGCTTTCTACACCAAAACCCAACTAAAAACTAACACTTGAAAACATAACTTACCTTGGTTCTTGACTCAACCCAAGAGTTTCTTGGTTCAAAATGTAGCTTAGCTCTTCCTCTACACTTTTCCTTCTTGAACTTTCTTCAAACTCTTGTTTAATCTCTTGGAAAGTCAAGACCTAGGTATGCTTTTCTCTTTTCTTCTTCTTCTTTCTCCTTCCACGACATCTTCCCTCTTCTCCCTCTAAAATTTCGAAAATCCTCCTCTTCTTCTTCTAACTCACTTATTTCCTTCTCTTTTTATACTTCTCACTAACTCACTTAAGCCCAAAAGCCTAAAGCCCACTCACTTCTTCTTCCTTCCTTCTCATATCCTCCTTATTTTCCTCTTTAAACTTCTCAAGGCCCACTTGTCTCTCAAGCCCATCTTATCTTTCTTTTCCTACCTCATTAAGGCCCAACTAACTCATTTAATTTCATTAATTCACCACCTAACTCATTAATGCTATCACACATTAATTAATATCAACTCAATTTATGCTAACATAACTTACTCAATTAATCTAATCATGCTTAATTTTAAAAAAAAATTGGGGCTAACATTTCTCCCCCCCTTAAGAAATTTCGTCCTCAAAATTCTTACCTGATCCATTGAAGAGGTGTGGATACTTCTCCTTCATTGCATCCAAAGGTTCCCATGTCGCCTCTTCAACTGCATGATTCCTCCAAAGGACTTTAACTAGCTGAATTGTCTTGTTCCGGAGAACTTTCTCCTTGCTATCCAGAATTGCCACTGGCATCTCCTCATAACTCAGATCATCACTCAGCTGAACCTCCGAGGTCTGAATAATGTGAGAAGGATCTGATCTGTACCTTCTCAACATGAAAACATGAAAAACATCATGGATCTGAGACAACTCTGGAGGCAATGCCAATCTGTAAGCTAACGGCCCGATCCTCTCTAGAATCTCATACGGACCCACATACCGAGGACTTAACTTGCCTTTCTTGCCAAACCTCATGACTCTCTTCCATGGAGACGTCTTCAGGAATACTTTGTAACCTATTGCATACTCCATCTCCTTCCTGTGAGCATCTGCATAACTCTTCATTCTATCCTGAAATCATTTTAAGCCGTTGCTCGATCAAACTAACCTTGTTCATCGTCATGAACCAATTCGGTCCTACCGGTTTCCTTTCACCTTCTTCATCCCAACATATTGGAGTCCTGCATCTTCGCCATCTGGTAGCTTCATAAGGAGCCATCTGAATGCTCGAATAGTACAATTGTTATAGGCAAATTCGACCAACGGCAAATGTTCATCCATGCTCCTTTGAAGTCCATGACACACGCCTCGAGCATTCCTCTAGGGTTCGAATGGTCCTCTCGGATGACCATCCGTCGAGGATGAAATCTTGTCTTTGAAACTCAACTTAGTCCCTAGAGCTTCTGCAAACTACTCCAGAATCTTGACGTAAATCGAGGATCCCTGTCTGATACTATGGAATCTAGAACTCCATGTAACCTTACTACCTCATCAATGTATTTCCTTGCTAACACCTGCAACGAATATGTCTGCTTAATTTCCAGAAAATGGGCTGACTTGGTTAACCAATCTACAATAACCCATATGGCATCATGCTTCCTACTAGTTCTGGGTAAACCCATCAGAAAATTCATAGTGATCCTTTGCCACTTCCATTCAGGAATGGACAATGGCTTTAACATGCCTGAAGGTGCCTGGTGTTCAGCCTTGACTTGCTGACATACTAGACATCTGCTCACATACTCTGCTACATCCCTCTTCATGCCTTTCCACCAGAAATGCTCCTTCAAGTCCTCAGACATCCACGGTGCTGCTGGGTGCATGGAATAAGGCGCGTTATGTGCCTCATCCAAGATCTCATCCTTGACTTCCTTAACATTCGGAATACACAATCTGCTTCCGACTACCATAAGTCCGTCATCTCTCACTACCACTTCAGACTACTTGCCATTCTGGATTTCCTCACGAAGCTTACTCAATTCTGCATCATGCTCCTGCAACTCCTTGACTTTCTCTCTAAGTATCGGCCTCACCCTGAATTGAGCAAGATCCTGCTTCAAGCTTATCTTAAGCTTAGCCATCTGTTCCAACAAAGGCAACTAAACTGCCTGGACATGAGCTATGGATGACTTCCTACTCAATGCATCCGCTACTACATTTGCCTTGCCTGAATGGTACTCAATCATCAAATCGTAGTCCTTAAGTAACTCAATCCACCTTCTCTGCCTCAAATTAAGCTCTTTCTGGCTCAGTAAATACTTAAGACTCTTGTGATCCATGAAGATCCTAGTCTGCACCCCATACAAATAATGTCTCCAAATTTTTAGGGCAAAAATTACTGCTGCTAGCTCTAAATCATGAGTAGGATAATTCAACTCATATGGCTTCAACTGCCGTGAAGTATAAGCTATCACTCTGTCGTTCTGCATTAACACACAACCTAAGCCTTTTCTCGAAGCATCACTGTACACTGTATACCCTTGATCTCCATTGGGCAGGATTATGATTGGAGCGCTCGTTAATCTATGCTTGAGTTCCTCAAAACTCTTCTGACATTCTTCACTCCAGATAAACTGCTGATTCTTCCTCAACAACTTAGTTATCGGCGCAACTATCATAGAGAATCCCTCCACAAACCTTCTGTAATAACCTGTCAGGCCTAGAAAACTCCGTACCTCTTTTACTGTCTTAGGCTCTTGCCAATTAACCACTGCTTCTACTTTTCTCGGATCAACATGGATCCCTCTGTTGGAAATCACATGTCCAAGGAAAACCACTTCATGCAGCCAAAATTCACACTTGCTGAATTTGGCATATAGCTCTCTTTCCTTTAATCTTTGCAACACTATTCTGAGATGCTCTGCATGTTCCCCTTCATCCTTGGAATAGACCAGAATGTCATCGATAAATACTATGACAAACTGATCTAAAAACTCCTGAAAAACCCTATTTATAAGGTCCATGAATGCAGCTGGAGCATTGGTCAGTCCGAATGGCATGACCACAACTCATAGTGCCCATACTTGGTCTGAAGCCGTCTTACTAACATCAGACTCCCTGATTCGGAGTTGATGATAACCTGATCTGAGATCTATCTTCGAAAAGACCCTTGCTCCCTGCAGCTGATCAAACAGATCATCTATCCTGGGCAGAGGATACTTGTTCTTAACCGTCACCTTGTTGAGTTTCCTGTAATCAATGCACATCCGCCACGTTCCATCCTTCTTCTTAACAAATAGAACTAGCGCTCCCCAAGGTGATGAACTTGGCCTGATAAACTGCTTTTCTAATAATTCATGCAATTGCTCTTTAAGCTCCCTCAACTCAGCTGGAGCCATCCTGTATGGTGGTATTGAAATGGCTGCGGTTCCGGGAATCAAGTCAATTGCAAACTCAATTTCCCTCACTGGCGACAAACCTAGTAACTCTTTTGGAAATACTTCTGGGAACTCCCTCACTATAGGGTAATCCTCCAACCTTCCTACTTTCACCTCTGGATCCACCACATGTGCCAAAAAGGCCTCGGTCCCCTGGCTCATCATCCTGTCAGCTAGCAAAGCTGAAATGATCCTCGGTGCTGGCCTCTTCCTGTCCCCCTTGAAGACCACTTTCTCTCCATCTCCTAGGTCAAACTCCACTTCCTTACTGCTACAATCTAACTTTTCCCGGTACTTTTCCGTGACATCCATACCTAGTATGACATCTAGTCCCTTTAGGTCTAGAGGTAGCAATTCTACTACCAATCTAGCACCATCGATACTGAGCTCGCACTCCTTATAGACTAGACTGATCACCACCTTACTCCCTAAAGGAGTACTAACAACCAAAAATTATCCATAATCTCAGATTCACAAGATGCATATTAGGACTTGAGGACACAAATGAATGTGTAGAGCCGTATCAATCGAACATAAATCGCTGAATTAAATAATTGAGCCATACCAGTCCACAACTCAGGGAGCATTGCGGCTTCTTCCCGGTCATGGCAAATACTCTGGTGGTGTCGACCTGTGCCCTTGGCCTCCTGCAGATTTGCCTTCCTCACGGCTCTGAAGCGCCTATTTACAGAATGCAGTTCTCCCGCTGTTTCCATCGCCTCTGGACTTGAAATTGAGAGCCCTCTTGCCTTGACCTCGAGGACAATCTCTCATCATGTGCCCTTCTCTCCACATTGGAAACAACCACCAAACCCCCGAGACACTTCCCGGATGAAACTTCCCACATTGATCCTGCGAGGGTTTGCATACTTGCCTTTCCATGTCTTCCTGGGCCTCCCACACTAGAGACACCGCTGAAACTTCCTTGATGCTGGCTCTTGGCGGGACCACTACGCCCATACAACTGAGAATGAAAAGTCCGGTGCTCCTTTCGGATCTTTGGAGCACTCATTCCTTCTTGGAAGGCGCTTCTGGTCTTCCTCTTCGCTTACCTCGACTTGATGTTCTCCAACTTTTCGCACTCGAGAGCAAGCATCTACCAACTCTTGGTAGTCATGGAAATTATGGATCAACACCTTCTCTCTGATCCCTAAGTGCAATCCACTCTCAAATTTGCGGCACTTATCCTCTTCAGTCGCCACAATATTTGCTGCATACCGTGACAGCTGAGTGAATTTTAGCTCATATTCACTCACAATCAGCTCCCTCTGCATGAGGCTCAGAAACTCCCTGACCTTCTCTTGGACGTAAACCCTCGAGAAGTACTTCTTCGAATACTTCAGAACTCCTCCATGTCAAGACCTTGGAGGTCTTGCTGATCATGGGCATCGACTCCCACCATTGCAGCGCATCCCTTTGCAATAAACTAGCTGCATATTCTAACCTCTCCTCATCTGAGCACTTCATCTGATTCAGGACCCTCTCGGTCCGCTTCAGCCATGCTTCAGCTTCCTCGGGATTAGTAGTCCTGCTGAAATCGACAGCCCCATACTTCCGGAGCTTGTCATACTGCCCACTCTGATCTGCTGGAGTTGGCATCTGAGCTTGCATTCCTTGGCCCATGGCGTAAGTGAAAGCCTGGGCGAAGGCATGAAAGAACTGGGGATCTACTGGATTTACTTGAGGTATAGGAGGGGGCTGGAGAGGCACTTCATGCTGCACACTTGGTGCCTCTGAATCTGAAATAGGGATGGTCCCTGCATCCTGGGGAATATGGGATTCATCCGTACTTCCCCGCTGAGAGCCTGATTGAGATTGAGCTCCTCGAGTTCTCCTTCGAGGCGGCATATTACTCCTTTAAATGAAAACCATTTCAAATCTTTAACTCATGCTTTGTGAAACCAGTTCAAATCATGTAAAACAATTCAAAACCAATAGTGCATGTACTGTATTTAAAACAATGCATAGGGTTCATGTAACATGATGCATGCTGACTCTACCCTTGAGGCTACCCACTAGGATTCCTAGGAAATCATAAACCTAGAGCTGCTCTGATACCACAGTTGTTGGATCCAGGACCCAACTGCTTAGACTTACCACTATCACAGTTGCTTTGATACCACAAGATATTGGACCCCGCTCCCGGAGCCCAACTTCCGTATTCCTGAAACCTTGTGCTTATAACATTGCAGTGCTGTATGTTGTTGTTCCATAAAAGTGATGAGCGCACACTACCTAAACATCGTAATCACATATTGACTTGTTCATATAAAAAATAGCATAAAGCCTCACGTTCGCATAGAGGTAAGAATCGCCTTAATCGGAGTTATATAACTCAAGATACACTCTAAAAACCTAAAAGAGTTCACACCTGAAACATGCTCTCTTAACCGGCCTCTAACTTCCTTTAATGTGAACTTCCTCAATTTAACTCCAAATGATACCAATTTTTGTATCAATAAATATATATGTCTTATAAATCCAATGGTTCAAGCCTCACCTCAATTGGAGGTCGGATGAGGGATTTATACCCAAAACAATAGACCATGCTCACTTCCAAAATCAAATTAAAACTCTTCTGGCGCGATTGCCATAACTTTTTATCTAGATGTCTGATTATGTTCGTTCTTTCACCATTTGAAATTAGACATCTAGATATACAACTCTTATGAAGACCACAAAACGAGATTCGGCCTTTAACATTGTCCACTTTGCACTTTTTCCCGTAGCTGTCCGCTAAACGGACACACATGTCCGTTTAACGGACACGTTCGGGTGAAAGTGTACCAATTGGTTCGCAAATGTCCGTTAAATGGACATGGGCAGGGTAAGGGGTGTTTTGGCACCCGAGGCTGTCCGTTTAACGGACATTCGTGTCCGTTTAACGGACACGCCTTTCTTCAAAACTTCAAACCCTCTCCTCTTCAATCCAACTTCAAACCACTTGACACTAGCGTCTTTCAAAACTCATAACTTCTTAATCCTAACTCCAACATGTGCATACTATGCCTCTATGGAAAGATAACAAGATTCTCTACAACTCTCATGAAGGATGCAAAAGCTAATTCCATCATTAATCAAGGAGAAAAGCCACTCAAAGGACACTGCTCATTAAAGACCAATGTAACAGTAATATAGCTAAATGAACAGTGACTGAATGTGTTCTTCACCTCATAACTTTTTAACCCTAAGTCCAAATGAGACAAATGATACACCCTTAGAAATTTCTGAACTTTTACTAAAATCTTCACGAAGACTTCCCGATCTAAATCAAGCCCTAAGAGGGTCTAAATCGAAGCGAAGTTCGTCAAATTTTAGGAAAATTTGACAGACTTCCTTGAAAATGCAAATAACCAATTTGCAATCCTAATGCTTCCACCTGCATAAAACTCAACATGCAACCTCATATAACATAACTCAAGCCCAAAAGCATCTCCAAATGCAATTCAAGGCAACAACCACACTCTTAGCATTCTAACCATATCCAAACTATACAATGATGCAATTGTTTTAAAACATACATGGATTTCACGAAATACCTTAGAACTTAACATTCTTGCTTTCATATGAAAAATATGAGTTATTACAAGGCTTTATAGGCATTTTTAAGCCACTTGCATCCAAAATCCAAAATACAACTTGCAAAAGTAAACTTGCCCAAATTGCATCTAAAGCATTGATTTACAAAAGCTATCTTGAAAATACAAAATCATCATTTCTGGAGTAATGCCTTTAAGCTCGATGGTCGATCTCGTGCTCCTCACCTGGAGATGGGACGGGATTGGAGGGGGTGAGCTTTCGCTCGTGGGTAACATGTTTATATTTATGCAAATAAGCTGAATCTATTCATTATTCATACTGTTAGCAATTTTCTCATCAAACATTCATACAACTTGTATTCTCATAATTTCATCAAGCTAAAAGCATAACTTTCATGATTCATGCATCTTTCATTCGCACATACATGCTACACATGACACATAGCTGATGGTTTATAAGTCCACAATAATGCATTTAACTACACGAGTGTAGTCGATATCTTGAGGAGTCCAAAAGGAACATCCTATGCCACATCAGGCGGTAGGCGAAGCCCATCTTGGTCAACGTGCACGTGACTTTCTTGGGTGGACTTAAGTACCACATAACACAAATTCATGCATTAAAATCTGGATCGTTCTTGGCATTGGCTGATTTCGAAATTAAATTTTCATGCATCCAAATAACTGATTCTTGAAAATTGTATTTCATGCTTAAATCACCTTTCATGATTTCACTAATATTCATGCTCATTCAATTCATGAACTTGTCAAGCAAAAGCAAGCAATGTCATATACTAATCAAACTCTCACATAATGGCAATCATAAATCAATTAATACACAACCAAAGCTCAATCAATGCTCAACCCAAGGTAATTGAAAAATATTAATTTTCCTTAGTTGAGATAGTATTTAGAACTTACTAACATAAAGATAAAAATGAAACCCACCTTATAACTTGCTTAATCCTTGCTTAGGAGTGCTCTTCTCCTTGCTCTTCTCCTATCTCTTGCTCTACTTCAAGAGAAACAAGAACCCATTTCAACATAAATTCAATTAAAATTCTACATAACCCCTTTCATGAAATCAACTTTAAAATCACTAAACCCACTTCCTTTCTAAGCTTTCTACACCAAAACCCAACTAAAAACTAACACTTGAAAACATAACTTACCTTGGTTCTTGACTCAACCCAAGAGTTTCTTGGTTCAAAATGTAGCTTAGCTCTTCCTCTACACTTTTCCTTCTTGAACTTTCTTCAAACTCTTGCTTAATCTCTTGGAAAGTCAAGACCTAGGCATGCTTTTCTCTTTTCTTCTTCTTCTTTCTCCTTCCACGACATCTTCCCTCTTCTCCCTCTAAAATTTCGAAAATCCTCCTCTTCTTCTTCTAACTCACTTATTTCCTTCTCTTTTTATACTTCTCACTAACTCACTTAAGCCCAAAAGCCTAAAGCCCACTCACTTCTTCTTCCTTCCTTCTCATATCCTCCTTATTTTCCTCTTTAAACTTCTCAAAGCCCACTTGTCTCTCAAGTCCATCTTATCTTTCTTTTCCTACCTCATTAAGGCCCAACTAACTCATTTAATTTCATTAATTCACCACCTAACTCATTAATGCTATCACACATTAATTAATATCAACTCAATTTATGCTAACATAACTTACTCAATTAATCTAATCATGCTTAATTTAAAAAAAATTGGGGCTAACAATTTATATGTTAAATTTGTTCAGCATGGTAATATTCTAATTATCTGTTTGTATGTTAATAATTTAATTTTTATTGGAAACAACTCAAGGATGACTGAAGATTTTAGGGAGACCATGGTAAGATCATTTGACATGACAGAATTAGATCTAATATCTTATTTTCTTAGAATAGAGGTAATTTAATAGGATAATGGAATTTTTATTTCCTAATGGAAATATACAAATGATATTTCGAAAAAAAAATTAAGATGGAGAATTCAAAACCAACTATCAGCCCAGTTCAAGAGAAATTGAAACAAATAAAAGAAGATAAAGGGAGACTTATAAATTCAACTTATTACAAGAGTTTAATTGGAAGTTTGAGAAATTTAACTGCTACTAGACCAGATATAATTTTTAGAGTTGGATTACTTAGCATATTCCTGAAGAAGCCTCATAATTGTCATTTATAAGAAGCAAAGCGAATTTTTCAATATATTAAAGGTACTTTGAATGAAGGAATTTTTCATGCAAATATTATATGTTACATATATAGTAATTGGAGTGGAAATATAGAAACAAAAAAAGCACATTAGGGTATGTTTTTCATCTTGACACTAGCACAATATCATGGTCTTTAAGGAAACAACCCGTAATTGGATTATCTACAGTTGAATCAAAATATATTGCAGGAACTAGTTGCGCTACATAAGTGCTATATAAGCAGTATGACTAAAAAGAATGCTTGAACTACTACATCAAAAACAAGATGCTCCAACAGAATCCTCAATAGTACAGTGTAAAAATTCTATTTTTCATGGGTGATCCAAGCACATAGTTATTCAATTTTACAAAATTCGTGAGCTAGTAACTTCAAAAGGATATAGTGATTAATTATTGTCACACTGAAGAACAACTTGTAGATATTTTTACTAAATCACTATCCTAAACTAAAGAAATTGTTAGGGATGATAAATTTCTACCAGCTTAATATTTAAAGAAGGTAATGTAAAAAAAAAAAAATCAAGCCAAAATGCATTTTATTAAATTGTAGCCGAAATCATGATAAAGCAAGTGAAAAGAGACAACAATATGCATCTTCATTAAATTGTAGCCATTATCATGATGAAGTCAGTGGACAGAGAGGCACTTTCTTCTTTCTTATGAATTTCATTTGATTTGACTAAATTTTAATTTGGTCTAATAGGAAGTTTGCTTGTGTGATTAAAATTTAATATTTTATTATTATTGTTTCCTATAAAAGGAGTACAACCGAAGCCTTACATGTTGTATTGTATTTTGGGATCGAATTTATTCTCTCTTGTGTGTAAGTGCCTTGTGTCATTTGATATATAAATATTTAAATTTCCTTAAATGTTCTAAATTTGCCGTGAATCTCCCTACTTTGCCTTTCAGTACGTTATATATAGTAAGGATTAATAAGATTGACCAAAGACGAATCTTGGAAGAGCATTAAGAAAGCTCTCTAGAACAATCCAATGGGTCAAGACAGACCAATTATATTGAAATCTTAATCAACCTCTATCATCTAGATGTATTCTAGTTCATCTAGAGATGTCAAATGAATTTCTCTTCATTTAATTCAGGACCTCGAAGCGCAACATTACATGAAACAGATAAAGTAATTTAACCTTCTGACGCAGGAGTTAAACAATAGAAAAGGCCATGAATCGTATAATATACAAAAGAACAACCAACTGCTGGGCACGAACGGCTAAAAGATCGCAGAAGTGGAATACTGAAAAGGGGAACAGACAACTAAAAAGAGATTATAGTTTACATCGGCACTTATCTTCCACCAACTTCCACTTGCAAGCAATTCTGCAACTTGAGTTCTCAGCTTTTTCTTTTCTTCTGGTTCCTATATCTAAATGAAGGGAAACGAGTTGCAATAAATGTGAACTATCTTGGTCATGCATCAGCACCCATGTGCTCTCTCTAATTATCTAGCTGATGATAGCATTCTATGACCGACGCTTTCGCATTCCAATAACACTAAGAAAGGCTGCTTACCCTTCATACATATTATTCTCAATAACACACACTTCCTTCTCTCTCCCCATTCCTACTTGATGGCTCTACAAACAGCGATGTCCTACCAGAACTCTAAAACTAGATGTGTATATTTTTAATTAATATTTCACTAATGAAAGGCACTTCTGAATCCTAAAATCAGAATTACACTGTGTGGATTTGCATTTTAAGTTTTATTAATTATTTTAGTTAGAAATAAAGAAGTTCAAAATTATAGTTTTTAAATACCAAATGTAAGAGACAAAAATTCATTAAAAACACAAGAATCTCAATCTGCATAATACGAAGCATTGGTTTATAACTAACAAAACATGAAGAGACGAAGGTTTCAATAATCCAGAGATAGGTTTTTTCCCCAAGCAAATCATCTAAACAATAAACACAGAACAAGTTGTAAGTCGTTTCAAAATTGTACGTTTGACCCATTGTTTTCTAGAAGTTGACTGTGGTCGGCTTAGTCCCAACTCCCAACTCCCAAAACTTTAGGATATTTACTTGGAAAATTAATTGTTAATGTACTGTTTAAATTGAAATCATTTTTCCCCCTGTCCGAGCATTTGAGTTTCTACTGTTTACTGAATAGCATGACTCTGTTCACAAGACAGTAAATACAATATCTACTACCTTTTGACGAGCCGCCAGCACCGCCCAACACCCTATTCCTACTCAAGTACTTCCACTTTTAATTGACTGAGGGTTGCATGCCTGCTAAATCGTTTTCAAATCCAAAATTGTATTGAAGAATAAACTTTTGAATATTAATGAGGTAAATACTGTCAACTAGTTTGTTAACGAACAGTAAGCTTATTTAGTACACAGGAAGATAAATCTTTGCTAGATTCGTCCTTTCAACATATTCGCAGCCCCAAAACACTTCTTATATTAAGAATACATTGTCTGAAATTGTACCTGGTCGGGTCGGCTATATTGGGTCAGAATCCAGTTTCAACGATGTATGGACCGATCGGTCTAATCACCAAAGATCAGTCTCATACTTAACGGCTATGTCAAACCTAGGTCCAGCCCACGTCTTCCTTGGTTCATCCATAGAAGGAAGTCTCTCATGCAAACACGTAAAAGCTTAAACCTAGTTATTACTTCGTATATAAGGTATAACTTTGCCATAACAAAGGTACGTAATCACAATTCTCTTCTTCTCTGCATACGGCGATCTCGTCTTTACCAAAACAGACTAACTTGAGCATCGGAAGGACTAATCGGGACATAACCTCCGACGTGCCTTCTTTATTTTGCAGGGATATTCACGTCGAAGTTACTACAAGAAATGACTCCATGGATCCAAACTAAGATCGTCGATTCTGCCAGAATCCGTAACCAAGACTTCTATCAATTTTAAACACATATTAATGACTTTATGATATATTAAGTTAAAAAGGATCCCTCCATTTGGAGCTTAACTTGCAGCTTGAGACGTGCACACAAACGACTAGAAAGATCAGAGAAAAGGCAGGATCTACAATCACTGAAAGAAGGGAAATGAATTTTTTCAGGGTTCACTGCCTCCGGTGAGTGGAAATGTAGAGTCTTACACTATTTGCTACCTCACACTGCTTTCTCTTGCAGGGTTCAAAGCACCTGAGAATAATGATATGTTAAACCATCACGTTAAGTGAGATAAGGTTGGAGATAAAGAACAAGCTGGAGCAGCAATGGCTTAGAGAATATGAAGGTGACATGATGTTGAAGGAATGAGGAGCTGTCTGTGTTGTAACTAGCAGTTAGATAGTTAGTAATTCTTTCTGTTACTGATAGTTATTGTGTATGAAGATGTAATTGAGAACGTAAGAAATACACACTTGCAATCAAAGAAACCTTCTGATTTCACAGTATCCACATATCTCTCTGAACCTTCTTCTTTTCTTTCTTGTTAAGTTTTTCTTTAGTCCTTTTCTTGCAAAAAGAACTCATCAATTCCCCACTAGAACTGATCAAATAAATCTTACATGCGATAGATAACTACACAAGCAAGCCAAATCTATATTTGGATAAACACTTTACCTAACAAAGAGCTCAACGTACAAAACTTACGCATACTTTACAAAGAGGAAGGTCAATATAAAAGTAACAAAGTGAGGTACTTTGATTTTAATTTTGTTTTTGTAATGTAGAGTTTTTAATTATCTTAAATAAAAGCAAAATTTTGTTTATTTTTAATATTAATATAATTATATTATTATTATTACTAATGATAATTATATATTAGATACAACTTAAAATAAATTATTTTAATTAATTAAGTTTATTTTAATCTCTTATATAATATTCATTAATAAATTATCAATAAAATTATTGTATTTTATTAAAATAATTTTAATAAATTAAATTATTTATAATTTTATTAACTATTTTTTATTTTTAAAATTTTGAAAACTAAAAATACCAAAAAAAAACAGAAAGTTAAATTTTAAATAAACAATTTTTTTATTAAATTTGAAAATAAAAATTAAAAACTAAAAAAAAAAAAAAGCCTGAGCCTGAGTACGGTGGCTGCGGCAAGTGGTCGTGGCTGTTTAACACCAGAGAGAAACAAAACTACCGTAGCTAGAGTCCTTAAAAGTCGAAGCATTGAGTCGTTGAATGTGAAGATGAGGTGTCAATGCTTGTGTTGCATGTTGCATCCAATACAGAGACGGAACGACTCGACAACCACGTGGCTTGAAGAAAAGTAGACTTAGTTTGCAAACACTAAAAACCGCTAGCACCTGGCAGTTTAAGGTCCCCACACCTCAATTAGGGTCAGTTAGTAATTGGTGTGACGTCTGCATAATGCAGCTGCTCCCTTGTCTATATATTCATTCGTCATCTCCCTTTGCTCTTCACCGTATTCATTCTGCAGCCCACAAGAGAAATCTCTAAAGGTGGGATCTTGAATACGCCATAACAATTTTCTAGTCTGTTTTATTTTTTTGAAATTTTTTACGAGGTAAGGTAGAGCTGTAACTAAAAGTTGTGCCTTACTGCAGAAAAATGGCACTTCTTAAGCTTCTCCTGGTGGGGTTTTTTTCTTTGGTCTCAACATGCATTGCACGGTACGATGGTGGTTGGACTGATGCTCATGCAACCTTCTATGGAGGTGGTGATGCCTCTGGTACAATGGGTATGTAACTGCTTTCTTGGTATGCGCTCTTTTTGCTTGGACTTTCTGTTAAAACTAGTTAGGTTCTCTAACTTGTGGGTTTGTTTGTTGTGTAGGAGGAGCTTGCGGATATGGAAATCTGAACAGTCAAGGGTATGGAACTAACACTGCAGCTCTGAGCACAGCTTTGTTCAACAATGGCTTGAGCTGTGGTGCTTGTTTCGAAATTAGATGTGTGAATGACCCCAAATGGTGTCTGCCTGGTTCAATTGTGGTCACGGCCACCAACTTCTGTCCGCCCAACAATGCTGGGGGTTGGTGCAACCCTCCTCAGCAGCATTTTGATCTCTCTCAGCCTGTTTTCCAACAAATTGCTCAGTATAGAGCTGGAATTGTCCCTGTTTCTTACAGAAGGTAGTCACTTTCTATCTAGATCTTTGGTACATTCTTTTTCTTTTTGCATGTACTGGCAAATATGAAGAATTTGCCACGATTTAAATTTGGTGGAGAAAGGCTTTTAACCTCTCAACTATCTTTGGTTTTAGTTACATCGATATGCTTTTGCCTCTACATGGGAAAACACACTCTTTATTTTAGAACTACGAAGTCAAAGTCCTTCTATTTACAAGTTTTGTCTTGTTAATTATATGTTATGCAGGGTACCGTGCCAAAAGAAAGGAGGGATAAGGTTCACAATCAATGGCCACACTTACTTCATGCTGGTATTAATCACAAACGTTGGAGGTGCTGGAGATGTTGCTGCAGTTTCAATCAAAGGGTCAAGAACAGATTGGCAACCCATGTCAAGAAATTGGGGTCAAAACTGGCAAAGCAACTCCAAGCTTGATGGGCAAAGTCTCTCCTTTAAGGTCACCACAGGAGATGGTCGCACTGTAGTCTCTTACAACGTTGGACCTGCCGGTTGGTCCTTCGGCCAGACATTTTGTGGCCTCCAATTCGCTTAAATGTCGAAACCAAACCAAGCCCTTAACTGAATCAAACAATTATAATCAAGAGTTTAGTTAAGTAAATTGAGTCAAAAAATTTAAAAGGAAAAATAAAAGGGAGACATGACAAAGGGCTTATTTTAAAATGATCCTTGTGAATTGTCCTCTAAATTTGTTATTTATCATGACCACTCAAATAATTAAAATTAAAATATTAAAATAATTTTGACTAACCTTTTGACACATTATTTTTTATATAATTCAATTATTTCATTATTTAACGTTCGATTAGACATTGAGTATGAAATTAATATCTACTTTATTTTGAGTTCAATCATATTAGTTCTCGATTATTAGCTATCGATTTAATTAATAACATTTGTAAATTATTTAAAAACCACATTCTAACTTAGTCAAGGATTTCTTAAATCAATACTAATTGAGAACCATAAACATTCTCCCTAATTACTTTAAGGTGATGAATCCTATCTTGATCACTCAACTACCTCCATATAGTTTATGTCATATCCAATGACTACTAACTAGGTTATCCTTGACTAAAACATGTCATAAGTAGTATCAAAACATAGTAATCCCTATACTAGATAACTTTAGAGATCTCAAGTCAAATGATCACTTATATAATTATCACAATAAGAATTTCTATAGACATACAAGTAATTTTCCAAATATATTTTCTTTCAAAAAGTTCCAAATAGATTTCTCATATGGGATTAATTTAGTAAACTTATTCTCTAACAATCACCCACACGCTTGTTTAAATATCACTATACTTTAGTCTATAAGAATGACTAATTCCATCATAAGGACAAACATAATATTTGTTAGTCTTTTTACATTCTATTTATGTCAAGTCTTAATAGAAAATGACTAGAAACAGTTTAAGGATAATACATAATTGTAATATAAATCTCATAATTATAATCTCGTCATAATTTCATTTGCAATGTATAATTATCTCATCTACTTTGTTATATACGTCTAAATATATACAAAATAAAGAATGCATATACATTATTTTATCACTAAACTACAACTAATTAGTTGGTTGTAAGACATAAACCAACAATCATCCACTTGCACTAAGTTAATTATTTAAGTATATTATACCTTATCACCATATGATGATCTTATTATCGTTGAGACATTGGCTTATCGAGTGAATTTGATAAGATTCACTATATTGAGCACTTGATTAAATCTTATCACTTTCATCATATTTATAATCATAATTAAGAAAATTATATTTCCTAAACACATCCTTAGATTTTTATGAGACCTTAGCTTCTTTTACAAACCCAATGACTCTAATATTCCATAGTACATTCTTGTCTTAAACAATATATGGAGCTATATTAAGTTCATTAAAGAACTTATTGATCCAATTAATCATTTTCACTAAATGAAAATGTATTATGACTTATTTAGCAACCATTACTACATTGAAACCTTCCTAATCTTAAAATAACATTGTTGTAAGTAAAGTATACCTTAATTAGGATTTATTTCTAATGTTAATATCTATATAACCTTGAACTCAAATATCAACTTATATATATAATAAGGATATATTTAATACTTCACCAAAGATCAAATATCTTAAATACATTATCTATGTACTTACAACTAGAATAGGTAAATAACTTTCATTCTATCTTCATATATTTACTTGCCATAATTAAATTGTTTCCTTTTCATATCTAATGTGAATTATTATTGAACAATTATATTTTCAACAATTGAAAATTAGAATTGTTGTTGTCATTAACAATATGTCTCGCATACTCTTTACCAAGAGGATAATTATACTCCCACTAATCTTTTTTAGATATAACACAATCATCTACACAACAAATTGTTTGAATTCATCATGAAAGTGAATTTTTAATATCTTGTATCATTTCAACTATACATTTATTATATCAACAAAGGCACTAGTTCCAATTAGATATATTATCATGAGATATGAACTTTTCAAATTTTATCTTACTCCCATTATTTATCTTGATAAATATTCTCCTATAAGTGTTCATTGAAACAAACAATTTCTTCAATGAGTTAGTAAGATCTAAACTTAGTGGATAATGTATGCTTTAATTAATCATCACACCCTTAAACCAGTAACTTTGATTCTTTTAGAGACTAGCATTTCATATCTAATATGAAATTTAGTTAATTGATTTAATTGAAATATTAAAAGAAAGTCATTGTACTAGGCATAGTCATAGAAGGCGTAATATTGCATCATACAATATCTCATATTGTATTTTCCTCTTTACATAAATCCAAACTCTTATGGAATTTTATTATGAAGGTATTCATCAAGAATCTTATTCCTTATAGATAATTGAAAATTTAAAACTTACTAAAATTTTCTCATCAAAGTGCTTCAAAGATTCTCAATGCTTAATTCTACTTATATTTAAACAATTTGAACTGCTCAAAATTTTAAATCATTATTTTATTTAATAGATATGACTATATTACATAAAGTCATTAGTAATCTAATAAAATATAAGTATCATCCTTTTATGAATTGTTATTCCTTCTAATATATCACATGTATAAATTTAATAATTCAATACCATTATCATCTTTTCACTAAAGATTAATTTGGTTAGTCTTCAATTTAACAAGTTTTATAAGTTTCATACGATTTGTAACACCCACATACCCCCTGGGAGGATATGCAGATACTACACATACCATACCAACAAAACATATCATAGCAACAATTCCAGGCATTCTTCAAAACTCAAGCACCATACATTACTTTACATTTCATTATGTTTTAAACATACTATACAATATGTAATGACATAAAACGAATATATTACATGCCTTGAAAATCCAAATGTCTTTTTGTTTATAAAGATTACAAGCCATATATGCAAAATACAAACTGTCTCGTCATATTGAGTACAAGTCAGTAACAACAACAAACTGAACATTATTCACAACAAACCAAAATCTTCATTGGCCACTGTGGTTATATTTGTCCCAATCTTTATACCCTTATCTCTGAACCTACACGGAGCAAATCTATCGTGCTAAGCATATAGCTTAGTGAGGAATAACTAAATAGAATACATATTGACAACTATCTTTAACAATCATCTAAACATTCACATATTCAAAAGCAATCCAAATACCATGAATCACTGAATAGAATATAACATAACATAACAGAATATATATTTGTTCCAAAGCAAAACTCACCAGTATCAAAATTCAAACTCAATATATCTCAAAACAGAATATAACTTATTAATATAGAATATTTCTCATATTGAAGCAAATCACTTAAATCTCATATCATAATATACAAATGTCAAAACTGAATATCGGAATAAGGTATAACCCTTAAGATCATAACATGATTTGAACCAGAACAGACTTTGTTTATATCAAAACTAAACATGTATCATAATACAAAACAAGTTAGACTACTAATCCGTTTTATAGAAGTGGATAACGGGACTCATACAAGAGATACCGTGAACAGTATCTCAGAATAGGAGACACTATGTCTCAATAATAGGAGACATAGAAGTGTCAATAATAAAAGACACTGAAGTGTCTGTAATAGGAGACACCGAAATGTCAATAATAGGAGATACGCAGTGTCACAGGAGCATTTCAGAATCCTCATGTGAGGAACATATTGTAAAATATTCAACTTTGTTCAACTTGACATAATCATAGATTCCAAACAAACTAACATGTCATACAATATCCAAACTCTCATTCATTTATATAACATCTCTAAATTCCACACCTAAATATTTTGTAAACAACAATTCATTCTTAATGATTTCATGTGAAAATGAAACTTTGCAGAGAGGAAGGGCAATATATGAGAGGTTTGTGGTCCAAATTTCAAGTCAATCCGAGGTTCGAAGAAGAAGTTATTGTCAAAAGAGTGAAAGGTGTTCAAAGTTATCAAACAACAGTATACCTTCACTGTGCACGACCGTGCACTTCCAATTGATCCTCCATTGTCAAGATCATGCTTGTGCATGATTGTGCAACCGCTTCATGACCCCTTAGAGTCACGATCGTGCTTGTGTACGATCGTGCACTACCTTTTATTCCAACTTCTTCCAGGTCTTCCCAAAACAACCTTTCAGGTCAATTTTACACAGTCGTTTTGACAATGAAACTGAAGGATTTAAGCAAAAAAATCTTCTAAACAATTGTACCTTTATGTCTTAAGTTTCTAATGAAACCAATTTTATGCAATTTTATTCTATATTTTGGAAGTTATACCCAAAATACTATAAACTATCCTAAAACAGTGACAAAATCCAGAACCTTAACTTTAAACCAAATTTTGACACTCTTAGTGAAAGAAATCAAATTCGACTCCTTCAAAAAAGTTGTAGACTTCATTTAAATTCATCCCATTTGGATACCTACAGGTCAAGATATAGTTAAAATACTGATACCTGTCTAGTGGAACTATTCTTTTTAACCAGTATCCAACATGTATCTAACCTCAATTCTTTCTTTCTTCTAGCCAGTATCTAGCATGTATCTAACCTCAATTCTTTCTTAATTTGGTACACAATTGATCCATTTCAAACATCAAACAATACATGATATAACATGGTACCAAGTTTACAATTCCCTTACCATTTTAAACTTTCAATTCAACTCCAAAGAACCAACTATTACAGCCCCCTCCAAGCAACTAATACACTTCCAAAATCAAGATAGATTTAGTGTGATTTTAACACTGAAAGTACATCAGCCTAGAAAATAGCATGAGATAGCTTCTTCATGCAGCATATGGCAAGGAGTTTAATATGATAATACAACAAAATCAAAGTAAAATTCAGATCAAGGAAGAGAGATCATTTCGGTGGAGAGAAGAGAGCCAAATGAAGACTATCGAAGTTTCTTTGTAAAGACTTTACACCTAAGCTGCTAGATGTCTTCATTAAACATTATCACATGTCTCTAATGCATGAAGCCCATTTTCCCTCCATGTATGCTGTCAAATGTCTCCAACATTTCATGCCATTTGTCACACAATGAATGATGCCACTTGTCCTCATATTATGCTGCCAAATGTCACTAACTCATAGGCTTGATCATTCTAATTTTCATGTACCAACTTATCTTGTCACTTGACAATTTTCCTAGTCCAAATGTACCTTTTAATTACCTCAATTCTCTAATGGATTGAATTAGTCTCAATTTCCAATTTAAGAACTATAATTCATCAAACAAAATTTCAAGTTATATGACATTCTCAGTCTTATCTCAATTGTGAACCACCTATTATACATGTACTTTCATGATCATGTAACATTTTAACTAGAGTATATTTTGGGGCCTTACACGATTCATAATCAAAAAGGTACATATATCCGTATATGTAACTTTATGATTCTCATGTTGATTTAACTAACACGATATAAAAAGATAATCTTGATTATTTAACTTTATCTTCTTGCCATTTATGTTAAGTCTCCTTTGATCCAAAACATACAATCTATTTGCATAAACTTAAATTAACTACTTTTAGTCAACAATCTATTTTGAACTTTATAATAATGTTCAATCTAAATTTAGTAACAAATATTCTTAAGAATGAACTAGAAAACATATGATTGTTGTCATAGAACATATAAGCAAGAAAATTTATGCAATCATTTTCTTCTAATAACAACTATTATCATTATAGAGCAAAGTCGTACTTGATGTCCATGTTTATGCCTTTAGTACAATAAATTGAATGAAATAATTTTATCAAAGTACTATATATTTTAGCTCTATTCCATATAACCTCTTGCATCTTGCTATCATGATGTTGACATAATCTTATATGTTGTCATCAAAGTTTATAAGACATTATTCAACTCAAAATTTCAATACATTTTGACATCTATTGTAACACCCCACTCCCGAGTGACCCGAACCCGATATCGTTGGTGATATCCGAGTCCGTGCCCCGCGAGGGTGGCGTACTACATCAGTCGATTAAAACCCAATATACATTTTTTTCTTGAAGCCATTGATTCCACGTTAGCGCGGCAAAAACAGTAAGTAACTAAAACCCATGTTCATAATAAACCAGTTTCAGTTATTACAGTCATCCAAGAATAATTTACAATCAGTCAATGAGTAAAACATTAAAACCACAATGGGCTCAGTAGAAATACAAAGCATTGTTATACAGTGATTGCGGAACACAATTTGATAAGACACTAATGCAGACACGGACTGATCCCGACCTCTATCCTTTACTTGCCTACAGTAGACATACTCCCGTGTCAACCGGGGTATTCTTCAGGACCTGAAAAATAGATGCAAATTTTGGGTGAGTTTTGCGAGCTCAGTGAGAAACCATCATCGATGGTTCACTCAAATCATGCATTACGTGTTGGATCGCGTATGGTCCGAGTATTCTCAATACGCTGCGAAAAAGACCATACAAAAATATCACATATAATCGAAAACACGAAGGACTAACGAAAATACCTTATTTTTGTGGATAGGTTGCTTCTTTTCTTTTCGAATTCCAAGACACTGCAAATCGCTAATGCCCTCTACCGGTATCCACACGAGCATGCACGATCCGGGTTGCGGTTGTAGTGTGCTAGCACGTCCTGAAAACCTTTCTGAACGCCGCACGATCTTTCTCTTGGATGGTGGCTAGGGTTTCCTGACAATTGTGTCGTCCACCTAATGAGACCTAAGCTTCTCTATTTATAGAGAAACCCTAATCTCATTCAGGCCCTATTAAGTTTCGGCCCATTATATCATATATAATAAAAGCCCGACATCTTAATTCAATCTAGCCCAATAAATATATCTAAATATATTTATTCAATACCTAATAAATTAGGCCCAAGAGAATAAGCCCAGATCACATCACTCTTTGTGTGCGACCCTGTAGGCTCATTTGATGTTGGCAATGGGCTTGATTACACTTCACAGCCCATAAGTCATAAGCGGCCTCTAGCAAGACATTATGACTACCCAAATCAAATGAGGATCGATAATCCGATTTAACCTGTAACTATGGTTATAAGCTCAGTCCTTTTGTAACACGATATCAAGATTAATCATAAGGCATGGTACATGTCAACCTTTGATTAATCATAGTTTCTTGATCCCCAAGTTGACTGATTATAACAAATGACATTGATGACTCTTCATCAATTCATTTGAGCACGGTCATGCATTTCTTCAGTCACACTTGTCAAGAGGCCCAAATGATATCTCTCTCATTTAAGAGAGGTACAAATCCCATCTACGTCATTCACATCCCTCCGCATGATTCGTTTGATGTCCAACATAATACTATTTGTTATTCGGTTAAAATAACTTAGTCTAATATCAAAACACCGAATTCCTCATGTAGGGAACCATGATGACTTCAGGTCAAAGGACTAAAGTCAAACCATATTAAGAATCACTAATGACATGAAACCATGTAGTATTCTTTATGTGGGTCGGTCCAATATATGTTCTCTAACATATATCTATGTTTCGATTTGATATCTCATATCCATGATCAAGAAACGTGATCATCAATCGAACACATACTAGTCTTAATTCATTATTGTTCCACCAATAATGATCGACCGAGACGATCTAGAATAGTGTTATAACGCTTATGATTTTACTATCAAGTCACATACTTGATGACATAAGTCTAATACTATTCATGGAATGTAAATCACATTACATAAACGAAATACATGCATATATGAAACGGAATACCTCATAATATATTATTAACAAATCATAATGTTAATACATGAATCACAAATGTTCATTGGCCTAGGGCACACTACTAACAATCTCCCACTTGCACTAGGCCCAATCAGTCAGATATCTAATACCCATAGACCTCGTATGACTCTCATGTTTAGGCTGTGGAAGAGGCTTAGTAAGTGGATCGGTAATGTTGTCATTTGTGCCCACTTTGCATATCTTCACGTCTCCTCTCCCAATGATCTCTAATCGATGGAAACGTCGAGTATGTGTTTGGATCTATGATGTGAGTTTGGTTCCTTAGCCTGTGCTATAGCCCCATTATTATCACAATAAAGGTCTATAGGACTTGCAATGCTAGGAACAATTCCAAGCTCAGTAATGAACTTCCTAATCCATACAGCTTCCTTAGCTGCATCCGAGGCAAAGAATGTACTCGACTTCGGTTGTAGAATCAACAATGTTGTCTTGCTTTGAACTTTTCCAGCTCATGTGCCTCCATTCAAATGAACACAAAACCTGATTGTGATCTAAAATCATCTATGTCGATCGAAAACCAGCATCGGTGTAACCATTTACAACGAGCTCTCCTTCAAGTCCTCCATAGACTTGGAACATATCCTTAGTTCTTCTCAAGTACTTAAGGATATTCTTAATCGCTATCCAAAGGACTCTAACCATAATTAGATTGGTATCTACTTGTTATGCTCAAAGCATATGAGACATCCGGTCGAGTACATAACATGGCATACATGATAGATCCAATTGCAGATGCATATGAAATCTTACTCATGCTTTCAAGCTCCTTATCCAAGTAGGACAATCCTTCTGGAAAGCTTGATTCCATGTGACATAGGTAAGAATCCTCTCTTGGAATCTTGCATACTGAATCTTTTCAGTATCTTATCTATGTATGTACTCTGACTTAGGCCTATAAGCTTTCTTGATCTATCTCTATAGATCTTAATGCCTAAAACATAGGCAGCCTCACCTAAGTCTTTCATTGAGAAACGTTTCCTTAACCAAATCTTGACACTCTGTAAGGTTGGAATATTGTTTCCAATGAGCAATATGTCATCAACATATAAAGCTAAAAAGACAACAGCACTCCCACTAACCTTTTTGTAAACACAAGGTTCATCTTCATTCTTGATGAATCCAAACTCTTTGACAACTTCATCAAAATGAAGATTTCAGCTTCTTGATGCTTGCCATAAATGGATCTTTGAAGCTTGCACACCTTTCCCGAATTCTTAGGATGGACAAAACCCTCAGGTTGTATCATATATACATCCTCAAGTAAGTTTCCATTAAGGAAAGTCGTTTTGACATCCATTTGTCATATCTCATAATCGTAGTATGCAGCTATGGCAATAAGAATTCTAATGGATTTGATCATGACCACTGGAGAAAATGTCTCATCATAATCAATTCCATGAGCTTGTCGATAACCTTTAGCAACAAGTCTTGCTTTATAAGTGTGCACATTTCCATCCATGTCGAGTTTCTTTTTGAAAACCCACTTACATCCAATGGTCTTCAAGCCATCAGACGGATCAATCAAAGTCCAAACTTGATTGTCATACATGGATTGCATCTCTGCTTTCATGGCCTCTAACCATTTAGTAGATTCTAGACTTTCCATAGCTTCTTGATAGGTTATGGGCTCATTATGATCGATGAGCATCACATTATCATCATCAGTAACGAGAAATCCATATCTCTCGGGCTCATGATTTAATCTTATCGGATCTACGTAGGCCTCAGGTTGTTGAAGGTCGCTCATCAACAGCTTGTGAGCTCACTTCAATCTCCTTTTCAGGCTCAATGTCATTTTGTGAAACTTGAATTTCTTCAAGTTGTACTTTACTCCCACTGTTTCACTAATTTCTCAAGATGATGAATGTAACTCTTCATCTTGAGAACATGAGCACTCACGGGTGTGCCAGAGTCATCTTGCATGAATTCAATGTCTTAGTGGTTCTAAACCTCTCTTGGCGTGCTTGCTCTTGAAACATAGTTTTCAATTGAGCAAGATGTCATAGCCTCCATTTCCTCTAAATCCTTCAAGGTCGAGATCATGGCGCCTAACATAAGGTATGACACATCCAGTAGAGTCATTGATATGCTTCGTGTAAGCATCCTTTTGAGCCTTAGGTGCAATTGTTGGTGGTTCCTCAGGGATGGGCTCTTCTAAGACATAAGGCTTTCTTTCTTTCTTGAGAACAATTCTCAAGTTCCTATACCAATCTAGGAAATTTGTTCCATTAAGTTTTTCTTTCTCTAAGATAGATCGCATAGAAAGGTTTGTGGATGGAGTAGTCATAATCTATAAGAATTATGCAATAAGGGTCAACATTCATATATTATGAGGTATTAGCTCCCACTCAAATAAATAACCCTCAATTGATGAATGGGAGAAGCAAGATCCATATTTCACTAATTCCTAAGAAAGCTTTGGCTTAACACTCAAGACTTAGTTATTTAGGTAGAAAACTCTTTTCAATTACATCACATGTAACTCTTGATGGGCTTATGTTAAAATACATCTTATGTACTGCATGTATGTATAAACCCAATCTTATGCCCTAAGCCCAAAACCGTTTTGATAGCTTAGTCAAGTTTAACCATACTTTACCTATGAATAGCACCATTATTCAAATGTCTTCCCTAGATGACCCCTACATGCCTTGCTTTGGCAAAAACCCACATAAGGATAAGCTAGAGATAAACATTGGTAAAGATTTATGGAAGGCATATAAACTTGAAATTATGAAGAGGGTTGTTCTTAGTACATTATGAAGGCTACTAATCCTATTAATAAGGGTGTTTGTACTATGTTATTTCTAATCCTATACTACAACATACTTGAGTATATATATATTAGAAGTATAGAATAGTAACTTACACATGAATATAAATATTCAAAAAAGATATAAATAAACACATGTAACATCACCCAGAATATATAACACATAACGAACAAACAAGCGTAGGGGATGTCGCCTTCTTCGGGCTTCTCAATCATTGGAAGAGATGATATCGACTAGTCGATTTGTGCTAGTCGACTGAAATCAATACCAATGATCGAGCAAACGTTTTTGCTGAAACATCATCTCCGTTCTCTGACCAGTCGACTGGCGGGTTAAAGAGGCCTTGAGTTTGCTCAACAAGCCTTACAATAAACAAAACTCTAGTTTATTCTTATAACAATGGAAGGCATCAATCACGTTCTTAACGTGTACTTAATATTTTAACGAGGGGTTTTAATTTCATATGTCTCATCAAATATAAATTGCATGTAAAATATCACACATATAAAACATACAATTTATCATGCATCCAATATATATATCAACCATATAAATAAAGTATGCAACTTATGCACTCATAATCAAATTATATGCATAAAATATGCATTTAATATATATATCAACCATATAAATAAAGTATGCAATTTGTGCACTCATAATCAAATTATATGCATAAAACATCAAGCTTCGTTTGATTCTAGTTATTGATCTTCATAATCTAAAATAACACTTCCAACTCCTTGGAAAAACTTAGATTAGATTAAATCATTGATTCCTAAATAAATTAAATTCCTATTCCAAATAGAATTTAATTTGATTTGAAAACAATTTTCAAATCCAATATTTGGAAACTATTTCTAATTTTCTTGACTCCTTTAATAATAATTTAATTGAAAACAATTTTCAATAAATTATACTTCTTACTTATTATAATTTAGAAAACTTCTTTCAAAATTATATAAGTAAGACATTCTAATCTAATTAGAAGACTATTTCTAATCTAATTAGAAATCACCATTTCTAATCTCATTAAAATTACTATCCCTTAATTAGAAAACTATTTTCTAATATTAAAAGGAAAACACTTTCAAAATTAAATAAAAACACTTTTAAATTTAATTAAGAAAATTATTATATATTATTTATTTAGAGAATTATTTCTTGACTAATTAGAAAACATTTCTTTAATAAGTTAGAAAACTATTTTCTAAATATTAAAGAAAGCACATTTTCTTAATTAATAAATGAAAACACTTTTCAAAATTTAATCAAGAAAATACTTTATCTAAAAGTCAAGAAACTTATTAATCATAAATAAAGAAACAATTTCTAAATAAATAAAATAACAATTCTCTAAACAAATAAAACTTGAAATTTAATTTATCTCAATCAAATTGAAATAAAAATTTAATTAAGAAACATCTTGTTTTTAATTATTTAAGAAAACAATTTTCTTAATTTTAAGAAGTCTAATTAATTTATTTCAACCTAATTGAAATTAATTAATTATTATTTTAGAAACAACTTTTCTAATTAATTAATTAATTTCAATCTAATTGAAACTAATTAATTCTAATTTTAGAAACAACTTTTCTAGTTAATTAATTTCAATATAATTGAAAATAATTAATTCTATTTTAGAAAGAACTTTTCTAATTAATTAATTTCAATCTAATTGAAACTAATTAATTCTAATTTTAGAAACAACTTTTCTAAAATTAATTAGGAATCAATATAATTATTAATCTTAATTAAATTAAGAAAAATAATTACCTTTGGAATTGATTTTTAAATTTTAAAACAATTTTAAAATTACAAGAATTTAATAAAATAAGAATACATTATTACTTATTTTAAAAATTCCTTTTTAAGTTTAAGTCGTACTTAAACTAATAACCAAATAAACCCATTCTTGAACCTATTACCAAACATCCCTATACTTTTTCATGTTTTAGAAAAAACCCTAGCCTTCAAGGATGCCGCCGCCAACTGCTGTGTTCTTCCAGTCGGCGGCATGTTGCTTGCTCTTGCAAGCAACGCCAGTTATTGACCCTGAATCCACTTTGAAGAACCAAAGATAAAAGCATTTGGAACTTTACTCCTATCTATTGTTTGTCGATGGGAAAAATAAAGAGTGTCTTTGCATTCTTATTCATCTAATGAATTTCGTGAACCTCAGGTAAGGCTCCAGCGTCTCATCAGCCACGCATGCATTCAACAAGCACCTGGTATTGCTCCTCTCTGTTTTCTTCAGCCCACGACCCATCAACAGTCGACGACCACCAAGAGACACAGCTTCAACAGCATTATTACGCATACGCAAGCAGCCTCATAGCAATTTCCAAAAACAGAAAAGCAATCGCAGGCCAATGCTTTTGGCTATTGAAAATTTCCAGATTTTTCATAACAATTATGTTCTACGAGTCTATTAAGAATCTAATATGAACTTTTCAGATTTTTGGGTTTATAATATGAACTTTTCATATTTTCAATTCCAAAAAATATAAAGATCAATCTCACGCAATCAATTTAATCAAATTATAGACATAAAAACCTGGCTCTGATACCACTGTTGGATCGCGTATGGTCCGAGTATTCTCAATACGCTGCAGAAAAGATCATACATAAATATCACATATAATCGAAAACACGAAGGATTAACGAAAATACCTTATTTTTGTGGATAGGTTGCTTCTTTTCTTTTCGGATTCTAAGACACTGCAAATCGCTAATGCCCTCTACCGGTATCCACACGAGCATGCACAATCCGGGCTGCGGCTGTAGTGTGCTAGCACGTCTTGAAAACCTTTCTGAACGCCGCACGATCTTTCTCTTGGATGGCGGCTAGGGTTTCCTGACAATTGTGTCGTCCACCTAATGAGACCTAAGCTTCTCTATTTATAGAGAAACTCTAATCTCATTCAGGCCCTATTAAGTTTCGGCCCATTATATCATATATAATAAAAGCCTGATATCTTAATTCAATCTAGCCCAATAAATATATCTAAATATATTTATTCAATACCTAATAAATTAGGCCCAAGAGAATAAGCCCAGATCACATCACTCTTTGTGTGCGACCCTGTAGGCTCATTTGATGTTGGCAATGGGCTTGATTACACTTCACGGCCCATAAGTCATAAGCGGCCTTTAGCAAGACATTATGACTACCCAAATCAAATGAGGATCGATAATCCGATTTAACCTGTAACTATGATTATAAGCTCAGTCCTTTTGTAACACGATATCAAGATTAATCATAAGGCATGGTACATGTCAACCTTTGATTAATCATAGTTTCTTGATCCCCAAGTTGACTGATTATAACAAATGACATTGATGACTCTTCATCAATTCATTTGAGCACGGCCATGCATTTCTTCAGTCACACTTGTCAAGAGGCCCAAATGATATCTCTCTCATTTAAGAGAGGTACAAATCCCATCAACGTCATTCACATCCCTCCGCATGATTCGTTTGATGTCCAACATAAGACTATTTGTTATTCGGTTAAAATAACTTAGTCTAATATCAAAAAACCGAATTCCTCATGTAGGGAACCATGATGACTTCAGGTCAAAGGACTAAAGTCAAACCATATTAAGAATCACTAATGACATGAAACCATGTAGTATTCTTTATGTGGGTCGGTCCAATATATGTTCTCTAACATATATCTATGTTTCTGATTTGATATCTCATATCCATGATCAAGAAACGTGATCATCAATCGAATACATACTAGTCTTAATTCATTATTGTTCCACCAATAATGATCGACTGTGACGATCTAGAATAGTGTTATAACGCTTATGGTTTTACTATCAAGTCACATACTTGATGACATAAGTCTAATACTATTCATGGAATGTAAATCACATTACATAAACGAAATACATGCATATATGAAACGGAATACCTCATAATATATTATTAACAAATCATAATGTTAATACATGAATCACAAATGTTCATTGGCCTAGGGCACACTACTAACATTACGCACATGGCGTACTACATAATACAGTAGTATTCAATTAGCAGTAACATAACAATTTACAGCATTAAATAATAATTTGCAGTAACATGTAACAGTTTACAGTAAATCATGCCATCACGTAATCAGTAATTTTCACAAAATAGTCATTCATGTGAATGCAATGCATATGTGACTCTTTCCAATTATTCAGTGTTGTGCCCAAGTGCTCATCAAGATTCGATGGGGACGTGTCGTGATTTTCCCTCGGGCTCGAGGCCCGGTCAGTACATTATTCAGGGATAAATGCCCTCGGACTCGAGGCCCGGTCAGTAATAATCGCAACTTGGGTCACAATGTCCATTATCTGTTCATGCATTTATGCATGTAATGCAGTACTCAGTGGGTTTACAGTAGTATGGCTATAAAAGCCCAAGATGGCGATTTCAAGAATCCAAAGTGATATGGCTATAAAGCCCAAGATTGCGTTTCAGTTTCAATAGTCCAATCCAATACAAGAAAACATGCAACTTAATCCTATACAGTTCAGTAACCATACAATTCACCTTTGCAAGTAGTTCCATTCAGTACAGTAAAAGCATGTAATTCCATCCAATATATTTCAGTAATCTATGTAAATCACCTCGGCAAGTAATTCACATAGGGCATTTAGACATTCAGGAATTTAAGAAACCAACTAGGTTACTCACCTGTATTTTCGAGCCAAAGTCTGGCCGTCTCAGTGACGTCGGTGGACCGACGCTCCAAGTGTGACTCTATAACAAATGATGAAGATACAAACATTATCAATTGTTCAATCAGAACTATTTCAGAATGCACATGTAACACTTAGAAGGTGCACAATGCATGATCATGATATTCCCGGCCCTAATCTCATCTTTTTCTACAGAAAATTCCGTTTCAAAAATAAGAAATCCAATGGCTACCGACGGCTACCAATTCTCGACCTCTATAGGTCCCATAAAATAAAACAGTGACCAGAAAATAATAAATCGGACCCACGTCAATTTCCCGTCCAATAATTCCCAATGTCTCAGAAAATGAAATTCAATAAGTCATGAATCCGATGCCTCGAGAATCAGGTCAATCGGACGCCGGACGGACAAGTTATAAGCAAAAGAATGGAAAAAGGTCAGTACAAATCGACTTACACTACTCCCATGACAGATCTGCAAAATGTTCTCCGACATACTAACTTTCATAGGTCATAACTCCTTACTCCGAACTCCAAATTGGGTAAAATTAATGTCTATTTCATAAAGAAAAGAAAGATCTACAATGTTCATGAAGAACCCAAAAGCCAAATTCACCTCTAAGGGTGTTAAAAATACAATCAAAGTTTTTGTCCAGTCAATGAGTTCCTAACCAGTGCAGCAGAGTTCCTACCCAGTGCAGTATTTTGTAAATTCAATAACTTCCCATTTCCTTAGTCAAAAAATTACACAATAAATGTGCTCAGTAAGATCACAATGTGATCTACAACTTTCATGAAACAACCCAAATTTCAATTCCCTTGCTAACTAGGTCAAATAATTCACTCAAGGTTGCTGTCCCTGAAATCACTCAATTTGAGAAGTAACTTTCTATCAATCATATCTCCCTGTATACAAGTCAAACAAATCACCAATTTATATCCTTGAAAATATAAAATCTCAAACTTCAATTCTTCATGAAATAACCAGACTCCAATTCAGCCTCTAACAGTGTCAAATCTGTTATGCAAGTTTCTGACCTAATAAGCAATTAACATCACAATGTAGGTTCAAATTGTGAAAATCCATAACTCCCACATCTGATTTCCAGAAATTATATGCCATACATCATTTTCCAGATGAATGTGTCATCTAAAACTCTTCAGTAGATTTCCAACACCAATTCAATGCACAAAAATTACTAAAATTCCTCCTAATCTGAATGTACACCAAATTTGACATTCCAGCTAGGTTTCATTCAATGCATAAAAACAGCCAACAATCATCAGTCCATAACTCCTAATAGACATATCGAAAAATTGCAAAATCAGTGGCATTGGAAAGCTAACTTAATATGCTTTAACTTTTATTTAGTCCATTTGTCCTAATTCCTTATCAATTAATTTTAAAAAAATTAGCAAAACTCTAGGTTATGGTTTCGGGTACTATTCATTCCAGTCAGTAACTTTCCAAGCCATATTGCAACCTTTTAAAGTTAAAATTGGACAACACCTATTTCACACAAAAATGTAGCCAACATCCCAAAGTTTAATTGGGCACAAACCTCACCTCATTTTATCACCTACACAATTAGTTATGATCAAAACATTTCACTATGTTAAACACCAAATTTTCCAGATTTCATCTATATCTCATCCTCTTCCATTCTATCACTTTACCTACATTAAAATACCTTCATTTACACCTCCAACTCAGCCACAAACTCAACACAACATTTATTTGTATACTTACACAAAAGTTGGCAGCATTAATTCCTCAATTCCTATGCACAATTCATTATCAAAATGCAATTACAATCAAGCTAAAACGATTCATCACTCATCCTACTTTCAATTCATAACTAACCCTAATCTTATACCCATTAATTCAAGCAATAATTATCATCAATTTAATGCATCAATAAGCATAATAATTACACCAAAATTCCCATTGAATGCCTCAAGAAACCATGATTCATGAAATACATAATGAAAGCTTAACATAAACCTTACCTAAATAAGCCTTTCCAACCTCAATCCTAACTTCTCCAATTACTTTACTTTCTAATTCTCACTTTCCACCCACAACATCATCATCCACTCAAGGCTTAAGCTTGGTCTTGGGTGTGCATAAAGAAGAAGCAAGTAGCAAGAAGAAGCTCTTAAGGTTGAAGGAAGTAACTTAAAGAAGAAGAAAGAAATCAATGAAGATGAAAGAATGAGGATTTTCGGATGAGTGGGTGAAACAAAACCATTTAAGTCATTTTTTTACTCCTTCTACTAGAAACACCGAGAACCACACATGCCTCTCATGTGTTGGTGAGGTGTCATTAAGACACTTGTCAAAAAAGAATGGGAAAAGACAAAATAGAAATAAAACAAAATAATGGATAGGATTTAGAAATCCTACTACAATTTGACCCATTCTAGTCCAATGACCCTAATTTCAATTCCAAAATAATATACCCAATATGACAGTGCCATTGGGTAGCAATTTTCGCTACCGAAAATCGACCGGTTCGCTACTTGGCGATTTTTTTCCGGTCCGGGAATTTTCTCCGGAAAATTTCAGAAAAATTTCTAAAAATCTCTTAAAATATAAAACACTCAATGGCGCACTCAGAATAATTTTTCAAACCCAATAACCATGTTAATCACAATAAAATTACATTGGGCACGAAAACCGGGAATGTCATGTATGCATGTACAGTTATTTCATGTGCACAGATTTCACTGTTCACTAGTACCAGTATGCATGAACAATACTAATAAATCCCTATCAATCCCATCCTATGACAAATTTACTATTTAACCCTTCCTGTCTGAAGTGGGATGTTACATCTATGATTTTGACATATCTTTAAAACTTCAACACTAAATCCGCGACAAGGATTAATATTGAAATTGCATAATAGACATACAACTTTTCTAAAATAAATTATGTCCAAGAATTTGGTTCGCTTAGTATCAACTATACTAAACAAAATAACTTCCACTTAGAACAAAAATATAAATGTAAGAAAAGAAAGTAATTGATTATATACCATGACTACCAAATGAGATTAGGACTTTAATAATGTATTTAGTTACTCTTACTATTTTATTAAAATAATAGCCTTTTCTACTATTCGAAAAACTTACTTTAGTCTTTCTAGTGGGCTAATATCTCATTTAAAATTTGTTAATCTTGAGTTTGCTTAATAAACCATCTAAATTTAAATTAGATAAATAGCAACTTTATCATTCACATCTCATGTGACTTTCAGATCGGTTAGGTAACAATTCTTGTCAAAAAATATCTTATATGTTAATCCTAGTCTTGCCTCTAAATTCACGTGATAATTAGTTTACTAATCCAAATCCTACAAATTTAGTTAAGAAAGATCAACTATTATAATACTAAACATATTTGGGTTAAAGCGGCTTTGAATTTACTTAACAAGCCTAACAATAAGCAGAACTCTAGTTTATTTTTATAACAGAAGGCAACAATTATATTCTCAACATGTACTTAATATTTTAACGAGGGGTTTATATATATATATATATATATATATATATATATATATATATATATATATATATATATATATATCAAACATATAAACAAAGTATGCAACTTATGCACGCATAATCAAATTATATACATAAAACATCAAGCTTCGTTTGATTCTAGTTATTGATCTTCATAATCTAAAATAATATTTCAAATTCTTTGAAAAATAAGCTAAATTATATTCATTGATTCCTAAATATATTAAATATCTATTTTAAATAGAAATTTAATTTGATTTGAAAAGAATTTTCAAATTCAGTTGAAAACTATTTACAATTATCTTGACTCTTTAAAAATTTTAAATTAAAAATTTTCAATGAATTATACTACTTATTATAATTTATAAAACTCCTTTTCAAAATTATATAACACATTTTAATCCAATTAGAAAACTATTTCTAATCTCATTAGAAAATACTTTTCCTTAATTAGAAAACTATTTGCTAATATTAAAATGAGACTACTTTTGAAATTAAATAAATTTTTTAATTTAATTAAGAAAGTCATTTATGATATTTATTTAGAGAATGATATCTTAATTAATTAGAAAATTTTCATAATAAATTAAAATAAAAATATTAAAGAAAGTTCATTTTTCTTAATTAATAAATGAAAACACTCTTCAAATTTTAATCAAGAAAATATCTTTTTAATACATCAACAAACTTGTTATTCATAAACAACAAAACAATTTCTAAATAAATGAAAAATAATTTTCTAAACAAATAAAATCATAAATTTAATTTATCAAATTGAAAAATAAATTTAATTAAGAAACAACTTTCTTAATTATTTAAAAACACATTTCTTAATTTGAAGGAGTCTAATTAATTATTTTCAATTTGATTGAAATTAATTAATTCTAATTTTAGAAACTAATTTTCAAAATTAATTAAGAATTAATCTAATTATTAATCTTAATCATATTATGAAAATAATTAATTTAATTTCATAATTGATTTTCAATTTGAAAACAATTTGAAATTTATGTTTGGAATAAAATTTATTAAGATTACATTAAGCCTAAATCCAAACAAGCCTTATTCTAAATTAGGAATACATTATTCCTAACTTAAAACAAGCTAATCTTTTGTCCAATCACTAGGAGATCGCTTGGTTCACAGAGGGCAATGAGAATGAGAATGAATATAGTGAGGAATGATATTAGGACCCGATTTTGAAACCGGAGCCCAACCGAAAAACAGAATCACAAATCGAAAAATAAACGGAATCGAAGACATAAGGAATCGAAAGTGCGTGCAATTTTGGAAATCATAAAGCAGAAACAAATCCAAAACGGAATCGAAGGAACGGATTTACAAAATCTCAGAAATACACAACGTAAGCCTAAGCTCTCATTTTTACAAAAATCTAACTTAAAAATACAATCATAAACATAATCGAACAAACGTCTCGACTTTCTTTCATCCGATCTCTTTCTTGATACCTGGAGATAGGGATGAAAGGAAGGTGAGCTTTATAGTTTGTGGATAATATGTTTATAACCGAAAAATAAGCAAAAATCATTTTCCAAAACTTATTGCCAGTTTATAGAAATTTCACAGTAGAAAAATCATTAAATTCTTATTTCTCAAGAATTCTCAATTTATCAAATAATTCATTAGCAATTTCAAAAACATGGATCCATCACACTTAGAAACAAAACAAAAACACATAAACACATTAGAATAGTTTGGGTCGGTCCAGAAACAAAACGTACTACACATTCCCGCATAGCGGTCCTGTGTAGCCATGAACAGAATGTACTACACTTTCCCACATAGCGGTCCAGTGTAGCCGTGAACTTATGAGAGTCCGTAACGGAGCTCCAATGCCACTAGCGGGCAGGCGGACGAAACCTATAAACAGATAAGTGCACTTGACTCTTAAGGGACCTAACCAAACCCACATAACAGATGATACACACTTGAAAATCTGACTGCCCGAAGGCATATTTCGAAAACTTAATTTTTCATAATCATGTCATATCAGACACACTAACATTCACAATTTCACAAAGCCAATCTAATTCACATATCATATTCGCAGTCATTCAAATAATGCAACAAATTTTTGGCAATATAATCAAATTATTTAAATCATGTGAAAACAATGAATTTCAGAAATTTTATCAACTTCTCAAATTATTTAAAACAATAACTTTAACCTTTGTAACAATTTTGCAAAATCATTCGGAAACAATAAAATTCGAAAATACTTTCCTTCTTGATTTTTTGAAAACATATAATTGGCTTATAATTCAAAATATAAACATGTTACCCACCTTATTTCCATGCTTGTAACTTGTTCACACTCCTCTTTCCTTGCTCCCACAACTTCTCTAATTTCCTTCATCACTTGCAAAAATCCCTAAACAATAGGAATTTAAATTGAACATCACAAAAAGCATAATCTCCAAAATTAACTTTAGAAAACTCAAACCCATAACATTTTCAAGCTATTTAAACCAAAATCTCTTTAAAGATTTAAAGATCAAAATCCACCCTTACCTTGATTCTTCACCAAATTCAAAATTTCTTAGCTCATATGGGAGCTCTCATCTTCTTCCACCTTTTTCCTTATTGAAATCTACTTCAAATCACTCTTGAAACCCAACAAAAATCGTAACCTAGCTTCTCTTTTCTACTTTCTCCTTTCTCCATCCGAAGCTCTCACTCTTCTCTCTTCTTTCTTCTTTCTTTTCTTTCTAACTTAACAATTTCGTGCATTGCTTCCTTTCATACGAAGACTCACTCTTCTTATTTCCAAAAGTGCCATTAATGAATGAGAAAAGACCCATTTGTCCTTACTTATAAGCTTTGAAACTTAAAACTGTAAGTGTTCTTCCAATTTTGCCCCTCATGCATTCTTAACACTTTATTTCAATTTAATCAAATAGGTAGAGGGATGTCTTAGGAATCCAACGTTTTAAAAATCAAGTCAATCGGATGTCAGACGGAAAAGATATAAGCAAAAGAGTGAGAGAGGGTCAGATTAGGTTAGGCAAAACAAAAGGGTCAGATCGGTCAGCTAAAACAAAAGGTCAGATCGGTCGACCACAACAAAGGATCGGATCGGTCGGCTAAAATAAAGGGTCGAATCGGTCAGCCAAAACAAAGGGTCGGATCGATCGGTCAAAACAAAAGGGTCGAATCGGTCGGCCAAAATAAAAGGTCGGATCGGTTGACCAAAACAAAGGGTCAGATCGATCGACCAAAACAAAAGGGTCGGATTGGTCGGCCAAAACAAATGGTCAGATCGGTCGGCCAAAACAAATGGTCAGATCGGTCTGTCAAAACAAAGGGTCGATCGGTCGGCCAAAAAGGTCGCTCCAAAATTCACAAACTTTTTACACAGAAGTCCAAAATTCACAAACTTGGTATCAAAACAAAACTGAAAGGAAGCTCTACAACTTCCAAGCAGAACTTAGAAATCAATTCCATCTCTAAAGAGGTCAAAATTCCTCTCAACATTTATGTCCAAATAATGTCTCCCTAAACAATAACTCGAATTTGAAAATTTCTATCTTTCAGCTCCAAGGTCCAAACATGTCTTATTTTATATCAATGAAAAGATCAAAAAACAACCTACAACTTTCATGAAGGACATAAAAACCAATTTGGCTTCTAATGGAGTCAAAAACTACTTCAAAGTTTCTGTCCACTAATACTCTTCCCAAACAGTAACAACAACTTGTAAAAGTCATAATTTCTTATTTCATAGCCCAAAATTTCCATACTTTACATCAATGAAAAGATCAAAACATAATCTAAAACTTTCACGAAGAACCTCAAAGCAATTTCAACCTCTAACTAGGTAAAATTTTCAATCAAAATTTCTGCCCAGAAATTGTCATCCTAGAACAACATCCAAACTTCCAAATTTCACATCTTCCAATTTCCACAACCAAAAATAACATTTTATACATCATTGTAAAGCTATGCAATTTCTCTATAACTTTTATAAATACCACTTAATCCAATTTAAACCACATCAGTCCAGAATTTTCCCCAAAACACAGTACACAATCCTACACTTAATGGACATTTTTCAAAAGCAAAGCAAAATACACTTAGTTTTGAATAATCATAACTTTCAACCCCGATATAGAAAATTGTCATACTTTATGGCGATAGAAAGCTTTTAACAGAAGATACAACTTTCATGAAGATCATTTTCCCAATTCAGCCTAAATCAACCCATAAAAATTTACAAAGATTTCAAGTCAAAAAGTCAAGCCTGCTACTATTCATCCCAAACAATTTCAAACTTACAATTCTCCAAAATCTCACACTTTCACTATTTATTTCTTGCTTTTCAACTTCCATTTAAATCAAATTGTTCACTCTCAATTTCATAGAACATACACATTTACTCAAAACTCAAGTCATCCACAACCAAAAATAAATCTTTTCACATCAATTTCCTTTAACTCAAAAACACTCAAAACACATCCATATACAGAAACACTTTTTCCATGCATTATCCTCAAACATATCATGTCAATTTGCTCCAATTAGCATGGCTCAATTAAAACATCAAACACAATCATTCCACTTCATGCATATTCTTTTTCTTTGTACTTGCATAATTCACCACGATTTCCTCATTTAATTTCATTTTATAAGTCAAAAATCCCACTAAGAGATCGGGTCCAACAAATAAGAATGGATATAATCATTATAATTATTATAATTGATTAAGATGAAGGAATGATTACCATTACCATTGATGGCGGTTGATTTGTTAAAATATTGAGACATAAAGTTTGTTAAAATTTTGTTTTATATCAAATTTTAAATATATTTTAATTGATTATTTTAATTTATGCACCTATTTATAACGATAGAATGTTTAGAATCAAGTATATTGTGGTTTTCCTTTCCAATAGCTCTTGAAGAAAAAAATACTCTAATATTTTCTTGCATCAACTTATCATTAGTTGTATAATATCCTCAAAATATAATTTAATCATAAAAATGTTATGCAATTTATCGATACAACTATAATATCCACTATTATATTGCTATAGTAAAATCAAGTAATATAGTTTAATATAATTTACATTCATCGATAATGCAAATGATGTTATATTTTAAGTAATTAATGAATAATATTTTAATTAATTACAATATAATTAAATATTTAATTAACTACATTACATTTTAATTAATTACATCTTAATTATATTTTAATTAATTAATTTTAATTAGATTAGATTAAATTTTAATTAATTAATTAAATTTTATCTTGATTAATTATTTTAATTAATTATTTAATTATATTTTAATTAATTAATTAGGTTTATCTTAATTAATTAATTATATATAATATTTTAATTAATTATATTTAATTAAAATTTAAAAATATTAGTGTTGGTAGGAATCAAAACCATTCCTCCCATACATGAAGGGTATGAACTATTATCTAAAACTTGAGTATGAAAAAATTATTCAATTAATCATAATAAATAACTAACCATTACTATTTATTCATTTCTCATTGATTTATTCTCATACCCCTGAACCAACCATGTTGGATCCCGTTTTCAGAACCCAACATCTTGCTCTGATAATCAAAAATCGCATACACTATATCATTAGAAAGATAGAAACACAAGAGACAACTTAGACAAATTCCACATAAATAATACAAAATTTCTCCTAAAAATCATAATACCGATTTTACCCTCATGGAAAACTTGGAATTTATCCCAACGTCACTTTCTCTATTACAACATCATTCAAAGCAATTCAACTTCTAATTGGAATTCATCCAACACTCAAACCTCAATTCATATGACTCTTCATATTCAATAACATCTTATTATTCACCACAATCGTATCTTTTGCTTCCATAATTCACTTATTTTTGTATAACAATAGTTCATACATCAACTCAAACGGATAGCTTCTTCAGTATATATCTGCCCCAAGTCACATCATCCATACACAATTTATATTTCATATCCATATATAAATCCATGTATCATTAACATCATAAATAAATATTTACAAAACTTTAATGGAATTCCAAGCCAAATTACATCATCAATCTCAAAGATCCAAGATACAACAAAAGATACCAAATCTCATAATTCTTAACATATGTCTAAAGTCTCTCTTTTTTTCATCAATTCAACTTAAAAAATACAAAATATGCATAACCAAATGGATTCCTTGGCTTTCTTTCATCCGATCTCTCTTTTATCATCTGGAGATAGGAAGGAAAGGGGGGTGAGCTTACAGCTCGTGGGTAACATGTTTATAACAAAAAACAAGCAAAAATCATTTAATCATTTATTTCCATAGCAAAATTTACATTGAAAACTATGCAACACATATTTCCCAAATTCACAACTTATCAAGCAATTCATAACATCAAACATAACGAATGCATCAAAACGATCACAAATCATAAACACATACACATCAGAAATGGTTCGGGTGGATCCAAAATAGAATGTACTACATATTTTCGCATAGCGGTCTTGTGTAGCTGTGAATTTAGGGGAGTCCATGAGGAGTTCCATGTCACTACGGGCAGGCGGGAGAAGCCTATAGACAAGTGCACTTGACTTACTTAAGGGACCACCACAAGCCCACATAAGCATGCATTTCACATTTTTCAAACATATTGCCCAAAATGGCACATTTTTTAAAAGAAATTTTGTAACAATAGTATCCTTTCAAAATCATTCACATACTTTTATAAATCATCAACACAATATGAAATCATTCCCAAAATTCATTCACATAAAAGCATATGGTACATTCTCAAACCATCTTCAAGAGTAATAAATGTAGATTTTCAAGGTAGTTGGAAATCATTTAATTCCATTTATTTGAAAGAAACTTTACTAGCTCATTTGCTCAATTATAAAAATGTCACCCACCTTAAAATTCCTTGCTTTAAACTTGCTCAAGGTGCCTCTCCTCTTGTATTTTCTTGTCTTCCTTGATTCTTCTTGCCTCTCTTAATCTCCTTCATCCATAGCAAATTTCCAAATCAAAAGGAGTTCAAATTAGACAACCCATAACTCATACTCAACAAATTTGATCTTAGAAAACTTAAACCCATACCATTCTTAAGCTATATAAGCCAAAATCCTTTCAAAAATCCAATAAATCAAAAATGCCCTTACCTTGATCCTTCACCAAATGAGGAGTTTCTGGGCTCTAAAGGAAGCTCTCATCCTCCTCTTTCTTTTTCCTTCTTGAATCAACTTCGAAATCCATCTTGGAAACCAAGAAAAATCGAAACCTAGCATTTTCTTTCTTCTTTCTCCTTTTCTCCACCGACTCTCTCCCTCTCTTCTCTCTTTTCTTGTTCTTTCCTTCTAATTTCGTGCTCCTCCTTCCTTAAATGCAAGCCTACTTGTCTTATTTACAACTTTGCCATTAATGAGTGAAAAAAGTCCAATTTACCCTTACATGTAAGCCTTGTAACTTATATGGCTTAGTGTTCTTCCCAAAATGTCCTCATACATAAACAGTCTTGCTATTTAATTCAACCAAACCATATCTTAAAACCCAACTAACATTAACACAATAGTTAAATCCAAATCAAATAATTAATCTAGCAAGTCCACAAAATTCTTTTAAGTCATGCTTAACTTCTTCAAAAAACAAGACCTTTTTCTAATCATGTAATTGAACGAATTTGATAACACTTCTTTCTAGGAAAATGTTTCTCATTGTCTCAATTTTCCAAATACATCAAAATCATTCAATTTGATTCAATAGTCCAAAAGTTATACCCCAAACATTTTCGGACTTTTCTTATACTAAAACATTATCTTGCGCTTGACTTCCATCCAAAAATTGATACTCTTAGAGATTGAATTAGAACTCAATTTCATTGGACAATTTGTAGCCTTATCTCTCTAGTTTAATCCAAATTAAGAATCATCTCATTTGGATGACTAGAGCAAAAGTTATGGCCAAAACACTTTCGGACTGTTACTAAACCAAGACTGTACACTATACCCAACTTTACTCCAGAAATTGAAAGTCTTAGGAACTGAATTGAAATTCTATTCCTTCAGATAATTTGTAGCTTTAAATCTCTAGTTTGTTTTTCAATAAGAATAAACTCAATTGGATCTCCACAACTCAACGTATCATTAAAATACTGAAGCATGTTTAGATTTTTTCAACCAATCCTCTCACTTTGATTTAATCCATCTTTTTCAAATTAATATCAAAACCTACAAATTTTTATGGAGAGGTAGAGGAATGCCTTAGAAATCTAACGCTTTAAAAATAAGGTCAATCGGAGGTCGGATGAAAAACTTATAAGTAAAAAAGTGGAAGGAGGTCGGGTCAAGGGAGGGAAAGGGCCGCAATGCCCTCGCGACGCGCGTGATTGCGTGGCGTCGCACTGACCACGCGTCGCCCTCGCGAGGAGCCGAATGCGCGGTGTCGCACTCGCGATGCGCGCGACCTTCTGATCCTTCTTCCTCCTACTACCTAACTTCCAAAATTCATATCTTTTGACTCAGAACTCCAAATTTTACAAATTTGGTACTAATGAAAAGCTAAAAGAAAGATCTACAACTTATATGAAGAAAAATTCTACCTCTATAGGGGTCAAAAATTCACTTCAAAGTAGTTGTCCGAAATTGTCATCCCAAACAACATCTCAAACTTCAAAAATCATAACTTCCAGCTCCGATATCAAAAAATGTCATACTTTATAGTGTTAGAAAGCTAGAAAGATAAGCTACAACTTTCATGAAAACAACTTTAGCTAAATCCACCTAGATCAACCCAAAAAATTTATGCAAGTTCAGATCAAAATTTAACTCTCTTCTACTATTTATTCCCAAAATTTTTAGACTTCAAATTTTCAAAAATCCAACATTTTAACTTTTTATTCTAGACATTTACACTCCATTTCTACCAACTTATTCATCATAAATTTCATACTACTCCAAAATATGCAAGTTTAGTCAAAAATCATCAAAAACTAAGAATTCATAGTCACCCTATTCATGCTCTATTGCTTTTCTGCATTTTCAACTTTCATGCTCAATCACTATTCTTCCTCTCAACTTCCATTTAAACTCAATATCATCCATAAGAAAATTATGGTCCATGATTGATCATGAAAATTAATAACAGAACATACACACATATGCCCACTCATCATCACTTACTACATTCACTACCTAAATCTTGCATATCATTTCAAATTCAAGAACTCTCATTTTTCTTTACTCATAACTAATCACTAAAAACTTCTCATTTAATAGTTCCAACTTCTAAGAAAAGTTCGGGGTCCAACAAGCCAACCCCTAAATATTCAACCCCCATGATTGTGAAGACATGACAAATAGCAAATTCCAGTTTTTCCACATCTCTAGAATAGTTTTATTTAGAATTAGGATATCCTTATCTTTGTTGTCAAACACCCCTACTTTAGCCCTTATTTCCAAACACACCCTTTCTTGAACATGTTTCCAAAAAACTCATCTTCATTCTTAAAAAACTTAGCTACGTGACTGTTGCATGACCTTGCAAACTGTCGTCGACGTCTTTGATTGTGAAGCAATTGATATGTATTTGTATTGTGTTGATTGTGTGTATTTCTAAATAGCTTTTACAGGTATTTATACATGTGTTTTGGTATCTAATAATAATAACAAAAGAGATATTGAGGATTAAACGAGATATAAAAGATAAATGAGATACATATTAAAGAGAAGATCATATCTGATATGAAGATCTATATATGTTTATCAGCCCTACTCAAGCTCACTGTGGGTAGAAACTGTGAGCTTGCTACGAAGGTGTTGAAAAGTAGATGAAGCTAATGCTTTAGTTATGATGTCTACAATTTGATCGGATGAAGAGATATGTCAAATATAAAGAGCTTTGTTGGCCACTAGATCATGAACTAAGTGGATGTCAATCTCGATATGTTTAATACGAGCATAAGCAACTGGATCAGCGACAAGGAAGGTGGCACCAAGATTCTCACACCAGAGTGTAGGTGTAACGTCAGAGAAGCCAATTTCACTTAAAATGGATTTAAGCCAGCAAATTTCAACAGCGACAAAAGTAATACTTCTATATTCAACTTCAGTGCTTGATCTAGCAATAGTGGATTGTTTCTTAGCACTTCAAAAGATGAGGTTGGAGCCAAGAAAAATGCAATATTCGAAGGTAGAACATTGATCATCAGGATTCTTAGCCCAATCAACATCACAGTAGGCCTGTAGTGTAAAAGAAGATTTTCGGGTTAAATGTATACCTGAAGAGGGTGTAGATCAGAGGTAGCTAAGAATCTGTTTCACCACAGTCCAATGAATGTCAGTAGGACATTGTAGAAACTGAGAAACTTTGTTGATAGCAAATTGAATGTTAGGGCGAGTAAGGCAAGAGCACCAATAGTACTTCGCTATTCAGTAGCATCAAAAAGAGGAATGCCATGATTTCTAAAACAGGAAGAGTGGGTGTGATTGGTGTGGGTATATATTTGGAGTGATCTAAGCCAGTACGATGTAGTAGTTCTTTGGTGTATTTAGTTTGCGTGAGTAAAAGGCCATTTGTTGTGTTGGTAGCTTCAATACTAAGAAAATAATGGATTGGTCCTAAGTCTATGATGGAAAAGGAAGTGTTAAGCTCTTAAATAAGGGTGGTAATTAATGAGGCTGAAGAACCCGTAAACAAGATATCATCAACATACACTAAAAGAAAGGTAGTATTGGAGGGAGTATTATGAATGAAAAGTGGCGTGTCAGATTTAGTGGAGACAAAGTGAATTTCATAAAGTTTTTTAGGCGTTGAAACCAAGCACAAGGGGCCTGTTTGAGACTACAGAGAGCTTTATGGAGTCGACAAACGTAAGAAGGATGATGTGTATCTAGGAAGCCAGGAGATTGAATCATAAAGACTGGTTCTTGAAGAGTGTCATTAAGGAAGGCATTGTTGACATCGAGTTAACGAATTTGGCAATTTTGGAGATTTCAATAGTAAGGATGAGACGGATGGTAGTGGGTTTGACAATTGGGCTAAAAGTATCTGTATAATCTGTACCATGAGTCTGATGATAACCTTTAGCAACAAGACAAGCTTTATAGCGATGAAGAGTTTCATCAGAAATTCATTTTATGCGAAAGACCCATTTACAACTAACAAGATTGACATTTGGTGGTGGGGGGACAAGATTCCACGTGTTGTTGCCATGAAGAGCTGTGAACTCGTCAAGCATGGCCTAATGCCAATGTAGAAACTTATTAGCTTGAGCGAAAGAAGTGGGATCAAGATCATTAGATGTATGTGTGTGGGTAAAGTAAGTGACATAATCGGAGAATATGTGAGGTATACGAGTTTGATCACGGGTGTGGGTTACCATGGGATGGTGTGGGATAGCAAGTAGAGAGGAGGAAGTTGGTGAGGGAGATGAGGTTGTAAGTGGAGGCATAAGTAGGGGTAAAGAGATGGATGATGAATGTCTTGAGACAGGAGAGGGAGAGTGAGAGGAACTAGTATAGGGAAATTCGTTTTCAATAAAATGAACATGACAAGAGATATATATTTTAGATGTAATAGGGTCAAGGCAACGATAACCCTTGTAATTAGGAGAATACTCGAGAAAGACACATTTTATAAACTTTGGTTTGAGTTTTCTTGAACGTGTGGACCCAGCGAAGGGAAAACAAGTGCACCCAAAGACTCGAAGGTGAGAAAGGTTGGGCTTTGTGAGAAAAAGAATTTCACGGAGGGATTTTTTATGGAGAATAAGGGTTGGTAATAGATTTATAAGGTAGTACCAAAAAGCTTTGAGAAGTAAGGCATGAATAAGAAGTGTGAGACCAATTTCAGTAAGGTGACGAATTTTACATTCAGCAATCTCATTTTGTTGTAGAGTATGAGGACAAGAAATACGATAAGTAATTCCATATGTAGTAAGAAAGTTAGCAAACAGACATTTGACAAGTTTAGGAGTTCCATCACATTGAAATTTTTTTATAGAGGTCGAAAAAAGATTTTCAGAGTGAGCTTTGAATGTCTGAAAGCGAGAAAGAGCTAGAGATTTATAGGTTAAAGGATAAATCTATGTATATCGACTGAAATAGTCAACAAAAAGAATAAAATAACGAAAGTCAGATAAGGAAAAGGAGGGAGGTGGTCCCCAAATATTGCAATGGAAAAGTTGTAGTGGCTCATTAGAAACATGAGAAGATAAAGGAAATGAAAGATGAGTACTTTTCCTTGAAGACAAGAAGTACAATGTTTTATTACATGAGGTTTTATATTCAAAAGGGGAGATAATGTAACACCACACCCTCTCGAGACCCATACCCAACATCCCGAGTGATGTCTGAGTGCGAATCCTGCAAAGGTGGCATGCTAGAACAGTCAAACATTCAAAACTGAATACCAAATCTTCTTCTTTTTTATTTTTTTGAAACAATATAAGCATATGCAAAAATCAATAATCAAAATCGGCCCAATCTTATCTTTCATAACATAACAAAAAAGATCACATTTGTTAACGTTACACTCCCATTTCATTCTCATTTTCAAGCCTTTCCAATATGGAAAGTATGACATGCAGAAACGTATTCAATTACACATTATGCAAAAGTTGTGGAATACATAAATAAGAAAGTATAAATGTAGATGCCAACTAATCCTGACCTCTACCTCTTACTTGAATGCAGTAGTTATACTCCTGTTTGTCCAATGGGGTAACTCTTTTAAGCCCGAAAAAATAGTTGCAAATTATGAGTGAGTTTTGCTAACTCAGTGAGTGACCCTTCTCAATGACTCACTCAATCACAAAACCCATATAGATCATACCATCACTTAATACACATCATTTTAATCATAATTAAATAACATCACAAATCATTTTGATCACTTATTTCACAATTTATATTTGGAGCAATCACGCAATTTATTTTGTTCATTTGGAACATACATATCAATTTTCATATGCAACGCACGTGAGACGCACTGTCATTTATTTTTTTGTTGTGACTGAGTGCCTATAACTGTCCCGTATCTATTGTAGATATCGAGCTCATTGATAGCTGTCTCATATCGGACTCATTGATAACTGTCCCATATATGTTGGGAAGACCGGGCTCATTAAACGTTGAGCCTAAGGCTCGAATGCTCATAACTAAGCTTAAAGCTCTTTTTACGTTGGCTACTCTGGTCACAATGGCTTTATATTTCATGCATTCATGTAGTGAAATGCATCAATCACATTTGATCACTTATTCACTATCATATATCATCGGACCTTAGTCCGACATTCAACATTTATGCTGAAAACAATTCGTGATCATGCATTCAAATCATGAAGTATTTAGTTCATCACATTCACATATAATTAGCACTGCAATATCTCATTCATATATCACAATCATCGGACCTTCATTGTCTAAAATTCAACAATCAAATCACATTCACGAATATTCATAATTACTCAATTCATAACATAAACAAACAAACAATAAAGTAAGACCATCTAGCTCTACTTACAGTACACTCCAGATTAGAATTACTTTTCATGATCTGGAAGCGTCTGAATATAGAAATTTATCTTGCACATCACAATTATGTAATACACACATTTCATATACACATTAATAACTTTACACAATTATAAGCATTCATTTATGCACACGTGTGTATATGGGATAAGTACAATGCATGTTCATGACAATCCTAGGTATATTATCAAATTTCATATCTTATGTTCATTTGCATATCATAATTCAATCACTTATCATTTCTTTTCTCGCACTACTTGCTTTTATTATCAATTTCTCATTCATTTAAACTAGATACACTTTACTCTTCTTCGAATCACAACTTTAATCAAATGAACCATTTCATCTCCATTTTACATATGTCTTTGGTACTTGAATACCAATAGTTCACTCATTAATGTAATTCTAGCATTACAAGACCAAACAACTATCGAAATTCTCATTTCAGTCTTATATCACTTCCAAAAGTCCAGATCTTTGGGTTAATCTTCTGTGATCATTCTGATAAGTAAATGAAGTAATTTGGTAACACTTTCTACTAGAAAAGTTTTCTCTATTGTCTTAAGTTTCTAATAACACCATAATCATTCAATTTGGCTCAGTAATTTGAAAGTTACACTTCAAGCATTTTTGGATTGTTCTCATTCTAAAACAGTGTACTATACACAGCTCCCATCTAGAAATTGAACATCTTAGAGGCTGAGTTAGAATTTGACTTCTTCATAAAATTTGTAATCCTATGTCTCTAGTTTACTCCACATTAAAAATCGTCTCAATTAGAACCCTAAAGATCCAGATATATTCAAAATGTTGAAGTATGTTCAGTAAAATAACACCAGTTCATACTATTTCAACAGATTCCTGCAGTTTCCTTCAATAAAACTTTTTCCAATCAATTTATAATGCTTCCAATTTTTTTGGAGAGATAGCCTAATGTGTTAGGAATCTATTGGGTTAAGAATCACGTCATTTGAAGTTTGGATAACAAAGTTATGGTAGAAAGAATCAAACAAGGTCTTGTCCTCAATCATATTAAACCTGTTTCGGGATAATTGACATAACTTTATCCATATATGTCAAATTAAGGTCATATTAGGAAGGTTTAGAAGATAAATTCGAGATATACATCTTTTGTGAAGACATGGAAGCAAGATTTTGTCAGCTAAAGGGTTAGCACTGGACCAAACAATGTAAGATGAACAGTACCAAGAAGAAGTTTATGAGCAGTACCAGAAGATGTTTAACAATTAGCATAACTTTTCTTAGAGATATCAGATCAAGGTCATTATTAGATGGTTTGAAATATAAATTCATGATATACGACTTTAATGAAGACCTTGAAGAAAGATTCTATCATCTATAAGGTCAAAATTGGACTAGACGATGTAAGATAAACAGTACCCAAAAGAAGTTTATGAATAGTACCCAAAATATATTTAACAATTGGCATAACTTTCTCTAGAGATATCGGATCAAGGTCATCCTTAGATGGTTTGAAATAGGACTTCAAGATCTACAACTTTTATAGGTACCTTGAAGATAGATTCTATCATCTACAGGGTCAAAATTGGACCAGATAATGTAAGATGAACAGTACCTAGAAGAAGTTTATGAATAGTACACAGAAGATGTTTTACAATTGGCATAACTTTCCTAGAGATATCAAATCAAGGTCATTCTTAGATGATTTGAAATAAGAATTCAAGATCTACAACTTTTATGAAGACATCGAGGTAAGATTTTGTCGTCTAAAAGGTTAGAATTAGACCAGACCATACAAGATGAACAGTGACCAAAAGAAGTTTTAATCTAGGACCTATTTGGAATAATTGGCATAACTTTCTCTAGATGTGTTAGATTAAGGTTGTTCTTAGATAGTTTGAAAGAGGACTTCAAGATATATAACTTTCATTAAAACCTTAAAGATAGATTTTATCATCTATAGGGTCAAAATTGTACTAGAAGATGTGAGATGAATAGTGCATAGAAGATACACGTCATCACCAGATGATACACATCATCACCAGAAGATACGTCATCACCAGACAATATACATCATCACCAGACGATCCACGTCATCAATAGATGATACGTCATTACCAGACGATACGGTCTATACTCCTAATGCGCCTCCACTTATAAGGATCATAACTTTCAACTCCGATGTTCAAAATTACATAATATATATGGTTAGAAAGCTAGAAAGATAAGCTAAAACTTTCTAGAAGACAATTTTGTCTAATTTAGCCTAGATCAATAAAGTTTTTCTCCGAAAGTCCGAACATAAAATTTACCCTTATGGAAGACTTGAAATTTTCACTGTACAAACTTAGGATGTCCTGAGCATAACCATTCAGCTACTAATTTGACTTCATTAAACTCTCAAATCTCAACTCAATAGAGTTTTCAATTGGAAATCTCATGAAGCATAATCACTAAAAAAATTGGTTCTAGAATACTTAAACACATGCATTTTCTAACTCCATGAACAAAAACCTTTCCAAAAAAATATAAAAGATTCAAAACGATTTTACCTTGATTTTTCACCAAATGAAGAGATCTTTTCCTCAATTAGAAGCTCTTCTCTTCCTCTTCTTTTCTTCCTTCTTGAACAACCTCAAAATCTCTCTTGAAGGCTAAGAAAATTGAAACCCTAACTTATTTTCTTTTCTTTCTCTCTCTTCTTGTTCTCTTCATATTTCTCTCTCTTCTTCATAACACCCTCTCTTTTTCTCTTCAATTCACGTTTTCTCCTTCTTAAAAAGCAAGACTATATTTCTTTCTTCCATTTCTACCCTTCATGAGCCCAAAAAGGCCCTTTTACCCTTCCTTATAGGCTTATGCTCTTTTAACCGTAAGTTTCTTCCCAAAAACACTCTTTGAACATTCTTATAGCCTTTACACTTTAATTCAATCAACCTATATCATATAATCTTTCTAACATCAACATAATAATTAATTTCCATAAAATTTCATAAAGACCTCATAATTAATGTGAATCATACTTATTCATTAAGAGGAAATTTTGGGGGCCAACATTTCTCTATATACTCACATTTATAAACAGTTATACCCGAAATGTCAATGAATACATGTACAGTCATTTTCATCTGCAACGATTCAATATTCATATGCATGAACATATCACATAATGCATGAGCATGAAATACATTTCTAATCTCTTAGTGAATCTCTCACATTTACAATTTTAACCTTATCATGGGTAACATGATATTACAGATAACCTAGAGAGTGTAGCGGGACAAGGATAACCAAGACGTTGATGTCATAATTGAATTGGAGTAGAGGTGGTGTGGAAAGCAATCGGATTTGTAAAATTGACTGGAACCTTCAATGGGTCAAGATTATTGTGTATGGTACCTGCGAGAAGTGGTATCCTAGTCTGGAGATCCTTCACAATATAAGTAAAGGGCTTAAATTCAATGATGCAAGAATTATCCTTAACAAATTTAGCTACAACAAGTAAATTGGCAGTAAGATTGGGAACAACTAAAATATCATTAAGATGAAGGGATCTAGTGGAAATAGAGAATTTGAGGTTACCAGTAGATGAAATAGGAAGAGTTTGTCCATTACCGACAATCACTGTATTTGGACCATTGTACAGTGTTGCGGATTCGACAAGTTGAAGGTCAGAAGTCAAGTGGGTTGTAGCACCAGTGTCAGGTAGCCATTCGGCAATAGTGTTAGAAGTGACAGCTAAAGGATAAGAAGAATTTGTGATGTCGAGGGCAGTGAAAGTAGTGTATAAATTATTAGGTTTTGTGGGGTTCGAAAGTGGATAATTTTGAGATTTGGAATATCAAAAACGTCAGTGTGCAGCGATATATCCCCATTTCCAACAATTTGGCATTTAAGGGAAGGTTTATTTGACCTAAAATAGTTATGAGATTGGTTTTGCTGGTAATTTTAGGTGGGTCTGGGCTTGGAAGAATAGTGATTAATAGAGGCTGGCCCAGTTGAACCAGACCAGTGCCCACAAACTGAGGACCTAATCGACCCAGGTCCATGACCATAACTATTTGGCCCAATCGACCCATCTTTATAACTTTGGCCATTAGGGTTTAAATGGTGTTAATGCTGGTGTGATCCTCTCCTTGTTCTATAGCCGCTGTGTCCGAAGGTGTTTGGAGAGGGTGAATGCCCAGACAGCGAAGTGGCGAGAGCAGTGTCCGATGATGGAGCGACATGAGATGAGAGAAGTCTCTATTCGTGGAGGAGGAGCTTTTCCCAGAGTTCATCGAAGGAGATGCTAGATTCACGATGCTCCACCGCCGTGATGAAGGATTTAAAATCTATAGGTAACCATTTAGAGTAAAAAATATAAGGTCAGAATCTAATATTGTATCATCTATAGCTGCTAGTTCCTTTGCCATAGTTGAGATTGTCGTAAGATATTTGGTAATCGATTGTTATCCTTTTTGTAGGGTATGAAGTTTTCATCGAAACAGAAAACATTGGGAGCTGGATTGTTGCTTGAAGTGTTGCTCTAGATTGAGCCAGAGATCACGGGTTGTGTTACATCCAATAGCAAGGTGGGCAATGGAGGTGGATAGAGACGTGGTGAGAAAACAATAGACAAGTCAGTCAAATTTCTACCACCTGAGGTATTCTGAAGATTCAGCATCTGGAGTGAATGAAGGTGGTGGAGTTGATCCATCAACGTACCCAATGAGATCAAAGGTGACAAGAATGGCATATATTTGGTTACACCATATGAGGTAATTTGAGGAATCTAATTTTGTAGATAAGAAGTTTGTAATCTGATTGAATGGTAATGTGGGAGAAGTAGGATCGACCATTGATGATATTTGTGATATATTGGTTCTGAAAAAAAAAGTAAGAGGATGTTTTGTGTGTTGGTTTCTACTATTTGTGTATATAGGATAAGTGCTTGAGAAAAGGATTGCTAGCTTGAATATGTAGCTCGGTAATAGGATTAGTGTATAGGCTTTTGTTGTTTATGTATGTAGGGTAGGTGTTTGAGAAAAGGATTGCTAGCTTGAATGTGTAGCTCGGTAATAGGATTAGTGTATAGGCTCTGATACAATGAAAGAATATAATGAAGCAATTGATATGTAATTGGATTGTATTGATTATGTGTATTTCTGAATAGCTTTTACAGGCATTTATACATGTTGGTATCTGATAATAATAATAAAATAGATATTAAGGATCAAATGAGATATATAAGATAAATGAGATACATAAAATAAAATCAAATGAGATACATATTAAAAAGAAAAGATCATATTTGATATAAAGATCTGTATATGTTTATCAAGTAGACTATCGCTAGCCAGCTCTAGTAAGGAGACGCGTCTCACCTACTCGTGCCACCGCAAGCTCCTAACCGCATGTTACCAGAGACTAGTCATCACTCTCCTACTCAACCAGTACTGATGCGTATGCTACAACTGTTGGATCGGAAAAAGAAAGCATGCTTAGTATGGAGAAACGATAGATTTCAAAACTTTTTAAGAAATCATCTTGCAGCGGAAGCAATATATCCAAATCAACATGCTAATCCATACATGATATGGTATAAGGATATTAAAACCAAGAACAAGATAAAAGGAATTACCGACTCCTTCGCTCTGACTTTAAATCCTCGTTCGCTATCCTCTCCTTCTTATATCCAAATCCTTTGCCTTTGAGTCTTTTCCTTTAGCAATCTATCTTCTTCCTTGTTGTAGTATCCTCAACCAATTAGATTTACCACTTGTTCTTCAAGGACAACTAGGTTAACAAAATCCTTTGGTGGGAAAGGAGAAGAAATATTTGGAGGAGATTTTCTTAGAAGAAGAAGCTGAAATTGAAACTCTTTCAATTCTTTCACTTAGGAATTTCGGTTCTACCTTGCATGAAAGGAGAGAATGTCTAAAACCATGCAAGAACCCTTTCTTACATCTCAATTTCGAAATATGCATGAATGGAAAAAGTGAGAGGCATCCAATGCATCACTTACATTAATCACTCATCAAATAGCCAATAAATGAGACATACTTCATTTATCTTTAAAATGGCTATTTGAAAAGACCATAACCTATAATTGAATACCCATTTCGGTTTTGGCAAGAAGAAAGAAGGAAGATGGTCCATCTAATGCACATCTTTCATCTTTAATCTAATGAATGCAAATAGGTTACATGCCAACATTAAAAGCCAACCATTAAACCATTTAATGGTAAGTTCATAACTCCATTTAATAATGATGAACCATAATAAAGACCATCTTTATTTAGTATTTTAATGTCAAATGTGGTTACACATCTAACCTAACACAATTTCGAAATTGCTTCTTCTCCATTAAAAAATTGTTTTAATATAATTAATCTAATCAATTACATTAAACCAAAACAAGCCCATTTCTAAATGAACATATGGGCTTCCAATTAACCATTAATTAGTATAAGCCCATCATTCAATTATGAACTTCTAAAGCCTCCAAACTACTTCTTACTTAGCTTGATAACCTTCCTAAAAGCCAAGTGGGGAATCTTATTGGACTTTGATAATTCAAGCTCCAATAAACCCAGAAATAATTCAATCTCATTGGAATTAATTCTAGCTTATTAACTAAATGTCATTCCACTAAAGACAATTAATTGAACTCTTGAATTATTAAATATTATGAGAATATGTCCAATTGTAAACCCTATTTAGAACCTTATTATAGCCATCCGCACAACAAAGGGTAAAATTACCGTTTTGCCCTTATGTTGGTTTTTCCTTCTAGATATCTCATTTTACTTTATATGGTGATTAACACATAATATCTCATCTTAGTGTTAAGACTTGATGGGTAGCTAGTCCATCAAACTACTGGCGCCAGTTTAATCACCAAATCTTCTTAAAACATCTAGAAGAGATGATAACACTATAAACTCTTTATTTGAGTGAATGTTCCCTGATACATGTTTCAATTAATAATTCCAACATGCAGACACTGAATTAATACCCTGTAAAAATCTATTCCGATCATATCAAGAATTATAATGAAACACATATGAGTTCACCACTCATCAAGATTGTGGTTCATAATAAGCGAATGCTTAAGTTGTATGTTTTAAGATTAAAGTAATGGCCCACTTTATTCTTGAAAACATACTTGATTCCAGATTCATTTAATAGTGCCATTATCGATAGTCTACTACTATCATGATATGAAACTCATCATTCCCTTTAAGTAAACTCCTTTACTTATATGGAGATAAATCGCAACACCACAGTCTAAACCATAATCAAACGACCAACTTGATTATTCAACTGTGAATCAATTAATTCAGATTCTAATAATATACATATTTCCCATACATCTCTATGTATATGTATATTACTTACAAATAAATCTTGGTACCTTATGACCAGATATATAATGCTCATACAGATAAAACCAAACTCTTTTGTTTATTTAATAATAAATATTTTCATTACAAAACTGTAACTGAAGAAGATAAAGTTACATGTAAAGACACTTGCTTTCCAGGGCACTATATTTACATAACTCCAACAATCTCCCACTTTCCCTAAAGCAAGTTTGACATATCCTTCATTCTCATCCCTTCTAGGTGACCCTCAAAGCTCTTTTGAGTCAAAGTCTTTGTAAACGGATCAGCAAGGTTTTGCTCTGTAGGAATCTTTACCACATCCACTTCTCCACGTTGTATTATCTCCCTTATGAGATGATACTTTCACTCAATGTGTTTGGCGCTTTGTGGTTCCGAGGTTCTTTAGAATTAGCCACGCCCACTATTATCCTGATAAAGTGTAATGGCTTTTTTGCCTCTAGAACTACCTCCAAATCATTTAGGAACTTCGAAGCGGATCGCTTCCTTCACGCTTCTGGCGACAACATACTCAACCTCCATAGTCGAATCAACAATACAAGATTGCTTGACACTCCTCCAAACTATGGCTCCACCTCCTAAAGTAAATAAAGAACCGAAGTTGATTTCCTTGAATCAACATCGATTGAAATCGAATCCGTATATCCTGTCGGAATAAGATTACTTCCAGAGTAAACAAGCATTAAGTTCTTCGTCCTACGAAGATACTTAAGTATACACTTAACCGAAGTCCAATGTTCCATTCCTGGATTGGACTGAAATCTGCTTGCCAATCCCACTGCGTAACAGATATCCGGTCTAGTGCACAGCATTGCATACATCAAACTACCAACTGCCGAAGCATATGGAATGTTACGCATGCGTTCAACCTCCTCTTGGGTTTTAGGTGCTTGTTCCTTTGAAAGTTTGATTCCATGTCTAGTAGGAGTGAAACCCCTCTTGGAATCTTACATGGCGAACTTATTGAGAATATTCTCAATGTAGGTTAGTTGAGACAAAACTATCTTCTTGTTCTTACGATCCCTTATAAGTTTGATCCCTAGAACATAGGTAGCCTCTCCCAAATCCTTCATTGAAAGCTGTTCATTCGGTCATCCTTAACATGAGATAACATTCCCACATCATTCCCAATGAGCGAATGTCATCAACATCTGAGGATTAGGAAAGTAACCTTACCTTCTTGTATTCTTTTGTAAACACAAGGCTCATCTAGGTTTTGTATGAACCCATAGGTTTTGATAGCCTTATCAAACCTAATGTTCCAAGACCTAGATGCTTGCTTAAGTCCATAAATGGACCTTTGTAACTTGCAAACCTTATGCTCATTACCTAACTCAATGAATCCTACGGTTGGGCCATATAAATGGTCTCCTCAAGATCTCCATTCGAAATGCGGTCTTGACATCCATTTGCCATATTTCATAATCGAAATAAGCTGCTATGGCCAAAAGAATCCTGATGGACTTAAGCATGGCAACCGGAGAAAAAGTCTCCTCGTAGTCTATACCCTCCTTTTGAGTATAGCCTTTAGCTACCAATCTAGCTTTAAAGGTCTCTACCTTTCCATCCGATCCCCTTTTCCTTTTGTAGATCCATTTACACCCTATGATTTTTAGACCTGGTGGTAGATCTACAAGGACCCAGACTTCATTAGTATACATAGAATCTATTTCTATTCCATTGCCTTGAGCCATTTTCCTGCATCAACATCATTAATAGCCTGTGTATACGTAACGGGATCTGTTTCTTCTTGATGCGAGATGGCAATTAAGCCTTCTCCTAAACCAGATACCTATCTGGTTGTCTCACAACCTCCCACTACATCTAGGCACATCTTGATGTTCAGGTTGCACCGATTCAACTCTTGAATCCATTTCGACATCTTGTTACATCATATCCAAAACAACTCTTGGTTTGGATGAAATTGCTAACTCCTTTAGTACTACTTCACTTCTTCCTTTGTGATTTCTCACAAACTCTTCCTCTAAGAAGTTTGCATTTGTCGACACAAATACCTTCCTATCATGAGGACTGTAAAAATAGTACCCTCGAGTTCCGTAGGATATCCTACAAACAAATATACTTGACCTTGGTTCCATCTTTGTGGATTCAGGGCTTTAGAACATGGGTGGACAGCCCCAAGTCCTCAAGTGCCTCAATGAAGGCACTCGGCGATCCACAACTCCCTAGGTGTTTTAGGCACCGATTTGGATGGAGCAAAGTTAAGAAGATATGTTGCCGTTGTATGGCATATCCCGAAACGATTCTGGAAGGCTAGCATAGGACATCATTGATCTTACCATTCTCGATAGAGTTCTATTTCTCTCTCTGCTACACCATTACATTGAGGTGTACGAGGAGTCGACAAATTGGAAACAATTCCATTGTCAATTAAATATTCTGGAACTCTCGGATAAATACTCACCACCTCGATCGATCGAAGTTGTTTTAATGGCTTGCCAAGTTGCTTCTCAACTTGACTTTGAATTCTTTGAACTTTTCAAAAGATTCACTCTTTTATGCATCAAATACAAATAGCCATGTCTTGAGTAATCATCTATAAAAGTTATGAAATATTCATAACCTCCTCTAGCTTGTACATTCATGGGCCCACATACATCAATATATACCATGTCCAATGTGGATTCAAATCTGTTTCCTTTAGAAGGAAATGAGGCTTTTGTCATTTTCCTTCAATACAAGATTCACAGTGGGTAATGGATCACTATCCAAGCCCATAAGGATCCCATCCTTTACTAGCTGTCAAGTCTTTTTCGATTGATATGACCCATCCTTAGATGCCACAGATACTTTGAATTAATGCTAGAGATATTGGATTGTCTTGGTTTTATCAATTACGTGGTGTTTAGTGAGCCTTTCATAGGTTCTATAAAAACAATCCTGTTTAATTATCGCTTCACAAATAAAATCCTTATTCTCATATATTGAAACAACTTTTTCAAAATATAAGGAATAGCAGATTTTATTAGACAAAAATAGAAATCATGTTCCTTACAATCATTGGCATGTAATAAACATCTTCCAAATATAACCTATGACCACTAGGAAAGTCCAAGATAACTACTCCCTTGATTACTGCTGAAACATAGGAACCATCTACTATCTTAACTTGGCGGCCTTTAGGAAGTCTTTTCCTTTGTTGGAACCACTGCAAAGAATTACAAACATAGTTAGTGGCTCCTGAATCTAATATCCAAGTAGATAAATCGCCACATTTCTAGTTCTAACAAACTTAGGAAGCCCATACCTTGTTTGCTTTTGAGGGACTCTAGGTAGGTCGGACAGTTTCTTTTCGATGGCCCATCTCATCACGATGGAAACACTTTCCTTTGATGTTCTCTTTGGCCTTCTTTTCATAGGTTTGGCCTTGACCCTATTTGGGCCTTCTTTTCATTGGACCTTCTTCTTTTCCTTGCCTTACCCTTGGGCTTAGAAGAAGAAGCTGCATTAACCGGCCCATGAGCCTTAATATTCAATATTTCCTCCGTGCTCTGAGGGTATTCATCTACTCACTCGAGGTGTAATCCTTCTTTGTTGAGCTCATAGTCAACTTAAACTCTGAAAAGAAGAGTTTAAGCTATTGATGATCATAATCATCTGCATGTCGCATCCATATCCGCCTAAGCATCTCACCTCGGTGACCGCAGAGATTACCTTCATCATGTAATCCGCTTGCGGTTCACTGGGTTTCGTCGAGATTATGAAAGGTTTGGATAGCTTTCACTCTTGCAGACCTAGTCCTCACACCAAACATCTCAGTAGGTGATGGACCATTGCCTAGCAGTTTTCATACAAGCAATTTGCTTTTGCAACATCTTTCTTGCGAAGCAAAATATAACACTTAGTAGTCTTGTCGACGATTACCTCGGCGCTTCGTGTTGTTGGACTTGCTCGGGAGTTGCATCTCCACTTAGAGGTGTAGGCTCATTTTCGTTAACACCCATGAAATACGTTCATATTGAAGAACAATGTCAAGGTTATGTCTCCATTCATTAAACTTGTCTCCATTTTCCAATTTGTTATTAGTTAAGAAGCGGGGTGAGTGGATTCATTTTGTGGTTGATTATGTCCGAAAATATAAATTATTAAAACATGAGCATACTAGTCAACAATTTATGGAACTTTGTATAAAATCATGATGCATGTATGCATGATGATAGATTTAAAAAACTTAAAAAATTAAAACATTATCGACGGTTATTTTCTTATCTATAATGACTAAGTGACGGTGGGCCATCTTATCTATTAAAAGAAAAGCTGGGACCCTCCCACTCAAAAACTACCAAGCATCTCATGCTCAATTTTTAAGAAGCGTCTTAATTTGGTCCATACTTTTACCAATGAGCTACGGTGGGCGGTTTATTGATAAAAATGTTGAGTGTATAACCATTTGATTCATTCACTAAAGATACCTACAAATCATGCCTCGGTAGGAGGTCACATTTGCTATCATTAAGTGGACTTATCCTTAAGGAGACCCAAACCATGCAAGATCTAGGATCCATGCCCTCCGATGGGAGTAACACTTCACCACATACAAGCGGGCCATCATTTGGAGACCAGTGGACTTCACAAGAGCATCCTCTCCCACTCAATCTTTTTGGGCTTTAAGTTTTAAATACCATCTTGTCTAGATGCAATTTATTATCCATCCTATATTGTTTCATTATATATCTCATACATAATGAATGCATGGCAAGGCCTAGGGTTGACAATTTTCTAAATGACATGCAATCACATAATATCACATATTACAAGCATTCATTTCTCCATTCATCACATGAACTAATAAAGCCACTTTTGATTGTCCATCCTAGAAACATAAAATAATTACAAGCCTTTTAGGCCCAAAATATGCTTCTTCATCTTGGATCTTCCGCTTCGAACTCTTCGCTAACATGATCCGCCCATTCGGTAAACAAAATGTAATGGCATTTATGAAATTAGAATTTTGTCATTTTGAAAAATAAAATTCCAGCACTAGATTTTAGAAAACCAAATCTTTGTTTTGACAAAAATCCCAGCACTTGTTTTATTAAAACCGAAACTCATTTCATGAAAATTAAAAACAGCACTTAGTATTTTAGCAAAACCGAAATTGGATTCTTTGAAACAAAAAAACAGAACTTGTTTTCCAATCATAACTGAAATATGATTCATTGAAACAAAATTCCATCAACTTAGTTTTCACAAAACTTAAGCCAAAACACAAAGGATACACGAAAATTTTACCTTTCCATTTCTTCAATCCATGGCTGCTCCTTCTTCATCATTACATCAATTTGTACATTACAAAATCAAATAAAATAGAAAAAGAAACCAAGGAGGAAACATGGTGATGATAGACCACCCTCCTTATTACTGACCAAATGAAGAAATCTTACAAGATAAAATTTAACTTCTATGGACAACCAAAAGAGCAACATACACCATATATATTTCTATCACATAAAAATATGCAGTATACATAAAAGATTGCCAACCCATGCATCCACCATATAGGAACCGAAATCATGCATAAAAACCGGCTCGATACCAATTGTTGGATCGGAAAAGAAAGCATGCTTAGTATGGAGAAGCGATAGATTTCAAAACTTTTAAGAAATCATCTTGCAGCGGAAGCAATATATCCAAATCAACATGCTAATCCATACATGATATGGTATAAGGATAATAAAACCAAGAACAAGATAAAAGGAATTATCGACTCCTTATTCTGACTTTAAATCCTCGATCGCTATCCTCTCCTTCTTATATCCAAATCCTTTGCCTTTGAGTCTTTTCCTTTAGCAATCTATCTTCTTCCTTGTTGTAGTATCCTCAACCAATTAGATTTACCACTTGTTCTTCAAGGACAACTAGGTTTTTCCTTCTAGATCTCTCATTTTACTTTATATGGTGATTAACACATAAGATCTCATCTTAGTGTTAAGACTTGATGGGTAGCTAGTCCATCAAACTACTGGCGCCAGTTTAATCACCAAATCTTCTTAAAACATCTAGAAGAGATGATAACACTATAAACTCTTTATTTGAGTGAATGTTCCCTGATACATGTTTCAATTAATAATTCCAACATGCGAACCTTTGGATTAATACCTGTAAAAATCCATTCCGATCATATCAAGAATTATAATGAAGCACATATGAGTTCACCACTCATCAAGATTGTGGTTCATAATAAGTGAATGCTTAAGTTATATGTTTTAAGATTAAAGTAACGACCCACTTTATTCTTGAAAACATACTTGATTCCAGATTCATTTAATAGTGCCATTATCGATAGTCTACTACTATCGTGATATGAAACTCATCATTCCCTTTAAGTAAACTCCTTTACTTATATGGAGATAAATCGCAACACTACTGATCTAAACCATAATCAAGCGACCAACTTGATTATTCAAGCTGTGAATCAATTAATTGATTCTAATAATATACATGTTTCCATACATCTCTATGTATATGTATATTACTTACAAATGAATCTTGGTACCTTATGACCGGATATATAATGCTCATACAGATAAAACCAAACTCTTTTGTTTTATTAATAATAAATATTTTCATTACAAAAGCATGGCGAAGAAGATAAAGTTACATGTAAATACACTTGCTTTCCAGGGCACTATATTTACATAACACCAACAACAACATTGTCTTCTCCAACCTTACCAAATGAATCTTCATGCTAGCCAGACACACCTCTAGTCGTGTCTCCTCCATGTTGTCACACCTGTAGCTTCCACCGGCTGAGCAAATTGTTGATAAGATCATCTTCTAGCAGTTGTAGCTGGTAGGAGCTTCGACCAGCTCCAAACTACAAGCATGTTAGGGTGCAAGGTGTTTCTTTAGGCAACAACCCACCAACACCAAACATAGTCACGGAAACAACACCTAACCACACTTTCATTGCCTTTCCAACGAGTATTTTGATGTTTATAGGTTTCAAATCCCAAAAGCTTATTTTCATAAATTCGATCCTTAGCAACAAGGTTTCCATATTCTGGGCTTCAGATAGTTTGGAGCGTTTAAATTTCTAGCTCTCTAAAAGCTTTAATTTGAATTATTTAGATTATTAATCAAATCTAATTTGATTTCATAATATAAGGTTTTAATTTCAATTTCAATTTCAATTTCAAGATCAATAACAAATAAACAATTTAATCAAATTATAAAATTAAAGTTTGTTTTAATACCACTATTAGAAAATTAGGTCAGAATCTGATTACACACGTAGTGGAATAATTATGAAACTTTTTGATATTTGATTTATCAAGAGCTAAGATCACTAAAATTCTATAAAATGATTAACATGTAAATCATAATAAAACGTAAATCTTAAGTCATACCTTATTACGAAGCTTGATGATTTTCTTATTGTATCCCTTGAATCGTTTCTAAAACTAGTTCATCCCAACCATTAGCTTCACAAGTGTTCAGTCTTTAACAGTATCCACATAATAACTTGAGGGAACTTTGTAATTGTTGCTGAGAGGATTAGGCAAGGATTGATAGCTCCATTTGAGCTCTAAAACTAGTTCATCTCAACCACCAACTTCACAAGTGTTCAACCTTTAATGGTATCCACAAAATAAGTTTAAAAAACTCTACAACTTTTGTGGAGAGGATTAGGCAAGGAGTGCTAGCTCTATTAGAGATTAAGCCTATTTATAATAGGTTTTGGACATTTAGTAATTTAATTGAAATTAAATTCTAATTTTAATTAAAATTACAAATATTTCTAATGAATATTGATTATATACAAATAAGAACCAATATCTCATATTAATCTTTATTTATTAAATATATCATATTTAATCATAAAGTTTCTCCAACTTTGCAATCATGTCCAACTTAATTAAAATATCTAGTTGAGAACAATGAAACATTCTTCCTAATTACTTTAGAGTGATGAATCTTATATTGATCACTTAACTACCTCCATATAGTTTATGTTATACCAAATGACTACCGACTGAGATATCCTTGACTATAATAGATCATAAATAGTATCAAAAATATAATAATCCCTATACAAGATAAGTTTAGAGATCTCAAGTTAAAAGATCGCTTGTACAGTCATCACAATAAAAATTTCAATAGACATACATATGGTGTTAGTTCGATGAACTGGTTCACTAACAAACACCCATACTTTTGTTTAATCTCTATACGCTGATCTATGAGATTGAATACTCCCTTAATAAGAAAAAACATAATATGTACTAGTCTTTTTATGTTTTATTAATATTCAGTTTTAATGGAACAATGAATGGGAACAATTTAGGGATAATATATAATTGCATTATGAATCTCATAATTATAATATCACATAATTTTATTTTTAATGTATAATAATGACATAATTTATTACATACATCTAAATATGTATAAGATAAAGAGTACATTTATATTATTTTGTCACTAAACTGCAACCAACCGATTAACTGTAGAGCATAAACCAAGCGGTATTACATAAACATATATGTGTGAGAACTAAAGGCCTTTATTGAGGACAAACCCATAATTAATAATATTTAGATTAACCAAGAACTAAGCAGTAAGAAAGTTTCCCCTAAATGCTCAACAAAAATGGACATTAAAAAAATATGCGGTTATGTAGATCAGAAAATTATTTAGGAACTTCTTGATGACAAGATTTATAAGAACGTTTAATTCAAAGATCACGAAATGTGTATCAATTGCATCTTTTTCTTTAGTCTTGAAAAGAGAATTTGATGGATTTTTCCCTTGTAAGAGAGGATTAAGGCAAAGTAATTCTATCCCTCCTCTTCTTTTTTGTGTTAGTTATATAATACTTGATTAGGTGTTTCAGAGGTGTATCTTGGGAAAAGGACATCCTTTGTGCAAGATGATTATTTGTAAGGCTTTTGTTGCATCTATTCAGATTATGTGGTCTGCTTTTAAATGGTTTTTAGACTACTGGTTTGTTGTTAATCTTGGGAAGTCCAATATATAAATAAAATGGAAAATTTTATATGGTGAAATAGTATAAGATTTAATCTGAGTTCTTTTCCAATTAGATACTTGGGAGTTTCTCTTTTCTCAATTAAATGGATTGTCTCAATTTGGTGAAAAAATTGATGGCTAGAATCACAAGTTAGTAAATCCAAAATGTCTCTTATGCTAGAAGAACTAAGTTGATAAATTTTTCTTTACATATTTATTAGTCACTACACAAAAGAAAGATTAACTTTGTATCAAATGTTTTCAGATATATAAGTCTCCAACTGACTGTAGTTTGTTTTAAAAAAAGATTCATAAGGTGAAATTAAAGCAGCCATAATAAATTTCGTGTATTCATTTTGTGTTATTCGTTAGTTTTTAAGTATAGTCTTTCAAATCCCTACATTTTTGCAGTCCGGTCGATTTCTTTGAGTTAGTTTTCAACCATTCTTCTGTTGATGGCAAGTCATTCTAGCAATGCAAAACATATTAGTTCCTTCCAGATGAACTACAACCAGAACTGTAACAGCCTAAGTCGTCATTAATAACTATCAGAAATTGGGTAAATAATTCCAGGCTTACTTGGTCAAATAGTTCTATTTTAAATATTTGATTCCATTATGACGCGCGCAAAAGGGTCCGTGTTATTTAATTATGTTGATGGATTTATAATCTCTTATTATCAACGGAAATATTGTCATATAAGTTAAATTCACAAGTTGGAATTCCTCTAATTTCCTAAGGTTTGCCTTTTTCTTTAATCATCAAGCCACAAATTAGCATTACATAATCAAAGGCTTCAGAAGTCAAGTTGTTTTATATAGACCTGCAATTTCCGCAGCATGATGAGAGAGCTACTGTTTAGTGCCAACTTCTTCCAGCTCGCGGACAGCTCCAACCTTCTGCTCAATCTCCTCGATCAACTCTTCACGCCAGAGTTCTGCTCTTGCAGCTTCTTCAATGTCCTCTTGCTGATTAATCAGATTAACGGTTTCAATATTTTAATGACTTTAATGTTATTATTTTTATTGATAACATATGTAAATGTCTGATCAGAATGCTCTGTACATGTAATTAGTCTTATGTAGCATGATCTTTCAAAATTCATTCTCTTTGTTTTTTTAACTTTAATATATATAGGAAAAGTAATGGTTAAATTTATAAATATCAACCCGACCTTCTCATACATCCAATGTCCAGTACCATCCCCTCCTTCTTTTCTATATGCCTCTGAATCATAATATGGATCCTGTGCATAGAATCATATTACAAAGAAAAACCTTAAAGAAACGGAATTGTGTCTTCCGAATAAAAAGCAATTGGATATGAATTAAAAAGAGGTGCTTACTTTCATTGCACTGAAGACCATGCAACCCCAACAAGTGAACATCATATAAAATACATCTATAACCAACAAAACCAATAAAGCAATGAAAACCCATTCCTAAGAAAAGTTTTTCAAATAGGAGGAATGTAAAGAATGAAGAGCAAACACTTACAGACGTCCTTAATGGCTCGATCACTGAGATGCCACACGGACTTGATAGTTATTAGATCTCTTTGGCCTTCAATATGCTCAACCAGGACTGCCATTAAAGGCAAATCTGGGAAAGCATTCACTTTACTCAAAGAGGCAAATCTCTTGTTCTTGTTGCCTTCAACCTTTTTTTAGGGGGGAAAAAGATTACAATCCATTCACCGAATGAAATCTACATTCTCTTAGATAATTGACTTGAACACTAGTGATTAGAAGTGAAAAATCTATATATTAGAAAATGTTAGATTATCATTAATAATATTGAAGTGAGTACAATTGTGAAAGTCTAGCTAAATACTCACCTGTTGCCATCCATTAAAAGGTTTAAAGGTTGAACATTGCCTGAGCTGCAACGCAGAAAAGAAAATGGAACACAACAATTTGGAAACTTATAGGGAATATAGACAAAATAAATGGGGGGAGAGAATCCAGTACCGTTCTTGAAGATGGGTTTGTGTCCAGGAGTTTTGTTGTTTGGAAAGAGTTACAAAGATAAGCTCTCGAAATAGTAAAGCCCACGACAGCTTCAGCCATTGTTATGAACTTAGAGAACTTCGACTGTTTTGAGTTTTGGAAAGTTGTTTTTAAGTTATGTAAGGATATGAGAGAGTGGATAAGGAAACCATTTCGTCCAACCACTCCCTAAAGAGCGGAACAGAACAGAATAAACTAGTTTAACTTACAACCCCTATTTTTCTACTGAATTGGCCAACATATCACACACGAGTTCATCTGGATTTGTTGAAAAAGAAGAATGACTCCATAATTTACTAATATCTGTAGTTAAAATTTATTTCTAAACAAGTGAGATCAGTAATTAATAGCCAATTGAACATCTCAATCAATTAATATGCAAAATATCAGAAAAAAAAAAAACAGTGCGTTGGTATTGTGAAGATAAAAGTCGCAATGCTTAAGCTACGAATTAAGGCTATACAGTGATTAGTTACCCTTTACAAATTTTCGGTAGCTGGGAGTATCAGTTTGTCCGCTTAAGGGAGTGGGACAACCAAAAGAGTAGCTTTGGATATCATTAAATTAAAGAACTTGAAAATGGTACGAGCGACTCAAATGGCAGCAATAATGCAAAAACGTCATCATTAATTCCTTGAATTTAGGATTTCTATTTTCTAATTTCCATCTTAAAAAAACGTCATCATTAATTCCTTGAATTTAGGATTTCTATTTTCTAATTTCCGTCAGTCTAAAAAAAAAAGTAAAACAAACAACTTATATAATGAGGGGCTTGAAACCTTCTGTCCTTATTTACCTACCCTATTTTATTGAATTTAAGCTATTTATTTATATATGTTTTATATATATTAGATCTAAACTATGTATTTATATAAGTCTTATATAAATAAATAGCTTGAATTTAATAGGATAGAATAAATACATAAAATTAAGGACAAAAGATTTGTCCTCTATGCATGCGGCTAGATCCGGCTATATCCTTCGGGAGGATCGTTAATTACCTTTTCTTCAAAGCGTCCCTTCATTTTCTAATTTCAACAAGTGGCGGTGTAAAATTTCCTTTGTTCGTATGTGTCTGTCTATCTACAATTTTGGTTTTCAGGACTACTTTTACCCCTAACATGATTTATGTTGAATTACAGTATTTGGCCAGTTTTATTTTGTGATTAAATTAAGTTCGGTCTGCTGCATCGATTTTTCCTTAATTATTTAAATACTAAATTCAATAAAAAATAATATTTTCAAGTATTTTATAATGAATAAGAAAATAATTTATTACTATATTAAAATTTATATTTTATAAAGCAAGTTGAAATAATATAAATCATTGATTTATTATAAAATATTAAATAAATTAATTATTTGCATATTCGTATTCAAATAAAAATTTAAATTGAAGTATAAAATGAAGATTTCAAAGTTAAAACTCTTACTTTTCATATATATAACAATAAGAATGCTTAATAAATTCACTACAAGAAAATTTAGTTTCAACAACCAAATTCTCAATAACCATAGTAAAATGGTTGCTAATTATATACATTTTGCAACCAAAAATTACTTGATTGCAATATATAAGTTACGTATATTTTTTACCGACCAATCAATACTTGGTGGCTATAGATGGTCACTAAAACTTACAATTCATGGATAATAATATAACGACCAAACTTAACAATTTTAGCGACAACTTTAATGGTCGCTATAGAAAATTATTATTAACAACTAACTATTGAGTGGTCACTCCAAGTATTTCAAATTTTTTATTAGTAGCAAATAAATTTGGTTGCTAAATTTACATAAATTCTTTACAGCAACCACATTATATGATTGTTAAAGAAGTATTTATAGCAACAAATAATTTATCGCTAAGTATTTTAGAAAAGATGAAAAGAGTTCTTTAGATTCGGTCCATATAGTTTAAATTAGTTTAAAGGTTCATTCTTATAATAATTAATCATTATAATTTAATTTATATTAGTTTTATAATTCAAAATATATTTTCATTTGAGGAAAGAAGTTATCTAATAAAATTTATTGTTTGGTAATTTAATATTTCATTTACCTTTAGTTAATTAAATTAGTGAACTTTTATTTAGTACGAAATATAGACATATTACTTTCAATATCTTTTCATTTAAAAATCAAAAGTTAAACATAAATTTTAGTTTACAATCTAACTTGAAATGTTAAATCTAGCAAGAGATGCTAAAAGCTCAAAAATCGAAAATGAAAGCCAATATATTGTGACTTTTGTGGGAATAACATTAAAAATATGGGATTATAAAGAACATCAATTTTGGGTCAATGTCATTAGCGTCAATACCTCTCTCCAAAGAACAAAGGGGAAAAAATGAATTATATTAGTATATGCATAATGAGAAACATATATAGACCCAAACATATGTTCTTGTCAAAATTTCCAATGTGATCTAGATGAATTATAAATATGAAACACGAATTTTAAAAAAGTTTCAATTAATGTCTAAATGAGATTAAGTGTAAGCGTAAAGAGAATCTGAAAGCTAACAATAGAAAATAGCATATTCTTGTCATATGAGTCCTAACATATTTAAATCTTCTCTCAACATGAATTTCTTTCAATCTACTTTCCTTTCATGGATCCAATAAACAAACCAAAATAATAATAATAAATAAAAAGTAGTTCATTAAAGCGACTCCCAAGTCCCAACTTCACATTACATACGCATTAAAAAAGCATAAATAACCAAAATAAATAATTTATATAATCAACTAACTTCCATCTTAGTAAAGATGGAAGAAAAGTTAACATAATAAAGAAAATAATTAATAAATATGCCAAACTTCTATTAAACACGTTTGGATATGAAAAACACTTATCGATTGATTAATAATTTGAAAAACTTACACTGTCATCTTTTCAACGCATTTCACCACGGCTTCAACAGTTGTTTTTTGTAGAGCTAACTTAGCCTTTGTACTCTCCAATTCCTCTTGTGTAGATGCCAGCTCCTCTTCTAATCGTACTCGATTTGATGATGTCTCGAAAGTAGAACCATGATTAGATTTTTTTTGAGACAGGCCTTTTGATTTGACATACATAGAATTTTCTCCTAGCACTTGGATGCAGATTTGTTCTGCACTCATACGAGGAACATCCTCCGGTAAATTTTCTTGTTCTTCTAGCAATTTTTTCATTTCAACTTGTTATATAAAAATCAGAAAATTTGTTCATTTTAAATATAACGATGATACATAATCTAAATGAGGTTGCAGCAAAGAATCTATATCCAATTTTTTGCAAAAGAAATATGAGAATTTGTCTCATTCGGCTTTACCAATGGAGTTGCACCGGTTGTTCAACGAGATACTTATAGTTTTTCCAAAGAAAATAAACATAAAAATTAAAAACATAAACTACAACTTACACAGTTCACCTCGACCTCTTCATTAGCCCATCCCACTTTAGGATTGTAAAATTGAGCCTCGTACATATCAATATCGTCCAAATTCTGTAACATAGAAATTGTAAATAAAAAATTATTTATATAATTTTGACAAAAAAGAAAAATGAATGAAGTAACTAATTACATGCTCGTATTGATGTGCTGCATGAGATTTCGTCCTCAATTTGTGATTGTGTTTCATTTTTTTTTCTTATTGTTGGATTGAGTCTATGAGATTTTCTACAACACATCAAATAGTTTAGAATTATTATATAAAATTTCTTAAATAATCTATAAATAAAATTCAGGTGCATTTATTATAAATACTAAATTTAAATAAAATCATAATATATACCTTAAATTTTTCTGTCTCCCAAAAGTCACACAACCAAAGCCAATCATTAGGACGAGTAGAAAGTTTTTCATAAACACTTTGTTTTGCCAACGCCAGACCACCTTCAACTTTAATTTTTTGAAAATATCTACAAGCATTAGACCGAAAAATAGAATATTGCCTAGCAAATGATTTCCATATGCCTTTGAGCGAGATGTGGCTCATCCACTTCGTAACTTAGCTTATTCTACAATGAGAAAAATAGAGATATGTTACATTATATTATATCATAAAAAAATTAGAACAAAATATTATTAAAGTGAATAGAAAAAAGAAAAAAAACTTACAACCAACTTTCTGAAAAGATCTTCTTTTTTCTCATTTGGAATGTTTGCCCAGTCCTCAACTTGCATTGGGGTTTCAAGTCTAATCAAAACCCCAATCTGAGTTGCATGTTTAGAACTATGCTCCCGACAGCTTGTTAATTCCCTTAGGAATAATAATTTTAGGTTTTTCCCCACATTTACGTGTATACTTTTGGGTGTTTAACCCTCTAGTGAGACCACGACCTCGTTTTCCACTTACCTCGTCTTAGTTAAGAAAAAAATAGAAGTTAATCATTAATTGATAATAACAACATACTAATAAGAATGTAATAAACTTTATTAAATTTAATATTACCATTATTAGCATTATTAGCATCAAATGTTTTGTCAACAGTCTCCGTTGAGGGATCTATTAATACAAATCATTATGAAATACATAATAATAAGTGCAATAGAAAAAGAAAATTTTACTACTTATTACCTCTAATATCTGATCTGATACTCTCATTTGATGGATTAGGGGCAGATTGCCCTTCACACTCTTCCATTGGCACTATAACGGTAAAAATATCAATAAAGTTTTACTTGTTAAAAAAAATATTTAACTCTAAAATATTTAAAAATGGAAGAAAAATTACCTTGATCTCTAGTATTATTATGTATCATTGTCTGTCTAGTTCCCGAACTTGAAATGTTTATATTGTTAAAGGTTTTTTTCGAAGGAAAAGCCACCCTCTTATATTTATTTGACACTACAACATTGAAAATCCAATATTAACATAAATAAGCATACAAAAAAATTACAACTAAAATAAATTTCAAATAAAATTGTTACCGCCTAAATTTCGAGGTAAAGAATACTCAGTTGAGCCATCATTCAAGTCATCAACTGCTGCCAAAGCATTACACAACACCAATTTACGTTTCTGGTTGATTGTATTGTTAACTGTTGCGGTCGCACTTAATAGCTCCTTTTTACGCTTTAGTATTTTACTCATTTTCGATCCTGTAAAAAAATACAACAAATATTAGCCATCTATTAAATAAGAAGGAATGAATTTCACTAAGTGAAAAAAAACCACTCTGATTCAATGCATGAGAAACATACTTGGGTTCAAAGTTTAGAAAGATCATAAAGGCCCCAACCAATTATTCACATAAAATAACATTTAATTTATGGAAGAAAAAGAAAGGAAAAATAAAAGGCATTATAAAATATAATAAATTGGCCAAAATTCATTCCAAGTTAGGGTTGGTTTGGCTAGTGGTAGGTAAGATTGAAAATTGAAATTGACCCGAAGGAACAAAATTGAAATTGACCAATTATTGTAGTTTGGAATCTAAAATCAATCACATCCAAGTAGAGCCAAATAAGATAATCAAATTCTTTCTTGTGAAGGCTCAGTTTTACACCGAAAGTCACAGCGCAATCACAAATTGATCACATTCCCATTCCAAGCATGAAGTTGAAGATTTGAAGTATTACTCAAAAGGGTCTCTGCAAAACAGAGAGTTGAAATAACTCTTGAGTTAAAAATTCAAGAAACAAAGAGAATTAATTTACATGGGCCCATAACAGAAGAATATAAATTCCAAAAGCAAAAATAAAAACTTCAAGGTATGCAACAGGATACAACTCCTTGACCTGAACCATATTTACGTCTAAAAATACAGATGTATCAGAAATTGAACTAAAACTACTGTTGATTTAACTTGGGTCGTAAAAATAGTGTTCGTTTCAATAATTGTTATTATGACTGCGCCTTTCAACCTGTTATCAATACAATTTTTTAATGTGCGTAGACATGTGCAAAAGGAAGATATACATACCAGGCAAATCAAGAGTTTGGGAGAGAAACAGAAGAACTAAAAGTCGGTGGAGTTTACTCAGAAAAAGTGCATGCGGTTAGGATATAAAAGAATTAGGGTATAGGTATAAATAAATAGGAGAACAAAACATTAAAAAAAAGCGCCAAATAACAAAATCTGGGGCCAAAATAAAACCAATCTAAATCCAATCGAAACCAAAGATCCAAACCGTAAATCCAAATTCAAAGCAATTGGAGTGGTGGTGGTGAGAAGAGGAGGAAGGAGCCTCTGAAATGTCTTCTCCTTCGTTGACGTTGGCACATCATCGGAGCCTCCTCTTATCCTCTCATCTCCAAGCATCCAAAGTCTTTCACTTCTTCAACATACGCTATTCTCTTCTCCACTTCGTTATTCCAGATCTACCATTCTCCGGTTAAGTAAAACAATTAGTTCCTTTTTGTCTCTTTTTACGGGTTTTACGGGTATCTTTAACTCCTTTTATCTGGGTTTTCTACGTATGGAATTTGGATTGTTCAAATTAGGGTTTATGTTCCTCATAATGCAGAAGGAACTAGCATCGACGATGGTGCTCTAAAGGGCTAGTTTATTCTCGTTCGAAATCAACAACTTTTTGGACTTTACACCTCCTCTGAGCTCCACGGTACTTTGTCTTATCCATTTCCCGTTTCGTTCTCATATTCAATTTCAGTTCAGTTCTGTTAGTAGTCATTTTTAAGCATATTTTTCATCTCCTACATGTTTAATAGCATTAAAGCTTCACCTATTGAATTTTCTTTTCATTATTCCCATGAACAGAGCATTTCTTAAATGGGTACATCTTCGAGACCACGCTTTTGTTTGATTTCAATCGTTATCTTTCCAGTAGAAATTTCTAGTCCAAGAAGGCTTTGACTAAGAAATGGTACCTTCCTCTGCCAAATTATGAATGTGAATCACCCATTGAATCCCAATTAAACATCAACTTAAAAGGTGTCAACCCTGTTTATGTTGCACGTTCTTATTCAATGCAATCCTCCATCATCTTGGTATGTGCTTAATGAGTCCCTATCTCTGATGAATTGTTCGGAGTTCAAAGACTTTCTTGAACTCCGAACAATTCATCAGAGATAGCCAATTAATTAATTTTATTATAAGCAATTAATTAAATCAACAATCAAGATTCCAAACACTTGACACGCAATTTTAGTTAGGTAGTCTTTGTTTGCTTACTGTTTTGATCATGCATTAGTGTTAGTTCATATATAATGAATAGATATGAATTGCAATCTGGAGTTAGAGGGTTTTAGTGCCATTACGATCCTCAAACTAGACCAAGGGGAGCTTTTGGAGTTCTGCATTAATTTGTGCTTCTGAATAAAACACATGGATTCATTTATGTTTCTGAAGTTCCTCTTATTCTCTGTGGTATGTTGTTTGTTTTATTTGATACAACCGGGGCCACCATTTTGTAGATAAGGTAAACTTTATAACCTTGTATGTGAATTTAGAAGTTTCAATTTTAGTATGATGATATTTAGGCTATTCTTCTTATTATTAGCCTACAGCATTAATTAGTTATGTGAAGGAAGAGGATGGGTCTCAGTGTCATTTTAAAGTTCCCCAAGTAGAGACATTTTTGTATTGTCTTAAAACCATATAATTTGGAATTGTCTTATATTTGTTTTCCTTCAAGTTTGGTTTATCCATTAATTTGTGTGGTTTACCTATTTTATGATATCTAGTCTTTACTGTAATCTTTGACTTCTCTTACATACATGATTTATGCTACTTCATGACTCGCTAAATGAGGATGGGATCAAGAGCATTTTCCAGGAGGTTCATGAGTTGTATATAAAGGTAATTGTTTAACCACTAACCATCGTTAAGAACAGTTGCTTTTCTCCTAATTTAAGTTGACAATAATGGGTTTGTAATATGCATATTCTTCTCATTCCCATGTATTTGCCTGGTTCTCGCATTACATGTTTACATTTTGACACAAAAGCTCATGCCCTTGTAAGGAAATATATATAGAGGCCTGTGGAAATGGAAGTGCTTATTTCATACAGATGATAGTTTAGGATTGGTTTGCTGTCAGTATTAATGATGGTCTTGAGGATTAGTCATCCTATGATTTTAGCTTATATATTTTGATCCTTCATTTGAATCCATAGGAACACTAGAAAATGAAGTTGTTCTTATAAAAGTTACTCCTGAGAACAGTTAACTTTAACAAACTGTTTGGTAGAATAATAATAATAATAATAATAATAATAATAATAATAATAACAATAATAATTTTAAAGATAATGAAATTCTTTCTAGTTTTTAAATATGATAGTCTTATAATTGTATATTTTTGTAGTTCTCGACTTTTATAAATAGATTGTGGATGGATAAAACTCAATGACTACACTTCATAAGATTATGTTAATGGAGTCAAAAATTTCATGAGATTTGCTTTAAATAATCTTGGACAGAAAAAGGATATGCCTTGTCCATGTGGAGAGTGCTTGAATTTTAAATTACAACCACCTCATTTGGTGAAATTTCATTTACTCACTAATGGAATAGACATCGATTATACCGAATGGATACACCATGGCGAAACCCCAAATCCATATAGTGATGATGATAACATTCATGGTTATCTGGATGAAACATTTGAGGAGGAGGAGTTCTTTGCAAGATTTGGTATTTGGTCTTTGGTAATGAAAATGCATGGGATTATTCGATAATGTAGATATTAATCACCGGATGTCTACTAGATGATGAAGTGGAAAATTTTCGAGAGATTGTTGGGTGATACATAGCAATGAAGTTATATCCGGTTGCTCCAAATCATTGCTATCTTTTCTTGCTAAGTTGCTTCACATTAAAGTTTTGAACAAGATGACTAACAAATGCTATGATATGATTGTTAATTTGTTTAAGGAATATTTACCAGATGGTGATATTATTCCTCATTCATTTTATGAAGCAAGGAAATTATTAAAAGATATCAGTTTAGGTTATGAGATTATTCATGCATGTAAAAATGATTGCATTCTCTTTTAGAAAGAGAATGAGCGTTCAAATAGTTGTCCAATGTGCAAAGAGTCTAGATGGAAGGTCAATGATGGCAAAGGGAAGTTGATTCCTCACAAAGTATTGCGCTATTTTCCACTAAAGCCAAGGTTACAAAGACTGTATATGTCAAGAAAGGCGGCTTCTGATATGAGGTGGCATAACGATGGCATATAATGAAGCTCCATTAGAGATTGAAATTGCTGAAAAAATAGTACACTCACGTGTTGATGATAATGATGATGCTGAAGAAGATCAGGATGAAGATGATGACACTTTTGATGAGTATTGGAGTAGCGAAGATGAAGCTGCATCTCAAGCTTATGATGATAGTGACTTGGATTGATGTGTAATGGGTAAGATTGAATAGTTTTTTTCTTCCAACAAATTCAATTATCTGTAGTTTTCAGTTTTTATTTTTAATATTGTTGCTTGAGTTTATTGAAATTGACAGTAACGTGATTCTTTTGCAGGTTCTTATTCATATGCACATTTTGTAGCATATACGTCGGTATGTGTGATTTTTTTCTTATGTATCTGTAGTTATTCTATTTGGATTTTTTTTACTTCATGTGCTAGATTCTAATGTTCAAATCTACGATTAAAGTGCACCTGTTGTTTTTCAACCTGCAATGAGGTTTAAGTTCTTCGAGGTAGCAAATTTAATATGCTCCGGAGGACTAATTGATTTTTCTTCTTTGCTTAAGCTTGTTTGAATGAGCCCTTACACTGTACTTCTTACCTCTAGAAATTTAACGTTATGTCCATTATTTTTGTGTTTTCTTCCATAAAGAATCCATTTATTTTTCATTTAGTTTTGACTTGTCTTTAGAAATGTCTTGCCAAATAAATACTCACCCTAGTAGTAAGATTATTGTCCTGCTACATCATTCTTTATGAAGTTAAATGATTTCTGCTTCAAAAGTGAAACTTGTCCTAGAACCATAAGATATTACTTTTTAAGTCTTCTTCTTTGGATTAATCTTTTTCTTAATTCAACAGAAAAGCAGAAACATTATTAGAAGTTTCTCCAATGACTAAGTTATCTGTTGTTTCCTATTATGTTACACCTTGTCATTAAATAAAGATAGCTTTATCTTTTTATGAAATGAAGCAGTTTATCTCCATCAGTTTAGTTGTCTGCTTTCGTTGGCGAGTTGTTGACTAGATAGGGTTGGCTGATAGAATAGAGCTGGGAGTTAAAAGAGCTGTTGTCAGACTTGTTATAACTTTATCTAAATATATTTGTCTCTTTTGTTGGTGAAGTACTACCTAACATATGTAGTTATGTTTTTCGGCTGTATACTCTATCTGAACCACGGTTGAGCAAGTAACAAGCGTTACTGATTAGTGTGAAGATAGAGCCTCTTGTAAGAAAGATAAAGATAAAGAAATTCTGTTTTTTTGGCATCTGTTTCATAGGGGTTGATGTTGATGAATTGTAGCTTACATGATTCAATTTTTTACTTAATCAACCTATGGTGGATAAATTTTCCATTCTAGTTCCTTTTATTCACACCATATGAGTTATATTTAAAATGAAATTGCTCTCAACCAGAAATAGGAGCTCAATCAACTGTTTAATGTGCCTAATGTAAAGGTCAAACCTTGTGTGAAGTTTGGGATTTGTGACACCAATCCAAAAGATTGTTTAGTCCTGGTAGTGTTTTTGCAAAATCCATATATGATGCCAGATTTTTATAACTACATACTTGACCAAGGTCTCTTAAAATTTGATTTGAAAATTTTAAAAGAAAAATAATCCATCAGTGTTTCTGGACTTGGTGAAAGTATTTCTATCATTTCCAGCGTATATTTAGGTTAACTATGAATTCATGGTGCATGTTCTTTATATACGGTTTAGTATCTAGACATTATACCTTTTTGACTTTCTGCTTTGTGGCGAGTGTCTTTCTTGCCTCAATAAGTAGCTAATCTATGCATGATGACTTATGGAAACACACAGGCTCTCTTTTGCACTCATATACTTCTTGACTTTTTGAGGCATATACCCATGGATTATGATGGCAATGATTTTCGAGCAGAATCTTGATTAGTGGTGAAGGAGCAACAAATTCCACCTACTTTGTAGCCATATGCTCTTTCCAAGTTTGATTTTGATGACACTCTTCATGGATCTTTGAGATTCGATGGTTTGGTTGAAACTGAGGTCTTTCTTGGTGTTGAAAGCAGCGAAGATAATCGTTGGATTGAAGGTTTCTCCTGTGGTAATAGTGGGATACAGTTTAACTCAAGTGTTGCTGAGTCTTGCTCAATTTTAAGGCACAATAATGTTTGGTCAGAGGCCACTTCCTTTTAATCTGTTGAAATGTTATTAAAATCTGTGGGCCAGCAAAGAAATTGTCCCTGTACCAACCTGCGATAAGGAATTAGATGCCTGTGATGAACTGGGCTGTATAATCAAGACAATGGAGCCCAGTTTGAAGTATGATAATGGCAGACCATCTAGTGTTGGTGATATTTCGGGTTTACAACCCATATTACCACCACAGGAGGGTATAGATAATGTTTGTGTGGCAAGTGATGTTGGAGGGCAGTATCAGGATCTTATTCCTTTTTTCCTATTACATGTCAACAATATTATGGTTTCAATGAATATCATCATGTATATATAATTAGAGGTATTGAAGTGTTAAAATAGAAATTATTTCAAATTTGTTGTCAATAACTGTTAGAAGTGTCTAACTCATCCCTAAAAGCTAGCTCAAGAGGAGGAGGTTTGCACATTATTATAAATTGTTGAATGCTCTTATAATTGTCCGATGTGGGATTCCTGACACACCCCCCTCAGTCCAAAATAGGACTGGACATCTGATGGACATATTGGAAAAAGGGATATAACTGGGCACCGCCCCAAACCATCGAGACAAGTTGACTTGGCTCTGATACCATGTTAGAAGTGCCTAACTCATCCCCAAAAGCTAGCTCAAGAGGAGGAGGTTTGCACATTATTATAAATTGTTGAATGCTCTTATACTTTTCTGATGTGGGATTCCTGACAATAACCAATTGAAATAATTTTCTCCAACCACGTATTTATTTGGTTTTTATTGCATAAATTTTAGCGACCAATTTGAATTATTTTTGCAATCAATTTTGGTTACTAACAGGTATACATTAGGAACCATCCAAATTATTTTTGTGACCAAGTTTTGGTGGCTAATACATACACTCTAGTGACCAACAATTAATTTTTTGTTACTAAATTATAGTAAATATAATACAATTTGTGCCGATATTAAAACTATAGCAACAAATTATTTGGTTGCTAAAAGTAAAATTTTAGCAACAGCATCATGTTGTCACAACATGGTTACTAAAAGAAATTTGATACACCATTTATTGCAACCACATAAAATTAACTCCAACCAATGACTTGGTTGCTATAAGATTATTTTTTATCAACAAAAATAATTTGGTCGCAGTATAAATAGTTATAGTAACCATTGACTTGGTTCTTTATAAGATTATTTTAACAACAAAATAATTTGATCGCAGTATGAATAGCTATAGTAACCATTGACTTAGTTGCTATAAGATTATTTTTTAGCAACAAAAATAATTTGGTCGCAGTATGCATAACTATAGCAACCATTCTAACATTACAGTGACCATTAAATTTTACATTAGCAAGTATAAATTTGGTTGCTAATAATTCTACCTTTAGTGACCAATTTTAAATGGTTGTTAATAATGCATTTTTAGCGACCAACGTAATAACTCGTCACTAAGCACTTTTAGTAACAACCCTATAGTGACCACCTGTGACCAACCCGATTTTGGTCGCTATAACTTTTAACAACCATTTTCTGACTTTTAGCAATCATTAATAATAGTTGCTGAAACTAATTTTTCTTGTAGTGATTTTAATAGTAGCTTTTCTCCTGAAAAACCATAATTTTTAATTAATATCACTTATTTTTGCAATATATAATTAATAAAAATATAAAACTATCAATAATAATCTAATGAATAATATGATATAAATAGATTATTGAAGTAATAATTTAAAATTTCACTCTTTTTACATATATATAGAAAACTTGTTATACGTTCTTCAATTATAGAAATGTAAATAATATATAATTTCAATAAATATGTAAAATGTTTAAAAGTATTATATTATAAACTTATGAAATTTATTTTAAAAAGCAGCAATAAAGTACCTAAACTTTCAAAAAAATTTAATTCTAGTTCGAACTTCAAAAAGTTAGTGTTTTCATTAAGCTTGTTTACGTGACTTGGCACGTGTTTCAGAAATCTTAACTATTAATACACATTAGTCAAAATTAACACAACAAATGAAGATTAATGAAACGATGTCGTAGCAGAAGATTGTTAGGGTTACGTAATTTGATTTATGTTATTTTTAAACAATGAGGATGTTTTAATTATGTGATAAAACGACGTCGTTGTTTAAAAATGACCTAAATCAGATTATGTAGTAAACTGTTCGTTTGTTCTCTTAAGGCCCTCACCCTTTAATTTTCAAATTACGCATCTCCGATGCCTTCAAGCTAAGAATATTAGGAGAATGAACTAAAAACAAACAGTTTACTGGTATAATACACTATAATGCAAGAGCAATTTGAGGCATCAGAAGAACAAACAGAAAATAAATGATTAAAGGCATCAAGAGAACAACATATAACGTCAGTTAAAATAAAAAAAAATAAAAATTTAAGTATTTTATTGTCATTTTTTGAAATTGGGCTAGAATTGAAAAAATTTGAATATTTAAGTATTTTATTGCTACTTTTTAAAATTGAGCTATAATTGAAATTTTGACAAAAGTTTGAATTGTTTGTATTAACCCAAATAAACACTTTCATATTTAAAACAAAGAAGTTTACATAAATTATAATTAGTCACTATATTGACTCTTTTTGGTATGTATGAATATAATTATATGTGAGTCTATAAGAATATTTATCTATATATGCGAACTTGTGAGTATAGCATACATATAATTAATGATACGTTGTGAAGGTATTTTATATATTTGTAGAATACATATAAATTAATATCTAAAATGTGTTAAATAAAATTTAGTTCTTAAACAACTATGAAATATCTCTTTTATTTTTATATTATGTGTTAAATATTATTTAAAAGTTTAATATTTTGTAAGTTTATCGTTTGATTCAATTGCATATATATGGGATAACTATAATAGCCTTTTAAAATCATACACAATACTCATCTTCGTATCATATTATAAATATCCCTTTTTTAGAATCATTCCATCATAATCTTTCTCATTTTGTTTTTCCTGTGCTGTGCCTTTTGCTAACTTGCCAAATTTGGTTTTTGGGTTTAGCTGTTTTTCTTGGGGCCTGGTTCCTTGTAAACGTCCCCGTCTGTATCAAATTTTCTCTGCTAATAATAAATAACAGCATTTACCACTTGCAACAACCATATTCTTTTTCTGTTCATAGTATTTGCTTTTTCCTGTACAAGCGCCAGCCTCGGGTCATCAAGATAGACCAAGTCAGTTCAAAGCTCGAATTCTTGCATTTAATCAATGCCACTGACAAGTTACACCTTCTACAAGTTTGACGTTAGTTGGCGCGGGGCCATTTTCTACCTAATCTATTATAATTAGATCTAACTCGCTATTAATCAACTTGTAATTGATAAATTACTACATTTGTTTTAATTTTTTTTTAATATATATCTAAAAATTAATAATTATACATATTCTTTTAAAATTAAAAAATTACATTCCCTTGTATTAGAAGAGACCTCATATTCATTCTTACGACCTTGACTATTTCTTATATTATTTAAAATTTTACACAATCAGTAAAACAATATACAGTATACTTGTGTATCTCGTATAATGATTTAATTGAGTGGACCTAAGATTTCTATAAAAAAACTAAACATATGTAACTTAATCTACAAATTTGTACAGATGTGAAGTATTATAAAAGATTAAAAAATAAAAGAGATCCTAATATTGCTAAAATTTGGGAAGACACAAAAAGTTGTTGAATATGGCAATTAATTCTATTTTAACATTGTTAAACTTTATCATTAATGGTATTATACTGAGATACACTAATATATATATTTTAGTACCTAATGTTATGAAATAAGAGTTAAGATATAATTAATAAATTTGTTAAAGGTCATATTTGAAAAAAATTCTCACGCATTTAATGCTGTTTTTTAGAAAAGAATTTGAGAAGAGATAAAATCAGAATGAGATTATTTTATTATTTTTCTGCTTCTTCTTTTTATGTGAATCATTTATAAATAGTTTCTCTTATAATTAGAGGTAAGATTATATATTATTAGATTTCTCAAATTAAATATTATTATTGTTGTTGTTACTTTTAAACAAGAGAATGTGATACTAAACTAACTCTAAGAAAAAGCAAAGTATATATATAAAAGAGATATCACTTTACTTAAAGGACTATTCCATTCCTGCCTTGCTTTCGTCCCCTCACAATTTTTAAACACTTTCTTTTTTTTTTGGTAAATACAATTTTAAAACACTTTCCTCCTCAGAGGAGCTCAGTGTTTAGGAAGTAGGATAGTGTTTGAACAACGAGCCTCAAAGCACGATTCAGTGGTGACCCCGTGACTATTAAAAGTTTCCTGGGAATTAGCAAGAACTGTCTCTGCCAAGTTGGTTAACACCAAAGCTTACTTACATGTACTTTGCAGCTTTAATCACATCGTCTTAAGCATTTAATCAGAGGTGCCAAACTGTCCTCATGTGCACTGGACATCACAGTAATCAACATATTAATTTGCCCAAAACCCTCACAATTAGATTAAATTGTTATATTAAATTGTAAAACCCGTGTGAACGCTATATTGTTTAAAGAGACCAATCTAATAATGAATTAGGCAGTTAGCGCGGATTAGCCTTGGCGCATTTTAGCAGTTGCCCACAGCTGAAATTGTCGTTGAGAAACTACAAGACCAGCCGTTAGTTTAGATTTCTTGCACGCGCCAAAGGTAGCGCCTTTACTTCAAGAATTTGATCTTCTGTACCTTCTTCTATATATATATTTGGATTATTCTACACAAACCCACTAGACCTTTCTCCGTTAGTCTCATAGCTTGCCTAGGAATTCTTGCGAAAATCCGAATGGCTAAGAAAGCTGGAATTTTTGATTTGGAGACACACTTTGCCTTCTATGGAGCATACCACAGCAACCCAGTCAACATTTTGATACATACTTTGTTTATCTGGCCAATATTCTTCACTTCTCTCATGCTCTTCTACTTTACACCTTCCGTATTTGATCTATCTAAATTTGAGTTTCTCAATCACGGGTTGGCGTTGAACTTTGGCTTCTTTTTCACTCTAACCTACGCTGTGTTTTATATGTTGCTGGACAAGAAAGCTGGGGTTTTGGCTGCCTTGCTTTGCTTTGCTTGTTGGATTGGCGCTAGTTGGCTTTCTGGGAGGCTTGGATTTTCTCTGACTTGGAAGGTAAGTTTTGGTTCCGTTTATTAAGAAGGATTCTCTGATCTGGGAAAAAAGAAAAAAGAAAGTGAAAACGAAGAGATTTTTCGTGTTTCAAAATCTTTTCTTGTCTTGTTACTTGGATCGTTTTAGCTATGGTGTAGTGTTCATTTCCAAGCATTAAACTCTTGTCAGGTTTCTTGGCTTCTATTCCTGTATCTTGTCCTATGTCCGTGTTTTTTTATTCTATGACTGGATGGGGATTAAACTCCTGATCTAATTATTTGTGTGTCCCATAGGTTCAGGGATTTTCGCAGGTAGCTTAATTCTGGACTATAGCAGAGAAAGTGGGGTTACTTTGGTGGTCCCTCTATAATTAACGTTTTGGGGAAGGGGGCTGGGTCTCCATAGTCGCCTTCTTTGACTATAATTTTTAACATAGTTTACGTGGTTTGGTTATTGACCATTTTATGGTATAGTCGTGAAGTCTATCATCGGTCCCTAAACTTGGAGATGTCCTGAACGGCCTCATATATTTCATATTGCACTCCTGCATATGAGGAGTTCGTTAACCAGGACAATTTCTGTTGGGATCTTCTAAATGACAGAACTAAATACGTATGGCCCATATATACGCATATACTCTTTTACAACTTAAAACAGATGACTAGTACACCCTCTTGTGTAAAATGAGTAAAAACAGATCTATCATGGTTTTGTACAGATCTATCATGGTTTTGTTAGGCTAGACTTAACCTCTAAGCTGTTTCCACTTTCACTTTTTTCTTTCCTTTCACCACAGCTAATTTTCTCATTTCCTCAAGTGGTCAAGTTTCATTCTTTTTCCTTCATACTTATATTCTATCAAGGAATGTGCTCCAAAGAGCTACACAGGCTGCAGGGATGATTCTGAGGAGAGGATGCTGGTGTTATAGACTTATAGTAGTTACTTAGGGAGATTGTAAAATCAATACCATCTTCTGCTTGACACACGTTAAATGCTGATTAGTGCATAGTTACGGAGAGATTTGTTGCTAGTATTTGCAATGAAAAAGAAAGGTATCCTGTGGATTTCGAGTGGGAGTCGATATGTATGTGTATCTTATTAGTGCTGTTGAGATTGTCATGCTGTAAAGAATTTTTATAACTAGTGTTCTTGAATTTTGTCGGGAGAATACTGTATATATTCTGGTTTTATATGTGATAATTTGAGTCTGATTGGCTGTAGCATTCACTTAAACCAGGTTGTGCTGGCAGCACAGTTATTTTGTTGGATCGGACAGTTTATAGGCCACGGGGTATTCGAGGTTAGTGCTAAGAAGTTCATTCTTATGCAAATAACGCCGTTACTGTTTTTCAATGTATGTCGTCCACTGATAGCATCTTTTGTAGAGACGGGCTCCAGCCCTGTTGGATAACCTTGCTCAGGCCCTGCTAACAGCTCCATTCTTTGTGTTGCTTGAGGTGATGTTATATTCTTAATTATATATAACTGTTTTCTCTTCCAGTATTGGGTTGGATACTGAGCATGGTGCTTTGGACACAGGTTCTTCAAAAATCTTTTGGTTATGAGCCATATCCAGGATTTCATGAAAGTGTAAAGGCAAAGACGCAAGCTGAAATCAAGGACTGGGAAGCCAAGAAACAGAAGAAATCATCTTAAGTTTAGGCAAGTCACCAATGAAAAGCTGTGAGAAAAATCTTCTTAGTTTAGGCGATTCGGCAAGTGATCAACTTTGGCAGCGGTAGAACTCTTGTAATGTGGAAAAAATGGGATGTTATGATGTTGTGTGCTTCATTGTCAGACTTCAGTTTACGTCAAAGAATCATTTAATAAAATTTCCTTGATATCTGAAAGCTTGAGCTTGATTTTGTGCTAGAATGTGCCTAAATTATTATTTCTGTTCTGTTTGGCTTATTGTAAACAAGTACTTCGAAAGAGTTAATATCAATGAGATTTATAATGGTCAAATTTCTAGGAAACCAGGTTCTATTAGAGTATATATATTGGTTGGGTACATTTTTTCAGTCACTTGAACACACAACTTGTACTACATTAACATGCCAATAAAGCTATTGGCAGGCACGGGCTTCTGAACTCCCCTATTGTGCATCGAGCTCCTTATCGATGCCATTTCATTCCACTGGCCCGCGCTTGCGTATGTGTTTGCAAGCAGAACACAATCACTGCTATGATTTGGTTCAAATTTCAGAATGTGGCTCCTCACCTGCTTCCCAAGTGAAACATCTCCATGTAAACTACAAGCAGCTAACAATGTCCTCCAAATAATGGCATTGCACTCCATTGGCATGCACCTCGCCAACCGATATGCTTCCTCCAATAGACCGGCTCTCCCCAGAAGATCCACCATGCACCCATAGTGCTTAACTGTTGGTTGGATGTGATACTCACTGATCATACTATCAAAATATCTCCTTCCTTCATCAACCATTCCTCCATGGCTACAAGCACATAAAACCCCTAAAAAGGTAGCATGATCTGGTGTCACAAGCTTATGCTCTATCATCTGACAGAAAAGTCGCAATGCCCGCTTTGCATGGCCATTAGTTGCTAGTCCTAAAATCATGGTGTTCCATGTCACTACATTCTTCTTCTCCATATGGTTGAATGTATCGTACGCTTCTCTAAAAGCCCCACACTTCGCATACATATCAATAAGTGAATTATTCAACTCTAAAATGCTCCTAAATCTAGTATGTCTAATCCAAGAATGAACCCATCTCCCAGTGACTAACGCCCCCATTGCAGAACATGCAGATAAGACCGAAACAAATGTTGCTTCATCAGGTTCCATACCAAAATTCAACATCCGCAAGAAAATGTCGACTGCTTCTCTGTAGAAGCCACATAAGACATGACAATCAATGACACAATTCCACGCCACCAAGTCTGGGCTGGGTATTTCATCAAATAACTTGCGTGATGTTTCAACCTCCTCAAACGAGCCGTACATGTGTATCAGAGTGTTCCTGACGAAGACATGCGATTCAAACCCACGTTTCAAAGCATCGCAATGCATTTGCTTTCCCAATAAATTGGACCCCAACTGCCCACAAAGCTTGATCAAGAAAGAGAAAGTGAAACTATCTGCCATTGACCCATTTTCTTGCATTCTCCTGTAGTACTCCAATGCCTTTTGTGTCTCAAAATCCCTGCTAAAACCCCTAATCATTGTATTCCAAAGAAACACATCTGGGTTCCCGATTCGTTCCAAAGCCGAAACGGCGTATTTCATGTCACCATACTCAGAAACAGCACAAAACTCAATGACCTTCCCCGTAAGGAAAATGTTATGTTCAAAGCCACCTTTAAGTATATGTGCATGTACTTGCTTCAAGTCTAACATTGTAGAGCACCTCTTAATAAGATGCATAAGAGTTTCAAACTTGTCAGGGCAGTCACCTTTTGGGTCTACACTTGCGGATGATATACGGGAACGCAGAGGCAGTGAACAAGAGCGCGAGGAACCCAGTTGGGAAAATGATAGTTTCGTTACGTGCTGAAGAAATACACGAGGTTGAAAGTTTGATCTTAGGTGGGTAATGTAGCACAACTGCACAAGGTCATGGCAGTGGCAACGAAAGCAACTTGTTGAAGATGATAGAGTCATTGGCGTGAAGCGAAAGCCACAGAGAGATCGAGGTTTCCAGACATTTTCTAATAGATTCAAGTTAACACGAACAAGCAAATAACAAATATTTTGAATTTCTCGACTATAAAATATTTGGATAGCAAAAGTCTGAGGCAAATACTGAATAACTGGGGGAATAATATAAGCTGTCGGACGTTTTCTAATAGATTCAAGTTAACACGAAAAAGCAAATAACAAATATTTTGAACTTCTTGACTATAAAATATTTGGATAGCAAAAGTTTGAGGCAAATATTCGTATCATTTATTGTTCGATACGATACAAAATTCATATCTTTAGGATAGGTAAGGATCACGAGAGCGCCGGGAGGACCGGTTGAAGTGGACCCCTATCTTATATGGGAGGTTTACGATAACGTCTGTTTATTCCCTTATTGAGGGCCGATTCCCGGAGTATCGTCACAAGCTCTGGGAGATTATTTAGAAATGACTTGGCCCTCAAAAGATTCGTTTATTTCTCTAGCTCGTTGTCAATCGTAAACTCCTGACAAATCACCAACGGGTTGTACGTCATATAGCCTTGGATAACCGTTGCACTTTCTGTGGTTTGGAGGAGACCACAATCCATGTTGTGCGGGATTACCCTAGAATGTCGGCGTTTTGGCGCCAATTTCCTAGCGAGGTGGTGGATACAGCCTTCTTCCAGTACGAAGAGTCCCTTTGGTTACAGTTTAACCTCATGAAGGTTGTTCTGGTTCCTTCTGCTACGTGGGCCATTATTTTTGGAGTAGCCTGCTAGTTTCTTTGGAAGTGACGTAACAACTACTTATTTGAGATCGACTTTGTTTGACCCGCGGAGGGTTCCCAGATCGCTCTCGACTATGTTGACTGGATAGAGTGGGCTAGGATGATAGAACAGCGTGTTTTTCCTGCTCAAGGTGTGTCGGTGGGCACCTGAGTGAGCTGGACCAAACCGCCGAAGGGTTGAGTGAAAGTCAATACGGACGACGCTGTCAAACTAGGCACCTCTGCGGCTTCTGCCGGCTGGTTACTTCGTGATTGCCACGGCAACTGGTGTGGGGGCTTCCAACAAAGTCTAGGGCAAGGCTCGTCTTTACTAGCCGAGCTCTGGAGCGTGTACACGGGCCTTACTCTAACCTGGGATCTGGGGTATCGCCGGGTGGTTGTCGAAGTGGACTCCACCGAGGTCATCACGCTGCTCTTCCGCCCTCATCATGTGCTTACTGAGCTTACTTTTTTGGTGACAGGTATCAGGGAGCTTCTCCAGCGGTAGTGGGAGGTTCGATTGCAGCATGTTGTCCATGAAAGAAACCAATGTGTCGATCGTTTGATGACGTTTGCCAGTATTTTACGCCCAAGCTTGCAGATCTTCCAGGAACCACCTTTCAGCGTCCAAGAGTTGATCGATCGCGATGTGCAAGGAATGCTTTTTTGCTAGAGCTTTGAATTAATTTAGTTTTAGCCTTTTGTATTAAAAAAAAGATAAGGATCAATAAAAAAAAATACTTATCGGGCTTAGAGAGTGAGCCTTAAAAGTATCTGAAAAAATTGTTTATTTGTAATCATAAAATTATAATTTCAAATCATAAAAATAATTTCTTTATAAAAAAAGGTTGTGTATATTATGACTCTCAACAAATCTTCACAAAGTTAAAAACTTTATGCACTAAATACGTTAGTGTGACTTTAGAAATTTCCATTTGCTAATAATGCTTAGAAAAATTTGAGACCATCACATTTAACAATAACTAGCTCTCTTATTTAAGTTAGATTTATCTTAATTATATTTTATAATTCTAGCTATTGCTTCATGAAAATCCTTGTATTTTTTTCTCCAAAAATCAAGTAGATAGTATAGTCAAATACAATCTTGAAGAATGAGCGATCATCTTTGGCTGGAGGCCTATCAGATAATTCTTTCCCAGTTAACCTCATTGCAAAAGTGATTACTTATGAACCGTTTGATTACATTTCTTTATTATTATTATTATTATTATTATAGTTTTCAGTTTTGTTTTTAAGATAAAATAAAAATATGTTTGATTGTTAATATAAATGTAAATATATTTTTATCGTTGATAATAATTATATGTTAGATAAAATTTAAAGATAAATTAATTATTAATTATTATTTTAAATATATTTAATTATTAAATCAAATTTTATTTGAAATTATATAATTTTAAGTTATTATAAATTTAATTGTATTTATTAAAACTTATTAAATTCAATTTAATTACCAAAATTAAGTAAAATTAAATTATTCACAATTATTTTAATTAATAAAATATATAATATTAAATTAAATTATTCATAATTTTTATTAAAATTAAAATTAATATATTAAATAATATATTTAGTTGATAGTGAATCAGATTATGAAAAGGAAAATACAAAATAAAACAACTTTTATTGTTTCATATTTTTGAAAAGTGAAAGAAATCAAAATAAAATTTTAAACAAACTTACTTTTTTTACTAAATTTGAAAACAAAAATAATAAAAGACCAAAAAAAAATGAAACAAACAAACCTTTATTTAATGGATGCTCAACCAAAGACCATTTGCATAAGAGCCTTTGAAGATATTAGGAAATTATTATTTGCCATGTAATGATATTTTGATTGTAGATAGGATATATTCTGTTACCATGAATTAGCCGATTTTACCTCCTATTCCTTAGGAGTTGATTGATTCTCTGTATTGTATATAACAATGTAAACATCGATGAAGGAAAAGCATTCAATCCCAATTCTGATTCTTATTCTTCTCATGGTATCAGAGCATCGTTCCTGGTGCTCTTGAATATCAAAATTTTCACGACCCTTCTTCATCATTTCGACATGTCGGCTCATCCAAATCCGGCTTCAAAGCCTCGGATGTCAATCCATCGCATCCTTGTTACATTCACTACTCCGATCAACCAGTGCATTCACTTGTTCCAATCAAATTAAATGGGACAAATTACCAGTCCTGGAGCAAATCGATTATGCATGCCCTTATTGCCAAAAAGAAGATTGGCTTCGTTAATGACACGATAGAAGAACCATCTCAAGATGCAAATCCAGAAGAATTTGAACTCTGGAACCAGTGTAACAGTATGATACTATCCTGCTTAACCCATTCGGTTGAAGCAGACATCGCTGAAGGTATTATTCACACCAAGACGGCTCATCAGGTATGGATTTATCTTCGCGATCAATTCTCGCAGAAAAACGCCCCGGTAATTTTCCAGATCCAAAAGTCGATAGCCATGATGTCTCAAGGAACCATGACCCTATCAGCATACTTCACCAAACTCAAGGCCCTCTGTGACGAATTAGAGGCATATCGCGCACCATTCACCTGTAATCAACGTCAAATACATGTTGATCAACGGGAAGAAGACAAGTTGATGCAGTTGCTCATGGGTCTCAACGAATCATATAAAACGGTGAGATCCAACATATTGATGATGACTCCATTGCACTGATGTGCGTGACAAGCTTATTCATCGCTTGCTTGCGAAGAGAATCTGGCCAAGTGACTTCGAAGCCCACCGAAAATTTCTCAATTGCTGCAACGGTACAGAAGAAGGTAACATATTCAAAATCCACCAAGGACAAATCTTGTGAACATTGTAATAGGCCTGGCCATACAATTGATGAGTGTCGAACTCTTAAATATCATTGCAAATTCTGTGATAAAAGAGGACATACGGAGGATCGATGTCGCCTGAAAAATAGATTTGGAAGAGTCGCGAAGGATAATCAGCGCAGCGGTCGTGGCAATCAGTCGTTCGCTAATATGGCCGACACCTCTCAACAGGACACGGACGGACACCCATCCAATTCAATTCCGAGTTTTTCTCCTGAGCTGTTGCAACAGATAGCGTAAGCCATATCCGCGCTAAATCGCCCCTCTGGTAAATCTGATAGTTACATAAATGTTGCAGGTTTGTTTCCAGCATCTAAAGTATCTATTAATTCTGCCCGTATTAATTCATGGATTCTTGATAGTGGCGCTACGGACCATATAATATCTGAAGCTTCTACTTTGAACGAATCACAGGCTGCAATTATTCCCACGGTGAATTTACCTAATGGGGCGACAGCCTATGTGTTGTGTACTGCACTGTTCTTTTTAACCATGACCTTAAATTGGACAATGTTTTATGTGTGCCCTCATTTAACTTGAACTTGATGTCCATCAGCAAACTTACTAGTGTCTTGAAATGTTGTGTAACTTTTTATCCTGATTCTTGTGTTTTGCAGGACTTGGCTACGGGGAAGATGATTGGCTCGGGTAGACAACTCGGAGGTCTATACCATATTTCTTCATCGCCAACCAAACCAGCTGCTCACCAAGTGTCCCAATCATCTAATTTATGGCATTTACACCTTGGACATCCTTCTCCTTCTAGCTTTAAATTATTCGTTGATCAATTGCATCTTAATAATGTCAGCTCTTCTCATGACTGTCATATTTGTCCATTGGCAAAACAAACTAGGTTATCTTTTCCAAGAAGTTCAATAACAACGCATTCCGCCTTTGATCTTTTACATTGTGATGTTTGGGGAACTCATAAAATTCCTACACACTCTGGTTTGCATTTTTTTTCTCACTATAGTTTATGACTTTACTCGGTGTGCATGGGTTTTTCTTATGCAACACAAATCAGAAGTACAACATTTGTTAATGAACTTTGTTAAATTTGTTCAAACTCAAATTCATACTACTGTCAAGATAATACGATCGGACAATGGGACTGAATTCTTATCTTTGCAGCCATTTTTTACCTCTTGTGGCATTGAATTTCAGCGCACATGCGTCTATACTCCGTAACAGAACGGATTTGTAGAACGCAAGCATCACCATATCTTAAATGTGGCTAGATCATTCTTCTTCCAGTCGCAGGTACGACTTAAATTTTGGGGGGAATGCATTTTAACTGCTGTTTATCTTATAAATAGAACACCCTTACCACTCTTATCCAACAAGACATCGTTTGAAGCACTCTACAAACGGCCTCCTTCATTTGAACACCTCAGGGTTTTTGGTTGTAAGTGTTATGCAACTGTCGTTCATCCTAAACAAAAATTTGAACCTCGGGCACTCTTTTTTTTTTCCATGGGATATCTCACTGGTCGCAAAGGTTACAAGTTGTATAACATCCAATCTAACAAAGTCTTTATCAGCCGCGATGTCAAATTTTGTGACGACGATTTTCCTTTTTCCCCGACTTCACAAACTCCAATGCCACCTCCAACACCTCATAACCCATTTTTTTATCTCTCTGATCCATCTCCTCCATCACCCGTACATCCGCCTCTCTTCCCCCTGATTCGCCACCTACACCTTCCTCGCCTTTCGCGTCGCCCTCCGTCCCTTCTCCAGCATCACCTGCGACTTCTACCCCCGCTACACCGACTCCATCTCCATTACCATTACCTGCCCCCCTTCCCCTGTATTGTCACCCTCCTCTACCGATTCCCCTTCCGATCCACACGTCCCATTACGTCATTATGATCGTGCCCGACATCCTCCTGCTTCGCACAGTGACTACGAGATGTCCTCTGCCGCCAATCATTTGACCTATAGCTCAAGTCAACGCACTAGCACAAGGTATCCTCTTACACATTACATGTCATTATCTCGATTTTCTCCTGCTCAACGTGCTTTTCTAGCTCTTCTTACAACTCAAACAAAACCTAAGTCTTATGATGAGGTCGATGCCGATCCTTTATGGCAGCAAGCCATGGATTCTGAGATTGCAGCTGTGATAATAATCACGTTAATCTCCATTAATCTATGCCCAGAATCCACACGAAAGCAAGAAGAATAGAAGACAAGAAGTGAAGTGTGTGTGTCTGAGGAAGATGTAAAAGGAAGAACATGGAGAATGCTTCTCGAAGCATCCGTGAGCTATAAGGGTTAAACTAAAGCCTGAATCACGTGAAGACAAAGAGCAATACATGTCTGAAGAGTTTATCTTAAAATACACATCAAAGCTCTGTCATTTCATTAAAGCAGCCAGCAACATTTAATATGGAACACAGCCGTATTACATGGTACAATTGGAGCCAATAACCACAAGGTGTAGTCATTTCACTTACAAGGCTGAAGCAAATACACCCACGTGATACAGAACTAGACAGAAGCATTTAAAAGGACATCCAAAATGCAGCAGTAAAAAGATGATACGCAAACAGGGAAAGGGTTTTTAAATCAGTCACATGGGAGGCACGTGAGATACTTTAGCTTGGGAATCCGAAGTCATCTTCTCCATCAGCTATAAAACAAAACAGAGACTTCAAACTCAGGCAGAACATACACACAGAAAAATAACATCTTCAGTTCACTTCGTACTCTATCTTGAGAGTGCAAGAAAGAGAGACTGTAAAAGAAAGGTTTGAGAGTTAGCTAGAGTACTTACTAGTGGGTACTAGGAGAGTGAAAGCCTCTTGCAAGTGATTGAAAAATCACTCAACTCTGTAACCTGTCCCATATCTTTCTGCATTAGTGAATTTCTCCACCACTGTTAAGTGGGAACCTTGGATGTAGATAGTTTCAAACTATCAAACCAAGTAAAACTTGTGTCTTCTTTATTTTCTGCAATTGATTTATATCTGCAAAGTTAACCAAGCTTTATCAGTTCTTTGTGACAAAGATAAACAGTAAAGCAGTAGAAAACCCAACATAAGTGGTATCAGAGCAATAAGACCTCTTGGGACAATTCTTGGACACTTCAAGCAGCAAAGAAGCATTAAGAATCATCCAAGATCAATCAGCAAAGAAGCATAATCAATCAGTCAAGATCAGTCAGTAAGTTCAGTGTTAGATACATTCAACATCAGTAAGTAAGTGCAAATTTTTTAGTTTCTTTACATTACAGAAATCATGGTAGGTAAAGAAATGGATGTTTTTTCTGGTAAAGAAGACTTTACCATCTGGAAACTCCAGATGCAAGCTCTTCTTGAGTCTTATGAATGTTATGGTGCAATTGATGATGATTATGACCTTGAAAATGATCTTATTAAGAAGCTGAAAATGCAAAGACTTGCACATTGCAAGTTAATGCTTCACTTATCACCAACAGTGATAAGGAAAGTGCAGAACTGTAACACTGCACAGAAGTTTTGGGTCAAATTTGATGAATTGTTTGCTAAGAAGTGTCTTCCTAACAAGATGACACTTATCCACAACCTTGCTAACTACAAAATGAATACTTCAGTATCCTTAGATGATAACTTAGACTATTTCTTCAAGCTAGTGCAAGATTTAGAAGCTAAAGGTGAGAAAATAAGTGAGGAACATCAAGTTGTAGTAATCCTAAAGTCATTACCTTTTGAATTTAATGCATTCAAGAAGGTAATTAAGCATGCTAGTGGAGAAATACTTACTGTAAAGAGGGTCCTAGATTCTCTTATGGAAGAAATAGTTGAAGTCAATCCATTTAAGAAAGAGGCTGAAGTACTATTTGTGAGAATAACTATGAAAATAAAGCTCATAAGAAAAACAACAAGGAAAGTGGCGAAGGGAAGTGGTAAAGAAAAGCAGTCAGAAGAAGAGGAAAAGAAAAGAAGAAAAAGGTAAAGTTAAGACTTGCTTCTCTTGTGATAAAGAAGGGCATTTGTAAGGGATTGTAGGAAAAAAGAGAGACAAAGGTGGCGAAAGTGGAATTTGAGGCAATGTAGAAAGACACGAAGATTCCGGTGAAGATGAAATACTAAACGTGAGTGAGGTATGTGAGGACCTTAGTAGAGTGGATATTTGACTCAGGATGCACCATGCATGTCACTCCTCATAGGGATGGTTCACTACATTTGAATCGATCCTTGCCAAGGTTAAAATGGCGATTCGGCAAAGAAAGGATGAGGGCATAGGAAGGGTTTCCATCAACATGTTTGATGGAAGAGGAGGATCTAAGCAATGTCGATTTGTGCACGGAATAGGAGAAATCGATCTCGTAAAGCTTGCTTGATAAGCAAGGCTTCGAGATCGAGATCGAGGATGGTCTTAGAAATCCTAAGGGATGGGAAAGTCATCATTAGAGGAGTGAAGAGGGGTGGCCTAAACTATGTAATAGGCACAACTGAAATTAATCAAATTTTATAAAATAGAAACCCTGAACTAACAGAAATTGCAAGGTTGGTTCATGCAGGCAATAATAGCCTGCAACATCTCTCTAGGCAAGGTTTAATACCTAAAGAAAACACTTATCTCCAGAGTGATATTCAAGAGGATTTAGGCTCATTAAACCAATCAGCCCACCTTATTGTACCACCAAAATCTGAAGAAGATAGTGGCTCACAATTAGAAACTGTGGAGCCTTCAGAAGGCATAGCACAGTATGAAGAAAGGAGGGAAGAGACTGAAGGTTTTGAGGGTAAGGTTCCTAAAAGTTTTGAAGAAGCTAAGGCTCAGAAGTTGCTAGGGATGGAAACTATAAGGAATAGGAGGGAATGTAAATTGTGGCTGAACCAGAAAGGCTACATCCGAAAGGCTTTTGGTCAGTTCAATGTGGAATTGGCAAAACCTACCCCCATTCCTATAAGCCCACATCTTCAGATGGTTGCAAATAAGTGCCCCCAATCTGAAGAAGAGAAGAAAGCCATACTAAAATACCCCTATGATGTTGGAGATGGTAGCATCATGTATATGATCTTGTGTACTGCACTGTTCTTGCTCATGCTATTAGCATTCTAAGCAAGATCATGTCAATCTGGCTTAGAGCATTGGCAAGGATGAAGAATGTCTTGAGATACCTTGTTGGAACTCTAAGTCATGGATCATGTTTCACTAAACCTAAGCTAGCTAATAATAACAGTCTAAGCCTACATGGATATGTAGATGCGAGAATATGCAGATAAAAACACAATGAAAACAATGTGCATACTTTTTACACTAGAGGAAACACAATAAGTTGCAAGTGCAGCAACAATCAGTTGTATCTATCTCAACCATAGAAGCGAATTTTATGCAATCACGAAGGGTTAAGGAATTAACATGGCTAACGGGCATTCTAATGAAATTAAAACTAACCTAGCTACAACGGTAACTTTCATAGATAGGCAAAATGTTTTATACGAGCACATATCCGATCTTGCATGAGAGGTCCAAGCACATTGACATTAGGCTCCGGTTAAGTGAGGACAAGCTAGTGAAGGCTTCGTCAACTGAAAAAGATCAAAAGTGAGTTAAATCCTTTTGATATCGAAACTGAAATACTAACCCAAAATAAATTCATTCTTTAGAGGATTACTCACGGATCGAAGAACCCCATAATCTGAAGTCGAACCGCAGATCTCACAAGGGGTGAAGATCAGGGTTTCGGGATTTGGGGATTTTTCAGATTGTGGGTTTTTGTTTAGGTTTTTTTTCAATTTCAGCTAGGGTAGGTCAAATAGAAGGGAAACCTCTTAAAATCTAAGAAGATTTCGACAGATCTCACAAAGTTTTGAAGAAATAGGTTTTCAGGTTTTTTTGGGTTCCACTCACAGAAGGGGATTCGAAGTATGGATTAATGGAGAATGAGGGAAAGATGTGATAATAATCACGTTAATCTCCATTAATCTATGCCCAGAATCCACATGAAAGCAAGAAGAATAGAAGACAAGAAGTGAATTGTGTGTGTCTGAGGAAGATGTAAAAAGAAGAACATGGAGAATGCTTCTCGAAGCATCCGTGAGCTATAAGGGTTAAACTAAAGCCTGAATCACGTGAAGACAAAGAGCAATACATGTCTGAAGAGTTTATCTTAAAATACACATCAAAGCTCATCGTTTCATTAAAGCGACCAAGAACATTTAATATGGAACACACCCGTATTACATGGTACAATTGGAGCCAATAACCACAAGGTGTAGTCGTTTCACTTACAAGGCTGAAGCAAATACACCCACGTGATACAGAACTAGACAGAAGCATTTAAAAGGACATCCAAAATGCAGCGATAAAAGATGATCATAAGCAGGAAAGGGTTTTTAAATCAGTCACATGGGAGGCACGTGAGATACTTTAGCTTGGGAATCCGAAGTCATCTTCTCCATCATCTATAAAACAAAACAGAGACTTCAAACTCAGGCAGAACATACACACAGAAAAATAACATCTTCAGTTCACTTCGTACTCTATCTTGAGAGTGCAAGAAAGAGAGACTGTAAAAGAAAGGTTTGAGAGTTAGCTAGAGTACTTACTAGTGGGTACTAGGAGAGTGAAAGCCTCTTGCAAGTGATTGAAAAATCACTCAACTCTGTAACCTGTCCCATATCTTTCTGCATTAGTGAATTTCTCCACCACTGTCAAGTGGGAACCTTGGATGTAGATAGTTTCAAACTATCAAACCAAGTAAAACTTGTGTCTTCTTTATTTTCTGCAATTGATTTACATCTGCAAAGTTAACCAAGCTTTATCAGTTCTTTGTGACAAAGATAAACAGAAAAGTAGTAGAAAACCCAACATAAGTGGTATCAGAGCAATAAGACCTCTTGGGACAATTCTTGGACACTTCAAGCAGCAAAGAAGCATCAAGAATCATCCAAGATCAATCAGCAAAGAAGCATAATCAATCAGTCAAGATCAGTCAGTAAGTTCAGTGTCAGATACATTCAACATCAGTAAGTAAGTGCAAATTTTTTAGTTTCTTTATATTACAGAAATCATGGTAGGTAAAGAAATGGATGTTTTTTCTGGTAAAGAAGACTTTACCATCTGGAAACTCCAGATGCAAGCTCTTCTTGAGTCTTATGAATGTTATGGTGCAATTGATGATGATTATGACCTTGAAAATGATCTTATTAAGAAGCTGAAAATGCAAAGACTTGCACATTGCAAGTTAATGCTTCACTTATCACCAACAGTGATAAGGAAAGTGCATAACTGTAACACTGCACAGAAGCTTTGGGTCAAACTTGATGAATTGTTTGCTAAGAAGTGTCTTCCTAACGAGATGACACTTCTCCACAACCTTGCTAACTACAAAATGAATACTTCAGTATCCTTAGATGATAACTTAGACTATTTCTTCAAGCTAGTGCAAGATTTAGAAGCTAAAGGTGAGAAAATAAGTGAGGAACATCAAGTTGTAGTAATCCTAAAGTCATTACCTTTTGAATTTAATGCATTCAAGAAGGTAATTAAGCATGCTAGTGGAGAAACACTTACTGTAAAGAGGGTCCTAGATTCTCTTATGGAAGAAATAGTTGAAGTCAATCCATTTAAGAAAGAGGCTGAAGTACTATTTGTAGAGAATAACTATGAAAATAAAGCTCATAAGAAAAACAACAGGGAAAGTGGCAGAAGGGAAGTGGTAAAGAAAAACAGTCCGAAGAAGAGGAAAAAGAAAAGAAGAAAAAAGGTAAAGTTAAGACTTGCTTCTACTGTGATAAAGAAGGGCATTTTGTAAGGGATTGTAGGAAAAAGAGAGACAAGGTAACTGAAAGTGGAATTTCAGGCAATGTAGAAAGACCTGAAGATTCCAGTGAAGATGAAATACTAGCTGTGAGTGAGGTATGTGAGGACCTTAGTATAGAGTGGATATTTGACTCAGGATGCACCATGCATGTCACTCCTCATAGGGACTGGTTCACTACATTTGAATCAGTCACTGCCAAGGTTAAAATGGCAGATTCTGAGCAGCAAAGGATAGAGAGCATAGGAAGGGTTTCCATCAACATGTTTGATAGAAAGAGGAGGATCCTAAGCAATGTCAGATTTGTGCCTGGAAAAAGGAGAAATCTGATCTCAGAAAGCTTGCTTGATAAGCAAGGCTTTCAGATCAGATCCAAGGATGGTCTTAGAGAAATCCTAAAGGATGGGAAAGTCATCATTAGAGGAGTGAAGAGAGGTGGCCTATACTATGTAATAGGCACAACTGAAATTAATCAAATTTTATAAAATAGAAACCCTGAACCAACAGAAATTGCAAGGTTGGTTCATGCAGGCAATAATAGCCTGCAACATCTCTCTAGGCAAGGTTTAATACCTAAAGAAAACACTTATCTCCAGAGTGATATTCAGGAGGATTTAGGCTCATTAAACCAATCAGCCCACCTTATTGTACCACCAAAATCTGAAGAAGATAGTGGCTCACAATTAGAAGCTGTGGAGCCTTGAAGGCATAGCAGTATGAAGAAAGGAGGGAAGAGACTGAAGGTTTTGAGGGTAAGGTTCTTAAAAGTTTTGAAGAAGCTAAGGCTCAGAAGTTGCTAGGGATGGAAACTATAAGGAATAGGAGGGAATGTAAATTGTGGCTGAACCAGAAAGGCTACATCCGAAAGGCTTTTGGTCAGTTCAATGTGGAATTGGCAAAACCTACCCCCATTCCTATAAGCCCACATCTTCAGATGGTTGCAAATAAGTGCCCCCAATCTGAAGAAGAGAAGAAAGCCATACTAAAATACCCCTATGATGTTGGAGATGGTAGCATCATGTATATGATGCTGTGTACCAGACCTGTTCTTGCTCATGCTATTAGCATTCTAAGCAAGTTCATGTCTAATCCTGGCTTAGAGCATTGGCAAGGACTGAAGAATGTCTTCAGATACCTTGTTGGAACTCTAAGTCATGGACTGTGTTTCACTAAACCTAAGATAGCTAATAATAACAGTCTAAGCCTACATGGATATGTAGATGCAGAATATGCAACAGATAAAAACACAATGAAAACAATGTCTGCATACTTTTTTACACTAGCAGGGAACACAATAAGTTGCAAGGTACAGCAACAATCAGTTGTATCTATCTCAACCATAGAAGCAGAATTTTATGTAATCACAGAAGGGGTTAAGGAATTAACATGGCTAACAGGCATCCTAGCGGAAATTAAAACTAACCTAGCTACAACAGTAACTTTCACAGATAGTCAAAATGTTTTATACCTGAGCACATATCCAGTCTTGCATGAGAGGTCCAAGCACATTGACATCAGACTCCAGTTCGTGAGGGACAAGCTAGCTGAAGGCTTCGTCAACCTGAAAAAGATCAAAAGTGAGTTAAATCCTCTTGATATCGAAACTGAAATACTAACCCAAAATAAATTCATTCTTTGCAGGGATTACTCACAGATCGAAGAACCCCCATAATACCGAAGTCAGAACCAGCAGATCTCACAAGGGGTGAAGATCAGGGTTTCGGGATTTGGGGATTTTTCATATTTGGGGTTTTTGTTTAGGGTTTTTTCAATTTCAGCTAGGGTAGGTCAAATAGAAGGGAAACCTCTTGAAATCTAAGAAGATTTCGACAGATCTCACAAAGTTTTGAAGAAATAGGTTTTCAGGTTTTTTTGGGTTCCACTCACAGAAGGGGATTCTAAGTATGGATTAATGGAGAAGGAGGGAAAGATGTCATAATAATCACGTTAATCTCCATTAATCTATGCCCAGAATCCACATGAAAGCAAGAAGAATAGAAGACAAGAAGTGAAGTGTGTGTGTCTGAGGAAGATGTAAAAGGAAGAACATGGAGAATGCTTCTCGAAGCATCCGTGAGCTATAAGGGTTAAACTAAAGCCTGAATCACTTGAAGACAAAGAGCAATACATGTCTGAAGAGTTTATCTTAAAATACACATCAAAGCTCTGTCGTTTCATTAAAGCAGCCAGCAGCATTTAATATGGCACAGAGCCGTATTACATGGTACAATTGGAGCCAATAACCACAAGGTGTAGTCATTTCAATTACAAGGCTGAAGCAAATACACCCACGTGATACAGAACTAGACAGAAGCATTTAAAAGGACATCCAAAACGTAGCAGTAAAAAGATGATACGTAGACAGGGAAAGGGTTTTTAAATCAGTCACATGGGAGGCACGTGAGATACTTTAGCTTGGGCATCCAAAAGTCATCTTCTCCATCAGCTATAAAACAAAACAGAGACTTCAAACTCAGGCAGAACATACACACAGAAAAATAACATCTTCAGTTCACTTCGTATTCTATCTTGAGAGTGCAAGAAAGAGAGACTGTAAAAGAAAGGTTTGAGAGTTAGCTAGAGTCTAGGAGAGTGAAAGCCTCTTGCAAGTGATTGAAAAATCACTCAACTCTGTAACCTGTCCCATATCTTTCTGCATTAGTGAATTTCTCCACCACTGTCAAGTGGGAACCTTGGATGTAGATAGTTTCAAACTATCGAACCAAGTAAAACTTGTGTCTTCTTTATTTTCTGCAATTGATTTACATCTGCAAAGTTAACCAAGCTTTATCAGTTCTTTGTGACAAAGATAAACAGTAAAGCAGTAGGAAACCCAACAGCAGCTTTAGAACGCAATCACACCTGGTCCTTTGTTTTACTACCACCTGGGCATAAACCTATTGGCTGTCGCTGGGTCTATAAGATCAAGTATAACTCTGATGGCTCCGTCGAGCGTTATAAGGCTCGTTTGGTAGCGAAGGGGTACAATCAGGTTGAAGGCATCGACTACATGTAGACGTTTTCTCCTACAGCGAAGCTCACTACACTTCGCTGCTTATTCACTGTTGCTGCTGCCAAAATATGGTTCACTCATCAGTTGGATGTCCAAAATGCCTTTTTACACGGCGATCTGGACGAAGAAGTTTATATGTCTCTGCCACTCGGACTTCGCCGACAGAGGGAGAATACAGTATGTCGGCTACATAAATCTATTTATGGTTTGAAACAGGCGTCTCGCAATTGTTTTTCCACATTCTCTGCCACTATACAAACCGTAGGCTACACTCAGTCAAAGGCTAATTACTCTTTATTCACTAAGAGTCAAGGTACTTCGTTCACTGCAATTCTCATCTATGTTGACGATTTTCTGTTGACAGGGAATGATCTCAATGAAATTGAGCGCCTCAAAACTTGTTTGCTCAAGAAATTCCTTATCAAAGATTTAGGGAATTTGAAGTATTTCCTGGGGATAGAGTTTTTTCGATCCAGAAATGGAATTTTTATGTCTCAGAGGAAGTATGCTTTAGACATTCTTCAAGATGCAGGTCTCACGGGAGCACGTCCAAAAAAATTCCCAATGGAGCAAAACTTGAAACTCTCTCTTACAGAAGGAAAGATATTACATTATCTGAGCAAATACAGACAGCTGATTGGCAGATTGATATACTTAACTGTTACTAGGCCTGACATGGTATATTCTGTTCGAATGCTCAGCTAATTTATGCATGAACCGAGAAAACCACACTGGGAAGCAGTCCTTCAGGTTCTGAGGTACATCAAAGGCACTCCGGGTCAAGGACTTCTGCTGTCATCTGAAAATAACTTCAGTTTGCGGGCATATTGCGACTCTGACTGGGGTGGTTGTCGCACTACTAGACGCCTGTTTAAAGAATCGCATCTTTACAGGAACTTGGTCATTTCTTGGAAGTCTAAAAAGCAGACTAATGTGTCTAGATCATCAGCAGAGGCCGAGTATCGAGCTATGGCAAATACTTGTTTAGAGTTAACCTGGCTGAGGTACATTCTTTGAGACTTAGTTCCACTATCAAAACCAACATTGTTGTATTGTAATAATCAGGCAACGCTTCATATAGCAGCCAATCCAGTTTTTCATTAATGTACAAAGCATATTGAAATAGACTGTCATATAGTCTGGGAGAAGCTACAAGCTAGGGTCATCAAAACATGCTATGTTTCGACTAGATTGCGGTTGGTAGATATCTTCACCAAAGCATTGGGTAGAGAGTAGTTTGATTTTCTGAGAAGCAAGTTGGGGATGATTGACATACACTCTCCAACTTGAGGGGGAGTATTAGGAAATTATTATTTTCCATGTAATGATATCCTAATTGTAGATAGGATATATTCTGTTACCATGAATTAGCCGATTTTACCTCCTATTCCTTAGGAGTTGATTGATTCTATGTATTGTATATAACACTATAAACATTGATGAAGGAAAAGCATTCAATCCCAATTCTGATTCTTATTCTTCTCAGAAGAAAAGTTGATGAATGGTCTCAGGAGCTTCAAAATAAACTTTATAAATTGGATTCAAGTTTGAAGATCCTTTAATCCTATTTAAAGTGCTAAACACATTTGTCAATGCTAACCAAAGGATAAAGATACTTTAGGCAATTGATATTTAAACCAAACTAATCAAAACCATTCGATTATGGAAGCATGAGGCCTAAATAGGTCTTGAGAAGACTTATGTTTGAAAGTCTTCGAGTAATGCTCTATCCATGCAACTTTGTCCTCCTTGTTTGAAATAAGATTGTGAGAGAGGAAGCCTCTCAAGATTGAGTTATTCCTTCTTGTATTACAACACCATTCATTTCCATTAATAAGCATCTTTACCTTGGCATTTTCAAGGTATAACATCCTTATATTTTTTATAGTTAGGGAGGAGATAAATAGTGTCGAATCACTCTAATTATTGAACTATAACCGAGTAGTATCCACATTACCTATTTTGATTTTGATCACATTATACATATTGTCTCTCAATTTCGATAATTGCATTAGTAACCAAGAAGATTCATTGCTAGGCTTCAAATTCCAAAAATTCTTATTCATTAAGTAATGTTTGTGAATTTTTCTAATCCATAATGATTTTTTTATCAGCTAGAATCTACCATATTCTCTTAGCAAATGATACCATTTACTAGAAGAATTGAATGGATTCCTGTACCACCTTTATGCTTTGGCAAACATATATCTTTCAATCCTACTTTAGCATAAGGCTTCATGTGAGCATCACTAGACCATAAAAAGTTCCTAAGAAGCTTCTCAATGTCTTTTATCTTTTTAAAAAGAACTAGGTAAGAGGACCAGTAAATATGAATATAATTAAACACAGAGCAGAAAAAGCCATAAACTACCTGTAAGAGAGAGACATTTGTTACTTAAATGACCAATTCTTTTATGTACCATATTATAGAGATGTTGACAATCCCTATAAGGAATCTTTTTGGTAGCAGTTAAAATTTTCAATAAGTAAAAGGAGGAGACTTAATACTCAAACCAGCTATCTCAGTTAGCCATTGAGATAAGTGACCTGCATCAAAAGAGATCAGTAAATGACTTTTGTCTCTATTTATACTTAGACCAGAAAGCTTGTTAAAAGTGCTGAGAAAGTTGATTAGATAAGCCACTTAGCAAGGATCAGATCATTAACAAATGAAAGACTGTTAATTGCTTACTCTTCTTGTGAAACTTGAAGCTATTCTCCCTATTGAAATTATGGTATATTATCCTTATGAGAAATTATATATAGAGGGTAAACATATAAGCGGAGAAGGGATCTCGTTACATAAGTCCTTTGATGATTTGAGAAGCCTCTTATTAACTAATCCAAGATATAAAGAATAGGGAAAACCAAAAGTTTCAAGTGAACGAAGTATAGACTCCCAAACAACTAAAATAAAACTTTGTGAAAGTCAATCTTCATATAATAATTTTTACTTAAACCCTTATAACGGGAATTGTTAAAGAATTCTTGAACAAAAGTTCCATCACTCTATTGCATATATGAAGGTTAAGTGAATCCCAATCTTTTCAAAAGAAGGAGATATTAAATCCATCAAAACTTAAGGTCATCTTAGAATTGAGACTAAATAAGCTCTTTTGAATATCATCTACAGAAAAAGGGTTAGAAAGAAAATCACTTTGTTCTTTGGTGATCGAGTTAGAAATGAAGGACCTGATGGTATTGAAATAACAGAAGCTCTTGGAGGAAGTGCCAAGGAAGACTTGATAATAGTCATGGGCTTATTTCATCATCTCTGTCTGATCACTAATTACTCTACCATTTTCTATAGTAAGAAATGTAATTTTGTTGGAACTCCTCTTTAAAAGGAGAGCTCTATAGAAGAAATTAGTATTACTATCCTCACTTTCAACGAGAATCCTAGATTTTTGCTTAATTAAAGAGTAATTGTTAAAGACATTTTCTCATTATATTTCTTTGTGATGTCTCTAAGATAGCCATAAAGATCCTTTTATTTTGATGAAGCATTATTTTAGCCTTATCAAGCTCTGAGGCTATATTAAAGTGATGCCTTGCCTTGAGCTTCTTAAGTTCCTCTTTAGTCCCCAATAATTTCTTATAACACTTGAAAGATTCATTCTTATAAATATTTAAAGTCAGTCTCCTTTCATTAGCTTTTTTAAATCATTTATGATCTCATAAAAAATGAAAAAAAACTAAAAGGAGATATTCTTTTTTAGATCTTAGTTAGATTATGGATCTCGATGGGGGAATGGTTAGAGTAAAGGTAACTGTTGAACACAAATTTACCATTTTGAAACATCCCAAAGCATAAATGACTAACTAGAGCCTTTTCAAGTTTTTTTCTTATAAACCAATCTCCTTCTTGCTTATTACTCTAGGTAAAATGTTACCCATAAACTTGAAATAAGTTACCTCAATATTTGATAAACAAGATCTTAATTGATTATCAGGTCTTCTCAAACTCATATTTCCTTCATCTTTTAAGGCTGGTAAGGTAGTATCAAAGTTTCCCAATATCATCTAAAGGTCATATATGGAGCTGGACACATTTATGAGAATATCCCAAAGTAAAGATCTCTGGAATGTAGAATTGGAAGCATCAATAAAAGGCAACTATACCACTCCAGCTCCTCGTAATTTCACTTGTAAGTGGACGCATTAATAAAACATTATGGATATCTATACCTCAATATTGTGAAGATCATAATGCGATAATAATAGTGTACTTTATGATTAATAATAAGCTTTTGTTTTTTGCCAATAACTCTAAGTTTTACCTTCAAAAGGCCAACTATATAGACTTTATTAAATTTACATAGTTAAACATAATTTTTTATTTTTAAGGTTATTTAGAAACCTAATATTCCATGTCAATATAGATATTAAGGAGATTTTTAAGCCACGCTATGTTTCTTGGCCTTAGCTTTATGAATTGATTTTCTTCTTTTAATAGCCTTGAAGTCTTCATTTGATGCCTTGAAAATGGTCACAGGCAAGTTTCAAAATGTTTACCTAATCAATAATTACCCTGTTATATTTCATTATAAAAAATGTAATTTTATTGGGACTCCTCCTTGAAAGGAGAGCTTTACAGAAGAAACCAATATTACTATCCTCATATTTTAGCTACACATTCTTAAATTTTTGTTTAATAAAAAGCAATGAATTTTAAGGATTTTTATTTTCTTATTCTGTTGATTAGTAATATGTACAGGAGAGTTATAAAGCTCATTTTAGTTTTTGTGAAGCATCTACCTAACTTTTTTAAGCTCCAAGATTATGTTTAAGTGATGTCTTACCTTGAACTTCTTATGTTCCTCTTTAATCCCTATTAGCTTCTTTTAACACTTGAAAGGTTCATTCCCATAAATATTTAAATCCAGTACCTTTTTGATAACTTTTATAATCATTCAAGATCATATAAAAAGTGGAAAAACCTTAAAGGAGAAATTTTCTTTTGGACCTTAGTCAGATTGTATATCTCTATAGGGGAATAGTTAGAGCAACAACAATTGTTGAACATACTTTTAATATTTTGAATCCTTTTCTATAGAAACACAATACTTAACACTTTGTGAAGATATATCTTTCAGTTGGGCACAATATATATTCTAATTTCTAGGGACAACAAATGCAATATTATCATTATGATTATCAACTATTTCATAATGGGATGCATAGAAAATAACGTTATAACCTTTGTCACACAACTAACTTACACTCGACAAGTTATACTTCAAACCATCAACATAAAGGACATTATCAATAAAAGCATAATCAAAATGAAAAATTTACCAATTTCAGTAACCTTTGCTTTGCTTTTGTCAGCAAACACAACATTACCTCCGTCTTTCCTTTCAATGTAGTTGAAATGTGATATTTCACCTGTCATATGTCTTAAACAACCACTACCAACTATCCATTTATTTTCTTTTGTCTTCATTTTGAAGTATATTTACAGAAAATATTATCTCATTTTATATACCTATATTTTTCTAGGTCCTTTCGGTTTAGTAGCTTGGCCTTTCAGTCTCTAAACGTAAATTTGAGATAATATCTCTATTTTATGAAATTTACAAGAGTGACTAATGTGACCATGTCTACCACGGTAGAAATATAAAACAGATGAATGAGAATTGCTATAATTTCTACTATGTATTAGGTTCTTGCTTATTTTGATCATAGCTATTACTAAATTTAACAAAGAAATTCTTGTATGGCATACTATTATTATTTTCATTGTAGCCTATTCCAGCTTTATCAAAAACGCATTTACCACTAAAAAGTAATGCATCAAAGTTGCTCCTTCCATCAATGAAATTTGTAAAAAAAAATTCTAGAGATAAGATCTGTCCAACACATTTTCTTTTTAGGTTCCAGGGTGACAATGTTTTCTTCTGTCTCACTTTATCATAATCACTCTCAAGCAAAGTATTTTCCAAATTAGCTATTTTTTCTTTCAAAGCTTCCTTTTCATTTACCTTTTGTTTATAATCAACTTCAAAAGACATATTTTTAATCATCAGACTCTCATTCATAGATTCTAATTATTTAATCTTACTCTTCAAAGATGTATCATTTTCCTTGGACTTCTCAACTTCTTTGAAACACTTCACTGTCAATTTTTTGTATTGATCATACAATTAATTATATGCATTTTTCAATTCATCAACTTCAATATCAGAGTCAGAATAATATACCTCATCATCTCCTGATTCAACCATGAAGCAAACATTGCTGACTTTTTTTGGCTCTTTGTCTTCAAAGTTTTCAGAATCTTCATCTGACCAAGTTGTAGTCATTGCTTACTTCCTGGGTTTTCTGTTCTTTGTTTTGTCTTTCTGAAGAAGGGGACATAATGGTCTTGTGTGTCTAGGCTTCTTGCAGCGATATTATATGATTTGATTATTTTGTGTATTGTTATTGTTGTTGCTACCTTTTGATAGGAACTTGCTATTCCCAGCTTTTTCGTTTTCTTCTCTCTTTTTTCATTAGCTTCTTTTTATAGAAGCAGGCATATATTTTAACCATAAAGTTGAACTTATCATCTCGATATATTTGCAACTCAGTGCCACTTTTATCAACGTTTGATTCATTAGTTGCCTTTAATGTCATTTCTTTTCTGTAGGAGGATCCTTCATCTCTCTTAAGTTCGATTTCATGGATCGTCAGATTTTCTCTTAGCCAGTCGAGTGAAATAATGTCTAGATCCTTTGCAGTTTCTAGAGCTGTCACCTTAGGTCTCCATTCCTTTGGTAGTGATATTAGAATCTTCATTACGAGCTTATCATTAGTGTAACACACCACTACCATAGGATATATGCTTGAAATTCTTGAGAATATCTAAGCACATAACTTACAGGAATGACATGTTAGAGCAGTCACATTCACTTTTTATGACATCATACACATCATAAGTAATCATAAAAGCAACTTATCTCATTTCATTAACAAAACATGTTTTACACTGTTATTTCATTCAAATCATCTGTGATCACACTGTTTTAAACAAAAGATTCTACATTAAATGAAAACTATACAAAGTACACTATCTAAAATCCTCAGATGATAACTGACCAGACATTTGAGCCATATCTTGATCCAAAATGAATAGTACTAAACTTCAGTTAGTTTGTTCTACTAGTAAGGTCTTCTCTCATTACCTGAAAATCAACGTTACAATTTTGATGAGTTTTGTGAACCCAGTGAGTGAATCATCATCGATGTGTTCACTCAAAATAGAACACATATATATCAATAAATAACATTCAACTTAATCAAAGTAACACTTCATTCATAGCTATAACTCATATTCTGCAATTTGCATCATAATACAAGAAACATTTTAAAATACAATCACTTTTTAAGTCATTCCAGAAGTACATTCTGAATGCAAGAATATCATGTAATCATTTTAGAACATAACACTCATTTATCACAATTCTTCATATCACCATCAAAGTCATAAGTATTTCTCAATATCAACACAACATAATTCAACATTCATTTGCAATCAATATCATGAACACAATTAAAGATACAAATGCAAATGCAAATGAGACTCATTCCATTATAACTTTGTTGTAACCGAGTGCCTATTTCACTATCCTATATCTGTTCCAGATACTGAGCTCTTTACAGTACTTTTCAATATCCATTGTGGATATTAGGCTCATTAAACGTTGAACCTGAGGCTTTGATGTGCACAACTGAGCTTAAAGCTCTTTTCACATTGGTTACTCTGTCACAACTCTTTTATGTGAACATGCATCATATGGAGTATAATAGTTCACATAATATATCATCAGTCACTTTCAATCAATGAGCACATTCAATTTTCATAGTTCATTATATCTAAGTCTAGCATTCAACAAATAGTTGAGCATTCAATTTCCTTATTCACATTCAAATCACAAACACTCTCAATACAGTCCCAAATATCGAACTCCTCAAACAATCAATTATCCGAAATCAATAATATCACAATTATATCAATATCAATTAAATATAGAGGAGTTAAGTTTAATCAACACAATTTAAACATAACAGATTACCAATCAAAATCTCACATCTAGGTTACCGACTATACATATAATTCAAATAGAAGTATAAATATTTGAGTTTACACAACTAGGTTAACTCACAGTACACTCCATTTAACTATTATTTTAATGTGCCGATAATGTCTAGATGGTGTCGGTCAATGTATGCCTCTAAATCAAACAACACATATATGTACAATTTACTAACTGATCAATCAAATGAATGCTCAAAGTTACACATGTATATGTGTCATGTTTAATGCATGCTCAATTGATTATTTCGGGTATTCACAAATCATGCTTATACATTCATCATAGTATGTGCATCATATAGTTTGCAATTAGGTTTATGTCTTAATACACTTGATCACTTTCAATTCATCACTTAAACATTTATCATTATTTTTCTTAGGATTATACACTCACACAATTTCATAGTTCTCATTCAACCATTCCTAATTCATCACTTACATACTTTGAATCACATTACATTCATGAGAACATCTTTATATCATTATCAATTCATAATTTACACTTATCCTTGAACATTTTTCACGATCAAAGGCCTCTTATAACACATATACAATTGTTGTTTTAAATCTAGAATTTCAGCAAGCTAGATTTATACATTCGCCAAATTTTTCTAGCAATATATATTCATACATTTACCCAATTCTCATTCATAATTACCCCAAGTTCTTCAACACTCATTTATCCATACCTAATACACATTTCTAATATTTTGAAGATCGTTTTTGCATTAAAAAAACTCAGTTATTCCTTAAACAAATCATAATTTTCATATTTGAACTCAACTACATCAAAACAGTTCATTCTTTAGGTTATGACTTCAATTAGTTACATAAACTTATCAAGATATATTCTAGCCAAAAATTTTATAGACACATTATTAAGACATCAATAATTATTTTTCATGTTTTATACTTGCACTAATTTAAGCTTTAAAGTCCTAAAAAATCAGGAAATAATATAAGGCTCCTGCACAAGGGTTTGTCACAGGCAGTATTAGGGAAACAAGCATAACTTAAGCTCTAGTTACTATTTTATTAAGCCACTTTCACAGGGGTCAATCTAAGACATATATATACAACTTTCATTCTTTGAGTTTCTTCAAATTCATTCTTTACATATGTAAAATAGATTGAAAGAGGAAGATGAAATTGAAACCAGAATTTTGACCTATAGCTCTAATTTTCCAGATTCAAAAACACTTCAATAACACTTATCTTTACCCTGAATTCTTCATCAATTATACCTAAAATCCCAACTTAAATCATACATATAACAATCCTTAACTTACTATTTTCGTAGATGCAAAAATAGAATAGAAAAGTACCTAAGTTCATGTAGAAATTTCCAGCACAATCAATTATTAACATCATATGTAATTCATCATAATTCATCATCATCAATTCTCTATCAAAACATGCTATAAACACTAATCATTTACTTACATGTTTACCTTTAATTCCAGCTCAAAAGATCAAGCCAATCCAGTACTCTAAGTAAGCTGAAACATCACACATTCAAGGTAAAACTTAGATGGATTTTAGCTAGGTTTAGTAAGGCAACTTCAAGTTGATCTTTTACTTAACTTTGTGAGAATAAAACATGGATTATTCGTGCAATAGTTAGGCACAAGCCTAAGCAAGTTCAGGGAGGTGAAAGAAAAGAGTTTCGGTGGTGTTAGTGAGAGAAGAAATAACAAGAAATGAGCTGAACCAAGTTTGATCCTGTTGAATTAATGTTACACCTAAGATGTTGGGTGTCATCTGATGAAATGGCCATATGTCTAAAGGCATGTTCAACATGTATCAAGTATATATGCTTCCATATGCCACCATTAAAGCTAGGTCACATGTCATGTATTACAACTGCCATTTGTCCATTAATCAACTATGCCATTTGTCATCAACTTACCAGCCCATTTGCATACAATAATCAATGCCAAATGTCAATCAATTATAGGATAAATCATCTAAAATTTTCAAGTATCAATTTATCTTATTACTTGGCGATTTTCCTAGCCTAAATGTACATCTTAATCCCTCAATTTTTCGGTTATACCAATCAATTCCAAATTTACTACTTGCAATCAACCTAACCAAAATACAAGGTATAAAAATTTCACAATTCACATCATAAATATTTTAAAATTTTCATATCTCAGAATGAATCAATTGAGTGCATATGCTATATTTGTAATGTGTACAAAATCATAATTTGTGTGTGTGTGTGTTAATGATATGCAATTCACTAATTTTAATAACAAGCTAAAGTTCTAATCCTCAATATGAAGACGAGTTATTACAATTGGGATATATCTTTTCCAAGTTCTTTAAGGCCATCATGATATTGTTGAATCGTTCGAAGAATTCATCTATGGTTTCTCCCTGTTTCATGCCAATAGTTTTGTATGGATGCACTTAAAGACTTATTCTATGTATCTTTACCTCGTTCATTCCTTCAAAGATGACTTGCAGTTTATCCCACATTTTCTTTGCTGTAGAGCCGTAGGATATCTTCTCATATTTTTCTGGAGTTGGTACGTAGATCATATGATGTTTTTCTTTAGCATTAAGCTATGAATTTCTTCTGTCAGCATCATACCATACTTCTACATTTTCTGTAGCAAAAAGTGTAGCTCCAACTCTAATGGCTTGCCAGACTTTAATATCTACAGATTGGAGATAGATTGTCATTCTTTCTTTCCAGTATGAGTAGTTGTTTCCATTAAAGTAAGGAGGCTTTGAGACAGATTGTCCTTCAAGGCTTCTTAAATTGTTTGTCATGATTTATCACTTGATGTAAAACATAATAAATGTGAAATTTCGCTTTGATATCAAATGATAAAGCAAACACATGTAAAAGAGGGTGAATTGTGTGTAATAAAAAATTCAAGATATTTTCAAATCAATAAAATCCTGCTTAAACAAAATAAATTTATAAATAAAAAGGTCCTATAAACTTTCAAAAGGATCCTGTTAATGTTGAAAAAGAAAGGAAGCTGTTAATATGAAAGGAGCTTGTTATCAATCAAAAAGATATCAGCTTGTTTAATCAATAGGAGCTTACTAGAGCTCAAAAAGAAAGGAACCTCTTGCGATATAAAAACAGAAATAGCATATTGTAAAACTGAAGGAGCCTCTTAAAAATATCAACTTATAATGCGAAAATTTAAAAGTAAAAGAGAGAAAATGACACAATAGTGTTATACTAGTTTAGCTTATAATGAAGACTACATCTAACCTCCAAGTATCCAACTTGAGTATTTCACTATAAAAGTCAAGTAGTAATTTGACGAGTCTCTTCAAGCTCACAAGTGTATATTTTTCAAGATTTTTTAACCTTCCATAATTGTAGTATTTTGCTAGCATCTACAAGCTCTCAAAAATTGTATGAAAGATTTTATAGTCTCTCTTAATAGAATGATGTCATTTTCTAAAGTACAAAGAGTTTGATATAACTTTTAAGAATATTGATGTTCTAAGATATTTTGCAAGTCTCGTATGTTCGGAAATGTATTGGTTCTTCCTTAAGTGGGTATTTCTTTCAACTAGTCGTCGCATAATTTTCATTCTAGGTTGACTTTGTATCTTCGATATCATTTTTGTTGGAATCTTCAATATTCATCCTTTAAGAAATATATGGCAATGTCTCATAATTGATTGATGAAAGATAGGATTAGTAGGATCCTTTCGGATATTGTAAACTAAATAAGGTAAGTTCATAAAAGAAGGTTTTTACAAAAAAAGAAGCATTTATTCTATGATTTTATTTCCTTATAAGAAAATATTGATACCTATATATTTAATTTTGAAATATTATACGCTTATCATCAAAATCATTAATCATAAATTTTGAGCTAATATCATAAATATAGAGCCTAAGAAAAACAACGGCTTTGGCTCAATCTTCTTAAGATGTGATATTGCCACTCTATTATTGTGATTACCAAGTTTGTAGCTTTAATATATATTTCAACATCTAGAATACAAGAAAATAGTTTGTTTTTTTAATATCAAGATCATAATATTTGAATTTGGTAAGATTGGATATATGAGGACAAGAAGAATATATACATTTTCTTCCTTCATATTTGAGCAAAATAAGTACAAGAAATGATAATATTGAACAATTGAGAAAGTAACTAAAGAATAAAAACAAAAAGGGCAAACTGAACTTCTTACTCTTATTTTTATATTAAAACAAGCCACCTAATGTCTTTATTTATAATCTCACGAGGAGGTAGTGAGTACAACTTACATATATAATTGCTTTGTATTGCATATTAGATAATTATATCAATTGAGATATTTATTCTACACAATTGTCTTGCATAGTAGGCAGTTCTATTAATTGAGACATTCATTATATACAATAATTTTATATGCCAAATAATTTAATGAGTTGAAAAATTCAGATGATAACTTTGGAGATTACTAATCTAAATAAGGTAGATACTTATTAAATTGTGATACATATTTGTTACATTTAGTACGAGTCATCATTGTAATTTTCCTTGCAAATCAGGCACTCCAATGATCATTTGATAAATTTATCATTAAATTTTGATTTGTTAATTTATTTGAATATATAATTATAATTTATTAGATTTATTTAAGAATTTATTTAATAAACAATTGAAAGTTAATAATAATGAGTTCTCTGAGGATTAGAAAAAATAGAATTACCTCTTCTAACTTGTATTGTCTGAACTTTTAATGAATTGTGTTTTAAAATGTTGTGGTAAAAGGAATTGGCTTATACTTTTACTGTGCATAATTGAATCCATGATTTACTTCGATCACACACTCAAAATATAGCAATTGCGTTCCTTAATTATAAAAGAAATAGTCAAATCAGATAATTTTATTTTATAGGTAATGGTTGTTCATCTGATCATTTGAGCTGCCTAACGTTTTAATAAAGCAGCTTTTCCATAGCTCTGTGTTCTTTCTCAATTACCAGCCTTAGGAGTTCCAAACGGCTAGCGAACAGGAAGCTATGGTGGCAAAATATATGTCGCTTTTTCAATACAAATTTAGATGGATAGTTAAAGTCCACGGTAAAGACAGAGAACTCATTCCTGAGTTTTGGTTGATACAACTACCCCAAGTCACTCGTTGCATCAATTTATGTTATATGTTACTGCCTCTTCTTTTATGTTTCCCAGCTCTTAGTCAATTCAAATTTAAATCATCTCACATCACGGATTAAATATTTAAATAGATTGAAGGATATTGGTAAAGAGAAAAATTAATAAAGAAACAACCATAGCTAGACAAGAGGCATCATAATCTGGGAAAAATGGCTGCTAACCGATTAAGAATATATATGTATATAGAGTGAGCTTTCTGACATTTTCAAATCCTCAACCCAATGACATAGCCACCACTGTTAGGTATTGGGTTGCTAGTCTATTGATTTATGGGGCATAGTTCTTTTTATTATGCAACTATCATTTTCATGCATCTAACCTTCTCCTACTTTACATATCCGTATCTCCTATGTCAATACCGATGGATGAGGAATGTTACTAGCTAGTATACCTTGAAAGGCCAGCCTTAGATAGGATTATTAATCTATTAATTGTCAATTATTGCAACATTTGAAAATATCTTATAAACATAATGCTCTCAATTATTGTTTTAGCCAACAACAACAAGAGTTCAAAGATAGGTGTTAGAAAATTCTTTATTGTTCCTAGTAATTAAGCACGGTTGGAGGCCTTAGTTAATTATAAGATAGAATAAAATCTATAATGTCCCCTATTTAATTGTCAGGTTTAATCATACTGAGATCTTTTTGTTTTATCATTCACTGAATAGATAGAATTCTATTCATATCAACGAATGAATAGAATTCTATCTAGTTATTACATCGAGTATTAGCTGCATTGTAACCAAATAGTAACGTAGTCCAAATAACTTTGATTTTGTTTAAAAGATAGTCATAGGATCAATTTCTATATGATATTACACGCGTATAGGGACAAATGGAAAGGGCAATTCCCGTGATGAAATAAAAGTTTGGGGGAATTAATCGGTAGCTATGCTGTCCGTTTCATAGGCTGATCGATTTGTCCCTCTATAAACAGTTGAAATTGACATGCAATGTTGCTCCTTGGTTCTTTTTTTATGTGGCCACAAGGCCTCGTTGTTCACGTAGCTAAGAAAATAAGTCATTCTTGTATCTACAAGCAATCACACGATTGTATTGTACTTGCTGGTTAGAATATAACCTTCGTTTCATCTAGTGGCACTCTACTCCCGATAATATATTAATAAGATTTCAAGAAAATAAAGCTATGGAAAGTCTAGGTCTGCAATTTAAGAGGGCATTGAATTGAAAAAAATGCCCAGGATTTTTATACAATTCTATCTTCAAGCCTTGCGTGTAGGTACTTGTTTATCTGATTGGGATCACTTATTTGTCCCTTTCAAACACGACTTACAGGAGATAAGAGCAATACATGTTGCAAACCCAAGCACCACAACAAAGCTTGGTTCCCGATATTCCTTGCCCACATACATACTGATTGCAATTCCCCAACAATTACCTAATCAGTTTACTATTATCGTGACATTTTATCTCACAAACTTGGCCATTTCAATTGTCATCATAAGAATAATTAAGTGAATTGCTACGCCGCAGGAAAAGGGATGACATCACGTAGGAACACGTTTCATGTATCTGATGAACTAGCTTGTGGAAGATTTATCAAAGAAAGAAAAAACAGACTTTGGAAGAATGAAATTGCAGGGAAGTTGCTTAATGTAGTAGATTTGGTTGGACCCGTCCATGCAGAATTCCAGGAAAATTGACGTCACTACTGACAACAACTACTAATCACTATTAGACTTACGTAATAAATGTTTTAGCTATACTGTGCAGTTGCTGTTTATCTTTTCTCACTTGACAGGATCTAAAGTTGTAATACGTACAAGAATTAAGAAAATAATGAGGAGCAATTCATTTCCTTTGTTATCATGTGCCAAACTTTGCAGGTAACTAACATAGTCTCATGTCTGGAATTAAACATATCCAAGTTAATTATAACTTTGGTAGTTGATCTGCGAAACAATTAAATCATGGACTATGTAATGAAAAAATGGTTACCTTAAGGAGGACTTTGCTTCAACTTATTAAATTGAAGTATATAAAAAAAAAAAAGTTCAGAAAAAGAACTGGAAACCAATATGGCGTGGCTCATTGTGAATCATGGATGGAATACAATGATCTAAGGCTACACGGATGGTGATGATCATGAGCCAAGTTGTTTTAATTAAAATTTTGAAAACAAATTAGCTTTAGCATTATGGTCATAATACCATAATTCTAGAAGTAAGGCACATGAAATTGTCAAATCTTACCTTTGGCAATTAAAAGTGTCAGTGAAGATTTTCAAAGTCTTAGGTGACATTTGGTTTGAGCACAAGGTTGGGTATGGATATGGGTATAATAATAGAAGGGAATAAGAATGAGTATGAAAAATAAAAAATGATGTTTGGTTTGTAACTTGGATTTCTGTATTAATACCAATAATGTTATTTGGTTTGTTGCATTAATGGGAATGAAAGATAATATAATATCATTTTTTCATATCATATTTTCATATCATATTTATTATTATTATTACAAAATTTATAATAATAATAATAATAATAATAATAATAATAATAATAATAATAATAACAAAACAATAATTAATAATAATAATAAGTTTAAAATTTATAAATAATAATAATAATAATAATAATAATAATAATAATAAGTGACGAGTAATATAATTAAGAATAAAAATTACTTATGTAGGGGAGGGGTATAAATAGTAACTACTAGATTGAAATAAAAACTTGATACTCACTCTATTTAGAGAGTTTAGTAGATTTCTAAATTTAATGGAATAAATCTATTCCCTTAAAATTGAAAATCCCGAAACAAACACTATTTTTTACCATTATTCTATTTCTTCGTTTTCAAACATTCAAATCAAAAGCTTCCTTAATTACTTCAAGCTGTGTAGTATGTACTTTTGCCGGATTCTCTAAATCCTCAAGACACTAACTTCGCCTCCGCGGGCTTCTAAGCCAGTAGTCCGACGCCACGTAGGTTCGTTTGTTTACCAGCAAAGGAAACAGGGGCCCACCAGAGCCAGCTCAGCCTCACTCAAGGGCGGGTTATTACGCGGGTTTTATCAACTCACTCCCAACTTGGTTAGGTTCAACCTCAGCGAATGAACCAAAATTAAGAGCGGCCAAGTGATGAGTTGATGTTTCCCAGTCTACGGAGAAACTAACCAAAAGGCTGACAAGCATTGGCCTATAATTGATCTCATTGCCTGAACTAGAAAGGGTACTTTGGTCAATACATAGCACTGGCGGCCATACTTCCCCTAATTGGATATAACGATGACTGACATATCGGCGAAGGAAAGCGACGGCAAGTACCATTTTGTCCCCAGTTTTGGATCCAATCTTCAATATAAATGTAAACGAGGAAAATAAAATTATGGATGTGTCCTCTTTTCGTTCTAAGACAAATTTGATTATTGTATCGTATGAAAACAAAAGAAGACACATCAATTATTTTGTTTTCCTCATTTACATTTATATTATGGGGATTATTCTAAGATCACATGTAAATTCACGATAATAGAATGAGTAAACTACGTACCGGTACCCTCTCTGACCAAGTACTGTATGACATTTCTATCATCCAGAAGGGAATTTTGTAGTTAAAACTTTAATATAGGTTCAAATGAGAGTAAAAGTCACTAAATTTGGAATAGTACGTAGAAATGATAATTCTTCATTTCTTACAAAATGAATAAACATCTCTAACTACGAAAAGGTGATATCAATCTAAAATCTGCGATTTAGCAAAAAGAAGTTGAATGATGATGAAAATATGCAGTGAGGCAAACGTTATTGGTTCTGATTTATGAAGCTTGAATGATGATAATACGTAGGAGCAGACAATTTATTAGGTTCCAAATCCAATCCACCCTTGCATTAAAGTTTTTGAGCATTCCCTTACCTAACCTGTTTCAAGCCACTTTCTTACAATTCGATACATCACCCTTGGTTTAAAAAGATTGCAGCAGGTTTATTAATTGGTGACCCTCCAGCTCCGAAAGCACGCATATGGTTAAAAAGTACGCAAGTAGATGAATTAATGATGGACCTGTTAATCTTGTCCTGTTATGGCATGGCTGAGATAACTTTTTCACGCCACGACAAATTCATTGCTCAGATTGTAATCAAATTATGCAAGCTTTCGTCAACTCCGGTTATGATCAATTATTTTTATATTCGAACATGTTCCAATCAGCCGGATGAAAAAGGGCCTCAAAAGATGGAGGAACAATATAACGCAATCTCAACAAATGATTTTGCCCCAATGCCCGCAGTTGCAACTCGCATTATTAAAACCCACTCCACCGGTTATATCAGGAGTCAAGACTTTGTGTCTCTCAAATTAATTTAGTTACTAAGACCCAATGAATTTTCATCATTAGTACTTTATTTTACAATGTAAAAGTTCAGATCAAATAAAATATAACAATAGAAATTTAATTTGAACACAATCCCATGACTAAAATTCATTGGCTCATTTTTTGACTTGAATATAACGACTCTGCCAAACTTGGAGAGCTGAAACGTGTCTTTCTGTGATCTTCTCCTCTCTGCATTCACACACCAGCTACCACTTCCAGTTCCGGGGATAAAGATGAATTGTTACTTTAGGGAAAAAGCGCCTTCTATTGGGCATCACAAAACAGACCATATTCTATTGCAATTTGAAGCTTTCTGGTATGCAGAGCAGAGAAAAACAACCAATGTAGTTGCAGATCATATCCTCATTGTTTGCCTTCTCGTAATTACAATTCTTTGCCTTCCAACACTATCCTTTTCTTTGATATTGTCCTTTTTTTCCCCCTCAAAAGAGATAAATTCTTTCAAGTACTATTAACGTTTTCATTAAAATTGACATGCATGAGATTGAGGTGAGTTGTATTTGGTCAATTCTAGCAAATATGTGATTTTCTTTTATTACATCATTAATGTAAGAGAGAGATGAAAGAAAATAACCCACAATAGTTGCCTTACATGCCACGTTTCTTGGTGTCCAATAACACCAGTATATTACGGCCTTTCTCTTCTTTCTCACAGACTTTTGTCTTAAAAACATCCATCCAGCGTTCGGGTTTACAAACCTTTTTCAGTTTATGGCTTCTCTTTCTTTTTTGTTTCTCAATCTCTCACTTTCTTCCTAACTTTCCATACCTTTATAGTTACCTTTTCTTCGCCCTTTAGCACTCTCAGCACTTCTCTTTCCAATTCTAATTCTCTCTGCCTTTTTGTTCTCTATAAGGTTCCCTGAACATACAGAGTGGATTATAGCCTGTTTGGTCGGTGTCCATTTTATATATAGTGGCCTTAAGTGCGCAGGAATTGAACCTGAATTTTCGGTTATTTTCTACAGTTTGTTTATTAAGAACAATCCAGTTTGTGGTACCAAGGTTGTCACGTCCAACTAGAACGGGATAATAGCTTTTTGTGAGGGACATGGAGAACATGTCAGGACTCATGAAGGAGGATGATCAACTGGATTTGCCTCCTGGGTTCAGGTTTCATCCTACTGATGAGGAGCTCATTTCTCACTACTTGTACAAGAAGGTTCTTGACACAAACTTCACTACTAGAGTTATTGGGGATGTGGATTTGAACAAGTCTGAACCTTGGGAACTACCATGTAAGTTCTTTAAAGGCAGAGTCTTTGTACTTTTTTTCCAAGGTGGGCATGTTCTAATTGTTTTCGGGGTGCAGGGAAAGCGAAAATGGGAGAGAAAGAGTGGTACTTTTTCTGTGTCAGAGACAGAAAGTATCCAACTGGGCTCAGAACAAACAGAGCAACTGAAGCAGGTTACTGGAAAGCCACAGGAAAAGATAAGGAGATCAACAGAGGAAAATCTTTGGTTGGAATGAAGAAAACACTTGTGTTCTACAAGGGTAGAGCTCCTAAAGGAGAGAAAACCAACTGGGTCATTCACGAGTACAGATTGGACGGTAAATTCTCTGTTCACAATCTACCAAAAACTGCCAAGGTATAAACTTTTTGCTTATTGACCTACTTTTCCATGTTGCCTAATTTTTTTTCCCTCTTGTTTATGGTCTATGTTATGCTAATGAAATTTTCGTTCTTGGTTTTGTAGAATGAGTGGGTAATCAGCAGAGTGTTCCAAAAGAGCTCCGGAGGGAAGAAAACTCATATCTCAGGGCTTCTGAGGATAGGCTCTGTTGGTAATGAAATGGGTGCTTCTGGTTTACCACCATTGATGGATTCTTCTCATTATAGTGTCAGCAAGACCAAGCCTGTGGCCGAATCGCCCTACGTGCCCTGCTTCTCCAATCCCATTGACCTTGATAGAAACCAGCAAACCCCGATTGACAACTTCAACAACAATCTCCTAACATTTTCTTCAAACCCTTCCAATGTTTTCAATAGAATTTCTCTTGCAAATTCGTTCTATTCTACTCAATCTGGACCACTCTCAGCAAACCTTCAATACCCTTTAATCCAAGATCGCTCAATTTTACGGGCCTTAATTGAAAACCAAGGATCAAATATGGATCAGGGTTTGGAAAAAGAGAGGGAAATGATTAGTGTCTCACAAGAAACGGGCCTGAGTGCTGACATGAACACGGAAATCTCTTCTGTTATATCAAATTTTGAAATAGGAAAGAGGGCATTTGATGATCAAGAAACACCTTCAGGTTCAGCTGGACCATTAGACTTTGATGGTTTTTGGAATTATTGAAAGTGAGACTGTTGCATTTAGAAGATAGAAGTTGAGGGAGAAGACTAAAACAGGAACTTCAATCACTGTTTATTGTTTTCAAGATGTAGTATGTTGTCTGTATATAGATTTCTTGAATCCAGCGGGGGAGATTGAAAAAAATTAAACTGTTTTATTTTTCCTCTAGTAAAACATATGTTAAATATGCTGCTATTGTAAGAAACTACTGTGAAAAGTCTTATTTACTGTAAGATATTTACATTATGAAGTAAAAATTTTCACCGTGTTCTAGCAGAAATTGATATACAGAAGTGTTATGGTATTGTCAAAATTGGTATGGCTACAAATTGTTTGTGATATATGAGATTCAGTTGGTGGCTTAATGATCTTATTTGTGCCTCCCCAGAAAAGACTCAAGCTGAGGGCGAGCTTGGAGCAACAATAACGTTCAAGTCCCATTCCGATATGTCATTTCTTTTTATAGTGGATTTTGCATATCAGAACGTGGGACTCAATCGAATATGCTATTATTTTCTTTTAGTGGGGACTCTGTATCTTAATACACAATTCTCTTTCCTTATCTTTCTTTATGTTTTTTGGGAGCCGATTCTTGTGCCGCATATGATGAATACGTTGACTTTTTTTCCTTACTAAAGACTCTAAGCATGGAGGCTCATCCGAGAGTCAGCAATAACATCCATTATATGGGAGGTTGAGTTGGTCTCCACATTCGATATGCCGATATCTCTAATCCATTCCAAGGTGTTATGGGAAAAGGTTCTTCCACAAGGCATAGAAAGAACGTTCCAATTTCTGTAATTTATCCAAGACAAGCAAGCTGTCAACTTCATTTTTATATACTCGGATTAGCGATCCATTTGTTTCTGCCTTTTTGGACTAAGAACTAAATTGATTGAAGAGTAAAATTAAACCTTCAAGAACGTGTCTTCTACCGCATCCAAGAACTAATTCCTTTTTGTCACTACCCGTGTGTACCTTAAAATTTTCGATTAAACAACCCTTTAAACATTGGTAAATTCAATATTGATCGCTAAAATCCTTAGCCATGCAAATGTCAAGCAACTGGTATACTCTTGGATTTAAGAAGTTAACTGTTGGCGTTATCAAATCCTCGTTAAGAACGACGCGTACATGTATATTTCTTCTTTGTACATCGGAAAGTAGTGGCATAGACAAACAAGTTAGCCGATATTATAATGATCAGAAGAAAAAAAAAAAAAAAAGAATGCCATAAGGTGTATAGACGATACTTGGTCCTTTTTCTACACATGAACATGTAGCTTACCAGGATTACATAAAATTGTTTGCTCTGTTTCACATTGTACATTCAGTAATTCAGTACGGATCAATATTGTTTTCATGTTTCATTTATTTATTTTTTTGGTGAAAGCTGTAAACTTTTGAGGCATGACACCCTGGTTTTTTCGGCTCTCTCTCTTTTTGAAGCATGTGGTGGCTTCAGTTTTTGGTACACGATAAAATCTGGCCAACCTTAGCCCACCTCCTCTTTTTAACACGTTTTAGAGTCCTATACGGCATGATCCATGGCAATATTAGGAAAGTATCGAGTTTTGTCTTTAATTAACAAAAGTTTCTGACAGTGTCCCATGTTTATCGATCTTCCCTCTCATAATATTGTCCCAAAGGTCAATACTAATAATCTATATATGAAATTGAACACCAGCACTAATGTCAAAGAAGGGATACTTATTAGTGTAAAGGGGGCGACTCACCGGACTAGCTTTAACGCAACGATGAATGTGTGTGACCAACAAAATAATGAGATCGGGGTCCGAACTCCGAAGAGAGTTAGGCGTCTCTAACGGTCGACAAGCGGTTCAGGTCGTATGCTGCGTCACCCCTCTAACCAGGTGCCCCACGGAATTCGACTTTTTGACAGCTTCACCGACTTTGCCACGTGTCTCATTCCACACCTGGGCCCCTTCCAGCTGGAATCGGATCATTCTTCATTCGAAGAGAACATAGAAGGCTGTCATTCACTATAAGTAACATTAAAACATATTATTATTCCTATTCATCCTGTGCTTTTTGTTCACAAATTATGACTGTTTGATCTGATCAGATTGCCCCATTGTCCAACTTTTGGTGCCAACTGCTCAAAGTCGTTTCTTTTATATAAATATAATCAATATATGAGAGATACTTTTTAAATCAACAGTGGTTCTTATTAGACTTACGACTTTGTAAGAACTTTTGGAATGTGGCCTACTTGAAGGAGATACACCTTCAGTTGCCACACCTGAATCCAATAAATAAATAACGTGTTCAACTAAAAAAAATTGAAAAATAAAAATCCAAGAGGTTCTATATTTAAAGTTAAAACACATAAATTTATGCATAAATCACTGGCATCCATTTGCACAAAATTTCACTTCGCAAGTACCTTTCAGCTGAATACTCATGCACGGAAAATGTACAAGTGCTCTATCTAATTTTTTATGTTTAATAATTTGGATCCTATATTGTTACACTAACAGCTAATATCGTGTGGCTTAAGAGAATTAGGCTTATCTTCAGTTAATAGTTATGTCAAGCCATCATTCACCCCCCAATCCACTCTCCGAGAAGTATCTTTGGAGACGATGCACACTTGTGCCCGTATGAATATAGTACCGGATTCGGTATTAGATTGAGTTCTGGAACGGAACTGTACCGGTTCGGGATATTTTTTAAATTTATAAAATAGTCCCTAAACTTTTTAAAAAATGCAAAATAATCCATATTGATATATTATACAACCAGATCAGTATACTTTACTAGTTTATCGTTTACATCAACCATACTTTAAAAATCTTAATAATAAATAATAATGACAATTAATTTGAAATAACAATAATTTTAAATATTTCACATATAAATAATAATCACAATTAATATAAATAAAGACAATCATCATCATATAATTATAAAACTAAGAATAATACAAAGCATTTAAAATATTACAATCATACAATTTCATCGTTATAATAAATAATATTACATATTTACATCAAAAGATTCAAAACATCGATAAAAGAACAATAAATATTACAAAAATGTTAATGACGAATAAGCAATCAAGTAGAAGTTGAACCTGAAACAAAAATATTACATTTACATTACATACATATAATTTAACATAAACATCAATGATCAAATACAAGTAAAATTAAAGAAGAGGAAAAATAAAAACACAAGTTCAATCGTCAATAGCAGATATCATTGAATCAAGATCGATTCTAATCGATCATTTGGTACAAAATCCTCATCATTGAGAGGAGCTTCATCATCATCATCATTCAAATTTAATGCACCAAATGACATGTCAATGCTTTCCCATTCAAGATCATCTTTCACATTCAAATCACTCACATCAACCAAATTGGGTTCTTCAGAAACCTAATCCGCCAAAATATCAATATTATCAATCGAATTGGATCATTTGAACAACTTGTGCTACTAAGAGTCCTAGTAAACAATTACATTTAATTATTAAAAATTATAAGAAATTATATAAAATTAATAATGAAAATAACATACATTTCTCAAGCTTTAAATTGTAACGAACAAAACCAAGTCATTCAACCTCTTATGCTCCAATCTATTCCTTTTCTTGGAATGGATAAATTCAAATGTGCTCCATTGTTTCACACCCATTGCACTCACACATTGACTTAAAATTGAATCATAAACTTTCCTAAATCTGGAGCACTACATCCAAAAGATCCCACCAAGCAATCGCAAGTTATAAGAAAACAAAAGTAGTGTTATAAACAAAATAAAGTGATAAATAAATTTCAACAAATAAGAAATAGGAAATAAGTAATACCGGAGAAAGAAGTCCTCTTTGTTGAATAGCGACCGACATTCCAAAATCTCCATAAGAGTACTTATAAGCCTCCATTTATGTGGCTAAAGCAATTTGCATTGAGTCACGAGAAACAATTGTTGTAATTGTCATAAGTATTCCTCTACTAACTTCACTTGCTTTTCAACATCCGATCTAAAATACACTTTGGGATTCAAAAATGCCCCAGCTACAAACAATGGAGAAGAAAGTTGTATTTTCCTTCTCTCATTAATGATTGAGATATATGGCTCGTATAAAGAAGGCTTATGTTTCAGATTGGCCTTGATTGCTTCCGTTGCTCTCTCTATAGCATCAAAAATATAACTCATTGTTAGCTTTTCTTCACTATCAGCTAACCGAAGCACCCTCACCAAAGGCTCACAAACCTGGATAACGAATTGAGATGTCGACCAAAATTTCCTATCTTCCAGTATGATACTACAAACCTCCATTCCAGCATTAGACCTAGCATGCTGAGATGTTACCCACTTATCACTTGTAAACATTTGCCTTAACTCCTTCCTCAACAAAAGAAAAGACTGAAGTGATAAAAAATTTGTTGCAAATCTTGTCACAGCAGGGCGACACAAATTCCTATCATTGGTAAATTCCCTTCTCATCAAATTTAAAACCCATGCACGATTATAAATAAATTTTGTCACCTTCTTTGCCTTCTGCATGGTCTCATCAAAAACAGGAAAATACATAGGATTTCTTATATCCTCCAGTATTAAGTCAATGCAATGTGCAATACAAGGAGTCCGAAAAAATGAATTATAGGTTCTCTGCAACCTTTGTCCTGTCGCTTTATAAGCGGAATCATTATCAGTAATAAACTGAACAATGTTTTCCACCCCTACTTCATTCACAACTTGATCAAATATCCTAAACAAAGTATCGGATTTCTAATCGTGCCGATGCATCAATCGATTTTAAAACATAGAGCCATTAAAACAATGAACCAAAAAATTTATGATTGGCTCTTGTCTCCTATTCGTCCAACCATCACACATAATTGAGCATCCATTAATACTCCAATTCGCTCTTCTTTCAGCCAAATAAGCTCTCATTTAAGACACAACACAACTCAAAAGTTTACCTCTTAAGTCATCAACCGATGGCCCTTTGTATCCTGGACCATAAGAGGCTATGGCATCTATCATAGGTTGATAATAATATGATTGAGAAGCATTAAATGACGAACTCAGATCATAACACCATCTAGCTATCGCCATATCCACATTGTGAGCCGCATCTCTTATCGCATTGCACTACGAATTGAAGGTTGGGCTCAGTGAAGTTGTTCGTGGTGCAAAGAAACCAGGCAGCTGCCTTCTTCTCTTCCTCACTTCAGATTGTACAAGATCCTGAGACTGAGATGGAACACTACCAGTACCACTACTACTACCACTACCACTTCCACCTTGAGCATCTCCATAATCACCACAGAAACCGACAAATGAACTTCCACTACCAATTTCAAGATTCAATCTTTCCCTTCTATCTTTCTCAAATTGATGTTCATCAAGCAATGTCTTCATCTGTCACTTCACATCATGACTTACTTTTTTACACGCTTCCACATGTCCTTTAACCCCAGCTAAATGTCTTTTCAATCGGGTGATTCCTCCACCTTTCAAATGCTTGTTACAAAACAAATAAATGGTATGATTCTTTTGACCGGGAACCACACCAGCGTGAGCCCAAGCTGGATCATTGTATCTTCCTGAACTAGATTGATCGGGAATATTTGAACTTCCTTCCATTTATCTGTACACAAAAATGAATAACACATAATTTCAGTACATAATGACAATATGCACAAAGCTAACAATTCAAAACATTCAATTCAATTCAACCCAATCCCTAAACTTTTTAAAAAATGCAAAATAATCCATATTGATATATTATACAACTCATCAGATACTTTACTAGTTTATCGCTTACATCAACCATACTTTAAAAATCTTAATAATAAATAATAATGACAATTAATTTGAAATAACAATAATTTTAAATATTTCACATATAAATAATAATCACAATTAATATAAATAAAGACAATCATCATCATATAATTATAAAACTAAGAATAATACAAAGAATTTAAAATATTACAATCATACAATTTCATCGTTATAATAAATAATATTACATATTTACATCAAAAGATTCAAAACATCCGATAAAAGAATAATAAATATTACAAAAATGTTAATGACGAATAAGCAATCAAGTAGAAGTTGAACTGAAACAAAATATTACATTTACATTACATACATATAATTTAACATAAACATCAATGATCAAATACAAGTAAAATTAAAAGAAGAGGAAAATAAAACACAAGTTCAATCGTCAATAGCGGATACTCGCTTGAATCAGATCGATTCTAATCGATCATTTGGTACAAAATCCTCATCATTGAGAGGAGCTTCATCATCATCATCATTCAAATTTAATGCACCAAATGACATGTCAATGCTTTCCCATTCAAGATCATCTTTCACATTCAAATCACTCACATCAACCAAATTGGGTTCTTCAGAAACCTAATCCGCCAAAATATCAATATTATCAATCGCAATTGGATCATTTGAACAACTTGTGCTACTAAGAGTCCTAGTAAACAATTACATTTAATTATTAAAAAATTATAAGAAATTATATAAAAATTAATAATGAAAATAACATACATTTCTCGAAGCTTTAAATTGTAACGAACAAAAACCAAGTCATTCAACCTCTTATGCTCCAATCTATTCCTTTTCTTGGAATGGATAAATTCAAATGTGCTCCAGTTTCGTTCACACCCAGTTGCACTCACACATTGACTTAAAATTCGAATCGCAAACTTTCCTAAATCTGGAGCACTACATCCGAAAAGATCCCACCAAGCAACTGCAAGTTATAAGAAAACAAAAGTAGTGTTATAAACAAAATAAAGTGATAAATAAATTTCAACAAATAAGAAATAGGAAATAAGTAATACCTGGAGAAAGAAGTCCTCTTTGTTGAATAGCGACCGACATTCCAAAATCTCCATAAGAGTACTTATAAGCCTCCATTTATGTGGCTAAAGCAATTTGCATTGAGTCATGAGAAACAATTGTTGTAATTGTCATAAGTATTCCTCTACTAACTTCAGCTTGCTTTTCAACATCCAGTCTAAAATACACACTGGGATTCAAAAATGCCCCAGCTACAAACAATGGAGAAGAAAGTTGTATTTTCCTTCTCTCATTAATGATTGAGATATATGGCTCGTATAAAGAAGGCTTATGTTTCAGATTGGCCTTGATTGCTTCCGTTGCTCTCTCTATAGCATCAAAAATATAACTCATTGTTAGCTTTTCTTCACTATCAGCTAACCGAAGCACCCTCACCAAAGGCTCACAAACCTGGATAACGAATTGAGATGTCGACCAAAATTTCCTATCTTCCAGTATGATACTACAAACCTCCATTCCAGCATTAGACCTAGCATGCTGAGATGTTACCCACTTATCACTTGTAAACATTTGCCTTAACTCCTTCCTCAACAAAAGAAAAGACTGAAGTGATAAAAAATTTGTTGCAAATCTTGTCACAGCAGGGCGACACAAATTCCTATCATTGGTAAATTCCCTTCTCATCAAATTTAAAACCCATGCACGATTATAAATAAATTTTGTCACCTTCTTTGCCTTCTGCATGGTCTCATCAAAAACAGGAAAATACATAGGATTTCTTATATCCTCCAGTATTAAGTCAATGCAATGTGCAATACAAGGAGTCCGAAAAAATGAATTATAGGTTCTCTGCAACCTTTGTCCTGTCGCTTTATAAGCGGAATCATTATCAGTAATAAACTGAACAATGTTTTCCACCCCTACTTCATTCACAACTTGATCAAATATCCTAAACAAAGTATCAGCATTTCTAATCAGGCCAGATGCATCAATCGATTTTAAAAACATAGAGCCATTAAAACAATGAACCAAAAAATTTATGATTGGCTCTTGTCTCCTATTCGTCCAACCATCACACATAATTGAGCATCCATTAATACTCCAATTCGCTCTTCTTTCAGCCAAATAAGCTCTCATTTAAGACACAACACAACTCAAAAGTTTACCTCTTAAGTCATCAACCGATGGCCCTTTGTATCCTGGACCATAAGAGGCTATGGCATCTATCATAGGTTGATAATAATATGATTGAGAAGCATTAAATGACGAACCTGTATCATAACACCATCTAGCTACTGCCATATCCACATTGTGAGCCGCATCTCTTGTCTGCATTGCACTACGAATTGAAGGTTGGGCTCCAGAAGTTGTTCGTGGTGCAAAGAAACCAGGCAGCTGCCTTCTTCTCTTCCTCACTTCAGATTGTACAAGATCCTGAGACTGAGATGGAACACTACCAGTACCACTACTACTACCACTACCACTTCCACCTTGAGCATCTCCATAATCACCACAGAAACCGACAAATGAACTTCCACTACCAATTTCAAGATTCAATCTTTCCCTTCTATCTTTCTCAAATTGATGTTCATCAAGCAATGTCTTCATCTGTCACTTCACATCATGACTTACTTTTTTACACGCTTCCACATGTCCTTTAACCCCAGCTAAATGTCTTTTCAATCGGGTGATTCCTCCACCTTTCAAATGCTTGTTACAAAACAAATAAATGGTATGATTCTTTTGACCGGGAACCACACCAGCGTGAGCCCAAGCTGGATCATTGTATCTTCCTGAACTAGATTGATCGGGAATATTTGAACTTCCTTCCATTTATCTGTACACAAAAATGAATAACACATAATTTCAGTACATAATGACAATATGCACAAAGCTAACAATTCAAAACATTCAATTCAATTCAACCCAATCCCTAAACTTTTTAAAAAATGCAAAATAATCCATATTGATATATTATACAACTGTACTGTATACTTTACTAGTTTACTGTTTACATCAACCATACTTTAAAAATCTTAATAATAAATAATAATGACAATTAATTTGAAATAACAATAATTTTAAATATTTCACATATAAATAATAATCACAATTAATATAAATAAAGACAATCATCATCATATAATTATAAAACTAAGAATAATACAAAGAATTTAAAATATTACAATCATACAATTTCATCGTTATAATAAATAATATTACATATTTACATCAAAAGATTCAAAACATCGATAAAAAGAACAATAAATATTACAAAATGTTAATGACGAATAAGCAATCAAGTAGAAGTTGAACTGAAACAAAAATATTACATTTACATTACATACATATAATTTAACATAAACATCAATGATCAAATACAAGTAAAATTAAAAGAAGAGGAAAATAAAACACAAGTTCAATCGTCAATGGCAGGATACTCATTGAATCAGATCGACCCCATCGATCATTTGGTACAAAATCCTCATCATTGAGAGGAGCTTCATCATCATCATCATTCAAATTTAATGCACCAAATGACATGTCAATGCTTTCCCATTCAAGATCATCTTTCACATTCAAATCACTCACATCAACCAAATTGGGTTCTTGAAACCTAATCCGCCAAAATATCAATATTATCAATCGTAATTGGATCATTTGAACAACTTGTGCTACTAAGAGTCCTAGTAAACAATTACATTTAATTATTAAAAATTATAAGAAATTATATAAAATTAATAATGAAAATAACATACATTTCTCAAGCTTTAAATTGTAACGAACAAAACCAAGTCATTCAACCTCTTATGCTCCAATCTATTCCTTTTCTTGGAATGGATAAATTCAAATGTGCTCAGTTTCGTTCACACCCAGTTGCACTCACACATTGACTTAAAATTGAATCGCAAACTTTCCTAAATGGAGCACTACATCCAAAAGATCCCACCAAGCAATCGCAAGTTATAAGAAAACAAAAGTAGTGTTATAAACAAAATAAAGTGATAAATAAATTTCAACAAATAAGAAATAGGAAATAAGTAATACGGAGAAAGAAGTCCTCTTTGTTGAATAGCGACCGACATTCCAAAATCTCCATAAGAGTACTTATAAGCCTCCATTTATGTGGCTAAAGCAATTTGCATTGAGTCATGAGAAACAATTGTTGTAATTGTCATAAGTATTCCTCTACTAACTTCAGCTTGCTTTTCAACATCCAGTCTAAAATACACACTGGGATTCAAAAATGCCCCAGTTACAAACAATGGAGAAGAAAGTTGTATTTTCCTTCTCTCATTAATGATTGAGATATATGGCTCAGATAAAGAAGGCTTATGTTTCAGATTGGCCTTGATTGCTTCCGTTGCTCTCTCTATAGCATCAAAAATATAACTCATTGTTAGCTTTTCTTCACTATCAGCTAACCGAAGCACCCTCACCAAAGGCTCACAAACCTGGATAACGAATTGAGATGTCGACCAAAATTTCCTATCTTCCAGTATGATACTACAAACCTCCATTCCAGCATTAGACCTAGCATCTTTGAGATGTTACCCACTTATCACTTGTAAACATTTGCCTTAACTCCTTCCTCAACAAAAGAAAAGATCAAGTGATAAAAATTTGTTGCAAATCTTGTCGCGTAGGCGACACAAATTCCTATCATTGGTAAATTCCTTCTCATCAAATTTAAAACCCATGCACGATTATAAATAAATTTTGTCACCTTCTTTGCCTTCGCATGGTCTCATCAAAACAGAAAATACATAGGATTTCTTATATCCTCCAAGATTAAGTCAATGCAATGTGCAATACAAGGAGTCGAAAAATGAATTATAGGTTCTCTGCAACCTTTGTCTGTCAGCTTTATAAGCGGAATCATTATCGATAATAAACCGAACAATGTTTTCCACCCTACTTCATTCACAACTTGATCAAATATCCTAAACAAAGTATCGGCATTTCTAATCGGGCCGATGCATCAATCGATTTTAAAACATAGAGCCATTAAAACAATGAACCAAAAATTTATGATTGGCTCTTGTCTCCTATTCAATCCAACCATCACACATAATTGAGCATCCATTAATACTCCAATTCGCTCTTCTTTCAGCCAAATAAGCTCTCATTTCAGACACAGCACAACTCAAAAGTTTACCTCTTAAGTCATCAACCGATGGCCCTTTGTATCCTGGACCATAAGAGGCTATGGCATCTATCATAGGTTGATAATAATATGATTGAGAAGCATTAAATGACGAACTCAGATATCATAACACCATCTAGCTATCGCCATATCCACATTGTGAGCGCATCTCTTGTCTGCATTGCACTACTGAATTGAAGGTTGGGCTCGTGGTTGTTCGTGGTGCAAAGAAACCAGCAATGCCTTCTTCTCTTCCTCACTTCAGATTGTACAAGATCCCGAGATCGAGATGGAACACTACCAGCACCACTACTACTACCACTACCACTTCCACCTCGAGCATCTCCATAATCACCATGTAAACCGACAAATGAACTTCCACTACCAATTTCAAGATTCAATCTTTCCCTTCTATCTTTCTCAAATTGATGTTCATCAAGCAATGTCTTCATCTGTCACTTCACATCATGACTTACTTTTTTACACGCTTCCACATGTCCTTTAACCCCAGCTAAATGTCTTTTCAATCGGGTGATTCCTCCACCTTTCAAATGCTTGTTACAAAACAAATAAATGGTATGATTCTTTTGACCGGGAACCACACCAGCGTGAGCCCAAGCTGGATCATTGTATCTTCCTGAACTAGATTGATCGGGAATATTTGAACTTCCTTCCATTTATCTGTACACAAAAATGAATAACACATAATTTCAGTACATAATGACAATATGCACAAAGCTAACAATTCAAAACATTCAATTCAATTCAACCCAATCCAATCCAATTCAATCAAATTCAATTCAATGCAATTCAATCTAATCCATATCATTCCAATTCAATTCAATCAAATTCAATCCAATTCAATCCAATCCAATCCAATTCAATTCAATCCAATCCAATCCAATCCAATTCAATTCAATTCAATTCAATCAAATTCAATCCAATCCAATCCAATCTAATCCAATCCAATTCAATTCAATCCAATCCAATCCAATTCCAATTCCATTCATTCCATTCAATTCCAATTCAATTCAATGCAATTCCATTCCAATTCAATTCAATTCAATTCAAATCCAATTCAATTCAATTCAAAACAATTCAATTCAATTCAAAACAATCCAATTCAATTCAATTCCAATCCAATCCAATTCAATTCAATTCAATCTAATCCAATCCAATCCAATCCAATTCAATTCAATCAAATTCAATTCAATCCAATCCAATCTAATCCAATTCAATCCAATTCAATCCAATCCAATCCAATTCCAATTCCATTCATTCCATTCAATTCCAATTCAATTCAATGCAATTCCATTCCAATTCAATTTAATTCAATTCAAAACCAATTCAATTCAATTCAAAACAATTCAATTCAATTCAATTCAATCCAATCCAATCCAATTCAATTCAATTCAACTCAACTCAATTCAATTCAATTCAATCCAATCCAATCCAATCCAATTCAATTCAATCAAATTCAATTCAATTCAATATAATCCAATTCAATTCAATCAAATTCAATTCAATTCAATTCAATCTAATCCAATTCAATTCAATCCAATCCAATCCAATTTAACTTAATTCAACTCAATTCAATTCCAATTCCAATTCCAATTCAATTCCATTCCATTTCATTCAATTCCAATCCAATTCAATTCAATTCAATCCAATCCAATCCAATCCAATTCAATTCAATTCAAAACAATCCAATTCAATTCAATTCCAATCCAATCCAATTCAATTCAATCTAATTCAATTCAATTCAATCAAATTCAATTCAATCCAATCCAATCTAATCCAATTCAATCCAATTCAATCCAATCCAATCCAATTCCAATTCCATTCAATTCCAATTCAATTCAATGCAATTCCATTCTAATTCAATTCAATTCAATTCAAAACAATTCAATTCAATTCAATATAATTCAATTCAATCCAATCCAATCCAATCCAATCCAATCCAATTCAATTCAATTCAATCCAATCCAATTTCAATTCCATTCATTCCATTCAATTCCAATTCAATGCAATGCAATTTCATTTCAATTCAATTCAATTCAAATCCAATTCAATTCAATTCAAAACAATTCAATTCAATCCAATTCAATCCAATCCAATTCAATTCAATTCAACTCAACTCAATTCAATTCAATTCAATCCAATCCAATCCAATCCAATTCAATTCAATTAAATTCAATTCAATTCAATTCAATTCAATCAAATTCAATTCAATTCAATTCAATCTAATCCAATTCAATTCAATCAAATCCAATCCAATCCAATTCAATTCAACTCAATTCAATTCAATTCCAATTCCAATTCCAATTCGATTCCATTCCATTTCATTCAATTCCAATCCAATTCAATTCAATCCAATCCAATCCAATCCAATCCAATCCAATTCAACTCAATCAAATTCAATCCAATCCAATCAAATTCAATTCAATTCAATTCAATCTAATCCAATTCAATTCAATTCAATTCAATTCAATTCAATCCAATCCAATCCAATTCAACTCAACTCAATTCAATTCCAATTCCAATTCCAATTCAATTCCAATTTAATTCCATTCTATTCAATTCAATTCCAATCATATCCAATGCAATTCAATCCAATCCAATCCAATCAAATTCAATTCAATCCAATCCAATTCAATCAAATTCAATTCAATCAAATTCAATTCAATTCAATTCAATCTAATCCAATTCAATTCAATTCAATTCAATCCAATCCAATCTAATTCAATTCATCTCAACTCAATTCAATTCAATTCAATCCAATCCATTCAATTCAATTCCGTTCCATTCAATTCAATTCCAACAATTCTCAATCCTAACAATTTCAAAACATTCATAATTCCATTTCCAAACAATCCATTCCCAACAATTTTCAATCCTAACAATTACAAAACATTCATAATTCTATTTTCATTCAATCCATTCCCAACAATTTCTAATCCTAACAATTACAAAACATTCATAATTTCATTTCCATTCATTCCATTGAGAACAATTTCCAATCTTAACAATTACAAAACATTCATAATTTCATTTCCATTCAATCAATTTTCAATCCAAATTTCAATTCCAATTCCATTCAATTTCATTCCAATTCAATTCAATTCCAATTTAATTTACATTCCAATTCAATTACATTCCATTCCAATTCAATTGAAATCCATTCTAATTCAATTCAATTCCAATTCCCCAATACCCAAATTTATACTTAACTAATTATTTATCAAAATTCAATACCCAAATATAAAAATGAATTATCATATAACAAATATTAACAATATGTCAATTAATGATTTAAGTTTTTTTCAATTTTACTGATTTTGATTATTAATTGTACAAACTTACATTTAATTATTTATTTCACATTTGATTATCAATTTTACAATTAAAATTAGGTTTAAATGTTAATTTGATTTTGATTATCAACGTATCAAACTCAATCTCAAATTTAATTGCACAAATTAAAATTAAATCTCATTCATCCACAATTCAACAATTCAATCACAATTACCATTCTAAATTTATTTTTCAATGGGACATTCGAATCAATTCAATGCCAAAATCCAAAATCAACTTCCATAATCCAAAATGCCAAAAACCAAAATGCAAAATGTCAAGTTCACTTCAAGAATGCCATTCAACATTTCAACCGAAATCACCTTCACCATTTACATTTTACACAACTTCACTTCAACGGTTCAACACTTCAACCCAAATCCATCATCAATTCATCATTGGTATCCAACGCAAAAACAGAAGCAATTTCCAACAACCACAAATCCATCGTCATCCAATTTTTAACAACAAATCTACCATCATCCAACAACCAACACAATGACAGAAGCAATTAATGTCAAAAATCCATGAAAAATAAAACAATACATTCGGTCTTCACAGATCTGGGTCGATGTCGGGTCGACTGGGGTTGATGTCGGAGGACGACGGACAAGGCCGCGAAGGCTGCTGCTCACGGTGGAGGACCGACGACGCGAGGGAGAACCGACTGAAGCTGGCGTGGAGGACCGATGAGGCAACGACGCGAGGGAGAAGAACGAAGAGCCGAAGACTCGACAGACGGACGAGAAGACCACCGGAGTCCAGATCTAGACCAGGGAGGGCAGCAACGTGGCAAGAGAGCGACGAACGACACGGATTTGGCGGACGAGGCCGACGGAGACGGACGGAGCGTAGACGAGAAGAGAGAAGAAGAGAAGAGTAGGTCGGGCCGTCCTGAGGGGGGGTTGGGTAGATTTTTAGGTTAAAAGTTTTTGTTTTTGCAAATAGGTCTCTAGGAAAACCGGAAATTACCGGAATCACCAGTATCGGCCGGTACCGGCCGAAATTTATACCCAGTAACTTCATACCAATACCGATATTTGTACCGGCCGGTATCGACCGGTACGGTACGAAACTCGGATCATTGATGTGGCCTACTTGAAGGAGATACACCTTCAGTTGCCACACCTTGATCCAATAAATAAATAAATAAATAATGTGTTCAACTAAAAAAAATTAAAAAATAAAAATCCAAGAGGTTCTATATTTAAAGTTAAAAAACATAAATTTATGCATAAATCACTGGCATCCATTTGCACAAAATTTCACTTCGCAAGTACCTTTCAGCTGAATACTCACGCACGGAAAATGTACAAGTGCTCTATCTAATTTTTTATGTTTAGTAATTTGGATCCTATATTGTTACACTAACAGCTAATATCGTGTGGCTTAAGAGAATTAGGCTTATCTTCGGTTAATAGTTATGTCAAGCCATCATTCACCCCCCAATCCACTCTCCAAGAAGTATCTTTGGAGACGTTGCACACTTGTGCCCATTTATTGTGTTTCCTTTACAAGCATCGAGATAAGGGTTTAGTATTTACTTCGGCTTGAATTCTCACTCTTTTAGACTACTACTTCTTTTGTTTCATAATAAAAGTCATTTTAGATACATTTTAATTATTCAAAATAAGTGTCATTCTTAACTTTATATGCATGTTTTTAACTTTTCTTCTAAAATTAACCTTTCATTTCTCTCTCATCTTAATTATACAAATCACAATTTCAAGGCAATTTCTCACAATTTCATTTAAGATGCTAATTACCGAGGTAATTTTATGGAAGTATTAATAATGGTATATCTATAATTTTATTAGCTTTCTTAATAAGCGTGTATTTTTTTAAAACGACTTTTATTATGAAACGGAGAGAATATCAATTTTGGATTGTCAGATGTTGTGGGGCTCTTCCAGGAATATAAGTATTTCAATTTGTAGTAAGACATCTTTCAGTTGATGTACTAATAGTCTAATTAAAATTTTGCTTTTTTTGTCAATTTTAAGCAATTGCCCTGTGCTACTTTTTTGACATTTATTTCCTTATTAATTTGGTTCAATTCTCTTACAAAATCCCACAAAATAAAATCTTAAAATAAATATTTTAAAGAATTAGGGACCTTTTAGTTGTAATATTTGGATTAATTTATACATATTTCAACTAATTAATTTTCTTTAACCAACGAAAAGTATGATATATGCAGGAATTTATGCCTTTAAATTGCTTAATCATTATGTTTCTCAATAAGATTAATGTAAGGTGCTGAATTAATTACACTCGAATAATCTCGGGTTAAGAAATTAAATAATTGTTGAACTTCGAGCTTATCATTATCTGCCGGATTATAGCAAACAGCTATCTACTATCGATTCTATCAACGCATGATTTGAAAAGTCACTCTTAACTTTTCAAAGTCCACTCTCTACCATGATAAAGTTGATTTTTTTATTAGTTTCTTCTAAGATTTTCCATCAGTTTGAAACACCCTAATAATATATACATGCAATTGGCAACTGCAAAACGTGTCTATAGCAAATACTGACATTCACGTTTATTACCTTATCATGTGATGGTCGGTTTCCTTTAAATAAAATTTAGATAAATAGTTATTCAACCATTCCTGCACCGCAAAGACTTCCAAGTTCCAAAGGAAACTTTAGGATCCACCAGGCATTTCCCAAAGTTGTATGGTTTGGTGTCACTTATATTATGCTGCCATCTAACACTAAAACACCAACCATTTCATTTTCTTCTTAATTTGTTGAGGACTCATCCGACCAAGATATATAACTCCCGTAATAACACAGGAGAAAATGTTTATTACGAGTTCCTGAAAATGGAATCTTAAATTATTTTAGGATCAACCATATCTCATATCCTATTAAAAAAATTCAACACATCATGATTTAAATATGAGTCAAATAATAAGTTTATCGCCTAATTTTGACTTGATAATTGCTGGTTTATGTGTAAGTTTATTTGAGGTTATAGCTTTCCTTTCAATTTAATAGCAAAGTATTTGTTATGATATCATGATAATTTCGATTTAGAATGTTTGATAATCCAACTTCTAGCAAAATTAACACGTGAAGGTAATTCTCCTTTCGAATAATTAACAACAGGTATGAATCATGCATCGAGTTTTTGCATAGGAAGAAGTTTCAGAGATGATATCTCACACCATCAAAAGGATCAACATACAAGAAAACAAATAAAAGGTTAATGGCATAAACGATGTAGAGTTTCATTATAGATATATATTATATTTGATCATATGTCGAAAAGCAAGATATACATGATAGCAATTATTGCTCCAACGGATGAAATGACTAGTAAGCAATTAAACAAGGTCTCGAATCAAGAGTTTTCATGTATAGATTCAAAAGGATGTTGATTAACTAAGGCTCTGGCTGCAAAGAAGCATGCTCGTCGCAATCATATTCTATTTTCTTCAATGATAAAGTCTAACAAAGTATGGTCACTTCTTGTTGCGTACTTTGACAATAAAGCTAAGCAAATAGAAGCTAACCATTTCAATATCATTTCATCATTACTTTCTGTCCACCAATAGAGGTAAACGTTCATATTGGTGGCAGCGATCAATACTGTCACAGTCAAATAATGTAGATAGGAAACATCAGTTCAGAACACGTATATAGATAGTGTAACGCATGGACGAAATGAATACAACACAAAATGATCATCCCTAGTTCTCGTAGATTAAAAAGTCGGATTAGACTTGACGAAGAACAGTTAATACGTGTTTAAGAATTGACTAGAAGATCCTCGGTGATGTTTTTGATGCCAGAAGTAAACTTATCAATACGTGTACTCAATTACTTTTGCACTCTGTGACAGTGAGTTAATTGGGTGCGCATTGCACTCTTGTTACAGCAGGAGGAGCGTGCTTGTGTGTGAGTGCTGACCGTCGTCATTAAATAACAACATCATTCAGTGACACTCCGTTAAAATAGGGTTGAAGTAAGTACCATGTTTTATTTAGAGTCTGTCAGCTTGTTCCGTATAATCTAATCCATACAAATTTTATATAAATATGTAAATAAAATAAAGTTAAAATTAATTAACTAACTAAAATAAAGAATATGATCTCATTAAAATGGAAAATTTGTTTAATACGCAGCTTTATATTGACCGTCCGTGCGCGTGTATAATCTTGTCACTGGAAAAGCTACATTGAATATGTTTCTGGTTGGCCAAGTCTACCCTGGAAAAGCTTTTTGTCAAACACCAAATTTCATGCACCATGCACCGTTTAACTTTATCAGAAGTTCTGCATCACAACACGAATGCAATGTTTTTCTCACCTGGCTTTGATTATGTAGCACCTCTACTATTCATCATTGTGTAGGAGGGCCCTTAAACAATACAAAGTATCTTCTTCTAGGAACCTTCCTATAATCATGCTAATGAAAAATAAAATAGGCAATAAAGGAGCTTTTGTTTTACCCCATTTTTCACCGAATTGTCGCTAATTAGTTTTTGCTACGATTAGTTTTTATAGAGAAAAGGTATGGACGGCGTTGTACTAAATCATCAACTATAACTTTTCACTAAGCTTCGTTTTGGTCGTTAAAAGTTATTAGCTACATTTTTTAAAACGTAGCTAAAACTTATTAAATACATTTTCAAAATTATAAATGATAACTTTTAGCTACGAAAGAAAAGCGTAGTCAAAACTTATTAGGACTGTTTTAAAAAATGTAGCAAAAAATTAGCTATGCTTTTAGAATCGTAACCAAATGTTTTTAACTACGTTTTGAAAATTTTAATACACATTATACCTAAATATTATATCATGTTAATTATAATTATTGGTGATTTTTTTAATCCATGTTATTGTATGTAATCACTATAAGAAAATTAAAAATTACTGATGAAATTTTTGTAGTAAATCATCGAGGGGAAAAATGGTATTTTGCGACAAAAAAAATTTGTCGATAAAGGTGGATAGAATTTATTCGTGAAATTTATATGAAAGTCGTCGGAAAAATAGGTGGCAATGATTTGCAGTAAAAATAAGCTATGAAGTTTATAGATGGGAAAAATTTCTGTGGTGAAATTACCCATGGAAACTCCATTCTGTCAGTAAATTCAAAAGACATCGGTATTGTTGTTTAAATTTAAAGGAAAATGATGTCGGTTTATTGATAATTAAATTGCATTGTATTTTAATAGGTAATTTGATATATGTTCAGTGGTTAATTTGATTGTTCAGTGTGTATTTAGGTTAATAATTGTGTTAATTCATAAACATTTGTGTTTTAAGTGTTCTTTAGGTGAGAACATATTTTTGAGCTTCAATTATATATATATGAGGTGCCGTGATGAATTTTTTAGTATTTCAGGACATTTAAAGGAGTTTCGGAGAAAAATCAAACTAAAATACAGTCCCACAATCGTGACAAAAGTTTGGCATAGGGCCATGATCGTGGGGAATCTACCACGATCGTGATAGAGAGCAGATGAATCGATCATGATAGTGCACTAAGGGCCACGATTGTGACCTGAACGTAGATAGATGCGGAGTCACTTTTGCATTTGAGTTTTGGAGAGAAGTTCGAGGTCACGGTGGTTGAAGGTTGTAGAGGAGTGAGTAGGAGGTGGGGAAGGGTGGAAGTGGTACATGACGTGGTGGAGAGAAGTTAGTAGGTGTTTGGCGATGAGGAGAACTTTGTGGTGGAGAGAAAGAGATTGGAGGTGGTGGAGGGTGAGAGAGGAGGAGGAGGGAGAGGAGAGAAGATGCGGTGGTGGTGGTTTTGGTAGAGGATGGTGGCGGTGAGATCAGATAGTTGTTGAGTTGTTAAAGTGGAGAGTGCAGCTATGATGATCGTTTATGAGGATTCATGCATTGCGTTGGTGATGGTGCATGGGATCGTGTGAAAACTCAGACATGTAATTGATTGGTAGTATGAGGAACGTGTGGCTTTTTATATGTTTAGTTCATTTTGGGAATTTTGCCTGGGGAAGACAGTATCCCGTCCGACTGTTACTCGCCTGATACGTAGGAGACTAGTCGTCGACAACGCTAGGTCCTCGCGAGCTGTTGAAACTCCCGGAGGAGGTTTGAGTTTTTCATGTTTTTTTCATCTATTTTAATTGTTTTCTTAAAAACACGTCAATGTAGTAAATATTGGAGTCCCGCCATGAGTCATTGACACAGGGACGCAACTCTGCAAACATGACAATAGCCATCAGGTAGAGTTTTTTCTACATCTTTTTACATTTTCTACATTGTGGATGGTTAGGATAAGCTGCATTGCCTTGGCCTTCACCGGGGAATCCGCCTCACCAGATATGTAAAAATACACTCTTACCTCTTGCTTGCGAATTTATGAGGGAGCTTGATGACTGTTGATAAAGGCCATATTCATTGGCCATATATAGGATTGGCGGGGTGGAAAGTGCCAACTAGTCCTTCTATTTGTTTCTGTGTTTCCATTTATGTCAGTGCGTGTTGTGTTTTGAGTATGGAGTTTTTAGTTATGCATCTTTCTAGTTTTCTTTATGGTTTGGATAACGTAGATTTCCTTTCTTAGTCAACGTTGTTTGCTCTGCCCATATGACTCTGTGTATCCCTGGCTCTTGGCGGCTATAATGGCCATGAACATCTGGTAACCTGGGTTGGGAGTCTCACCTTTCCCTTTGAGCAACACACGTAATGGGAACTAGCTCATGAACTAGTTTCCACAGGGTTACCATTTATGTTATGCATGCAGTTCATGGGCGATAACGGTAACGAAGGGCTGCATGCACAGCAACGGATACACTTGCCTACACGTTGGGTAGGGTTCTCCTGCCATTCACGCGTCGTATCTGCTAGCTTTGTCGAGCATCCTGACATTTTTTTGTCGTTGTACTCAAGAAATTGTCAGCCTTTCTCTTCTTGCGACCCGTTGGACCCTCGCCTTTTAGCCTGATGTTTTATGCTCGACAAGTCCATTATTTCTCTTTTCTAATTTGGTGCTTCAACCTTTTACAAAAACCTCCTCCATTAAAATCACATCTCTCGTATATATTGACCCTTTCTCTTGTGTTGTCTCTTTTCTAGAATATCTCTGGACGTTTAGGTTTTGACAAGAGTGGGTAATATACACTTTCACTACTATTCTGGCCCACATCTTGAAATGTGCGGTTATCAACTTTTTTGCATGCACAAATCAGTCACGATATGTTCGGTTGGCTTTTTTATTTATTTTATTTTTAGCCTTACCTTCCATTTGTTAATATTACTAGTTTTATTAACAGTTTAGTAGTATTATTTATTGATCCTATTATTATTATTATTTCATTGTTTTTCATTGTTCTTCTCCCTTACTAGTTCGGTGCTGTTTCTTAGTGTTCATTATAAGAATTTTTGTTTTCCTTATTTTTCTTTCTTTTTCTTCTTTCTTAGTATTGGTATTGGTATTGGTATTAGTTATTAGTATTAGTATTAGTCTTAGTTTTGGTGTTAGTACCAGTTTGCCTTTTATTTTCAGTTGGCTATATATTTTTTAATTATTATTTATCCTAATTATATTTTATTTCTTTTAATAATCTCTAAGTATTTATTGAATTTTCTAGTATCTAGTTTTAGTTGTATTACTATTTTTGTTATTAGTATTATTATTAGTATTAGTATTACTATTATTTGTATTTTATTATTACTATTATTTCCTTTTATTTGAGTTTCTTATTAGTTTGGGTTTTGTCCTTATTATATTTATTATTTATTATTATTTTATTTTTGTTATTTAGCAGTTTTATTAGTAATTTTTGGGTTTATTATTGAATATTATCCTTACTCTTTGTGGTGGGGTCCTTTAGTTTTAGCTTTTAAGGTTTTCATAGGATAGTACCTGCGAGAAACGTGAGAAACACAAGTTAGGAGAGATAATTTCAGATCGAGCGAATGGTACCAGTGCAAGCGGGTCGGCCCGCGCACCTTTCAAGATTAAAGACAGAGATGACTTAATAAGGATAAGCTCTTGGAACGTGAGGACCTTCACGAGAAAGACTTTAGAATTGGTTGCGATTTAGACAAGTATCGGATACAAATAGCATGCATCCAAGAGACTAAGTGGGCAGGAGCTAAAGTAAAGGAGATAGGGGGTTCAAACTATGGTACTCAGGAAGTACGCGAAGCCGGTAGGTATCTTAGTGGATTAGAGACTTATGGACAAAGTAGTGGGAATCACAAAGGTTAATGATAGGATAATGGTGACAAAAATTGTTTTAAGCAGTGTGGTTCTCAATATAGTATGCGTGTATGCACCTCAAGCTGGCGCAGACAAACAACAAAAACGTACATTCTGGGAGACGCTTGAGGGCGTGCTTTTACAAATCACTAATACCGAGCAGATCGTTCTAGTGGGGACTTTAATGGGCATAAAGGGGCGGATTTAGACAGTTATATAGGAACTTATAGGGGCTTTGGATACAGTACTAGAAATGATAGTGGGGTTGATTTATTAGACATGGCCATAGCATATGAGTTAGTTATAGTAAATTCCTTCTTTAGGAAAATTGAAGCGCACTTGGTGACGTTTCAGAGTAGCACGAACAAGACGCAAATTGATTATCTCCTTGTCAGGACAAGTGCCAGATCATAGTGCAAGGATTGCAAAGTACTCCCTGTCGCATGTCTATCAACGTAACATAAATTGATAGTTTTGGATTTCAAAATTAAGGGATGGAGGGCACATCAATTTACCAAGCTAGGCCGCAAAATTAGATGGGGAAGACTCAAAGGGGACATGGTGGAGCGTTTTAGGACTTAAGTCAGGAACAATGCAACATGGACTGCCAGTGGGGAAGCGAATCAGATGTGGTAGGGAGTAACCCCCGTAGTGAGAGAGACAACCAATAAACTCCTAGGGGTATATAAAGGACGGGGGAAAGGGCGAATGGAGTCATGGTGGTGGTCAGATGAGGTCGAGGGGACGATCAAGGTGAAAAAGGGAGATTATAAAGATATGTTGGGAAGTGCAACAGAGGCGGAGTGGATTGTTAATAAAGTAAGGTACAAATTGGCGAACAGAAGGCGAAGAAGACTATCGCAGTGGTTAAAGAAGAAGCTTATGAGAAGATGTACAAGGATTTGGATATGGTCAAAGGAGCACAAAGAATTTTCAAGATAGTGAGAGATAGGGCCGTAAGATGGCGGACTTCAACCAAGTCTGCTGTATACATGACGAAGAAGAACAAGTACTCATGGACACCCAAGCCATTAAGCGGAGGTGGAAGAGATACTTTTATGGCCCATATAACGAAGACATATTGGTCAATATAGCGTTAGGGGAACCCCCTAGGCGGGGATTATGTCTAAACGGATACTTTTGGGGGAGGATCACGAGGGGAGAAATTACAAAAGTTTTAAAGGGGATGGGGAGAGGAAGGGCAATAGTTATCACATAGGAAGTTCAACCCACTATTGGGGAAAGATTCCCGCGATGGACGCCTATATTGTAGGATAGTCTTATTCTCAGGGCTGCTCAGTGAAGAACACAGTGTGACTAGCATCGAAACGATCCAGTCTTTACAAGGTGTAAGGTACTGACAGATCGGGTTATGCATCAGGTATGTCTTCGTCTTTTATTGTAATTCTATTTACTTAACTATTCGGTGTGCTGTTTTTTTTATTTACTTTTTTCCTTTTTTTCTTCCTTATCCTGCATCATTACTTTGTATATCATATCTACATGTGGGTCTACCAAAAACAGCCTCTTTACTATGTAGGGGTAAGGCTGCGTACTATCAGACCTTCCCAAATCCCACTTCACTGTGAGATTTTAGACTGGGTATTATGATGATGATGATGATGATGATTTCGGACATTTTGAACCCCGAAAAGATACTAGGGTTACCTTAATTAGGAAAGACTATAAAAGGATAATGAGGGAACCCTAGAAAGGAGTCTACATTCTGCCAACATTTGCAAACCCAAAAGAGAGAGAGAAAAAAGAGAGAGAGAAAAGAAGAAGAGGAAGAAGAGGAGGGTTTCGACGTCGAAGCTTCCTGGAATAGGTGATTTCTTGATGCCGCTGCTTTTCCCAATCATCCAACTTGAACTTCTTTTCCTCCCCATTTTCTTTTTTATTCATTTAATGTGTAAGATTGAGATGAGTTGTATGATTATAGATTTTGAGTTGTTAATGATGTTCTAACTTTACCTTCGATATTTTGCTTATATTTAATGTTAGTCTAGTTGAATTGTGTTTACTTGATTTAAGTGTTGTGATTGATTAATGTATTTGCATGTTTCGGTAACAAACAGAGATGATGAACCAAATAAAAATGATTATATTGGATTAACAAGAGTCAGAAGATCTAATTGACCATTAATCAATCTAGTCGGTAATTTTATGAAGAGAGATCCTATGCGAGGCCTAATTTATTATTAGAGAGCTTTATAACTAATTAAAATTGTGGGTAATTTATGAATTGAGAGATTGCAAGTCTATAATTTGATTAGGGTTCACAATTTAGGGAGTGATTATAACTCGAGAGAGAGTAAGCAGCCCTACGATCGTCTAAAACTGAGACCCCCTAAACACATAAAAGGCTAGATTAACATTAATGATAGGTAAAATCCCCTCTCTCGTAACTTGATTAATTCTCTTGATAGATTTCCATCGTTATATTATTCGATTGTTGCTAGTTTGTTTTGATTTAGTTTACTTTTCAGTTCAGTATTCAAATTTGAGTTTTAAACAAAGTGCAACCTACATTAAGTGGTGCCTAAACACAATATATGTGGGACGATATCTGTTTTTTACTACAATTAACGATCTGTATACTTACAGTTTTTAGCATAAAACAAGTAATTAGTTTTGTAATCAATAATATGTTATGCTCTTTTAATGAAAATACAGCATATGGTGATTTAGAGAAAATGTCATGCTTCTTTGTTTCTTATAAGGTCCATATTAAATGGGATTTGGAGTTCTCTTTGTGTGATAGTGGAGCCTAATAAATGATTAGCATATGATATACTCTTTTCATGAAAATATGACCTATGGTGGTTTAGAGAAAAAGCGATGCTTTTTTGTTTCTCATAAGGATTGATATTAAATGGGAGCAAGTATCATGCTTTTATGCTTATAAAGATACCTATAATGATTGTGAGATTTTTTCATACCATTTTAATGAGAAAGAGTGAATGAGAAGGAGGTTGTAAGTTCTTTTGAGATGACCTTGCATATAAATTGTGCCTATTTTTACCTTGAATATTATACCCTCTAGGATTAGAATGTGATCCATACATGAATTTCCTTTTGCTTGGGGCTTAGAGGATGATAGATAGGGACATATTTTTTTGTAACCATTTAAAAAAATGCAATATGATCATGTGAAGATTCAAACATAGTGTCATCATATAATTGCTTGGCCCTTATAAATATACTCTAGGCATTCTTTAATGGAATTCCTTAAGTGAAACTAATTCCATAACTATCATTAAAGTTTTTCTGAGCTAAAAAATAAACACTTGATATGCATGAAACCAATTCCATATCTAACAGGGGGTTTAAAAAATAAACACTTAATGTGTATGAAAAATATGTTTATAAAAAAGTTAATTGTTGTCTTTTTGAGTAATAATGGTTTTGTATAATAATGTTTTTTGCATAATAATGGTTATGATCTTGTGAAAATTTATATGTTGTCTTCGTCCATAAGTGATATTACAAAAAATAGTTATGATCAAATTGAAGTTAATTGTTCTTTTCCAAGTAGAGATCAAGGCTTCAAAGGATTAAGCAATATTATAAGTTGTAGGATATAAAAACATTAATAGAAGGAAAAATATATGCAATACACAACATAAAACTCATGCATATCTGTACCTATGCTCAATTCAAAACTTATCAAAAACTAGCTAATTGTTCATTGTCTTCCTTGCAGGTCGTGTTTTGTGTTGAAGTGTGTCGATAATTATCCAACCTTATCTATCTTCTTTGTAGTTTGTGATTGTCCGTCTATCAAGGTAATTCGTTCAACTAAGTAATGTCTACAGTGTGATCGATTTTGTGTTGTTATTTGCAATTTTAGCTCTAAAAATGATTGATGAGTTTTAGGTTGGGGTTTAATAGTCTAAGTATTTTTAATTAGGCATTGTTTAAATTGAAACATAAAGACTTGAACTTCAATGTGATTAGTTCAAACTTAGTATTAACATAAGAAATTCACATAATTGAGATTACAATTCTTGGCATAATAAACCCCTAGGATGGTATATAGACTAGAAATCCATGATGTAACTCCTACGAGGCTTATCGGTGAAAAATTCCACGAGCCTAGGATTCATAGTGAGAACTTGCTTTCTCGATTCATCTGGTCAAACAATGTCACGCATTATAATGCTTCTTAAAAATCAAACTTTGGAAATGGACTTATAGGTGATTAATTCAAACATAAAGACTTGAACTTCAATGTGATTGCTAGATCTAGTGTTGGAATTAATATATGTAAGCAAAAAATATGCTTTTGATCTTTTTGAGGAAACTAATTTTATTTATTGTAAACCAATTTCCAATCTTTTTAATTTAATATAATAGAAAAATAATATGTAGGTGATTTGTTTTTTACTTCTTAATGTCACTTCTTAGAGGATATTGGTTAGTAAATTGCTTTATTTGACTGATACTCACATATTTTGTCCATCAATTAAGTCAATATGTCGATAAGCCAAGTACAGTTCATTTATAGGTTGCTTATAGGGTAATAAGATATATTAAGGATAATGAAGATCAAAGCCTTATCTTTCCTAAAAAATTATTCTATGAATTTGTAAGGTTGTTATGAGTTAGAATGTGGTGATTGTCCAATTACTAAGGTGGAATTAATTGTTATTGAGTTTTCTAATTGTGAAATCATATGGTGGGATAAGTTGGTTTCAATTTGGAGGGGAAATGGTCAGAGACATGTAAAAAATTAGGGGAAGTGAAGGATCTAATGATGTGTAAAGTAAAGATTAAATGTTCTGCAAGACTAATATGGATACTACCATAATGATTATTATATCTAACTATGAAATAACTTTTTAAAATAACATTATAGATCTTGGATATATAGATGATTAACACTTGATGGTTTCATTAATCCTAAGTTTGTTAGGGGAGTTTAAGTTTTTGTTGATTATGCATGTTCTCAACCTGCATATATGGATAATCCAAAGATCATATGTCCATGTAAAAAGTACAAATATATTCGTTTTCTTCCTATTAATGAAGTGATTTTTGTTCCAAATTATTTTGAGCGGACAAGACATGGGGATCCATTAATTTGTAGCCCCTCAAGGGGTAATGAAGTAAAATCGTCAAAAAATGTGGATGAGTTTGATTGGGGGGCTGGATTTATAACAAATAATGTGGGTACAACTAAAAATCCTTACACCAAAATGATTTATAATGCATCCGGTTATACCTTTTAGGCAAATATAAAAAATCTTGAATAAGAACCAAACCCAAACGCAAATTTTTTTACTTACCAAATTCAACTGACTAAGAATTATGAAAAAATTGTGAGACCATGACTCAATTATCTTCAATTGCTCAAATATTGAACATAAATTTTGAAGGCCATATTTTTGATCAAAGTTTGGATAAATTCTTGCTTGATATAATGAATCATTGCCTCCTAATCATACAATGGTTGATAATCTTTATAATATGAAGAAACTTATTAGGGGTCTTGGTTTGTCAACTGAAAAAGTTATTTTGGGGAGATGATGTAGAATTACGAGAGTGCAAATTTTGTGTTCAATCTAGGGTCAAACCTAGAAAGTGTACTATGAAATATAAATTAGTACCCTAGAAGTGGATGTATTATTTCTCGCTAACTTTGAGGCTTTAAATATTGTATGCCTCTGATGTTATTGCATATCACATGAGATGACATAATGAACATGAACATGAAGATGGAATAATGAGCAATCTATTGGATGCACTTGTATAGAAACATTTCACTAATGCCCATTTTGAGTTTGCAGCTGAAAGTCAAAATGTTAAGTTGAAATTGTCGACTGATAGATTCCAACCTTTTGGTTAATCCAGCCAACTATTTTCATTATGGCCAATCATATTTATCCTTATACTTGTTCTCCATGGACGTGTATGAATGATGCATATATGTTCTAGACGGTGATTTTTTTACTCGACTTTTGATTAATATTAACCACATATATATACAAGGCCTTTTTGTAAAGATATGATTACAACAAATCAAGTCCAGGCTGTACATGATAAAAATAGAAAATATAGCAAGTTAACAAACGTGATGATTGCCTTTATCATTGACTTGGTATAAAAAGCTTATTCTTTTAAGAGTTGAATTAAGTTGTTATATCAGTAACATTTAATTGGATCACATGTAATATTTATGTCATTTGTGTCTCGTCTTGGTTTTCCAACGAAAGTATAAGAAATGGAATTTTTTGAAAATAAAATATAAAAGATTTTGATAATTATAAAAACTATTAACTTTATTTAAGTTATTTAAACTATGGGTAATATTTGAGTTTTTTATAAATATATCCTATATTAAATAAAGACATATAAAATAGTAAAAAAAGACGCTAAAAATAAAAGTAGATTGACCAAATCGCTTCAAGTCAATTTTAGAGAAATGTCAATCTTTCTGTTGAACTTTTATGTTTGAATTTTGGTTATCTCGGTTTACATATACAGTAAAACCTCTATAAATTAATATTGTTAGGATCCCGATATTTATTATTTTATAGAGATATTAATTAATCGATAAATTAATATTTATTAATTTAAAGAGATTTTGTAATTGATTGAAGTTAAATTTGATTACATCAAAAGCATTGTATCTTAGAAAATTCATGTTTCATATTAATTGAATGAATCTAAAACATAGATTCATTGTACATAATATTAATGAAAACCAATAAATAATGTTCATTGTTTCTTAATAATTAAGTATTATTCATTGTATTTTTACTAAAAACATTCAATGTACATATGTACGTATGATGGAGATAGAAAATATTTTATAAATAAGATAGAAAATTTCTTAAAATCACACCCAACAATGACTCCTCATCTAAAAGGTGTCACGAAATTAAAAATGACGGATCAAGTACGTAAAGAATTATATGAGTACAAGAGAGATCATTCGACATGCACTAAAAAAGATTTGCAGTTGTGGCTTGAAAAAAGTTTTATTTGTAAGTTAGTCAAGGTATAAACAACATTAGAATCATATTTCACTAAATTGTCTTAGTTATATTTGTGTAAGTTCATATAATTATTAATTTATGATATTAATGGAACCCTATATTTACATAGGGATATTTTGAAAATATATTATCTTATTATCTTATCGAAATTTGTTAAAATTTTAATTGGCCCAAGTTAGGACCGGAGAAAAATATTATCTTAGAGAGTTTATTAATTTACCGAATATCAATTTAAAGAGGTTCTACCGTATATTATTAGAATTTCCTTGCAAGAGTAATATGATGATAACTTTTCCTTAACATTAAGTGGATGGCCAAGGAGCAAGCAGACTACAATAGTCCTTTCTTTTCAGATTAAAGTCACTTCTTATTTAATTATATCTAAAAAATATTGCAAGTTATTAACCAAATTTGGGACAATATCCTGTGATATTAACAGCCAAAAACTTAAATAAATAAATTGAAAACCAATTTAAATGGGAAAGCTTTGATAAATTATCAAGGTCGGATATGTCATCAAATTACCCAAAAAGAAACGAAAGGAAGTGGATGAGGTTTTCACATCGATGGCTTATGCTCCACTTTTGGTTGCGGAGGGGAAGTAGATAAGACTGGGAATGTTGGTTGGTTCAATTAACAAAATGTCTATAATTGTCTGCTTTCCAGACACCTGAGATTGGACAATATTTGTATCTGAATTGAAGGGCGGAATTTCGGAAATATATACATACAAGTGCATAGCGACAACATGTCAAATCTCAACCACTGATTTCACCATTGCATGCACATTCCAGCTCTTAGCAGTTGCTCGTTTTGTTTGCACGGTAAACATATCTAGTTATTTTATTTTGAAGATCCTGGATACAACTGACAGCTTGTTTTTAGCTGAATTAATATGTCATAGACAATGTATTAGTGGGACGTTTTGGGCAAGATTAGTAGCAAGTGGACATTTTGATCTTAGGTCTCTCATTTTCCTGATTTCCTATTTTGTGTAATCACCTACGTGCCGGATTTATCTACTCTTTACGTTCTCTCTCTTGGGTACTAGTAGTTTTTCATAATCGGCTCCTAGGTTAAAAGATCGATACCTGCCTACGTAGTAATTCGAATTTAACAGGTTCAAACTTCAAGAAGAGAGAACAGACTCTACCTTCTTGCTAGTATTCTCTACCGAAGACGGGGAATGTCATGCATATTCTCAAGTGACAGGCTCTACTGATTGACGCTTCTACTTTTTCACATTGTGGTTGCCAAGATGGGTCATGAGCAGAGGCTTCCAAGATTGGCTGCTAAAATAATAAGAATAATAATGATAATGGAGGATAAAAAAGACGAGGTAGGCGTCTCCATCGTCCCCTTGCTTCTCCAGTAGAAAAGCTGATAAAATGCCAGTGACTGTTATTGTCAAATAATTCACCCCGGCCAACACAGACCTAATAACGATGGACCACATGCACACGTATCTTTTATATATAAAATCATACTAAATCTTGCTTTGTTATTTGTTAATTACATCTCAATCAGTCTCTCCTTTCGTACAGATTTTCTGCAAATCTTTTGTACATGCTTCATATTATCATTGTCATCCAGGGAGATTGTGTCTTCTTCAATCCTTTCACGCGTGAGACTCCACTCTTTGCCTCTGTCCAACTCCAATAAATGCGCTCTAGCTGGCCCTCAGTCTCTTCGACCGTGCACATCACCCTTACTTGCCTAATCTACATAAAAAATCGACGCAGGAATTGCCGATGTCTTCCAGATAAACTTTACATTTCTGTCACCATGATGTTAAAAGAGATTCCTTAGTATGAGCCAAAATTTGGTTAATTATATATATTGTGTTTGTGTGGACGTTTCAAGATCCGGCTAACCAAACACACAATATATATAATTAACCAAATAACTACATTTGACCGTATTATTATCATCATCGTCATCTTCTTAAATAATGTCATCAGTATATATATATATATATATATATATATATCATGTTTATTTGAACATTAATTACATAATTAATTATGCATATATATAATATTGATATGTCTTTTAACCATTATTTAAAGAATTAATTATGGTAGGTTTCCTGTAATTTGAAGAATCTTCATTTATCCTCATAATTTAAAATCATCACCATACTTCTTCTAGATGACCATTAATTTCAAAGAAACCCCATCCGTTAACTCTTGGTATATTATCACTCCAACAAAGTACAATACTTGCTATGAAAAAAGGTAGCAAAATGTTTAAGAAAATGTTGCCTATAGTTATTTATGATGTTTCTGCTTCGTGACACAAGTCGTCGCCAATTTTTCGTTGTTGAAAATTATAGGCGATATTTTCAAAAATCACAACCAAAATGTATTAGCTACAAAAAAATTTCATGGCTGGACCCCGCTTTCAGAATCTAGCATTCAAAGATAATTAACAATCAAATCACATTGCAATTTTTTTTTAAAAACAATTAAAGCGTATGCGAAAAATCGATAATCAAATCGGGCCGATTTATTTAAAACCATTTAAGTCACAAAGATGTAAACATTATTGCACACATCAGAGTTTCGGTAATCACTGGGGCCCATTACAGAACACGATGTTTGTTTTCACAATATCTTTATATTTCAAAAACCACCCTTTGTGTTTTATTACAAATACCAAATACAAAATACAAACTACACGTGATATCATTGAATGCTTATGCTTAGAATGATTCCAAAATACAAAAAGTTCCTGAACTAACTTAATTACAAAGTTTTTTAACTATCTTGGAGTTCCAATGCCTTGTAAGGATCGCTAATCTTCACTTTCTGCACCTGAGAAAGAAGCGTGGGGTAAGTTACACAGCTCAGTGGCTAAAATATTTATAACCATTGGCAATTGACCAAAAACAAGCATATGTATGTATGTATATATATATATATATATATATATATATGCAATTCTAGCATTCGTACTTTATTCCAGCAATGTGAACATTCATCAAATTTCACTCAAATCACATAACACTTAATATGCTTCATACTTGACAATTTAAAGATGCAATGCACAACAAATGCCTCGAGGGTTCCATGAAACATAATGAGGAAACCGAAGTTTACCCCATGAACATAATGAGTCCATTTTTCAGAGCTCATATGCCACAAGCGAGCAGTCGGGAGAAGGCTCTTGTCAACGTCCATGTGACGAACAGAATGGTTCCACTCTTGCCCATACAGAAGCACAGAATCATGCTCAAAATCATTTTACCAAAATGCTTTTATGCTATCAAACCTTTTCTTTCTATTTATACAAAATGCCATGACTAATTTCAAGGCATAACATTGATCAAAATCAAAATTTAATTATATCAAAATATCATGCTTCTTTCATAGTTTAAAAAAATCAAATCATTATATATTTTCAACAATTCAAATTCAAACAATTTAACACATATTCATACATAGGCAAGAATTTTCCCAATCACACGATAATTATAAATACATTACCCACCTAGTTCGCTTGCAAAAATTCAAGTCAAGGTTTTCTTTCCCCTTGCTCTTGGGTAGGATTCTCTTGGTTCCCTTGATTCTTCACCAATTGAAGACATCTTTAGCTCAAAGGGAAGCTCTTCTCTTCCTCTTCCTTTTTCCTTTCTTGAACAACTCCAAAATCTCTCTTGAAGGTTAACACAATTGAAACCCTAGTTTGTTTTCTCTTCTTTCTCTCATTCTCTTTGTATTTCTCTCTTTTTTTCATGGCATTCTCTCTTTTCTCTTAAATTTTCATTCTTCTCTTCTGCTTATCCTTCCATTCACGTTTTTATTCTTCATTTATAAACAAGATAACACTTCTGCTTCTAATTATACCTTTAATGATCGAGAAATGTCCCATTTGCCCTTCCATTTATGCCTTATGTCTTTTATACTTAAGCGTCTTGCCAAAAGCACCATTGAATATTCTGACATAACTCTTTCTTCTAGAAAGTTTTCTCCTTTGTCTTGAGTTTCCAATGATACCAAAATCAATCCATTTAGTTCAGTGATTCGAAAGACGGTTTTTGGACTGCTCTTGTCCAAATTAGTATACTATGTACAATTTCTATCCAAAATTTAAACATCTTAGAAACTGAATTAGATTTCAACTTCTGCATACCATTTGTAACACCATGTCTCTAGTTTATCTTGAAATAAGAATCATCTTATTCGGAGCTCTACTGATCCAGAAATCATTAAAATACTGAAGCATGTTCAGTAAAATATCCAATTCCTACTCTTCCAATCGATACCCTTACTTGATTTAATACATATTTTCACATCAATAATAAAATCTATAACCTTTCATGGGGATGTAAAAAGGACAGTTTTAGGAATCTATGGGTTCAAGAATCAGTTCATTTGGGGTCGGATAGCAAAATTATGGCCGAAAGAGTCAAACATGATTTGGTCCTCGATCATATTGAACTTGTCTCGGGACAAATAGCATAACTCTCACTAGAGATGTTGGATTAAGATCATCTTAGGATTATTTCAAAGCTAACTTTGAGATATACAACTTTAAAGAAGACCTTGAGGTTGTATTTTATCATCTGAATGGTCAAAATGGACCAGACAATAGGTACAAATGAAGTCAAATGAAAAAGCAGAAGAATGGAAAAAGACAGAAGAAGTGGAAAAATTACTATAACTTTCCCTAAAGATATCAGATTAAGATTTTCTTTACATGGTTTTAAAGAAGGCTTCAAGATCTACAACTTTCATGAAGACCTCAAAGACAAATTCTATCTTTTGAAGGGTAAAAAATGAAATAGAAGATAGGTATAGATGAAGTCAAATGAAAAAGTAAAAGAATGAAAAAAGATAGAAGAAGTGGGAAAATTGCTATAACTTTCTCTACAGATATCGGATTAAGATTTTTTTTCATATGGTTTTAAAGAAGACTTCAAGATATACAACTTTTATGAAGACTTTGAAGACAAATTCTATCACCTTGAGGGTAGAAAATAAACCATAATATAGAAAAAGACAGAAGAAGTAAAACACAGAAGATAGCAAAACACAGAAGAAACGAAAAGACAAAAGAAGTAAAAAGATAGAATATAGCAAAACACAGAAGAAGCAAAACACATAATAAGATGATTTCATCATAGAAGAAACATAGAAAAAGATGACGTCATCACAGAAGAAGCAAAATACAGAAGAAGCAAAAGACAAAAGAAGTGAGAAAATTGCTATAACTTTTCCTACAGATATCGGATTTGGGTGCTCTTTATATGATTCAAAATAGGAATTCAAGATCTACAATTTTTATGAAGACTTTGAAGGTAGATTCTATCTTTTGAGGGGTCTAAAATGGAATAGAAGATAGGTACAAAGCAGACTAATGAAAAAGACAGAAGAAGTAGAAAAAGACATAAGAAGTGAAAAAATTGTTATAACTTTCCTTAAAGATATCGGATTAAGGTGTTCTTTATATGGTTCGAAAGAGAACTTCAAGATCTACAACTTTCATGAATACTGTGAAGACAGATTCTATCTTCTAAAGGGTCTAAAATGGAACAGAAGATAGGTATAAAGCAGACTAATGAAAAAGTCAGAAGAAGTGGAAAAAGACAGAAAAAGTGGGAAAATTGCTATAAATTTTCCTAAAAATATCAAATTAAGGTGTTCTTTATATGGTTCGAAAGAGGACTTTAAGATCTACAACTTTCATGAAGATCTTGAAGACAGATTCTATCGTTAGAAGGGTCAAAAATGAAACAGAATATAGGCCAGGTGAAAAAACAAAAGAAGCAAAATATAGAAGAAGATGACGTCATCACAGAAGAAACAAAAAGGCAAAAGAAACAAAAAACAGAAGAAGATGACGTCATCGTAGAAGAAGCAAAACATAGAAGAAGATGACATCATCACAGAAGAAACAAAGAAGAAGATGACGTCATCGCAGAAGATTCAAAACACAGAAGAAGATGATGTCATCACAGAAGAAGCACGGAAGAAGATGACATCATCACAGAAGAAGTGAAAAGGCAGAAGAAGCAGAACTCAGAAGAAGCAAAAGGTAGAAGAAGCAAAACACAGAAGAAGCAAAACACAGAAGATACAAAACATAAAAGAAGCGAAAAGACAGAAGATACATCTTCCTTTATAGGACCATAACTTTTAGCCTAGAAGTCCAAAAACTCCATACTATATATCGTTGGAAAGCTAAAAGAAAGATATACAACTTTCCAGAAGACAACTTTCTCTAATATAGCCTAAATCAACCCACAATTTCTCTCGAATTTAGAACATGAATTTACATTTATCCACCAATGTACTGCACCCAGTTTTCTACTTCATGACAAATTTTGAGATGCTTAAATACAGAATTTAAATTCTATACCTTCATAAGAAATGTAGCCCTATGCTTCTATGTTAATCCAAATCAAGAATAATCTCGTGTGGATAACTAGAGAAAAAGTTGTGGCTAAAAGACTGAAGCATACTTCATAAACATTTTCCAGATCAACCATCCATTTTGTTTCACAATCTTTCCTTATCACAAATCATACTAAGACCACCTTTTCTGTTTCATTTACTCCTCATTCTCAACTCCATTTCATATCAATATCATCTATAAAGAAAATATAGTCCATGATTAATCATGAACACCAACAACAGAACATACACATATATACATATTCTTCATCAACTTACTACACAAATTTAACTTTATTTTTGCTTTCATTCTACTTCTAACTTTCTCCTTAATTCTTCTCATTTCAAAATCTCTTATCCACCAGAAACACCAAAGTAGAACATGGACATATCCACATTTCTCATTTATTAGTTCTAGTCTTCTAAGAAAAGTTCGGGGTCCAACAACTCTCCCCTCTTAGAGAATTTCGTCCTTGAAATTCTTACCTGAGTGATCAACCAAATGGAGGTAACATTGTCTTATGTTTTCCTCAGTCTCCCTAGTAACTTCTTCACTTGAATAATTTCCTTTAAATGATCATAGTCAAAAGACTCACTCTGTTTTTCAATCACTCATTTAATCATTCACTTTCTTAACGAGTTTCTCATTAGGTTTTGGATTACTCACACTTTTTCCAATTCCTGTGTCAATAACATCAATATCAGATCATGTTGATTTCTCTTAACATACTCACATTACGAACCAAAGACACCTTTGTTGGTAATACTAACTCACAAGTCAATGGTTCGGTTCTCAATATCTTTATTTGGACCAAAACAATTCAAGCTTAGTTGATTCTTTATCTTAGCCTGAGCACATTTTGAACTCAACCTAAGAACACCTTGGGGAGGTGATACTCTTATTATAAACATTTCATCATTTGCTTTATAGTTCACATCTCTATAGTATCAGTACGCTTTACTCTTATGTCTATCTCACTTTCCTCCATACTTTTGGTATTTATCCACTAACTCCTTTATCTCTTTATTAGGTATACATATTTCTCCTTTTCGATCACAAAGCCTCATCTTCCAATTTAAACTAAAAATTTAGATCCATTTTCAATTCCTTAATAAGATTCTCAAGTCCTGAGTCCTTAATTTGGGATAAACCAAGCCTCACATTCTATACTTCTTTTTTACTTTAGTTCTGATAATCCTCAATATCAAGTTTTTGCTTAGGGTATCTGATATAACACGTAGCCTTACTTGGAATTTCTCACTTGTACAATCATTGTGTTTCGATATTTATATCAATCTTCTCGTTCTCATCTTCAATTCTCTCAATTGAGTGATTGCCTCACACTTTTATGATCTATACTTGTATATATACATCCCAGATGTTCCTTTACATATCCTGTCTCCAAACTTCAAAACAATCACTACTATAGTAGCTCTGAATCATGCATCGAATAATCAACTCATAGGACTTTAGTTGTCTTCATACATAGGAAATCACTTGATCCTGCTGCATTGGATTCATCCAAATCTCTTATATAATATCATTGCATACTATGGGATCTCCAAATCCATACGATATAATTAATATTAGTATAATTTCTCAAAATTTTATTTACTTTCATTACTCATTCGTGTTGCACATTTTTCTTCACGTATTCAAATTATTCTTCTCAAATTTTTTAATACCTTTAATACATCGTCAAATTTCGCTTGGATCACTATAATCTTCAATACCATGGTACTATCGGGGCAATTATTATCTCAAACAATTATTATCAAGATCCATATGCCCATGATTAGCTCTCCTAATTCCTTAAATAACTAATTCCTTGATGAGGTAACATTATCTCGCGTTATTTTCAATTTCCCTACTGACTCACCTTTGTTAAATGATCTTCTCCATTCTTTAGATTTTCTTGTATTTCACATTGGCGTATTCTAACGTTTGCTCATTCATACTACTTTCTCCTCATATTTCAATTTATTTGTAACTTAACTTCCTGCATTGGTAACGCATTCATCAAAATCTAATTTATATCTCCTTCGTATATTCTCATAGAATATAATGTGGATCTAAGTTCTCCTCACATTAGCAATAGTGTTATCTCAATTTTCTAAAATCCACTTTTGTAGTTAGGTACTTTTCATAAAAAATACATACATTCTCAATAGCATACTATACGTCTTATGCTTGAGTCTCCACTAGGGATAGAACTCCAATATTCACTTCTAATTCATTACATATTCATCTTTGATTGGTTCTTTTGTTGATCATTCTTAATATAAACTACCTGATCTACTTAACCTAATTCAAGGAAATTCTTCTTCATAAGAAGAATTCTTGCTACAATCATCTATGCTATACTTCCATCTCGTTACTCTGATTCATCTCATAATCTTTTACTATAGGGATCATTGATTATCTCCTATCCATATCCAAATATAAGTCTCATATGTACTCAATCATATTATTCACCAATTTAACAACATTATCAAATATGTACTCGCAATAACTAGTCGACATAACCTTTATAACCTCTACATATATCACTATCCTTTGTTTCACTTTCCATACATATATTCTTAATCAATTTAGGATCATAAACATATAGCCATCTTGAAATTCAAATCTTAAACTCACTAATACAATCTTATACTTGGTCATAAATTCCGAGTTCAACCCTTCCATTCCACTTTGCTTGTACACCTTAAAACTTGTTGTTTTTCACCCTGTCTCTATCTCTTCTTCAGTTAAGTCATGGAAATATTTTCACATTCGTATCAATTTAAGTACATATCCTCACAAAATTCTGTTACTTTATTCGCTGACACAACCACAGATACTACATCTATATCTAACATATCGGACTACGCCATATTTCTTATTTTTAAATATCCACAAACTTCCCTCGTCTTACACTCTAACCAGACGGCATTCTTCTCATTGTTTCTACTAGTCTAAACTCTTAACAGAAGTTCATACATGCTATTCATATGGTTGCAACTACTGGGATTATATACTCATCAGTACCCTTCGAAAATGGTGAGGAATCAGATACAACAGATCCTTGCAAAGCTCCTCGTATTCTTTTACTCGGTGGCATTTTACTCCTTTGATAAGACACCGTCTTTCGGCTTACTTCCATTTTAATCTTATTTCCTACATGTATGCATGATATGCATGTCACTTAATACAACACATCAATTCACAATACAACATTAAATCACATAGCACACAATTCATCCCATCATACATTCTAAGCCTAGGAAAAAACCTAAGCTCTGATACCAAACAATGTTGGACCCCGCTTCCAAAACCCAGGATTCGGAGACAATTAACAGTCAAATCACATTGCAAAATTTTTTAAAACAATTAAAACATATGTGAAAAATCGATAATCAAATCGGCCCAATTTTTTTAAAACCATTTTAGTCACAAAGATGCAAACATTATTGCACACATCAGAGTTTCGATAATCACTTGGGCTTATTATAGAATACGATGTTTGTTTTCACAATATCTTTACATTTCAAAAACCACCCCTTTTGCTTTATTACAAATACCAAATACAAAATACAAACTACACGTGATACCATTAAATGCTTATGCTTAGAATGATTCCAAAATACAAAAAGTTCCTGAACTAACTTAATTACAAAAATCTTTAACTATCTTGGAGTTCCAATGTCTTGCAAGGATCGCTAATCTTCTCTTTCTGCATCTGAGGAGGGAAGCGTGAGGTGAGCTACACAGCTCAGTGGCTAATATATTTATAGCCATTGGCAATTAACTAAAAGCAAGCATATGTATGTATGTATATATATATATATCTAGCAATTATAGCATTGATACTTTATTCCAACAATGTGAACATTCATCAAATTTCACTCAAATCACATAACACTCAATATGCTTCATACTTGACAATTTAAAGATGCAATGCACAATAAATGGCTTGAGGGTTCCATGAAACAGAATGAGAAAACCGAAGTTTACCTCATGAATAGAATGAGTCCATTTTTCGGAGCTCATATGCCATAAGCGGACAGCCGGGAGAAGGCTCTTGTCAACGTCCACATGACGAACAAAATGGTTCCACTCTCACCCATATAGAAGCAAATAATCATGCTCAGAATAATTTTACCAAAATGCTTTTATGCTATCAAACCTTTTCTTTCTATTTATACAAAATGCCATGATTAATTTGAAGGCATAACATTGATCAAAATCACAATTTAATTATATCAAAATATCATGCTTCTTTCACAGTATAACAAAATCAAATCATCATGTATTTTCAACAAGTTAAATTCAAACAACTTAACACATATTCACACATAAGCAAGAATTTTCCCAATCACACAATTACTTTAAATACATTACCCACCTAGTTCGCTTGCAAAAATCCAAGTCAAGGTTGTCCTTCCTTTTACTCTTGGGTAGGATTCTCTTGGTTCTCTTGATTCTTCACCAATTGAAGACAGCGGCTCTTCTCTTCCTCTTCCTTTTTTCCTTTCTTGAACAACTCCAAAATCTCTCTTGAAGGTTAACACAATTGAAACCCTAGCTTGTTTTATCTTCTTTCTCTCATTCTCTTCTTCTCGTTGTATTTCTCTCTCTTTTTCATGAAATTATCTCTTTTCTCTTAAATTTTCATTCTTCTCGTATGCTTATCCTTCCATTCACGTTTTTCTTCTTCATTTATAAGCACGACAACACTTCTTCTTCCAATTATACCCTTAATGATTGAGAAATGTCCCATTTGCCCTTCCATTTATGCCTTATGTCTTTTATACTTAAGTGTCGTGCCAAAAGAACCCTTGAATATTCTGACATAACTCTTTCTTCTAGAAATTGTTCTTCCTTGTCTTAAGTTTCCAATGACACTAAAATCAATCCATTTGGTTCAGTGATTTGAAAGATACACTTCAAACATTTTTGGACTGCTCTTGTCTAAATCAGTATACTATACACAACTTCTATCTAAAATTTAAGCATCTTAGAAACTGAATTAGATTTCAACTTCTTCATACCATTTGTATATCCATGTCTCTAGTTTGTCTTGAAATAATAATCATCTTATTCGGAGCTCTACTGGTCTAGAAATCATCAAAATACTAAAGCATGTTCAGTAAAATATCCAATTCCTACTCTTCCAATCGATACCCTTACTTGATGTAATACATCTTTTTCACATCAATAATAAAATCTATAACTTTCATGGAGATCTAAAAAGGAAATTTTTAGAAATCTAAGGGTTCAAGAATCACTTCATTTAGAGGTCGGATAGCAAAATTATGGCCGAAAGAGTCAAACAAGATTTGGTCCTCAATCATATTGAACTTGTCTCGGGACAAATAACATAACTCTCACTAGAGGTGTTGGATTAAGATCATCTTAGGATGATTTCAAAGATAACTTTGAGATCTACAACTTTGAAGAGACCTTGAGGTTGGATTTTATCATCTGGATGGTCAAAATGGACCAGACAATAGCTATAGATGAAGTCAAAAGAAAAAGTAGAAGAAAGGAAAAAGACAGAAGAAGTGAAAAAATTACTATAACTTTCCCTACAGATATCGGATTAAGTTGTTCTTTATATGGTTCGAAAGAAAACTTCAAGATCTACAACTTTCATGAAGACATTAAAGACATATTCTATCTTCTGAAGGGATAAAATGGAACAGAAGATAGGTACAAAGCAGACTAATGAAAAAGACAGAAGAAGTGGAAAAAGACAGAAGAAATGGAAAAATTGCTATAACTTTCCATACAGATATCATATTAAGATGTTCTTTATATGGTTCAAAAGAGGACTTCAAGATCTATAATTTTCATGAAGACCTAGAAGATAGATTCTATCACTGAAAGGGTCAAAAATGGAACAAAAGATAGGGCAGGCGAAAAAACAAAAGAAGCAAAGCATAAAGGAAGATGACGTCATCACAGAAGAAACAAAAATGTAGAAGAAGCTAATCACATAAGAAGATGACGTCATCATAGAAGAAACACAGAAAAAAGATGACGACATTACAGAAGAAGCAAAACATAGAAGAAGATAACGTCATCATAGAAGAAACATAGAAGAAGATGGCATCATCACAGAAGAAGTGAAAAGGCAAAATAAGCAAAACAAGGAAGAAGAAAAAGAAAGAAGAAGCAAAACATAGAAGAAGAAAAACATAGAAGATACAAAACATAGAAGAAGCGAAACATAGAAGAAGCGAAAAGACAGAAGACACATCTGCCTTTATAGGGCCATAACTTTCAGCCTAGAAGTCCAAAAATTCCATAGTATATATTGTTGGAAAGCTAAAAAAAAAGATCTACAACTTTTTAGAAGACAAATTTCTCTAATCTAGCCTAGATCAATCCACAATTTCCCTCGAATTCAGAAAACAAATTTACATTTGTCCACCAATGTACTACACCCAGTTCTCAACTTCATGACAAATTTTGAGATTATTAAATACAAAATTTAAATTCAATGCCTTCATAAGAAATGTAGGCCTATGTTTCTAGTTTAATCCAAATTAAGAATCATATCATTTAGATAACTAGAGAAAACGTTGTGGCTAAAAGATTGAAGCATACTCCATAAACATTTTCCAGATCAACCATCCATTTTGTTTCACAATCTTTCCTTAACACAAATCATACTAAGATCACCTTTTCTACTTCATTTACTCCTCATTCTCAAATCCATTTCAAATTAATATCATCTATAAAGAAAATATAGTCCATGATTAATCATGAACACCAACAACAGAATATACACATATATACATATTCTTCATCAACTTACTACACAAATTCAACTTCATTTTTGCTTTCATTCTACTTCTAACTTTTTTCTTAATTCTTCTCATTTCAAAATCTCTTATCCACCAGAAACACCAAAGTAGAACATAGACGTATCCACTGTTGGACCTGAATGTTTCTTAAATGATCAGAACTGTTGAATGAGAAATATTGGTGATTAATCATAAGTAAAGTACAAATAAATGAAAGTTCTTGAACCAAGAATTTTAAGACAAGAGTAAATTAGGGAACGAGAGATGTGAATAGATTCATGATTTTCTATGGTGTTTTGGTGGGTAAAAGATTTTTGAAGTGAGAAGAATTAAGGTGAAAGTTAGAAGTAGAATGAAAGTCAAAAATATAGTTGCATTTGTGTAGTAAGCTAATGAAGAATACGTATATATGTATATGTTCTGACATTGGTGTTCATGATTAGTCATGGATTATGATTTTCTTTACAGAGGACATTGATTTGAAATGAAGTTGAGAGGAAGAATAGGGTTTGAGTATGAAAGTTGAAAATGCAGAAAAGTAACAAAGTATGAATAGGTTGATTATGAATTTTGGGTTTTGATGATTTCTTTGACTAAACTTGTATATTTTGGAGTAGTATGAATTTATGGTGAATGAGTTGATTGAAATGGAGTAGAAAAACTAAATCCATTTAAGCTAAGGATCTCTCCACTTAGTAAAGAATCAAGGGACTCAAGGAAGGCAAACAAGGAACAAGAGGAGAGACATTTTTTAGCAAGGCTATAAGCAAGTAAATCAAGGTAGGTTTCTTGTTTATAATAGTAGTAATGAGCCATTAATGTTCTTCCAAGTCAAGAAAATAAAATGGTTTTGATTATTTCATAAAGATTGCTTTTGAATGATTTGAAAAACTGTTATATGTTTCGATATATGAATTCTGTTGATGAAATTTAAAATAAAGATGGAAATACATTGTAATATTTTATGTTATGCCTTGAAACATGCCTTGGCATTCTTTTTGAATGAAAAGCATGAAAAGTATGAAAGCATTTCATTTTTGATAAAATGATTTTGAGCATTGCTTATGTGCTTCTGTTTGGGCGAGAGTGGAATCATTTTGTTCGTCACATGCACGTTGACAAGAACCTTTTTCCGGCTGCCCGCTTGTGGCATATGAGCTCCAAAAATGGACTCATTCTGTACAGGATGCAAACTTCGGTTTCTCCCTTCTGTTTCCATAGAACCCTCGAGCCATTTGTTTGTGCATTGCATCTTTGCATAGTCATGAATAGTGCATAATTGATTATTATGTGATGATATTTGAACCATTAGTTTGAGTTAAGATTGTGAATTTTTGTTTGAAAATTTGAGAACTATGCACTTTATAAATTTTCTATGACAAATGACATACTTCAATGATTTTTTTCATTCCTTATTATAAACTTGTCACCTACGAGCTCTCCAGCTCACCCCTCCTGTCCCCATCTCCAGGTTATGAGCAAGAGATGGAGTAAAAGAGAATCAAGGCGTCACTCCGAATTTGCTTGTTTGGTATTTTTGCGTTTTCGGATTATGTTGCAAGGTGGCTTGAGAAGCCATTATAGCTTTGTAAAACCCTTTTGTTTGAGGGTATTGAAATGTAATAATGATGATTATTTGTATGTAATCTATTAACGAGTATGATGAAGTAAAGACATGAAGGTCTTATGATATTTCAGCAAGTGTTGGACTTCACATTTAGAGATAAGATCCATCATTAAGACAATAAGTTTGTTTTGATGTTTGATTGTCATGGGCATGCTACCCTTGTGGAATGATCCTAATATGGGGTTTTTGGAAATAACCCTATAGGATCATACGCTCAAGTATTATGATATTCGTAAGAGTTGGGTTCCAACAACGGTACCCAACATCCACATTTCTCATTTTGTTAGTTCTAGTCTTCTAAGAAAAGTTTGGGGTCCAACATTGATAGCTAAAACATATAAAAATGTAGCTAAAAATTGAATGTTGGTAAGAAAAAATTTGACACCAAATGATTGACTGCAAAATTTTAGCTACATTTTTATCTTCATATCTATATAGTATTTGCTACATTTTTTATAATGTAGTCCAATGTTATTAGCTACTTTTTTTAATAACATTGCCAAATGTTATTTACTACGTTCATATATCGTAACCAATTGTTATTTACTACGTTTTCAATAATGTTGCAATATGTTATTTGTTACTTTTAAATCCATGATATGGAATAATATGTTTTGTACATAATGTATCGACATGTTTTATTATTATGAATTATTTGCTTATTATTATTAAATTAAATCATAGAAAATATTATTAATTCAAAAATGGAGCATTGTATATATAGAGTAAAATTATATAAATATCATTGAATTATATCAACAAAAGAATATAACATTAAAGGATGGTCATTTGTTCTGTCATAAGATATAAATGACAACTTGAACAATTATTATAAACAAAACAATAAATAAAAGATTATTTTACAAATTATAATATGTCATGCTCAAATTACAAAATATTAGAGTATAACCCAAACAATTACCTAGTGTTATTTATGGCCATGAACCTGTAATCATCTAAAAAGATTGGTTAAAATCAACTAAAAATATTGTGCGCGCATTAATACATTAAGTATTTGGTTTTGACTAAAGCAAACACCACATTACTTTACCATTCACAGAGTGTCTTCTACTTCTAATAAACCATCAAAATATCAATCAACAGTTGCATCTTTATCAATTTTGTAATTCGAGAAAAATATTAAAATAAAATTATAGTATATATAAGAAGTGATAGAAAAAGTATAGGAGATATAATTAATACTCTTCACTTTCCTCTTCATTTCTATCATAATCTGGGCCAAGTGATCTTTTGAATTAACATATTATGTTTTACTAATTTTGCTCGAGTTTCTTGTCCCCTGGTTATTTCATCTTGTAATGTAGCCTTAAGCTTGTTGTTTTCCTATTGAAGGTGTTCAATGATTGTTTTATATGTTAAGGTAGAAACATTTAGTTTAGGGCTGTTGAACCATTGATTATGAGGTGTTTTCATTTTTGGTATGTTGACCTTTTGTCTTCTTACAATTTTCCTATATCAAGACAAACTACGTAACTTAGTTATTAAATCATCTAAAAAGATTATTGCAAGAAAATGCGAATATAAAGAAAATAAACCTGAACTTTCGGTTTAGCCTAATAATCATAAAACTATTCTAATTTTCTTCATAAATTTGTTAAGGAACGTAGCTTCGTGAATTCGGATTAGAAGGAAAATTTTATAATACTTATGAAACTTGAAACAATGATCCCTAATCCTTTGTTTCAATAACAAAGTAATACAGTTTGAAACATTTAGTTCCCAAAACCCACGATATACAATTTCAACTATGAACAATAAGTAAAATTGTAATTAATCTTAAAATTAATGAAACAATAATGCACAAAGTTAAAGATTTTGTACAATTACCTCAACTTTTTTCAAAGCATTTTAAAGCAAGTTATCTTCCTTCAAGTCCTTAAGATGTTTCAGATAAGGTAATTACGCTCTTGTAATAATCCCTAACTCACTTGACAATTTCTCATATTGGACCTTGTCTACAATATGAACTTGTTGAGTATCAATCTATATTGATACCTTATAATTCATTGCAACATTCATTCGTTGCAATTCACATTCTCTAGTTTTACCTCTTTTTTTAATATGAGCATTAAAGTTGATAACAAATGAATAATGATAAAAAAATCTTATAATGTACAAATATATATTTAAGCATATGTCTTGTTAAAGATTATTAAAGATTAACATACCTGCACTAGTAGCTTTCCTATTACTTGAGGTAGAATGACGTTGCTGCTCATTACTTGAGTGTAGAATATAATTTTTCCTTTGTTGTGGCAATGTACTATAAGAAGTTTTATTTCCTGTGGCAAAAAAAAAATGATAAGAAGAAGATATATATTTGACTACATACATATAGAAAATTGAATCCTATGTGACTAATTTCATTGTTGTTTGAGGTAGAATGTTATTGTTGTCTAGGAATTGAATTTCTAACACCAACTGATTTTGTTATACAATTTTGATAGTTGTCACCTTTTTCCCTTTATTTATACCGGGTGCCATTATATTAGATATTTACAAGAAAAATTACCAATATTATAATAAGGCAATAGAAAGGGCACTTCTATGATACATTCAATCATTATAATCAAGATACATTCAATCATCAACATTAATCACATTAACAACATAAATGTTACCAGATTAAAATAAGACAATAGAAAAGTACTTTCATGATTCATTAATTGCAATAACAACATAAATGTTACCAATATTAGAATAAGACATTAGTAAAAGTACTATCATGATACATTAATTACATTAACAATATAAATATTACCAACATTACATTTGAGACAATAGAAAGAGTACTTTTATGATGCATTCAATCATCATAATTAAGATACATTCAATCATCAACATTAATCACATTAACAACATAAATGTTACCAACATTATAAGAAGACAATAGAAAAAGCACTTTCATGATACCTTCAATCATCATGATCAAGATCTTCAAAATTATTATCATTAATTGAATTATGATTCAACTCTTCATCACTATTATATTTGGTTAAAATATCATAATTGTCATATAATTCATCCTCAATACAATCTTCATTCCATTTTACAATAAGATTGTCAAGATCTCTCCTATGGAATGATGATATATGCTCATCTTCAATTTTGAGAGCTACATTATTCAACTATGATTTAATCTCTTGATATATTTCATCATCATCTTCACCCAGTGGACCATTTTCCTTTTTACATAAATTAAAAGAATTTTGGTGTTAGTTATTTTGCAAAACTTCCCAATTATTGCCTAATATAGTGTCATTGAGGTAGAATATTTGTTTCACTTAAATTGTAAGCACAAATGGTTCATTATCATATTATGTTTTACTATCATTAATGCTAGTAATATTGCCATTCACTTTTATGTCAATCCCTTTGTCATCCAGATTAAACTATTTGTAGTTAAATATAAAAACCTTTGTATCCTTGATGTAATTCAATTTAATTATTTTAGAGATAACACCTTAAAAGTCAATAAATCATCCTTATGTTGTCCCTCAAAAGCAACCCCACAATTTTGGCTTCTAAGGCGATTGTCACACTCTTTTATGTAAAATCTAACTCCATTAACAGCGCATCTTGTATATTATTTCTCACATATATGAAGCCTACGTACTAAAGCATATAATGATGTCGTCATTTGTGGTAATTTACGATTATATATATGTATCATTTGAAAAAAAACTACAAGTTAACGTTTCAATCTTATTTATCATATTTATTTGTTCATACTATTACATGAATAATTTACTCATGTTCTAAACTATGATGAGAAATTTATCTTATCCTTTCTTTAACATTAACCTCGACTTTGCTTCTAATCTCACCTTTGTGCTCTCTATTTAAAAAGTAAAATGATGTAAGACAGTAGAGGTTTTACTAAATTTAAATACAAAATAACGAATGAGAAGTAATATACATACTCCATATATAAATCTGTTAAGTCAAGAAGACTTCACGTCTATTAATTTTGGTGACAATCAAATAATAATAATATTAGAAATAAATGAACTATTTTGATAAGTGTGTAAGTGTGCAGAAAAATATAAGTATCTTATAGTTATTCCAGACGAAGCGCAAAACACAGAAGAAGCAAAACATAGATGACACGTCATCACAGAAGAAGCAAAACACAGATGACACGTCATCACAGAAGAAGCAAAACACAAAAGAAGTAAAACACAGACGGCACGTCATCACAGAAGAAGTAAAACACAGATGACATGTCATCATAGAAGAAGCAAAACACAGACGATACAGAGAAGAAGATACTCTAGTACATCAGACAGTTAGTTAGTCGGAGTTAGTTGCAGAACTCAACTAAATAACGGTTTCTAAAAGAAACAAGAAGCAGTTTTTCAAGAAGTAGTTGGAGAATTAGGCTATAAAAACTAGTCCTAGTCGAAGACTGAATAGTTTTAAGTTTTTACATACTTAGAAAAATTATGTATTCAAAGTGCGATACAAGAGAGCAAATGCTACTGTAACAAAAAGCTCACAATATCTTTCTAAGCGTGAGATAGAAAAGGCTAAGAGTCTGGAGAGGCTAAGATAGCAGAAAGAATACTTTGTGTAAGAGACCTGAAGAGGGTCTGGAAGGGAAGAAAGAATACTTGTAAAGTTGAAGAGTATAATGAAATCTCAGACGAACTCTGAGGACTGGACGTAGCCCAAGGTTTGGGGTGAACCAGTATAAAATTGTAGCGTCTATTCTCTAACCTTACACTTTAATTTTCTTGTTGTTAGACGAGTAGATAAAATTTATTTACCATTCAAATATGTAACTACTTTAGTATATTATCTTTGGTATTCATTTGATAGTTTAAAAAGTTTTTCAAGAAATATCAAAAGTTTTTGTATTCTAAAAAAGATTATACAATTCAACCCCCCCCCCCTTTTGTGTATTTCGTATAATTTACATGAATTCTATATTAACAAGTGATTTACTTCAGTTGGTATCAAAGCTCGATTTTCAAGAACCACCTTTACAAAATGAGGACAAAGATCCATGGTTGAATCACATGTTTTTATAGCTAAAGGTGCCTCTGTCACAAGACCCCCTGCTTTCAATGGTGAGGATTATCATTATTGGAAGGACAGGATGTGACTCCTTATAGAATCTAGACATATTGATCTTTGGGATATCATCGAGAATGGACCAGGGTCAGCCGATCAGAAAGCTCGATTTCAACTAAACTCAAAGGCCAAGTTCTTTATGAGTTGTGCTCTAAGCATGAGTGAATATGATAAAGTTCATGGATGCAAAACTGCAAAGGAGATGTGGGACACTTTATCCATTGCCCATGAAGGCACAATTCAGGTGAAAGAATCCATGATCAGTATTCTCATACATAAGTATGAGCTATTTAAAATGAAAGAAGATGAGTCTATTGATCAGATGTTTGGACGATTTCAAACTATCGTTAATGGACTTAAAGCTCTTGGGAGAATCTATGATAATCAAGACCATATCAGAAAGATTCTCAGAAGTCTACCTAAAAGATGGAGACCTAAAGTTACTACAATACAAGAAGCCAAGGACTTGAGCAAATTAAAGCTAGACGAATTGTTTGGTTCTTTGAAGATACATAAAGGAGAGCTTGATGTAGAAGATAAACCTAGAAGAGAAAAATCTATAGCATTAAAGGCTGGTCAGAAGAATCACAAGATTCAGAAAAATAGAAGTTCATCGTCAAAAACATTGAAGATTGAAGAAATCAAGAATGATGATACCAGTGAATCTGAACAAGATTCAAGTGAAGATGATGATGAACTATCTTTCATTTCAAGAAAGATTAGAAGAATGTGGAAAAAGAAAGCAAAGGGAAATAATGACATTTCTTTTAAGAAAAATAGAAAAGAAGAAATCAAGAACGAGAAAACTTCCATCATTTGCTACGAGTGCAACAAACCAAGACATTACAAGTCTGAATGTTCGTTGCTTAAAAGAAAATAGAAGAAAAGTAAAGAAAACAAAAAGAGCATAATGGCAACTTGGGAAGATTTGGATTCGTCCGAATTTAATTTCGATTCAGAAGCATCAGTACAAGCCAATATATGCTTAGTAGCTGAAAAAGAAAGTGACGATGAGGTAACTTCTAATCTTAATGAATCTCAAGAAGCATATTTAGAACTGGTAGAAGATTCACATGCTATACCAAAGCAATATAGAACCTTAAAAAGGAAATTTGTTGAAAACATGAAGAACACGAAAGTGTTAGAGAAAGAAAACGTCTTGTTGGACCCCGATCTTTTAATGGACTTTAGAAATATCAAATGTATGATATGAGTGTTTTTGTATATGTATTGTTTTATAGATTTGCATACTATATTGTGTTCATGAGGGTAAATTGTGTGTTTTGAGTTTAGAAGAAATTTTGTATTAATCTATGATGATTTTGACCAAGATGTCTTAATAAAAGTTATAGATGATCCTTTTAGCTTTCTGACATCATATAGTATGCAAATTTAGGATATCGGAGTGAAAAGATATGAGCATTATAATTGAAGATGTTGCATAAGAAGTTTAAACATGACAATCATGGTGAATGATGAGAGTTTGAGTTTATGATGATTTATTTGAGTTAAAATTTAGGAGTTTGATGCACCTAAAGTGGTAAATGAATGTTTTAGGAGTGTGATTGCATTAGAAGAAGTGAATTTGTGAAAATTACAAGTGTATATGATGTTAGATTGGATGTAGGAAGCATTGGAGAGGGTTTTTAGGGGTTTTGGGAACCCCCATGTTCGTTAAACAAACTTTAGGTCCGTTTAACAGACATCTACGAGTCAAAAAGGACCCCAGGCATCGCCCATGTCCATTTAACGGACTTGATGCCTGTTTAACGAACTTTTTCAGGTGAGAAAGTGCTTTTTGGCCCGTGAGTGTCCGTTAAACGGACACTCACGGGTTAACTTCCGAAAATCGTGATTTGTGACCATTTTAGAGGCAGAATCTGACTTTGTGGTCTTCATGAAAGTTTTATATATCGAAGTATTTTGTCCAATGGTCTAAGAACGAAACTAATCCGACATTTTTGGTGCAAGTTATGACAATCGCGCCAAGACATGTTACTGCATGATTGAGGTTATGAACATGTTAGATTCTTTCGGTCATAACTCTCTCATCCGACCTCTGAATGAAGTGATTCTTAAGGCGATAGATTTCTAAGACATGAATTTATCTCTCCATGAAATTTGGTAGCTTTTGGTTTTAAGATGAAAAAGTTTGATTGTATGAAAGTGAGAGGTCAGTTTAAAGAGCATGATTAAGGTATAAACACACTTTGGAATTTTAAGCATATCTTGAGCTATAGAGCTTCGATAGAGGTGATTCTTGCTTCAAAACAAAATAGAGGCTTAGAGCTATGATTTCTATGAAAAATTAAAGATGTGATTTTGATGTTTGATTAGTGTGCGCTCACCACTATTGTGGAATGTCAGCAAATGATCTATAGGGTTTTGAGCACAAGGTTTAAGACTTCCGAAGTTGGGCTCCGCAAATGGGGTCTAATGCGCTATCGTTGTGGTCTCCCCCCATCCGACGCCATTTTGTCTGCTCCTTTTCCTCATGCAACGTCATTTTTCTTCTATTTTTCTCCCTTGCGTGCTACGACGCCGTTTTGCTCCTTCTAATTTTGGGTAATTTGCTTCCACTTTCGAGCTCTCCCAATCTGTTGCTTATATCTTTTCCGTCCAACATCCGATTGACATGGTTTTTGATGCGTTGGATTTCTAATACAATTATCTACATCAGAATAGGAAATTTGTGAATTTTTTAGATTAAATTGAGGATGATGGGTTTAATCTAAATAAGTTAGATAATTTTCTTAACATGGTTCAGTCTTTTGAGAAATTATTGATCTGTAGAGATCTGATTGATCTGATTCTTGATGAAAAATAAAATAGAAACATGGGGTTACAAGTCATATGAAGGAATTAAATTTTAATTAAGCCCCTAATACTTTCAATTTCTGAATGGAAGTCAGGATTTAGTGTTCAGTCTTAGATTAATAAGATCTGAAAGTATTTTGGCCATAACTTTTGTTCTAGTCATCTAAATGAGGTGATTCTTAATTTGGATTAAACTAGAGAAATAGGGATACAAATGTTATGAAGGATTCGAATTTGAATTTAGTCTTTAAGAATGTCAATTTTTGGATGGAAGTAAATCGCTGGAAAATGTTTTAACATAAGACAAGTCCGAAATGTTTAGAGCATAACTTTTGGTGTAGTGATCCAAATTAAATTATTTTTATGGCGTTATGAAATTGAGACAATTAGGAACATTTATCTAGAAGAAAGTTTTAGCAAATTCCTTCAATTTGATGGTGAGAAAAATGTCCTAAAGTAAACATGAATTGAAATAAAGTTCAGGGGCAATTTTGGAAGATCACTTGAAGAGTTAAGGTTTTAGGCTTATATGGAAGGGTAATATGGTCATTTTTCATTCATTAATGACATGGCAAGGGGCTTCCATATAATAAGAATGAAAGAAACGAAAATTAGAGGGAAAAAGAACAAAGGAAGAAAGGAGAAGAGAGCATGTTCGGTGGAGAAGAAGGAAAAAGAATGGGGAAAAGCTAGGGTTCGATTTTTCTTCATTTCTTAAGAGGGTTTTTGATGTTTGTCCAAGGAAAAAGGTGGAAGAGCTTGAGAGCTTCCTAAAGAACCAAAGAAATTCGAATTTGGTGGAGATTAAGGTAAGACACGAAAATTTGATTTTTGAATTTTGGAAGTTTTTTGGTTAGATACCTTGGAATTGGTATGGGTTTGTGTTTTATAAGTTCAATTTTAGTGATTATGCTTTGTGTGATGTTGAATTTGGGTGATTATGGCTTAGGAAATTTTAAATTGGGGGAAAGAAGGAAGCAATGGGGAAGTTGAAGCTTTGGACAAGTTATAAGCATAGAAATGAGGTGGGTAATGTGTTTATATTTTGAATTATATGTAAATTATGTGATTTTGAATAATTAAGAAAAGAAAATATTTCAGAAATTTATTGTTTTATATTTTGAAAAATTGTTCCAAGTTTTAATTGTTTTGATAAATTAAGAAAATTTCTGAAATTATGAAAATTTTTGGCAATCATTGTGTTGAATGTTTTGCTAATTATGGAAATTGTTACATTCATTTATGCCTAAATGGTTTGTTAATTATGAAAATTGATGCATTCCTTTGACTTTGATGGTTGAGAATTCTTTGATTTTGAATGATTGAATAATTGCTATGTGAATTGGATTGTAATGTGAATTTTGCAAATGTGAAAATTATGAATGGAATTTGTTTGATATGACTCGATACGAGAAGTAAGTTTTTGAAATGTGCCTTCGGGCAAATCCGATGTGTTATGTGGGTTTGGTTAGGTCCCTTAAGTTGAGTCAAGTGCGCACTTGTCTGTTTTTAAAGGCTTCTCCCGCCTGCCTTCTAGTGGCACTAGAGCTTCGATTTCGGACTCCCATAAGTTCACGGCTACACTGGACCGCTATGCGAAAAAGTGTAGTACGTTTTGTTCACGACTGCACAGGACCGCTATGCGGAAATGTGCAGTACGTTCCATTTTGGACTGACCTAAACCATTCTAATGTGTTATGTGTGTTTGATTTTGTTTATATCGTGATGCATTCATATTTTGAATTCATTCATGATTGTGAAAAATTTGAGAATTTTGAAAAATGAGAAAGTGAGTTTTCAACCATGAAATTTTGGAAATTGATTTTGATTGTTTTGAAAAGTTGAAAAGTCTAAAAAATAAGCTTTTGATAAATTTTATCTTGTGAGATGTTTATAAATGGAAAATGAGTTGGGAAAATATTTTTGTTTATTATTCATTTTATAAACATATTATCCACGAGCTATAAGCTCACCCCTTTTCATCCCCATCTCTAGGTATCGAGCAGGAGATCGGATGAAAGAAGTCAAGACTTTGTTCGATTTTGTTCACTTTGTCTTTTATGTATTTGGAATTATTGGTATTGTACATGGCGTGGAATGCCATTAAAGTTTGTAGTGTATTTATTTCTGAATGAAAATGAATTCTGAACTTGAGTAAGAAATTGTACATGGATATGGTATATGAAATTGGTATATTGGGTTGAGTTATGGAATTATATATGAATGTGATTGGGTTGTGTTTGGATCGAATTATGAAATTGTGTATGATGATTTATGATTTGTATATTTGAATTGAGAAATGTGAATTGGATATGGATAATGTGATTTGGATTGTGTTTGGATTGTGGACAGGAGGTCCGATGAATTGTGTGGTTTGATTGAGCTGGTTTATAGAAGTGAGTTTTAAACTATTTGCTGGTTTTTGGGTTTTGTAAAATACAGATGTTATGCTGCCCGATTTTTCGTATGGTAGTATGTGGATAAGTGTTTTTGGCAAAAGAAAAAGAAAAATAAAAATAAGATAGATATTTTGTTTTAAAGATGAGATTGAGATATTGCATGATTAAGAAGAAGCAAATAAATTGAGTTTTTGTTTAAGAATGAATTTCCAAAAAGGGGAAATTATATTGTTCGATTTGTATAAGATTGAATAAAAATGAAATGAATGAAAAAAAGAAAGAAAGAAAAGAAAAAAAATTTATACCGATTTCAGATTTGGTTTTTGTCGTATAGGTTTCCAACGCGATAGTTTTTCTATAAGTGTATGTTATCAGATGTCGGAATATGTATTTCAGTTTGATTGCACCGTATGTTTGGTTTGTTTCTAAGCTAATTCGATCGAGTCACAACATTTATGGTATCAGAGCCCAGTAATAAGATCTTACATGGGCGCATATGTTTGTTAAGAGTTGGAATGGATAGGATTGAATTAGTGAGAATGTGAAAATGATGTGAATGTATGTCATGAATCATTTGAAGAACCTATGTGGTTTTTTATTAAGGTTAAAAATTATGATCGATTTTAGGTTTGTGAAAATTAAATTGAGATTAGAATTTCTTGATGAATTGGTTTTGAAAATACAATTGTGAGATGAAATGAGAAATGCTTGAAAGATGAGATAAATGATAGAAATATATGTATGGAAGATCAATAGGTTGATGTTGAATGATGTTTGGTCCATATTTAGGTTCCTTAAGAATTGGACCTTTGACGTGTGTAAATAGATTGAGAAACATTGATTTGTGATTATAGTGATTTGATATGATTTTAGTGGTTCCTTGAGAAGAAGTTAAGAATATGTGTGATAAGAAAGTGAGTGATTATGGTCATTTAGAAGCAAGTACTTGGTGTTTTTATTAAGTTAGAATTTTGAGGACGAAATTCTTTTAAGAGGGGGAGAAATGTTGGACCCCGATCTTTTAGTGGAATTTAGAAATATCAAATGTATGAAATGAGTGTTTTTGTATATGTATTGTGTTATAGATTTGCATATTATATTGTGTTCATGAGGGCAAATTATGTATTATGAGTTTAGAAGAAATTTTGTATTAATCTATGATAATTTTGACCAATATGTCTTAATAAAAGTTATAGATGATCCTCTTAGCTTTCCGACGCCATATAGTATGCAAATTTAGGATATCGGAGTGAAAAGATATGAGCATTATAAGTGAAGATGTTGCATAAGAAGTTTAAACATGACAATCATGGTGAATGATGAGAGTTTGAGTTTGTGATGATTTATTTGAGTTAAATTTTGGGAGTTTGATACACCCAAAGTGGTAAATGAATGTTTTAGGAGTGTGATTGCATTATAAGAAGTGAATTTGTGAAAATTACAAGTGTATATGATGTTAGATTGGATGTAGGAAGCATTGGAGAGGGTTTGGAGGGGTTTTGGGAACCCCCATGTCCGTTAAACGGACATCTACAGGTCAAAAAGGACCCCAGGCATCGCCCATGTCCGTTTAACGGACTTGATGTCTGTTTAACGGACTTTCTCGGGTGATAAAGTGCTTTTTGGCGCGACAATGTTGGTTAAACGGACATGCATGTCCGTTAAACGAACACTCACGGGCCAGCTTGCAAAAATCATGATTTGTGACCATTTTAGAGGTAGAATTTGACTTTGTGGTCTTCAATATCGAAGTTTTCTTTCCAATGGTCTAAGAACGAAACTAATCCGACATTTTTGGTGAAAGTTATGGCAATCGCGCCAAGACATGTTACTGCATGATTGAGGTTATGAACATGTCAGATTCTTTTGGTCATAACTCCCTTATCTGACCTCTGAATGAAGTGATTCTTAAGGCGATAGATTTTTAAGACATGAATTTATCTCGCCATGAAATTTGGTAGCTTTTGGTTTTGATATGAAAAAGTTTGATTGTAAGAAAGTGAGAGGTCAGTTTAAAGAGCATGATTAAGGTATAAACACACTTTGGAATTTTAAGCATATCTTGAGCTATAGAGCTCCGATTGAGGTGATTCTTGCTTCAAAAAAAAATAGAGGCTTAGAGCTATGATTTCTATGAAAAATTAAAGATGTGATTTTGATGTTTGATTAATGTGCGCTCACCACTATTGTGAAATGTCAGCAAATGACCTATAGGGTTTTGAGCACAAGGTTTAAGACTTCCGAAGTTGGGCTCTGGAAATGGGGTCCAGTGCGTTGTCGTTGTGGTCTCCCTCCGTGCGACGTCGTTTCATCTGCTCCTTTTCCTCATGCGACGTCGTTTTCCTTCTATTTTTCTCCCTTGCGTGCTATGATGCCGATTTGCTCCTTCTGATTATGGGTAATTTGCTTCCACTTCCGACCTCTCCCAATCTGTTGCTTATATCTTTTTTTTCCGACATCCGATTGACTTGGTTTTTAATGCGTTGGATTTCTAAGATAATTATCTACATCATAATAGGAAATTTGTGAATTTTTGAGATTAAATTGAGGATGATGGATTTAATCTAAATAAGTTAGATAATTTTCTGAACATGGTTCAGTCTTTTAAGAAATTCTTGATCTGTGGAGATCCGATTGATCTGATTCTTGATGAAAAAAAATAGAAACATGGGAATACAAGTCATATGAAGGAATTAAATTTTAATTAAGGCCCTAAGACTTTCAATTTCTAAATGAAACTCGGGATTTAGTGTTCAGTCTTAGATTAATAAGATCTGAAAGTATTTTGGCCATAACTTTTTCTCTAGTCATCCAAATGAGGTGATTTTTAATTTGAATTAAACTAGAGAAATAGGGCTACAAATGTTATGAAGGATTCGAATTTCAATTATGTCTTTAATTATTGGATCCCGTTTCTGAAATCCAACTACTCATACAGATTCCCTCATACGTACGCATGAATCCTTATAAACTCTTCTTGCTCTGATACCATAAATGTTGGGACCCGATCCGGGAACCGGATCCCAACCGAAAACGGAGCACAGAAAACGGAATTCGGATCGAAAAGCAAGAACTCGCTAATCGGAATACAAATCGTATCATCGGAGCGAAACGAATACTCAAAAAATTTTGCATCGGAAATACGAATAACAAAACGGAGAAACTCGAAAGCAGAATTCTGAATCGAATGCGAATTGAAATAATCAAACTGAAACAAACACCGACATCCGTTTCAAACATGTAGCATAGTAAACTCATCGCGTTGGAAACCTTACGACATTTCAAATCCAGTATAATTTTTTTTTCTTTTTTCTTTTTCTTTTTCTCTTTAATCAATCTCATTCAAATCATAACCATTCCATACAATTCCCTTTTTGGAAACTCATCCTCACCAATTTCAATTCACTTAATTCATCTTATTCATTTCTTATACAATTATCTAAATCCTCAAACTCATTTCTTTAAACCCAACCTACCGAAATTTTTACCGAAATTTTGGCAGCATAACGGTTGTATTTTGACAGCTCAAAAATTTAAAAACCAAAGAAACACACTTCTAATACATAATCCAATAACACAAGGCAACATCGGACCTCCCGTCCGGCATCCAAACACCAGCAGAAAATACAATCTTAGTTCTAAACACTTCATCATTTCAATCCATAATACATCTCAACTCAAATATTCACAATTCAATCACAAGCCATTCATATACATTCCAATTGCCATTTATATCCATCTCAATTCAAATTTACGTACAAAATCTATTCCACAATCATACATCACTCATAACTGAAATACATCATAAATTTACATGATGACTTTTCAAGCCATAAACAAAAGCAATACAAAAACTATCGGGTTGACATCATACTCGTCTTCCATCCGATCTCCTGTGTGAAAACCTGGAGATGGGGATGAAAGGGGAGTGAGCTCGAAGCTCGTGGATAATACATTTATAAACCGAACAATAAGCGGAAAAATCTTTTATTTTCAAACTTTTCAAACGCTTCCCATTTAAGAATTTCTCCAAAACTCATTTTCAAACTTTTCAATTTCATCAACACTTTCTAAGATTTTCTCAAAATTTTCATTTGTTTCAAAACATTTATATCCAGCCAGAATTTCACGCTTGAAAATTTACTTTCTCGCTTCTCAAAATCTCAAACCTTTTTCAAAACATGCACAGTCTTAAACATGAATGCATCACATCATAGTGTATCACATCATAATCAAATTAAAAACACATAACAAATCAGAATTGGTTTGGTTCGGTCCAAAACAGGACGTCTTGCACATTCCCGATAATGCGGTTATATATGATCGTGAGCAGAGGGGAGTCCGAGATCGAACTCCTATGCCTATTCAGCACGTGCATGGCGAAGGCTTAAACAGTAGAGACACAATGACTCACAAAAGGACCTGACCAAACCCACTTAACACATAACTAAAACAAAATTGATTGCTGAAGGCACTTTTCAAAAATCTTGATTTTGTACCTTTTCAACTCATAATATCAAATTGTGTCATAGATGACACAAGCATATATCCACATAATTGCACATAATCAATCTAATGCAATTCAGTAAATCACATATCAATATATGCACTAATTCTTTAAATCATTCAAATCATAAATCACATAATTTGAAAACCATGAAATTCATAAGTCTTGTATTTTCTAAAACTCATTTTACTCCTTTGAAATCATAATTTCAAACATTTACATCCTTTTCAAACATTTTATCAATAATAATTTATCAAAATCAAATTTTGCTTTCTTTAATTTTCAAATTTTCACATTTAGCTTATAATTCAATAAATAAATATACTACCCACCTCATATCCATGCTAGCATCTTGTCCAATGCTTCAATTTGACCTTTTCTCCTTTCTTCCTTCCAATTGAAAATTTCCTAAATCAATTTCATCAAAATTTAATCTCATAAATAACTTAATCCTTCAATTTGATGCATAAGTCATCAATTCTTACTAATTCCAAGATAGTTACATCACTAATTCCAAAACCCTAAATTACAAATTGAACCTAAATCAATCCAATCAAATTCAATATCATAATTAACTTAATTTCTCAAATTGAACTTAGGAAATATCAATTCCTCTCATATTCAAGCTATTTCAATCTCCAATTTTGAAAATCCCCAATTTTCAAAATTAGCCTAAACCAATTTACACAAATTCAATACCATAAATCACAATTTCTTCAAAATTGATTCCATATTTTATCAATTCATGCTATTATTGATGATTCTACACCATTAATTCACAAAATCCCCAAATTTCCAATTTAGCCTAAACCTCCAATTTACAATTTTTCAAATTAAACTTCACCTAAAGCATAAACATCAAAATTAACTTGGGATATCTCAAATTCATCACTAATTCAAGCCATCTAAAGCAACAATTTCAAAAACCCCTAAATTTCACTATTCATCATCTTCTTCACTAAGTTTTCTCTCTCTAGAATCTTTCATAACCAAAATTAAACATAACCATAGTCTAATCTCTTCAAATAATCATAGAAAACTTCAATTCATAACCATATTAAGCTAAATCAACCAATAAACTCATCAAAATTCAAACATAAAAATTTTCTCTCTCTTACCTTCTCTCTCTAAGTTTCGGCCATGTGAGCTCCAAGCAAGTTTCCATGTTCTTCTTCCCCTTTCCTCTTAGAAACAAAGAAAATCCCTTAGAAATCTCAAAGAAAATCGGAAATTTACTTCTTCTCCACATCACCCGAATGCTTCCTTCTTCTTCTCTCTTCTTCTTCTTTTCCTTTTATTTTGGCTTGTTTTCGTAAGTGGCTGCATAAATCACGACAGCCCCCTTGTAAAAAACGACATTCCCACTTGTGTTTAAGCCATGTCATCAAAATGGAAGGAAAAATGACCATCTTGCCCCTAATATTTACTTTTAGTCATGCTTACTTGCGGTTTGATTCGCAACATCAAGCTGAAGGAATTTGTTAAAACTTTCTTCTCGAGAAATGTTCCTCTCAATCATACGAATCCAACGCCACTGACCGCGCTCAATTCTGATCACTACATCAAAAGTTATGCACAAAACAGTTCAGGTATATCCATATTCTAACACATTTTCCATGTACGATTATTTCCGTCCAGAAATTCACATTCTTAATCCCAGAATTGAAACTCGATGTCTTCATAACAATTGTAGCCTTATGTCTTTAGTTTAATTCAAAATAAGAATCGCCTCATTTCGATTCCCATATCAAAAGTTATGTTCAAAATACTCTCAGGTGTTCCTAATCCAAAAATTTCACCCTAATCCGAACTTAAATTCAAAAATTAAAAGTCTTAGGGACACAATTGACATTTCATGTCTTCATATTATTTGTAGCCCTTTGTCTTATCTTTATTTCTCCTCAAGAATCGCTTCAATCGGATCTCTACAGATCCCGAATTTTACAAAATACTAAACCATGTTCGGAAAATTTCCCGACTCACTTTGATTAAATTAATCTCCATTAATTTAATCTAAAAAATTCACAAATTTCCCATGAGAATGTAAGGAATTGTCTTACGAATCCAAAGCCGCAAGAATCAACTCAATCGGATGTCGGACGGAAAAGATATGAGCAAAATAGTGAACAAAGGTCGAATCGGAGGAGGAAGCAAGAACACTAAAGGAGCAAAACGGCGTCGTATTAAGGCGAGGTCACCCTGGTGACGCGAGCCAACGCTATCGCCCTGGTGACGCGTCGCCCTGGTGACGTGAGCCAAACGCTCACCGTCACCCTGGTGACGCGTCGCCCTAGCAACGGGGGTGATACATTTTTCTTCTTTTTTTTTCACATAAAACTTCCAAATTTCATAACTCTTAATCCCGAACTCCAATTTTGACAAACTTAGTCTCTATAGAAAGCTTGAAGGAAGCTCTACATCTTCCAAGAAGGACATAAAAATCAATTTGACTCCTACGGGAGTCCATTTTTCGGTCAAAGATACTATCCTCTAATAATCATGCTAAAATCACAATATAAACTTGTAAAAATCATAACTTATTATTCCGAGATCGAAAAATTGCATACTTTATATCGAAATAAAGATCAAAACAAACCCTTCAATTTTAATGAAGAACATCAAAGCTCAATTAACCTCTAATTAGGTTAATTTCCCAGTCAAAGTTCCAACCATAATAAAAGTCAAACCCTATCAAACATAAACTTTGACTGATCATAACTTTCACTCCCGATATCGAAAAATTGCAAACTTTATGTCTACAGAAAGCTCTTAACATAATCTACAAGTTTCCAGAAGACCATTTTCTCAAATTATGCCTAAATCAAAAGTCAACTTTCAAAGGCCAAAAAGTCAACTATTTCACAATTTTTCATATTTTCACTCTTTCTCTTTTTATTCATGATTTTCAACTTAATTTCAATCAACTCATCTACTTAATTTCATAAACCACACCAATCCACTCAAAACCCCAAAGATATCAAAATCAGATCATTTCTTTTCTTCTCAATATTCTTTAAATTTTAAGTCATCTCTTATACAAGACGTACACAAAGCACTCCTTAAATTTCATTTTCATAATTCAAATTTTCACTCAAAGATCGGGGTCCAACATTTCTCTCCCTCTTAAAAGAATTTCGTCCTCGAAATTCATATACTTAGACTCCAATTAACTCATTCTTGCATAAATTGCTTTCTAAACAAAAATCATCAAGCACTTTCTTACTAATTTCTTTCCAGAAATCATAATCAAATCATTTTTCTTATCTACGTTCCTCATCATATCTCTTCACAACATTTCACTTTTTGTATCTCATAACACCCATATCATCTCAAAGCACTATATCTATAACTTATTATTTCTTCATATATGGACACAAGTCAATGGTCCATTTCTTAAGGAACCCTAATATGGTTCACTCGTCATTTAATCTTTACCATCACGTCATCTTTCTAAAAGTCATACTCTCATCTCACAGAAATACAAGCTATATCAATTTCTCCCAATTCATCTTGCAATTAACATCTTAAGTTCCACAAACACATGTTTCCAATCAATCATATTCTTAACACCCAAAACAAACAATCACTTTAATTCTTCAAATAAGTCATGACAAGTCATGCACATCAATTTCAAATTCCTAAAGACAATCATATTTCTTTCATCAAAATCAAATGATCACTTAGCACATTCTCATAAATTCACTCTTATCATTACAAACTCTTCTCAAATTCTCACTCATACTCATATGCCCAAGTAAGATCATATTATCGGGCTCGATATTATAAATGTTGGATCCCGCTTCCAAATCCAACTACTCATACAGATTCCTCATACGCACGCATGAATCCTTATAAACTCTTCTTGCTCGATACCATAAATGTTGGGACCCGATCCGAACCGGATTCCAACCAAAACGGAGCACGTAAAAAATGAATTCGGATCGAAAAGCGAGAACTCGCTAATCGAATACAAATCGCATCATCGAATGAAACGAATACTCGAAAATTTTGCATCGAAATCTGAATAACAAAACGGAGAAACTCGAAAGCGTAATTCCGAATCGAATGCGAATCGAAATAATCAAACTGAAACAAACACCGACATCCGTTTCAAACATGTAGCATAGTAAACTCATCGCGTTGGAAACCTTACGACATTTCAAATCCGGTATAAATTTTTTTTTCTTTTTTCTTTTTCTTTTTCTCTTTAATCAATCTCATTCAAATCATAACCATTCCATACAATTCCCTTTTTGGAAACTCATCCTCACCAATTTCAATTCACTTAATTCATCTTATTCATTTCTTATACAATTATCTAAATCCTCAAACTCATTTCTTTAAACCCAACCTACCGAAATTTTTACCAAAATTTCGGCAGCATAACGGTTGTATTTTGACAGCCCAAAAATTTAAAAACCAAAGAAACTCACTTCTAATACATAATCCAATAACACAAGGCAACATCGAACCTCCCGTCCGGCATCCAAACACCAGCAGAAAACACAATCTTAGTTCTAAACACTTCATCATTTCAATCCATAATACATCTCAACTCAAATATTCACAATTCAATCACAAGCCATTCATATACATTCCAATTGCCATTTATATCCATCTCAATTCAAATTTACGTACAAAATCTATTCCACAATCATACATCACTCATAACTGAAATACATCATAAATTTACATGATGACTTTTCAAGCCATAAACAAAAGCAATACAAAAACTATCGGGTTGACATCATACTCGTCTTCCATCCGATCTCCTGTGTGAAAACCTGGAGATGGGGATGAAAGGGGTGAGCTCTAAGCTCGTGGATAATACATTTATAAACTGAACAATAAGCGGAAAAATCTTTTATTTTCAAACTTTTCAAACGCTTCCCATTTAAGAATTTCTCCAAAACTCATTTTCAAACTTTTCAATTTCATCAACACTTTCTAAGATTTTTCTCAAAATTTTCATTTGTTTCAAAACATTTATATCCAGCCAGAATTTCATGCTTGAAAATTTACTTTCTCGCTTCTCAAAATCTCAAACCTTTTTCAAAACATGCACAGCCTTAAACATGAATGCATCACATCATAGTGTATCACATCATAATCAAATTAAAAACACATAACAAATCAGAATTGGTTTGGTTCGGTCCAAAACAGGACGTATTGCACATTCTCGCATAGCGGTTATGTGCAGTCGTGAACAGAGGGGAGTCCGAGATCGGAACTCCTATGCCTATTGCAGCAAAAGGCGAAGGCTTAAACAGTAGAGGCAATGACTCACAAAAGGACTGACCAAACCCACTTAACACATAACTAAAACGAAATTCAGATTGCTGAAGGCACTTTTCAAAATCTTGATTTTGTACCTTTTTCAACTCATAACATCAAATTGTGTCATAGATGACACAAGCATATATCCACATAATTGCACATAATCAATCTAATGCAATTCGCGTAAATCACATATCAATATATGCACTAATTCTTTAAATCATTCAAATCATAAATCACATAATTTGAAAACCATGAAATTCATAAGTCTTGTATTTTCTAAAACTCATTTTACTCCTTTGAAATCATAATTTCAAACATTTACATCCTTTTCAAACATTTTATCAATAATAATTTATCAAAATCAAATTTTGCTTTCTTTAATTTTCAAAATTTCACATTTAGCTTATAATTCAATAAATAAATATACTACCCACCTCATATCCATGCTAGCATCTTGTCAATGCTTCAATTTGACCTTTTCTCCTTTCTTCCTTCCAATTGAAAATTTCCTAAATCAATTTCATCAAAATTTAATCTCATAAATAACTTAATCCTTCAATTTGATGCATAAGTCATCAATTCTTACTAATTCCAAGATAGTTACATCACTAATTCCAAAACCCCAAATTACAAATTGAACCTAAATCAATCCAATCAAATTCAATATCATAATTAACTTAATTTCTCAAATTGAACTTAGAAATATCAATTCCTCTCATATTCAAGTTATTTCAATCTCCAATTTTGAAAATCCCAATTTTCAAAATTGGCCTAAACCAATTTACACAAATTCAATACCATAAATCACAATTTCTTCAAAATTGATTCCATATTTCATCAATTCATGCTATTATTGATGATTCTACACCATTAATTCACAAAATCCCCAAATTTCCAATTTGGCCTAAACCTCCAATTTATAATTTTTCAAATTAAACTTCACCTAAAGCATAAACATCAAAATTAACTTAGGATATCTCAAATTCATCACTAATTCAAGCCATCTAAAGCAACAATTTCAAAAACCCCTAAATTTCACTATTCATCATCTTCTTCACTAAGCTTTCTCTCTCTAGAATCTTTCATAACCAAAATTAAACATAACCATAGTCTAATCTCTTCAAATAATCATAGAAAACTTCAATTCATAACCATATTAAGCTAAATCAACCAATAAACTCATCAAAATTCAAACATAAAAATTTTCTCTCTCTTACCTTCTCTCTCTAAGTTTCGGCCATGTGAGCTCCAAGTAAGTTTCCATGTTCTTCTTCCCCTTTCCTCTTAGAAACAAAGAAAATCCCTTAGAAATCTCAAAGAAAATCGGAAATTTACTTCTTCTCCACATCACCCGAATGCTTCCTTCTTCTTCTTTCTTTCTTCTTCTTCTCTCTTCTTCTTCTTTTCCTTTTATTTTGGCTTGTTTTCATAAGTGGCTGCATAAATCACGACAGCCCCACTTGTGTTTAAGCCATGTCATCAAAATGGAAGGAAAAATGACCATCTTGCCCCTAATATTTACTTTTAGTCATGCTTACTTGCGGTTTGATTCGCAACATCAATCTGAAGGAATTTGTTAAAACTTTCTTCTCGAGAAATGTTCCTCTCAATCATACAAATCCAACGCCACTAACCGCGCTCAATTCTGATCACTACATCAAAAGTTATGCACAAAACAGTTCGGGTATATCCATATTCTAACACATTTTCCATGTACGATTATTTCCGTCCAGAAATTCATATTCTTAATCCCAGAATTGAAACTCGATGTCTTCATAACAATTGTAGCCTTATGTCTTTAGTTTAATTCAAAATAAGAATCGCCTCATTTCGATTCCCATATCAAAAGTTATGCTCAAAATACTCTCAGGTGTTCCTAATCCAAAAAGTTCACCCTAATCCGAACTTAAATTCAAAAATTAAAAGTCTTAGGGGCAAAATTGACATTTCATGTATTCATATGATTTGTATCCCTTTGTCTTATCTTTATTTCGCCTCAAGAATCGCTTCAATCGGATCTCTACAGATCCCGAATTTCACAAAATACTAAACCATGTTCGGAAAATTTCCCGACTCACTTTGATTAAATTAATCTCCATTAATTTAATCTCAAAATTTCACAAATTTCCCATGAGAATGTAAGGAATTGTCTTACGAATCCAACGCCGCAAGAATCAACTCAATCGGATGTCGGACGGAAAAGATATGAGCAAAATAGTGAACAAAGGTCGAATCGGAGGAGGAAGCAAGAACACTAAAGGAGCAAAACGGCGTCAGATTAGGCGAGGTCACCTGGTGACGCGTCGCCTGGTGACGCGAGCCAACGCCATCGCCCTGGTGACGCGTCGCCCTGGTGATGCGAGCCAAACGCTCACCGTCACCCTGGTGACGCGTCGCCCTAGCAATGGGGGTGATACATTTTTCTTCTTTTTTTTTCACATAAAATTTCCAAATTTCATAACTCTTAATCCCGAACTCCAATTTTGACAAACTTAGTCTCTATAGAATGCTTGAAGGAATCTCTACATATTCCAAGAAGGACATAAAAATCAATTTGACTCCTACGGGAGTCCATTTTTCGGTCAAAGATATTATCCTCTAATAATCATGCTAAAATCACAATATAAACTTGTAAAAATCATAACTTATTATTCCGAGATCGAAAAATTGCATACTTTATATCGAAATAAAGATCAAAACAAACCCTTCAATTTTAATGAAGAACATCAAAGCTCAATTAACCTCTAATTAGGTTAATTTCCCAGTCAAAGTTCCAACCATAATAAAAGTCAAACCCTATCAAACATAAACTTTGACTGATCATAACTTTCACTCCCGATATCGAAAAATTGCAAACTTTATGTCTACAGAAAGCTCTTAACATAATCTACAAGTTTCCAGAAGACCATTTTCTCAAATTATGCCTAAATCAAAAGTCAACTTTCAAAGGCCAAAAAGTCAACTATTTCACAATTTTTCATATTTTCACTCTTTCTCTTTTTATTCATGATTTTCAACTTAATTTCAATCAACTCATCCACTTAATTTCATAAACCACACCAATCCACTCAAAACCCCAAAGATATCAAAATCAGATCATTTCTTTTCTTCTCAATATTCTTTAAATTTTAAGTCATCTCTTATACAAGACGTACACAAAGCACTCCTTAAATTTCATTTTCATAATTCAAATTTTCACTCAAAGATCGGGGTCCAACATTAATAATGTCAATTTGCAGATGGAAGTAAATCGCTGGAAAATGTTTTAGCATAAGACAAGTCCGAAATGTTTAAAGCATAACTTTTGGTGTAGTGATCCAAATTAAATGATTTTTATGGCGTTATGAAATTGAGACAATAAGGAACATTTCTCTACAAGGAAGTTTTAGCAAATTCCTTCAATTTGATGGTGAGAAAAATGTCCTAAAGTAAGCATGAATTGAAATAAAGTTCAGGGGCAATTTTGGAAGATCACTTAAAGAGTTAAGGTTTTAGGCTTATATGGAATGGTAATATGGTCATTTGTCATTCATTAATGACATGGAAAGGGGCTGCCATTAGGGATGGCAATGAGTAGGGTTCGGTTCGGGTTTTACTCTACCCATATCTATACCCATTTTTTATGACTCAACCCATATCCATATCCATATCTGTCGGTTTTTACGATTTACGACCCATATCCAAATCCATTGGGTTGTTAGGATTTTTGGATATCCATCGGGTTGTATAACATATAAAAATATAACTTCTAAATAAAAAATATAAAGAGTAGATTTCTGCGAACGCTCTAAATCAAAATAACTTTATTAATAATAAGTCAAGATTTTGATTTGTATGTATTAAAAAAATCATAAAATTGGAATTATAAAAATCATAATATTTAATACAAAGACAACATACATTTTTCACAATTTAGAACTGGAACAAAGATTGAAATAACTAAAGCTTCAAATTGTCTTTGCGTGAACTCTACAACATTCAAAACTCCATCTCCATATCATTTGCATTATTAACATCCTAAAAGAACAATAAAATATGATAAAAAATGTGAGTACTGAGGAGTAAAGTGAAGATTTTAAAGTTGTTTCTTCGTATAAAATTTTAATATTTTATTATATTTAACCATAAATATTCAAGAAAAAATAGAGTTAATAAAAAACGGGTAAGATATAGGTATCCATGGTTCGGGTTTTACTCTACCCATATCCATATCCATATCAATTTTTTATGACTCAACCCATATCCATATCCATATCCATATCCATCGATTTTTACGATTTACTGTCCATATCCAAATCCATTGGGTCGGGTAGTGAGGATATTAATCGGGTTGAAAACCCACTGCCATCCCTAGCTGCCATATAAGAAGAATGAAAGACACGAAAATTAGAGGGAAAAAGAACAAAAGAAGAAAGGAGAAGGGAGCATGTTCGGTGGAGAAGAAGGAAGAAGAAAGGGAAAAAGCTAGGGTTCGATTTTTCTTCATTTCTTAAGAGGGTTTTTGATGTTTGTCCAAGGAAAAAGGTGGAAGAGCTTGAGAGCTTCCTAAAGAACCAAAGAAATTAAGGTAGTGGAGATTAAGGTAAGACACGAAAATTTTATTTGTGAATTTTGGAAGTTTTTTGGTTTAGATACCTTGGAATTGGTATGAGTTTGTGTTTTCTAAGTTCAATTTTAATGATTATGCTTTATGTGATGTTGAATTTGGGTGATTATGGCTTAGGAATTTTAAATTGGGGGAAAGAAGGAAGCAATGGAGAAATTGAATCTTTGGACAAGTTATAAGCATGGAAATGAGGTGGGTAATGTGTTTATATTTTGAATTATAAGTCAATTATGTGATTTTGAAAAATCAAGAAAAGAAAATATTTCCGAAATTTATTGTTTTATATTTTGAAAAATTGTTTCAAGTTTTAAATGTTTTGATAAATTAAGAAAATTTCTGAAATTATGAAAATTTTTGGCAATCATTGTTTTGAATGTTTTGCTAATTATGAAAATTGTTACATTCATTTATGCCTGAATGGTTTGTTAATTATGAAAATTGATGCATTCCTTTGACTTTGATGGTTGAGAATTCTTTGATTTTGAATGATTGAATAATTGCTATGTGAATTGGATTGTAATGTGAATTTTGCAAATGTGAAAATTATGAATGGAATTTGTTTGAAATGACTCGATATGAGAAGTAAGTTTTTGAAATGTGCCTTCGGGCAAATCCGATGTGTTATGTGGGTTTGATTAGGTCCCTTAAGTTGAGTTAAGTGCTTACTTGTCTGTTTTTAAAGACTTCTCCCACCTGCCCGCTAATGGCACTGGAGCTCCGATTTCGGACTTCCATAAGCATGGATACACTGAACCGCTATGCGGAAAAGTATAGTACGTTCTGTTCACGGCTGCACAGGACTGCTATGCGAGAATGTGCAGTACGTTCCGTTTTGGACCGACCCAAACCATTCTAATGTGTTATGTGTGTTTGATTTTGTTTATATGGTGATGCATTCATATTTTGAATTCGTTCATGATTTGTGAAAATTTTGAGAATTTTGAAAAATGAGAAAGTGAGTTTTCAACCATGGAATTTTGGAAATTGATTTTGATTGTTTTGAAAAGTTAAAAAGTCTGAAAAATAAGGTTTTGATAAATTTTATCTTGTGAGATGTTTATAAATGGAAAATGAGTTGGGAAAATTATTGTTCAATTTATAAACATATTATCCATGAGCTATAAGCTCACCCCCTTTCATCCCCATCTCCAAGTATCGAGCACGAGATCGGATGAAAGAAGTCAAGACTTTGTTCGATTTTGTTCATTTTATGTTTTATGTATTTGGAATTATTGGTAGTGTATATGGCGTGGAATGCCATTAAAGTTTGTAGTGTATTTATTTTTGAATGAAAATGAATTCCGAACTTGAGTATGAAATTGTACGTGGATATGGTATATGAAATTGGTATATTGGGTTGAGTTATGGAATTGTATATGAATGTGATTGGGTTGTGTTTGGATCGAATTATGAAATTGTGTATGATAATTTATGATTTGTATATTTGAATTAAGAAATGTGAATTGGATATGGATAATGTGATTTGGATTGAGTTTGGATTGCGGACAGGAGATCCGAAGAATTGTGTCGTTTGATTGAGCTGGTTTATAGAAGTGAGTTTTAAACTATTTGCAGGTTTTTGGGTTTTGTAAAATACAGCCGTTATGCTGCCCGATTTTTAGTATGGTAGTATGTGGATAAGTGTTTTTGGAAAAAGAAAAAGAAAAAGAAAAATAAGATAGATGTTTTGTTTTAAAGATGAGATTGAGATATTGCATGATTAAGAAGAAGCAAATAAATTGAGTTTTTGTTTAAGGATGAATTTCCAAAAAGTGGAAATTATATTGTTCGGTTTGTATAAGATTGAATAAAAATGAAATGAATGAAAAAAAGAAAGAAAGAAAAGAAAAGAAAAAAAATACCGATATTGGATTTGGTTTTAGTCTTAGGGTTTCCAACGCTAGTTTTCATTAACATACACATTTTCAGATGTTGGATCCGTTTTTGTTTTTGCTTCCGCATTTTGTTATCCGTTTTTAATTCGATCCGTATTCGTTTCGCATTTAGTCTTTCGCCTTATGTTTTCGATTTTCTTCGTTATGCGTTTGATTCCTTTTGAATCCGATTTGCTTTGTTTGACTTTCGCCCTCTGTTTTGTTGTTTCGTTTTGATTTCGATCCGATTTGTGGTTCGCTTATGTTTTGGCCCATTTTCGGATTTGAGATCCGTTTGATTCGTTCCGCCACTTTGTAGTTTCCGTTTTTCGTCTTCTCCGGTTGGGGTTCGGTTTCGAGAATCGGGTCCTAACACGTCTGCCTTAAAAAACAAGTAAACAATACGAAAAAGAAAGTAACTATAGATAGATATGAGGAAATTAATTAGTTAAAACAAAGGATTAATAATCTTTCAGCAGATTTATCAACCTTTACTAGAAATACAAAAAAGATGAATGACATGATTGGAAGATATAGACAACCTAATGATAAGAATGGTTTAGGGTTTACTAATAACAATATTCGTTACAATAAGATTTTTGTTCCTTGCAAAAAGAAAAAGAAACAGTCTTCTTATTATCATTCGATGAATAATTATAAGACTAACCCAAAAGACCCAAGAAAATTTGGGTACCTAAAAAGAACATAATATCTACTTCAGATCTCCTTCCTTAGAAAAAGCAACCAGTACCAATGGTATTTGGACAGTGGATTCTTGCGACATATGACGGGAAGAAGGTCTATGTTCCTAAACCTTCAAAATAAGCAGGGAGGATCAGTAACTTATGGAGACAACCAGCAAAGCAAAATAGTTAGAATCGGCAAAATCGGTAAAGATTCATTTGCATCTATTGATAATGTTATGCTAGTTGAAGGTTTAAAACATAATTTGATTAGTGTAAGTCAATTATGTGATTCTAGCTTTGAAGTATCCTTTAATCAAAATTCTTGTGTAGTCAAAAACAAGGACGATTGCATATTCTTTTCTGCCAAAAGATGAAACAATCTTTATAAGATTAATTTAGAAGATTTGCAAAGTCAAAATATTTCATGTTAGTTTTAGATGTATTTCATATTAGCATAAAAAGCTAGGTCATGTTAGTTTTAAAGGTATTTCCAAGTTGATTAAACATGATTTGGTAAGAGGTTTACAAATAATAAGTTTTAACAAAGATTTCTTTTGTGAGAGTTGTCAAAAAGGAAAATAGGTTAAAACATCTTTTTCTTCTAAAAATATTGTAACTTCGTCTAGACCTCTAGAGTTGTTACATATAGATTTATTTGGTCCAACTAGAACGTTATGTCTTGGCGGAAAGAAGTATGGTCTCGTAATTGTTGATGACTTCACTAGATTTTGTTGGATATTATTTTTATCACATAAAGATGAGTCCTTTAAATGTTTTAAAGTTCTTTCCAAAAAGTTACAAAATGAAAAAAGAATTTCTATTGTTGGAATTAGATGTGATGATAGTGGTGAAGAGAATGTTTTGTGAAGAGAATGGAATTTTCCGTAATGTCTTTGCTCTTGGAACTCCATAACAGAATGGAGTTGTAGAAAGAAAGAACAGGATGATTTAGGAAATGGCAAGAACCATGCTTTGTGAAATGAATCTTCCTAAGTATTTCTGGGCAAAAGCTGTAAATAGAGCTTGTTATATTCAAAATAGAATACTTTTGCGACCTTGGTTAAATAAAACTTCATATAAGTTATGGAAAGGAAGGAAGCCAAATCTCTTACTTCCATCCATTTGGTTACAAGTGTACTATATTGAATACAAAAGAAATATTGGATAAATTTGATTCTAAAATCAATTCAGGAATTTTTCTAGGATACTCATTGTCTTCTAAAGCTTATAGGGTTTATAATCTTGCTTCTAAATTTGTTTAAGAATCTATGCATGTCAAATTTGATGATGGTTCATAACCAGATAGAAAAAATGATTCTGATAATGAAACCCTATCAGTTCCCTTGGTTGATAATGTAGACTTGTCACCATCAAATGCTCCATTAAATAAAATAGAAGATATCCTGAAAACATTAGTCTGAGAAAAGACTGGAGGTATAAATCCTCTCACCCAGAAAATCTAATTATAGGTGAAACTTCAGAAGGTATGAGAACTAGTTCTAAATTTAGAAGAGAAGCAAATGTAGATTTTATTTCTAAATTAGAGCCTAAGAAAATTGAAGAAGCTCTTCAGGATGAAGCTTAGATTTTAGCCATGCAAGAGGAGCTGAATCAATTTACAAGGAATAAAGTTTGGTCTTTAGTTCCCAAACCCTCCAATAAGTCAATCATAGGAACCAGATGGGTTTTTAAAAATAAATTAGACGATTCAGGTAGAGTAAGTCGTAACAAAGCTAGATTAGTAGCTCAAGGCTATAATTAACAAGAAGAAATAGACTATAATGAAACCTATGCTTCTGTAGCTAGATTAGAATCTATTAGGATTTTGCTTGCATATGCTGTTTGTCATGATATAAAACTGTTTCAAATGGATTTAAAAAGTGCCTTTTTGAATGGTTTTATAGATGAAGAGATTTATGTAAAGCAACCTCCTAGTTTTGAACATTCTAATAAACCAGATTATGTCTATAGACTTAATAAAGCTTTGTATGGTTTGAAACAAGCATCTCGGGCTTGGTATAATCGTCTAAGTTCCTTTTTGATTAAAAATGGGTTTAGTAGAGGACATGTAGATAAGACTTTGTTTAGAAAATGTATTAAAAATAATTTCACCATAGTATAGATATATGTAGATGATATTATTTTTGGTGCAACTTCTATGAAGCTATGTTCCAATTTTGAGAATATGATGAAAAGTGAATTTGAAATGAGTATGATGGGTGAATTAAAATTCTTTCTTGGTTAACAAATTAAGCAAACCGAAGAAAAGATTTTTATCCATCAACATAAATATATCAAAGAACTACTGGTTAAATATGAAATGGATAAGGTGAAATCTATGCCAACTCCTATGCATCCTTCAAACCTTTTATCTAAGGATGAAGCAGGTAAGAAGGTTGATCAATCTCTTTTTAGAGGAATTATTGGTTCTCTACTTTACCTTATAGCAAGCAGACCTGATATTCTATTTAGTGTCTATTTGTGTGCAAGATTTCAAGCAGATCCTAAAGAATCTCACTATATTGTTGTTAAAAGAATTTTGAGATATTTGTCAGGTTCTACTGATCTTTGCTTAATGTATGAGAAAGGTAAAGATTTCAGGTTAATTGGCTATTGTGATGCTGATTACGCTAGAGATAGGATTGATAGGAAGAGTACAAGTGGAGGTTGTCACTTTCTTGGACATAATCTAGTTTCTTGGTCAAGTAAGAGGCAAAGTTCAATTGCTCTATCTACTGCAGAAGCTAAATATATGTCAACTGCAAGTTGTTGTTCACAGATATTATGGATCAAGTATCAGTTAGAAGATTACTCAATACAAGAAGAAAAAATTCCAATCTTCTGTGACAACATAAGTGTTATCAATCTATCGAAGAATCCAATACAACACTCGAGGGTAAAGCATATTGAAGTTAGACATCATTTTTTACGAGACTATGTACAGAGGAGAATCATTAGTCTACAATTTGTTGAGATAAATCATCAGTGGGCGGATATCTTCACTAAACCTTTAAATGAACATAGATTTAAAGAAATCAGATGAAACTTGAATATGGTAATGTTGAATGACCAATCGTTTGACACGTCATGACCCAGATGATTCGCAAGCGAAGAAGATAAAAGTCCTAAGTTTTCAAGTAAACAGTAACAGTAAATCATAGATGGTAACTTTTCAAGAGAAGGTATTAGAGGGAAATCTTCTCAAGATTATAGAATATCTCTTACTCTAGAATATTCCTGAAATACTCTGAAATCGACTTTTGTAGTGCTCTCAATCAAAACGTTTCATTACTCTGTTGTTGGCGTCAAGTTCTTTTTGTTCACATTCTCATTTTCAGATACTAACATCATTACTTTGAACAAAATACATTTGTGTATTTAGTTTTTATCGATTACAGATCACAAATGGAGCAATCTATGATCTATGGAAGACATGTTGATTTCGAATCTTCGAAACAGAACCAGATGGGTATTTAACCAAAAATTGAAGCAGTTGGATGGAAAAAAATTCTTTCAGGTTCATGAAACAGTCTACTTGAATGAGTTATATGAGTTTTAGAAGAATGCAAAAGTGGTAGACAATAACTTAGTATTAATGGTAGATAGATTGTCGGTTATCGTGACACTGGATTTAATCAAGAAAGTTAGCGAGTGTCCATGTATTGGAGCAAAGCTGTCTCATAACACAAAACGGATGACTCAAGGAAGTGTAGACCAGGCACACATCAATCGACAACAATATGGAAGTAGTGACCCAAAAGACAAGAAGGCGTCAACTCTTGTTTCGAAGGCTCGGGCTCTACATGCTCTACATTTTCATTGTGTTCTACCAAGATCAGGCTCGAAGAACATTGTGAAAATGATAGATGAACAATGTTTGTTTCATCTACTCAATCATCAACCTATTAATCTTCCATACTTAATTTTGAAGTATATGATGAAGTCGAAGAGAGATTTTAGTTCCTTACTGTATGGTATGCTGCTGACAAGGATCTTTAGAGATTTTTGGAATTCTTCTTGATAGAGGAAACATGATAAAGATGGATGTGAAAAGCATCATTAATGCTACCACTGCTAGTAGAATATGATTAAAGATTCAAGGCAAGGCGTAAATAGGTACTATGCCAAAAGCAAGGGCTGAGGGGGAGCATATTGTCAGACGCAGTAGGAGTGAAAGTGTTACACCCGCAGGAAAGACAAAACCTCAACCCACAGGAAGAACATCTATAGAAGAAAAGAAAGAGAAATTGTCAGATGTATCAATAAATGCTAAAACGATTTCACAAAGAAAAAAAAGTTAGGTTAAACAGTCTTTACAACAAGTGTCATTGAAGAGAAAGGGAGAGACACTTCATTAAGATAAATCTAAACAATCAAGAAGGTCACCAAGATTATTAACCTTACGTCAACAAGAACAAAAGAAACAGAAAGGTTTGACTCTTGATGAAGATTCTGAAAAGCCAAAGAAAACACTTCAGGCTACTAGATCCTTGGTCTCAATTTTGCAAAGTCAATCAGCACAATCAACTAAAGAGATAGAAATTAAGAGGAAATTAGTGTTTGAGAGAAAGAAGCCTCAACAACAACTTCCTTCTAGACTGGAAAAAGAACATAAGAAGCTGAAAACTTGTCAGAAAAAGAATAGTTTATTTGATGTTCAACAGAAGACAAAGTTAGTTGAACACAAATTAGCACGTTACAATCCTTCTCAACCTATCAGCAAAAAGGATTTGAGAATGAAGGTTATAGAAGAATCGGTACCTGTTCGAAGTGGAAGTTAAATTATTATTAGAGAACCTTTGAAAAAGGTAATCAAGGTATAAGTCAAACGTATACTGATCAATGATCGATCTATACATCTAATAAATCATGAAGAAAGAAGATTATATGGTATTCTGAGAGATGAAAAGTCAAAACCGTATCTAATGAAGATATATAAGGATCGGTACACAATTTATCCGATCATAAGCAGAACATTGATCAAAATTGTGCTAGATATACAACCGAGATTTTTAAACATTGCACGTAATTAAGAAAAAGGGAAAAAGAAGATGTTCCCTAAAGGAAATACAGATGATCTTACAGAAGATCAGATTCAAGCAGCTGTAAAGAACATAGATGAGGCATGCAATGCAGCTCAACCTAGAAGTATCTATGTCTCACATCATATCTCAAAACCATCAGGAAGTTAGTGTGGAGGTTCCACCATAGATGCAACTTTCAAGGTGGTTGGATGACTTACAAAAGGACAGTACAGAACTATCATGGTTGAAGGCATCAATTTCAACTTAGAGACTTTTGTGCATCTTATCATGCATTTTAGACCTTTAAGTTTTATATCTTCAATTAAAGAAGTATTACACCTTCTTGGATAACTATTTCCAAAACTACCTAGACCTGATGATCTAGAGCCTCCTATTATCAAAATCATAGAATTAGATATTTTACCTTCAGAACTATCTGTTGCTAAAAACTTCCATCCAACGAGTACACCTTAACAAGATTCTACTGTTGTTTTGGAGGAAGTCAGTCATACACAAAAGGAAATTTAGGAAGCACTACTAAAAGAAATTGAGAAAATTTATACTAAGATTGATGACCTGAGTGACTCAGTAGTTGATCTTCATGAGGAAGTCGCTTATCTATGAGTTACTATTGAACAAGACCTCAAGATGATCCGCACTGATATGCAACAAATGTTTTATGAAATTATGAAGCGTCTCCGTTAAATTTTTTGATTGATAACAAATAGGGAGAGAAGAGTAGAAGAAAGATAGTATATGGGGAGATCAGAGACAAGAAGAGAAGATAGAAATGACTACAAGTTTTTATATCATATATGTATTTCGTATATACATGTGCATCTCTTTTGTTGTCTTCTTATTCGTCGTCTTAATAATATTAGTTTATTCATTTTTATCTTTCTAAAATTATGATTATTTGTTATCATCAAAAAGGGGGAGATTGGTAAGTTAAGAAGACTTCACGTCTATTAATTTTGGTGACAATCCAAAAATAATAATATTATTAATAAATGAACTGTTTTGATAAGTGTGTTAAGTGTGAAAAAAAATATAAGTATCTTATAGTCATTCCAGACGAAGCGCAAAACACAAAACAAGCAAAACACAGAAGAAGCAAAACACAGACGACACATCATCACAGAAGACACAGACAACACGTTGCTATAGATTGACAAGAGCTTGTTTCAACTGTGGGGAGAAGGGGCACATTGCTAGAGAGTGTCCTCAGCCTCCACGACAAGAGAGGAGTCAGATGCAAGTTCCGAGGAGGACAGAGACCATGGAACAGAGGATTGCAACAGAAGTGGGCAGTTCAGATGCAGCCAAGAGGGTGAATCTTCCGGGGAGACCGAGAGGGCAGGCACCAGCTAGGGTGATTGCGATGAATAGGGAGGATGCAGAGACCGCTCCTGATGTTGTGACTGGTATGATTTGACTCTTTGCTGATGATGTGCTAGTTTTGATTGATCCAGGTTCTACTCACTCGTTTGTTTCTTCGAGTAAACCTGTGTGTGATAGGACTGTGAGCCCATTGGATACCCCGCTGATGGTGAGTACTCCAATCGGCCAGTACATTGTGATTAGTCAAGTGTATAGAGAGTGTGAGCTTTGTATTGATGGAGCATGAGCATGGTTGGTGGTAGATTTGATGCCACTAAAGATGGGAGGTTTGGATGTTATATTGGGTATGGACACATTAGAAAGGTACAATGCCCGTTTGGATTGTAAACAAAAGACAGTGGAGTTTGAATTAGATGATGGTAGAAGAGTAGTGTTTACTGGGGACAGGAAAGCGAGTCCGCCCATAATTGTTTCAACTTTGACAGCAGAGAAGATGATGAGGAAGGATTGTGAGGCATTTTTGGCCTATGTATTAGATGCCAGGGCAGATAGAGGGAAGCTTTGGGATATTCCAATAGTCAGGGAATACTCGGACGTCTTTCCCAAGGAATTGCCAGGACTACCGCCAGCTAGGAAAATTGAGTTTCCCATTGAGCTTCTGTCAGGTACAGCGCCAATTTCAATTCCGCCTTACCGGATGGCTCCGAAGGAATTGAAAGAGCTTAAGGAGCAGTTGGAGGAGTTGTTGGAGAAGGGGTATATTCGACCGAGCTCTTCACCTTGGGGAGCTCCGGTTCTTTTTGTGAAGAAGAAAGATGGATCGTTGAGGATGTGTGTAGAATACCGGAAGCTGAATCAGGTAACTGTGAAGAACAGGTATCCGCTTCCTCGCATTGATGATCTGTTTGATCAATTACAAGGGGCAAAAGTCTTCTCCAAGATAGACTTGAGATCGGGTTACCATCAGTTGAGGATTAAGGAGTCGGATGTGCCGAAGACTGCTTTTAGGACGCGGTATGGGCATTTTGAGTTTATGGTGATGCCTTTTGGATTGATGAATGCGCCTGCAGCTTTTTATGGATTTGATGAATCATATTTTTAAGCCATTCTTGGACCAATTTATCATTGTCTTTATCGATGATATCTTAGTTTATTCCAAGAGTGATGAGCAGCATGAGGAGCATTTGAGGATTGCTTTGGAGACTTTGAGGAGAAACGAGTTGTATGCCAAATTTGATAAATGCGAATTTTGGCAGAGAGAAGTTTCATTTCTTGGACATGTGATCTCAGAGCAAGGAGTGCATGTGGATCCGAAGAAAATAGAAGCTGTGGTAAATTGGGAATCCCAGAAGAATGTAGCAGAGGCGAGGAGTTTTCTGGGTTTGGCAGGCTATTACAGGAGATTTGTGGAGGGATTCTCCATAATAGTTGTTCCGATGACTAAGTTGTTGAGGAAGAATCAAAAGTTTCTCTGGACGGATGAGTGTCAGAAGAGCTTTGAGGAGCTCAAGCACAGATTGACGAGTGCTCCGATTTTGATGTTGCCTTCTGGAGATGAGGGTTATACTGTGTACAGTGATGCGTCGAGGAAGGATCTTGGTTGTGTTTTGATGCAGGGAGACCGGGTGATTGCTTATGCTTCGAGACAGTTAAAGCCTTATGAGTTGAATTATCCGACGCATGATTTGGAGTTGGCAGCAGTGATCTTTGCCTTGAAAATTTGGAAGCATTATCTGTATGGAGTTCAGACGAGGATTTTTACCGATCATAAGAGTCTGAAGTATTTGTTGAGCCAAAAGGAACTGAATTTGAGACAGCGACGATGGATCGAGTTGCTTAAGGATTATGATTTGTTGATTGAGTATCATCCGGGCAAGGCCAATGTAGTGGCGGATGCTTTGAGTAGAAAGTCTTCACTTGCTCATGTTCGGACAGTTTATCTTCCTTTGTTGGAAGTGATGGCCAAGCTTAAGATAAGCTTGAAGCAGGAGGAACCGGATTACCTTCTAGATAATTTTTGAGTGAGACCGATACTCAGGGAGAAAGTTAGAGAGTTGCAGATTTGAGCAAGCTTCGAGATGAAATTCGGAATGACAAGATTTCTGAAGTAGAGGTGAGAGATGATGGGCTTATGACAGTGGGAAACAGATTGTGTATCCCAGATGTGCAGGAGGTTAAGGATGAGATTATGGATGAGGCACACAATGCGCCTTATGCCATGCATCCAGGTAGTACCAGGATGTATCGAGATTTGAGAGAGCATTTTTGGTGGAAGGGCGTGAAGAGGGATGTAGCAGAGTTTGTGAGCAAGTGTCTAGTATGTCAGCAAGTCAAGGCTGAACACTAGGCACCTTCGGGCATGTTGAGGCCATTGTCCATCTCGGAATGGAAGTGGCAAAGAGTGACCATGGATTTTCTGATGGGTTTGCCTAAGACCAGTAGGAAGCACGATGCTATTGGGGTTATTGTGGACCGGTTGACCAAGTCGACTCACTTTTGGGCGATTAAGCAGACTGATTCTTTGTATGTGCTAGCAGAGAAGTATATTGATGAGATAGTGAGATTGCATGGGATTCCGGATTCGATTGTGTCAGACAGGGATCCTCGGTTTACTTCGAAGTTTTGGGGCAATTTGCAGGAAGCTTTGGGGACTAAGCTGAATTTTAGTAAAGCTTTTCACCCTCAGACGGATGGTCAATCTGAGAGGACCATTTGGACACTTGAGGGGATGCTTCGGGCTTGTGTGATGGATTTTGGAGGAGCTTGGGATGAGCATTTGCCATTGGTCGAATTCGCTTATAACAATTCGTACCATTCGAGCATTCAGATGGCTCCATATGAGGCATTGTATGGCAGGAGGTGTAGGACTCTGATCTGTTTGGATGAAGAAGGAGAGAGGAAATTGGAGGGACAAAAATTGATTCAGACGACGGTTGATAAAGTCAATCTGGTTAAGCAGCGACTTAATGCAGCGCAGGATAGGATGAAGAGCTACGTTGATGCGCACCGAAAGGAGATGGAGTATGTAGTCGGTGAGAAAGTGTTCCTTAAGACGTCTCCTTGGAAAGGAGTATTAAGGTTCAGCAAGAAGGGTAAGTTGAGTCTGAGGTATGTGGGTCCTTATGAAATCTTTGAGAGGATTGGACCACTCGCCTACAGATTGGCGTTACCTCCGGAATTGGCTCAGATTCACGATATTTTCCATGTGTCTATGTTAGGGAGGTATAGATCGGATCCTTCTCACATTATTCAGACTAGTGAGGTTCAGCTGAGGGATGATTTGAGCTATGAGGAGCTTCCAATAGAGATCTTAGATACTAAGGAAAAAGTCCTCAGGAACAAGACGGTTCAGTTAGTCAAAGTCCTGTGGAGGAACCATTCGGTAGAGGAGGCTACATGGGAGCCCTTGGAAGCCATGAAGGAAAAGTATCCGTACCTCTTCGATGATTCAGGTAATAATTTCGAGGACGAAATTTCTTTTAAGAGGGGGAGAAATGTTGGACCCCGAAATTTTTTCTATGATGTCCTTAAGCATAAATTTCGTTAATTATGTGATTATGCCTTAGTTTGATTAATTTGAGAGGATTAGGGCATATTTGGGGTTGATTTGAGTTTAATGTGGTTTAAATGGAAATTTTAGGATAAAAATATATGAGGGCATTTTGGGGATGTTACTTGAGTTAGAATGGTTTAGGCCTTGTTTGGAGGGGTAACATGGTCATTGATCATTTCATTTAGACCTAAGATAATTAGACTTAGAAAGAAAAGAGAAGAGAAAGAAGAGAAGAGAAAGAGGAGAGTTGTCGTCGATAGAGGAAGAGGAAGAAGAGAATAGGTTTTTCGATCTTTGAGTTTTCCGACCGATTTGAAGTGATTTCCGGGTAAGTTTTATTTTGTTTAAACTTATTATGGTTAGATTTAAACCTAGAGAATGTTGAATGTAGCATAATCGAAGGTTTTAGGGTTAGTAAAGCAAAATGGGTAGAATCTTTGGGTTGTGGGATGTGTGACTGATTTTGTGTTGTTGTTGGGTTAGAAAGGTGGTATAGAACTTGATCTAAAGTTTAGATGTGTTGCATTTGGTTAAGGGAAGGATTGAAGATCGGATAATGCTGGAAATCGGGTTTCGGAGTCGTTCTCCATACCCGCACGTCGCGACGTGCGCATGAATACGCCGCGGCGTGCGAGAAAGGGAGGCAACGTCAGGACGAATAAACGTTTATTCGCCGCGACGTGAGAGAACGCCGTGAACGTCGCGACGTGCGATAGCTTGCTCGTCGCGACGTGCGAAGGTATGCACGTCACGGTGTGGGGCATTTTGTTCGTCGCGACGAGGGTACGCTACTGTGTGTGTACGCCGCGGCGCACGCTTGCACACCGTGGCGAGTGATCCGACGCCGCGGCGAGCCCCTGTTTCAGCAAAGATGATTTTTAGTATTTTTGGCATATCTTTTAGTGTAGATATCCAATAGAGGTGATTTTGGATTCGTTGTGATCTAGAAATAAAGGGCTACAAGTGTATGAAGAAAGGAAGTTCGGAATCAGCCTTTAAGGGTTCGGGAATTTAGATGGAAGTTGGATGGAGACTTTTAGTGCTTTACTTTTGTTTGTCAAGCTTTATAGAATATTTCTTTTGGATATTGATTGAATGAGAACTTGGTTTATTATAGGAAACCAAGCCGACCTTGTAGCGCCCCCTTACCGTAGAGTATACACCGGGACGCCCGTAGGTCATACCGGTACATACCCTACAATGAGGGTGCACTATGATACGATTAATTCTTTAAACCTCATGGCATCAATAATAAAGCAGTAAGATCACATTCACTAAATTTTGAAACCAAAAGAGTACTTCTCATCTCATTTCTGAAAAACCATACTTCTGTCATAATTTACAAATATACAGATCCAAAACAGACAGTACTAACTCCTATCTAGGTCATCCCCAAAATATCCCAAAGGATCCCCAGCTGACCGACCTGTGGGCCATGCTAATCTCGCCGGCACACACACAGCAGGAAAAGTCTCAAAATTCGGAGCTAGGAGTCACACTCTCGCTGTCCTGAAAAATAGTCGCAATTTGGGTGAGTTTGCGAAAACTCAATGAGTAACCATCATCGATGGTTCACTCAATTCATGCATTACGGAAAATTGCGTACAACACAAAACAGTATCAGAATCAGAATCATAATTTAGAAGTTCATAAAATCTTAATCACACATTTGCAATTAATCCCATATCAAATTCGCAGTACAATCACAAAACAATCACATACTGAATGCCAATGATTTCCAATTCATTTTAATGTTGTGACTGGGTGTCAAAATTATCCCATTGCTGGGCACAATACACATTACACAGAAATCGTGTTTTGGGGTAGGAGAGCCCTCGGGTATGCACCATACCACGCCAAGACTAGGGATAGGAGAGCCCTCGGGGTATGCACTAATCCCTCTCACAAGAATTGAGCTTATAGCTCCAATCGATCGAAATTGTGCTCCGATCCACAGCGGTTAGTTCTTGATTTCTATTCATGCCTAGCATCGTTCACAATTCACAGTAACATATCTCATACGAATCATTTACTCATAATCACAAATAATTCATACAAAGCATTTAACACATCAGAGATTGAGAAACCAACTAGGTTACTCACCTCTAAACTTCCGAGCTACTGCCGGGAAGTCTCTGCTGCGTCAGAGGATCGACGCTCCACTTGAGCCTCTATCAAATCAGAACATTCGAATATCACTAATTATATCAATTTCAATAATCAGAAATGCTTATGTCTCAAATGAATGCTGTACTATGCGTTATGACATTTCCGACCACAATCCCGAATTATCCCATTTCCGCACTTTCACTCTAATTCATAGCAATTTCTAATACCATAAGTCAATTGGCTAAGTTCTACATCTTCCAAAGTCAAATTCTGAGACATAGGAATTATCCTTAAATCAGAATCAAATTCACTATTCAATTGTCATCCGATTTCGAGAACCACCGAATTAAATTTCTGCAATTTCATAGTCTCCAAATTGAATTCAACCCATATCTAATTGAATCATCAAATTCCTAAATCTCCAATTTCAAAAACCTAGAAATCCAATTTTCCCAAATAAGCATTCCTCGCCGCGGCGTCTATTCCCTCGCCGCGGCATGCCTCGTTTCGCCGCGGCGTCCACGCTCGCCGCGCCATCCGTGCTCGTCGCGGCGTGCGGATGAAAATTCGTCTTGGCGTGTTCTTCGTCTTGTCACAAGGCAATCGCAAAGAACGCCCGAAAACCCGAAATTCCAGTTTCTCGATTCTAATCCACTTATTTCGATTCAAAACACTTCTAAACAACTATATACACTTTACTCACTTCATTTCTAACCTTAAATCCATCATTTATGCATAAATCATGAAATACCCAAATCAAAAATCAACATTTTCCCTAAAACCTATTTCATCCGAAAACTTCAAATTTCTTAAACAATTTATACTCAAATCCATGCTTAAATTAAGCTATAAAAAGCATAAGGGAGCAAGAACTTACTTGATTAAGCTTCTAATCCTTCCAAATCACCAAGATCATCGAAGTCTCAAGCTAAATCACCACCCACGACACCCAAGGCAACACCAAACTCAAACCCATCTTCCATCATCTTCAACACCAACTAAAAGATAGAATCAAGGATGGAAGAGGAAGCAAATCATAAAAAGAGACCAAGAAGAAATCGAAGGAAGATCCACGAGGGAAGAAGAAAACAAGAAGAACCAAATTTTCTCTCCAAAACAAGAGGATATCGTGGAACAAGGTTCAAAAGCTAGGGCTTAAATATTATAGGATAACTAAGGCTTGTTTGGCAATGTCATTTGCCACAAGTCCAATCCGAACAACCTCAATCCAATTTCTAATTCTAATTTCTCCCGAATTCCAATGATTCATACCTTAATTCCTCAAATCATAATTTAAATTACCTCATATAAATTGTCAATCAAATTCGAACCGGACTCACAATTAATCATCACTAAACCATTTTCCCGGTTCTCATCCGGACCGATACTCTAAAAATTCGAAAAATTTCTATAAATCCTCAAAATTAGAAAACATCTAATCACATACTCAAATTTCAAAATCTCAATTCCTAAATTCAATTTGACTCTCAATTCATAAATCAAAGCTCTAAAATATCAAATTCACTAATCAAAACACAATTTACCTTAAATCACAAATTTTCCAATTAATCACAATCAAGTCGAAATCATCATACATGCATGTACATCGTATGCTTATGCAATGTGAACATTTATCAATGATGTAGAGGCTACGAATGCAAAATGCGTATCTGAGAACGATGAGGTGAATCTGTACCCATCCATCGGTGGCGGGATGTTACAATTCTCCTCTCTAACAAAAATTTCGTCCCAAATTTTCTTACTGTTGATCGAACAAGTGAGGATACTGCCTCCTCCTGTGCTCCTCAGTCTCCCAAGTTGCCTCCTCTGATGAGTGGTTCTTCCAAAGGACTTTCACCAATGGAACCACCCTGCTTCGCAACTGCTTGACCCTCGATCCAATAATCCGCACCGGCTCTTCAACATAACTCAGATCACTAGCTATCTCAATCTCCTGAGCCGGAATCACATGAGTCGGGTCAGATCGGTATCTCCGGAGCATACTCACGTGGAACACATCGTGCAACTGGGACATCTCACTCGGTAAGGCTAATCTATAGGCCAACGGTCCAATCCTCTCGGTAATCTCATACGGACCGATATACCGAGGACTCAACTTGTCCTTACGGCCAAATATGAGAACTCCTCTCTACGGAGACACTCTGAGGAACACTCTATCTCCCACAGCATACTCCATCTCTCTCCGATGCTGATCCACATAACTCTTATGCCTGTCTTGGGCCGCCTTGATGCGACTCCGAATCAGCTGTACCTTATCTACTGTGTCCTGGATCAGCTCGGGACCCTCTAACATCCTCATACCCTCTTCATCCTAGTAAAGAGGGGATCTGCACGGACATCCATACAACGCCTCATACGGTGCCATACCAATGCTACTCTAGTACTTATTATTATACGCAAACTCTACCAGAGGCAAATACTGATCCCATGCACCTCGGAACTCTAAGACACAGGCTCTCAACATATCCTCAGCGATGGAATAGTCCTCTCACTCGCCCATACATGCGAGGATGAAAAGGCTGTCTTTGAAGTTTAATCTCGAAACCATAGCCGACTGCAAACTCCTCCAGAACCTCGAAGTAAATCTGGGATCCCTATCTGACACTATCGATACTAGGACCCCATGCAGTCGAACTATCTCTACCACATACTTCTGGGCCAACTGATCGAGGGTATTACTCTCCCTCATTGGCAAGAAGTGAGCCGATTTAGTCAACCGGTCCACTATGACCCAGATAGCATCACACTGCCTCGGTGTCCTGGGCAATCGCATAATAAAATCCATCGTAATACGTTCCCATTTCCACTCTGGAATGGGCAACGAATGCAATCTCCCAACTGGGGGCTGGTGCTCAGCCTTAACCTGTTAGCACGTCAGACACCGAGAAACGAACTCTGCCACATGCCTCTTCATACCTGGCCATCAGAAATGCAACTTAAGAGTACGATACATCTTGGTGACACCAGGATGCATGGCATAAGCAGCCAAGTGAGCCTCCTCTAAGATCTCACGCCTCAGATCTTCCACATCTGGAACACATAACCTCTGGCCCATCCACAAAGTACCATCTCTCAGCTCAAACTCAGAAAGCCATCCAGATCTGACCCTGTCAGTCAATCTCACCAACACTGGATCCTGATCCTGAACTCTCCTAATCCGATCATGCAATACTGGCCTCAGCCTCAAAGTTGCAATCAGAGCTCCATCCTGACTCAAATCCATCCGCACATTAAGAGCTCTCAACTGAACCAAGCACGGCAACCTCGAAACCAGAATTTGAGCTGCACTACTATACGATCTCCTACTCAACGCATCAGCCACCACATTAGCCTTCCTTGGGTGGTACTCAATAGTGCAGTCATAGTCCTTAAGCAACTCTAACCATCTCCTCTGCCTCAAATTCAGCTCCCGCTGACTCAGCAAATATCTCAAGCTCTTATGATCGGTGAAGATCTGGAATGTCTCCCCATACAAATAATGTCTCCAGATCTTCAGAGCAAACACCACTGCTGCTAACTCCAAGTCATGCACAGGATAATTAATCTCATGGGCTCTCAACTGTCTCGATGTATATGCTATAACTCTCTCATGCTGCATCAGCACACAACCTAAACCCTGCTGCGAAGCATCACTATAAACCTCGAAACCTCCTGCTCCAGATGGCAGGGCTAACACCGGCGCCGTAGTCAACCGATGTATCAACTCCTCGAAACTCCTCTGGCACTCATCTGTCCATCTGAAGGCCACACTCTTCCTCAGAAGTCTTGTCAAAGGGGTGGAGATCACAGAAAACCCCTCGACAAACCTCCGGTAATATCCTGCCAATCTGAGGAAACTCCTCAACTCTGACACGTTCCTCGGAATCTCCCAACTCCTCACTGCCTCAATCTTTTGAGGATCCACCCGGATACCCTCACCAGACACAATGTGGCCTAGGAACACCACCTCATCCAGCCAAAATTCACACTTAGTGAATTTAGCATACAGCTGCCTATCTCTCATAATCTGCAGCACTATCCTCAGATGCTCCACATGCTCCTGTCTAGACCTCGAATACACCAAAATATCATCGATGAATACGATCACAAACTGATCCAGGTATGGCTGAAAGACCCTATTCATCAAGACCATGAAGGTTGCCGAGGCATTAGTCAACCCAAACGGCATCACTAAGAACTCGTAATGTCCATACCTGCTCCTGAAAGCACTCTTAAGCACATCGGCCTCTGCAATCCTCAACTGATAGTAACCGGATCTTAAATCTAACTTGGTAAACACACAGGCTCCACAGAATCGATCAAATAGATCATCGATCCTAGGTAGTGGGTACTTATTCTTAACAGTAACCCTATTGAGCTGCCTATAATCGATGCAAAGCCTCATAGTCCCATCCTTCTTTTTCACAAACAATACCGGAGCTCCCCACGGCGAAACACTCGGCCTAATAAACCCCTTATCCAACAATTCCTGCAACTGAGCCTTAAGCTCCCTCAATTCCACCGGTGCTATCCTATACGGAGGTATCGATATAGGAGCGGTACCTGGAACGAGGTCAATCTCAAACTCCGTCTCCCGATCCGGTGGCAAACCCGGTAACTCCTCGGGAAACACATCTGGAAATTCCCTGATCACAGAGATACCCTGCAAACTCTGCTGCTCTCGGGACTCCACCACATGCGCTAAATAGGCCTCACAGCCACCTCTCATCAACCGCAGAGCACTCAAAAACGAGATCATCTGGTGGCCTTTGCCGACTAACACCTCTAAAAGCGACCCTAAGTGACCAGAGACTCTAACCTGACCTCCTTGGTATAACAATCCATAATCGCCCTATGGGCAGTGAGCCAGTCCATCCCCAAAATCAAATCAATCTCTCGAAAGTGCAACACAATCAGGTCTGCACTCAATACCGCTGAATCAACCCGAATCGGACACCCCTTGCATACCTCGCCTAAAGCAGTAGTACTACCCAAAGGTATACTCACCTGCAACCCACACTGAAGCATCTCCCTATGCACATGCAGTCTACATGCCACATGCGGTGCAATAAAAGAATGCGTGGACCCTGGATCTAATAATGCAAACACCTCAATATCAGAGAGCAGAAGCAAACATGCAACCACATCTGGAGAGTCCTGGGCCTCCTGCCTGGTCATGGCGTAGACCCTGGCTTGGGACTGCGGCCGACTACCCCGACTCTCGGACCCCACAAAGGAATCTCCGGCTCACCCGGGCTCTACCCCCCTGAATCCGTGTCCACTCATCATGACTCTGCTACCTTTGTCGTCTACTACCAGCTCTCCCACTCAAGCGATCGAGCTCCAGAATCTCACGGGCAAGGTCTGGGATCGATGCTCCATCGAGCCACATCTCAAACAAGCTCCAGGTGAACCTCAAAGACTCCCACTATGCCTCCTCTCAAAAAACTCACACAACGGAGAAAACTGGCCGGAGCCTCTACCACAACCACTGCTGCCCGACTGACCAAATCGCCTCTCGGTAACCAGATCGCTGGGACCTCCCAAAATCGAGCACGCCAGGCGTTTGCTAAAGCTCCTACCAGAGCTGCCATGACTATCACTAGATCTCTTACTCTGAGATCCCTGACCAACCTCAACTCGACTCTGCCTCAAAGTCGCTCGATCCTAACGGCGGTGACCTCACTCCTAAAGGTGCCCATATCTGACCGGGCTAACCTGGTACGAATCTCAGATTCAGCCCTCCCTCGAATCTCCGGCACCTATCTGCCTCAAAGGAAATCAAAACAGACGCATACACCGACAACTCATTAAACCTGACCTCATAATCGGCCATTACCATAGACCCCTGTCTCAAATCTAGGAACTCCTGCATCTTCATCTCCATATAAACCTTGGGCGTATAGTTATCTCGAAAGGCCCTCAGAAAATCCGCCAAGTCGAATCTGAGGCCTGGTGGAACTACCGGGACGATCTTCCACCATCGTCTGTTGGACCACAAGCAACGAAATAGCATAGTCAAAACGCTCATCGGGGTCACAGTCCATCTGATCTAGGGACCGCTCGGTCCTCTCCAACCAACCCTCAGCCTCAGCAGGTGCATCTTTGCCATAGAAATCCACGACCCCCGCTTGCAGAACGATCATACCTCCGTTCCCGTCTCATGGGAACTATAGGAGGCTGCTCCTCATACACAGGCACAGAAGACTCTCTACTAGCTCCTACTGATCTTTGGTCAGCTGAGTGATCTACCTGATCACCAAAGACGGATGACCTACAATAAAATCACAATTCTGGTCAATTTCTTACTTTTCTTACAAAATTCAAGCCTAAAATACACTATGCCCAAAAGATGCCAAACCATGCTCTGATACCACCAATGTAGCACCCCCTTACCGTAGAGTATACACCGGGACATCCGTAGGTCATACCGGTACATACCCTACAATGAGGGTGCACTACGATACGATTAATTCTTTAAACCTCATGGCATTAATAATAAAGCAGTAAGATCACATTCACTAAATTTTGAAACCAAAAGAGTACTTCTCATCTCATTTTCGAAAACCATACTTCATCATAATTTACAAATATCTGGATCCAAAACATACTGAGATTAACTCCTATCTAGGTCATCCCCAAAATATCCCAAAGGATCCCCAGCTGACCGACCTGTGGGCCATGCTAATCTCGCCGGCACACACACAACAGGAAAAGTCTCAAAATCCGGAGCTAGGAGTCACACTCTCGCTGTCCTGAAAAATAGTCGCAATTTGGGTGAGTTTGCGAAAACTCAATGAGTAACCATCATCGATGGTTCACTAATTCATGCATTACGCAAAATTGCGTACAACACAAAACGATGTCGAATCGAATCATAATTTAGAAGTTCATAAAATCATAATCACACATTTGCAATTAATCCCATATCAAATTAGCGATGCAATCACAAAACAATCACATCTTGAATGCCAATGATTTCCAATTCATTTTAATGTTGTATTTGGTGTCAAAATTATCCCATTCTTCAAGCACTGATACATTACATGTAAATCGCGTTTTCGAGGGTAGGAGGCCCTCCGGGTATGCACTACTGCCCACACGCACTAGGGATAGGAGAGCCCTCAAGGTATGCACTAATCCCTTCTCACAGTAATTGAGCTTATAGCTCCAATCGGATCGAGTGTGCTCCGGTCCTGACGATTCGATTCTTGATTTCTATTCATGCCTAGCATGCGTTCACAATTCACAGTAACATATCTCATACGAATCATTTACTCATAATCACAAATAATTCATACAAAGCATTTAACACATCAGAGATTGAGAAACCAACTAGGTTACTCACCTCTAAACTTCCGAGCTACTGCCGGGAAGTCTCTGCTGTGTCAGAGGATCGATGCTCCACTTGAGCCTCTATCAAATCAGAACATTCGAATATCACTAATTATATCAATTTCAATAATCGAAATGCTTATGTCTCGAATGAATCTTTGACTATACACGTTATGACATTTCAGACCTGAACCCGAATTATCCCATTTCCGCACTTTCACTCTAATTCATAGCAATTTCTAATACCATAAGTCAATTGCCTAAGTTCTACATCTTCTAAAGTCAAATTCTAAGACATAGGAATTATCCTTAAATCAGAATCAAATTCACTATTCAATTGTCATCCGATTTCGAGAACCACCGAATTAAATTTCCGCAATTTCATAGCCTCCAAATTGAATTCAACCCATATCTAATTGAATCATCAAATTCCTAAATCTCCAATTTCAAAAACCTAGAAATCCAATTTTCCCAAATAAGCATTCCTCGCCGCGGCGTCTGCTCCCTCGTCGCGGCGAGCTCCCTCTCTTCGCTGCGGCGTGCCTCGTTTCGCCGCGACGGAACACGCTGCTTCGACGCGACGCACGCATCGCGTACGTCGCGATGTGGGCCGTTCATGCTCGCCGCGGCACGCCATCCGCGCTCGTCGCGGCGTGCGGACGAAAATTCACTTGCCGCGGCGTGCGATCGCAGCAACGCCCAGAAAACCCAGAAATTCCCAGATTTCTCAGATTCTAATCCACTTATTTCAGTCCAAAACACTTCTAAACAACTATATACACTATACTCACTTCATTTCTAACCTTAAATCCATCATTTATGCATAAATCATGAAATACCCAAATCAAAAATCAACATTTTCCCTAAAACCTATTTCATCCAAAAACTTCAAATTTCTTAAACAATTTATACTCAAATCCATGCTTAAATTAAGCTATAAAAAGCATAAGGGAGCAAGAACTTACTTGATTAAGCTTCTAATCCTTCCAAATCACCAAGATCATCGAAGTCTCAAGCTAAATCACCACCCACGACACCCACGGCAACACCAAACTCAAACCCATCTTCCATCATCTTCATCACCAACTAAAAGATAGAATCAAGGATGGAAGAGGAAGCAAATCATAAAAAGAGACCAAGAAGAAATCGAAGGAAGATCCACGAGGGAAGAAGAAAACAAGAAGAACCAAATTTTCTCTCCAAAACAAGAGGATATCGTGGAACAAGGTTCAAAAGCTAAGGCTTAAATATTATAGGATAACTAAGGCTTGTTTGGCAACGTCATTTGCCACAAGTCCAATCCAACAACCTCGATCAATTTCTAATTCTAATTTCTCCCGAATTCCAATGATTCATACCTTAATTCCTCAAATCATAATTTAAATTACCTCATATAAATTGTCAATCAAATTCGGAACCAGACTCACAATTAATCAGTCACTAAACCATTTTTCCCAGTTCTCCGATCCGGACCCGATACTCTAAAAATTCCGAAAAAATTTCTATAAATCCTCAAAATTAGAAAACATCTAATCACATACTCAAATTTCAAAATCTCAATTCCTAAATTCAATTTGACTCTCAATTCATAAATCAAAGCTCTAAAATATCAAATTCACTAATCAAAACACAATTTATGGATGTTATTGACCTAGTGAGTAGTGAATTTTAGTTGTGAATCGAGAGAAAGCGGAATGGGACTAAAGCGCTGGGAAATCATGATCATGCATCATATAATTTTAAATGTGAGACATGTGCATTAGTGAATCTTATTGATTGAGCATATAGTGATGAGAATGTGTTTGTATTGTTATAGAGGCACCGTTGGATCGACTGTCCACGGATATCGCTGGGACTTCCAGGCAGTAGCTCGGAAGTTACAGGTGAGTAACCTAGTTGGTTCCTCGATCTTTGTGTGATAATCTGTGCTGTGAATGTGTGAATCAATTGTCAATGTGAGTGATACAAATGTGAGATAAATGTGCTACAAATATGAGTAAGTGTTCTGATTGTGAGTGATTGTACTGAATGTGTTGCTAATGTGAATACTTGTGATTATGAATCAGTGTATAGTGTTACGAGTAAGTGTTCCGATCGTGACAAGTGAGTGAAGTGATAATATATGTGTTAGTGACTGTGCAAGTATTAGTGCATGCTAGGCATGATTATAAGGGGTAATTAAACAGTTGTGACTGAAGCATTCAGTGTGCAGAGCTTTAAGCTCGAATATCAGTGAATAGGCCTAAGGCCAAAAAGGAAAATAGTGCATACCCAGAGGGCTCTCCTATCCCTAAAGTGAGTGGCGGTAGTGCATACCAGAGGGCTCTCTACTTGCGAAATTGTGATCATTGTGAAAAGTGCCCGAATCGGGAAAGTGTTAGCGCTCACCACAACAATGACATAAAATGAGAAATTGCATTCATTTTGCATCATTGCGTAGTGAAATCGAGAATCGTGTGATGTATGACAATTGTGAAGTGATATGTTTGAGTTATGTTATCGTATAAATATGTAAATTGTATACAGTGTTCTAAATTGCGTTAAAGTGTACTATGCGATATATTATGTGTATATGCATAAGTTGGGTGAACCATCGATGATGGTTTCTCTTTGAGTTCGCAAACTCACCCAACATTGCTAATATTTTTTGAGGCGGCGTTAGTAGGTTTCTAGCTCCGAGATAGGCGTTTTCTTGTGCGAGTTCTTGGTCAAGTGAAGCGATGGCACCTGGATCGGTCAATTGGGGCGACTTTGAGGATGACCTAGTATAGACGTTTTATCGGTTTCCTTTTGGAGTTCTTGTATTGAGACTTTAGGGGGTGATAGATTTGTCTATATTTTGGATTGATATTATGCAATGAAATTGGAGTTTTAAATTTTAGTGATTTGCTTATTGCGGTTTAATTATATTGATGCCATGCGAGTATTTAGTGATAGTTGCGAGCGGTAGCACTTCCTTGTTGTGGGATATGCATCGGTACGACCCACGGGCGTCCCGGTGTGTACCCTATGGTGAGGGGGCGCTACAGGCCGCCTCGGGAATCAGGGATCTGGGGCCCGGGCCCAACATATTTTTACCTTAATAGGTGAAAGTTTTTAAATTTGTGGCCAAAAAGTTACTTTTTGCTACAATTTTTAGTTTTGGTAGTCAAAAGTTTACTTTTAGCTACAAATATAGAGTTCTAGCAAGTTAGAATTTAGCCAAAAGTGATATTTTTTGGAGAATTTGCTTCAATAGGTGGCCATTTTTTAATTTTGTAGCCATACTTTTAGCTACAATTTACTAATTTCATAGCCAAAGGTTTACTTTTAGCTACGAAATTGAAATCCTAGCAAATTAAAATGTAGTCAAAAGTGATATTTGTTATAGTGTATCATCAATTTTTGGTCAAAAAATGATGTAATTTTAATTTCCTTATATAGTAGCTTACATGGAATGAAATTGACATGTGATGCAGTGATACTGTAGGTCCAAAGCTCAATCAATGTCATTTTATTCATTGATTTCTCATAAATGTAGTGATGTTGTTTTAGAAATGATTGTCACCAAACGTTATTGGAATGCTCGATGTTATAATGCATGTATGTAATTTCCAAAAACATAGAAGTACCAAAATTAAAATATGAAATAAAAAAGAAACGATTTCAAGAATCAAAAATTAGGATTTTGATTCTTTGATTTAGCTAGTGAGAGAGAATACAGAGCAAAAGGTAATGAAAATTTAGTTGAGTCAAAAAGTTAGTTATAGCTCCTATTAGAACTATACAAGGTAAGTCATTGTACTAGGCGTAGCTATAAAAGAAATATTATTACATCATACAATATCTCATATTGTGGTATCCTCCTCATGTAAATCTATACTCTTATGAAATTTTGTTATGAAGGAATTCACCAGAGAATCTTATTCCTTATAGATAACCAAAAATTTATAAGTTATCAAATTAATTTCGTCGAAGTGCTTCAGCATTCTTAATGCTTAATTTCTACTTGGATTTAAATTATTTGAACTTTTCAAAATTTTAAATATTTTGCATTTAATACTAAGTATTTTCCTTTTATGAAATGTTATTCCATGGAATACATCACATGTATAAGATTTAATAATTCATTACCATCATCATCCTTTCACTAAAGGTTGATTTGGTTATTCTTTAACTTGATAATTTTCACATACAAATCATAATCAAAAGGATACACATATCCTTGTATATAATTTATGATTTTGTTATGTTGTTTCAATTCAAAATAGCATAAAATGATAGTCTCAATTATCCAACTCTATATTCTTGCCATTTATGTTAAGTATAAGTCTCCTTTGATCCAACAAGTATAAAGTATTTGTAAAAACTTGGATCAAATACTTTTCTTGAATAATATATTTCTTATCATACTTTGAACATTATAATAATGTTGGATCTAAATTTAGTATCAAATACTTATAAGCATTAACTAAAATATATATGATCTCTATCATATCTCATAAAGGCAAGATTAGTCATGCAATCATTTTCTTCTAATGATAACTATTTTCATTCTATAACAAATGCCTTAAACTGATATCCATGATTATGCTTTTAGTATGCTAAATTAAGTGAAACAATTACAACAAAGTACTATGCCTTTCAGGTCTACTTTATGCAACCCTTTATGTTTTGTTATCATGGTGTTGGCAACATCTTACATGTTGTCATTAAAATTTAAGAGACATTAGTCCACTCAAAATGTCATTAAATTTTGTCATCTATATGATTTTGGCATATCTTTAAAACTTTGTCTCTGAATCCTCAATAAGGATTATAAAAGAATTACATAATGGGCATACAATTTTCTATCTAACTTTAAGAACACTTATGAATTGTAACCTATGTCTAAGAAATTAAATTCACTAACTTAGTATCAACTATACTAAACAAGGTAAATTCCACTCAAGACAAAATATAAATGTAAGAAAAGTCAATAATTAATTATATGCCATGACTAATAAATGAGATTAGGACTTTAATGATGTATTTAGTTACTCCCATTAATTTATTCAAAATAAAAGCCCTCACTACTATTTTAAAATATTACCCTAATCATTCTAGTGGGCTAGGATCCCATTTAAATATAGTTGATCTTAAGTTTTCAACAAACCAACTAAACTTAAATTAGGTAGATAATAACTTTATTAATCACATCTTATGTGACTCCTAAATCCGTTAGGTGATAACTCTTGTCAAAACATATCTTATATGTCATTCCTAACCCCTCTAAATTCATGTAATTGTGAGTTTGTTCAGTCAAATCACATAAATTTAGTTAAGTAGAACCCTCTTTCATAAGACTAAATGTAGTTGGATTAAAGCAGCCTTGAGTTTGCTCAACAAACTTAATAATAAATGGAACTCTGATTTATTCTTATAACAATAAAAGGCAACAATCACGTTCTTAATGTCTACTTAATATTTTTAACAAGGGATTTAATTTTTTTCGTCTCATCAAATGTAAAATTGCATGTAAAATATCACACTTATAAAACATACAATTTCACATGTATCTAATATATATATCAAACATATAAATAAAGTATGCAACTTATGCATTCATAATCAAATTATTTGCAAAGAAATTCGCTTGATTCCGATTATTGATCTTCATACTCTAAAATAATAATTCTAACTCTTTGGAAAATTAAATTAGATTAAACCTTTTGATTCCTAAATAAATTAAATTCCTATTCCAAATAGAAATTAAATCGCTATGAAAACATTTTTCAGATCCAATTGGAAACTATTTCCAATTATCTTGACTTCTTTAACAAAATTTAATTGAACACAATTTTCAATAAATTATACTTCTTACTTATTATAATTTAGAAAACTCCTTTTCAAAATTATATAAGCTTCATATTCTAATCTAATTAGAAAACTATTTCATTACTTTTCTTAATTAGAAAATATTTTCTAATATTAAAAGGAAACTATTTTTAAAATTAAATAAAAATTTTAAATTTATTTAAAAATTCATTTATATCATTTATTTAGATATTGATTTCTTAATTAATTAGAAAATCTTTTTAAATAATTTAGAAAATTATTTTAAAAATATTAAAGAAAACTTTTAATTAATAAATAAATGAAAACAAATTTTAATTTTAATCATAAATAAAGAATCACTTTCTAAATAAATTGAACAATAATTCTCTAAACAAATAAATCCATAAATTTAATTTATTTCTATCAAATTGAAATAAATAAATTTAGTTCTATCAAATTGAAATAAATAAATTTAGTTAAGAAAATTGTTTTCTTAAGTTAATTTTAAGGAGTCTAATTGATTTCAATCTAATTAAAACTAATTGATTCTAATTTTAGAACTAATTTTCTAAAATTAATTAGGAATCAATATAATTATTAATCTTAATAAAATTAAGAAAATAATTTCCTTAATTTTGGAATTGAATTTGATTTTAAAACAATTTTAAAAAACTGCTTGGAATAAAATTTATTTAGATTAAATTAATCTTAAAGCCAAACAACCCTTAAACTAGGCTTGGAATACCTTATTCCAATACCCAAACATGCTGATTCTAGCCTTATGATACACTATCATTATTGCCAAACATAGTCTATTCTAAACCAAGGATAGGTTATTCATGTGTCCAAACACTTCAGTTCCTAAACCTATATCCAAACACTCATCTTCATTTTTAAGAAAACACTAAATTTAAAAGAATGAAAAATCCTAGCAGCCAAGCAACCTTCCGTCGTCACCATCTCCATGGCCTCCACCTTATGCCGCCATTAGTCGCTGGTTTTTAGTGTCTCCTGTTGCCACCACGGTTCTCCTGCGGGAGTTATAAGTATCTTCTTTGTAAAAGTCGCAACCGCCAACTCCCCAACAACCGTCAGTTCGCCAGCAATCACTAGTAATTAATAGCCAGCTGTAGCCATATCCTCGCCAGCCAAACCAAGCCATATCATGTTTGCAACATCCCATTTAGCCCTTGCCTCCAGCGGTTTAAACCGGCACTTATTCCCATTCACACAACACAAAATGTCCAACAGCCTCACAATCAACTTGGGTCTCAATTGATCTTTTTCATATTCTAAATTATGGTTTTGGTTAAACTTTTCATGTATTGTTTAATATACTGTTTAACTCATAAACAATTATTAATCACATTAAAACTTCAATTCTAAATTGAATTAGATCTAAAGTTCTATGAAATTTCAATATAAACCTTTTAGATTAAAATTAATCAGACATAAATATGATTTTTGAGCTTTAATTTCAATTTCAAAATTCAAGATCAATAACAATTAAACAATTTATCAAATTATAAAATTAAAATCCACTCGACATCATTGTTGGGTAATTGAAAAGGATCTAATCTTTTTAGCTAATTAATTACTTAATTTTTTGTATTTTGATTTGTAAAAATCAAGATCATTTTAATTCTATAAAATGATTAATAATTAAATCATAATAAAATATGAATTTTAATTTGTACCTTATTCAAACTTGATCATATTCTTATTATATCCTCAAATCATTTATGAAATTGATCCATATCAATCACCATAAAGCATAAGTGTTTAACTTCTAACAATATCCACATAACAAAGTTAAAAGAAGTCTATAACTCTTACGGAGAGAGTGAAATAAGAAGTAATGACTTTATTAAAGCTTAAACCTATTTATAATAAGTTTAGGATATTTTAGTAATTTAATTGAAATTAAATTCTAATTTTAATTAAACTTTAATTAGAATCATAAATAATTCTAATTAAATACCAATTATGTCCAAATAAAATTCAATATGTGATATTGATCTTTATTTATTAAATATCTCATATTTAATTATAAAGTTTCTTAAACTTTACAATAAAGTCCAACTTGAATAAAATATCTTTGCTCTCTTCAAACAGTTCTTTATGTGAGATGCATTAGGTTCTCAAATATATTGGGAATGATTATAAATTATAATTCTAATTCATAATTAGAATGATAAATTAAAACTAATTCTCCAATTAAACAATTTCAATTATAATTCAAGATTGGTATCTAATAACACATCATGACCACCAAAATATTTATGAATGTCAAAGTGGTTTTGACTAACCTTTCTATACATGATTTTTCCAGATAATTCAATAGTTTCATTATATAATATTGTGATTAGACATAAAAATTAAAATTAATGTCTACTCTATTTTGAGTATAATCATATTATTTCTCTATCATTAGCTATTGATTCAATTAATAAAATTTGTAAACTATTTACAAAATGTTATTCTAACTTGGCTAATGATTTCTCGAATCAATTCTAATCGAGAACAACATAACATTCTCCCTAATTATTTTAGGGTGATAAATCCTATCATGATCACTCAACTATCTTCATATACTTCATACTATATCTATTGATTGTCAACAAAATGATTTGTGATTAGAATATGTCATAAGTAGCATAAAATCATAACAATCCTTGTTAGAAATAATAAACATGATAAAACACAATCACAGAGATAATGTTAGACAGGATCATTTGAATATGCATATAATAAGTAAAGAATCACGTACTTAGATTCCAATTGTAGTTCTACCGATTAAAACACTTGTACTGCCTTTTTTTTCTACAGAAAGGCTTTTTTTGTCTTCTTCTCATCATAAGATGTCTTTTACATCTTTTGTTTTTTAAAATGCTACACTTTAACTACTTTTGGTAGTTATGTAAAGTAGACTTATTATAAATACCCCTCATGGGTGTTTTTAATTCATTATCTCCCACACACACATGATGGGTTTTAATCTAATTAAAAAATAAAACAAAAACTCTACAGTACTCATATTTGTTCAACAACCGGTGTGACCAGCATACGACGAGAGTATATTGCCATATATCTGTTAGGCTACTCTACTATCATTGTGAAAAACATAAAAGAAAAAGGCAACTTAGATGCCTTATGAATCCATACAGATGATTTATATCTATTTTAGAATCCTTTTAGTCTCAACAAATGACTCAATATACAAAAACAAGAAAAATGCAACTTATATTTTATGTTATACTTGTATGCCAACTAATATAAACAGATGATTTATATTAGTTGGAATACAAGTATAACATCATTTTCTACCATTTCTAGAACCTCAAAATCTGTGAATGAAGAGGAAACCAAATCTATAAGTTAAGATTTCACAAATTAAGTGGATAAAGCACCATGTGATAAGTTAAATTTGCCATAATATAAGTGCCAATGTAATAACTATAAGAGATGAATTGGGAAGTCTGCTATTCAATTTATCTCATCAAGAATATGCCAACTAATATAAAATATATTTCCTTTTCTTATAAGAAAAATCTCCTCCAAACATTTATTCTCCTTTTCCACCAAAGGATCTTGTTAACCAAGTTGTCTAAGAAGAACAAGTGGTAGATCAAATTGGTTGAGGATACAACAATAAGGAGAGGATAGATTGACAAAAGAAAGGATTCAAAAGCAAGGCTTAAGCTAGGGTTGAATACAAGAAGAAGGAGAGGATAGCACAGCGAGAAGTTAAAGCTGTAGCGAAGGAGTTGTTAATAATCTCTATCTTGCTTATGTTTATTATTATCCTTATACCGTATCATGTATAGATTGGCATGATGATTTGGATATATAGCTTCCGCTGTAACTTAGATTTCTAAAAAGTTTTGAAATCTACCGTTTCTCCAAATATGGCATGCTTTCTTTTTCCGAACCAACACAATAGTTATCCTCTTTCTTAGTTTGTTATTAAAATGGAAAATAATGATATTTGGAATCTAGTTTTAGATTATTTACTATATGATATTAGAGTAGAAATTGAGATGGGTTTATGTTTGACAAACATAAGGTATTTCCTATATAAGTTAACATTTATATAGTTGAATAACATGTAATATGAAGTTATCTAACAATAGTGCAATTATTTATATCTTATTGGTGCTGGAAATTTTGTTTGGCAATAAGTTTAAGCAATTTGATTTTTGGCTATATTTTAGATATCTTTAGGCTAACTTGCAAATGCACATACAAGATTAACCTCTAAATATTAGATTTGGAATGCTACCACTAAAAGCACCAAACAAAGGTCTAAAAGTTCAAATGAAGAAATTACAAACAATGTATGAAGAAACACACAAATGTTGATGAGGCTTCCAAAACACAGTTGGTATAAAAAAAGCATTTGGTAGAAGATTAAAGCGTGATTTATTTTTAATAATATTGAAAAGTTATTTAATGCATTCTTAGGAAAGGTAATAGACAAATCGTAGTTTGATATACCTAAAAGTTATAAAAATGGAAGTCCTGAAAATATTTTATAGAAAATGCAATAAATGACTACATATACTAGTGAAGTGTGTTTGAGCATATTAGCAAAGCTAGAGAAAGTTTTAAAAAAAGTTGAAAGTTTCCGAAGGGGTGTAGTTTCGCATAGACTTGGTTTTGTTGCAGTTGCTTGTAACTGTCTCTGTCGGTTACCAGATATAAAGCAACTATATTAGCAACTGCTAATTTTTCAGCACAAACAAAAATATAAAAATAGATACAAAATTAAACAGATTAACTCTCGAAATTTGGTAACACAGTTTGACACACATTGCCTACATCTATGGGGCCCTTATCTAGCTTTATTCTTTTATTAACGACAATAGTTTTATAAAAGGATTTACTAAGCCTACACTACTCAGCCCTTGATATTATCCCTCGTCCTTATAATCCGTGAATATTTCACACCTAATAGTATGACCACCTTGTACTAACCTCAACAGAGGATCTTCTCAACAATGTTTAATGATAACGATACGAAATAAACAACTTAAGTGATTAAACAATAACTAACATAAACAAAAACAACACTTTAGATAAAAAGAAACTTCCCTAAATATGCCGCTTCATTAATGAAAGAATGGGAAGTTATCTACCAAGAACGTGACAGAGATATCCCATGCATAGAAGCCATAAAAAATCTCAAATAAAAAACATTTCATCACCCAAATATCAATCCAATAGAGCTACAACAATCACGACAACTACTGAAGCTTTTTGCACAAAATCAATGACAAAGACAACTACTACAAAGTCACAAAAACTTCTGAAATTTTCGCACATCAATGCTAAAAACGATAGCCACAAAATGACCTAAGACCACCCCCAATTGTCATCTAAGGATGGAAGAATATTTAGCTGAAAAAATTACGCAATCAACCAAAACCATAGCCCCAAAATCACGTGATCCCTTAACAAAAAAATTTAGCATACCTAGAAAAACTGGCTGCCCAAAATCAACACTATCAATGATTACACAACCCACTATTATCGTTGAAGAGAGATGGAGAATACCTAACCAAAGGTCACACACAAAGACCAACTCTACAACCCTCACACAATCAGCCCAAGGTGTGTTGTATTCCAAAAAAATACAACTAAAAACAAAAACATGAAAACCTTGATAGAATTGCAGCATCAAATTAGGATACAATACCCATGAAATCAACTACAACAAAAATCCAAGATTGCCTCAAAAATCCCAGTTTCAAGTCACACAACACCTATCATTTTCCCAAAAAAGACAGCCATTTAGCCTTGAAAATTCATGTAATTAGGTAGAGAAAATCAGTTGTCCAGTATGGATAGATATCACAAAAAATCCAGCTACCTTTGATATATAGAATCATTGAAATATCTCAAAATTACAGTTATACACAAACAATAAATCTGTAAATTTTTCCCTCATAAAAATGATAACGTTAAAGTCTAAAAAGTCACGTAAACCCAATCGTCAGTCATAATCTCCATAAATTTAGCTACCTTAGATAACTATTATCCACAAAATAGGCCATTAAGAAGAGTCCAAAAATCACCAAAACTCTATATCTTATCTTAGTCAATATATGATGATTTGATTTCAATTAAATCCTATTATGACTAGGATTTTTATCCTAAATAAACCTCATCTTCAAAGAGTCCCACATAAGGTAGAATACTCATTATAATAATCTTGCTTAAATAATCAAAGATGTCCAATTACAAATAATGCCCAAAATATCATAAGACACAATTTAACATCGTAATCAATTATTCAACATATGTTGAAAATGATCGTCAATTTGGCATTAAGAATTATCTGTAAAATCATCTTTTGATGAATCTCAAAAATAAAATTTGTACACATACAAAGTGGCACTTGACTATAATCCCAGTCATTTTATTGACTATAATCCCAGTCATTGTACTTAACAGTGGAAACCCTGAAGTATGTGTATGGGAGTTTTATTCATAAGAGACATATATATGTTGTTATTAGAAAGGGATAAACCTAATCTTAGGAGATAAAATTTGGCCTATTTATGGAAAGCAACATGGTAATTTCATAAATCCACAGACCTCACAATAGAATCGATGTAGACTTTTTTAAAAAAAAAGAGAGAATTGAAGAGCTTAGGGAGTTGCAAAAAGAAATTGTATTAATGTTAAAAGAAGGATTGGTCAAATATAAGATATGTGAATAAATTAAACATAAGTCAAATACTTGCGAGAAGAGATCAACCTCAATCCAATAAAGAATAAGTTATTCAATGTCAATATAAACATACACTAACGTTACTTGAACCTATAAGAATTAAGCATTCTAAGTACAACTAACACCTATCAATAAATTATAATAACACATATTAAATATTTCTTTCATATCACAAAATTAATGTTACTATATTTATCAATTTGGAATGTCCATTAGTAGAACTTGCATATGCATATTCCTACCTTTTCCCTTTGAACTAAGTCTTGTTAATGAATTTTCAATAACCAAGGAATCATCACAAGAAAAATGGGGTTTAGTGATGAAATTTACAGATGGAATGGGAAGGTTTTTTGTTGGTAAGCTAAGTTAGCGACGAAATTTGCCGATGGAATAAGTTGTCGAAGAAACGGCCATAGATAATAATTGGCGATAGAGTACAGATGTTTCGTCGCTAATTTATCGACTGACACATTTTGTTCTGTCGCTATATTTAGTGACAATAATATTGTCCTGTCGGTAAATTTAGCGACGGAATGTTTGTTTTAGTCGGTAAATTTAGTCACAGACAAGGCTTCTTTGTCAGTAAATTTACCGATGGGTACCGTTAGTAAATTCATGACTAATTATATCGATGGAAATTAGTAATCTGTTGGTAAATTTGCTACATTTTACTGACAAATTTTGGTTTTTCGTCAATAAATTTACTGATATTGGTTTTTTAATTTTTCCTTGCATTTAATTTTATTTAATAAACTTATGATTGATGTATAATTTATATAATTATCAACTATCTATTGATAATATTTTGATTTGTTTCTACATTTAATTTGTTAAAATAGAAAGTTGATTGATGGTATAAAGTAAAAATTATCTTAATTGATAATAAAAATTATTTTTTACAATAATAAGTATTTATTTTTTACAAAATGAGTACAACTATACTATTCATTTGGTGAATGTGGATGCTCTAAATGTTGTGATGACGTGTTGCCCTTTTCTTTCAACTCATCCATCTCATTACGAAGCTAGGCTATATACTATATCGACTGTTGCAATTGAGTTGCTATTGCCTATATTATGCTCCGAAGCTCATGGACTTCATTGGATGTAGACTGCCTACTAAATGTTGCTATACTGGATATAGAGGATTGTGAATAACATGTGTTCATAAATGAACCTAAGCTAAAGATTCTTCCACGACGGTCCCTACCACCCACTACGTGAAGATAGGTTTGACTTTCATCAACATCTTCAGATTGCTGAAACTATCGTTAAAAGCTTTCTTGTATTTGATCATATTAGAAGGAAATGTTTATGTTAATAAGTGATAATTATTAAGGATTAATATTAAAGCATAAATTTCACATACATTTAGTTCTTTACGTCAGGCGTTGACGAAGGTCACACCATCATGCTTCTTAGTGTAAGTATGCAAAAAGAGCTGACGGGGTGTAGGCTTCTTGCCCATAGACTTTTCCTGCATCAAAATAAAATGTCATAAGTGAACTAAAATTTACAAAAGCTTCGACATAATTTCCTCTATTTTTATGATATTTACTCCTATTGAACAAAGAAAGTAACTCAACAACAAAGTTATATATGGCAACAAACATTTATAACATTATTATTCTCCATAATACACATATTTTCATTCCAAAATTCACACATCAAAGTAAAAAAATTAGAAGATAGTTGTAAAGTGTAGATATTTACAAGTCTCTCTGCATACTCGTGGTGGGTAATAAATTCTCCAGTGTGTATGGGAAGACTCTCTACCCTCAATCCTCCACGTTTGTTGGTAGAATTATCCTCTGAAATGGACACTGCCTTGAGTGATATCTAATACTGCTGCCAACAACTCCATATTTCTTTAGAAATATAAGGAGGTTATACACTAGTCTTGGTGTGAAGTCTCTATAACGTATACGAGCTCGTCTCTTCCATACTTTATAAATAATTGTGTCAAATTTAGAATCCCAAAAAATTTCTTTTTGAAAAAAAGAAAAAACATACGAAAAGTACTTATAACCTACAATATTTATTTAATTAATATATACAAATTAATTAAAATATATAAAAATATTTTGTACCTCAAACACTTGATAATAAAAATCATTTGTCTCATGAGAGATATTATTCCATATATAACCCTCAAGATCAATCTTCTCCTTGAATTTGGATGTCATGTTTTTTTAGCACGGTCCAGATAGAATCAACCTAATATAAAAATAATTTTATATCCTTTTTAAATTAAAACCTATAACTTAATTATAAACATATGGTGTTTCATGTATTTTTACTTACAAACTGTTGACAATTGTGATGTAAGTTCTTCCATCAACTCGCTGGAGGCTACCTCCTTCATCTCCACCACTTACCCATGATATCTTTGTTGGTGTAGGGGTGGTGGATGGTGTAGCAACAGGTACAGAAGGTGATGTCTCATTTGTAAGTGTAGTACCTGGAGGTACATCATTTGATTTTATTGCAACTGCAGAATGTGAAGCTTCAAGTAACTGGCTCCAAGTTGTGGTTTGAGCCTTGGTCGCATCATATCCTGTTTTCTCTTTGGTGGCATATTTTAACTTGAAATTGATATTTTATTTAATATTCCTTGAATATAACAATTTCAATTCAATATATAGCAATATATTATTGATTCAATAATTTATTTATTGAATATAATATTCTATTACAAACAGAAATTAATCACTATCAGCATTTAATTTTAAATCAAAATCATCATCTTCTTTTTAGGAAGAATTAGAATAAAACTCAGGATCCTCTTCAAATCTCGCGTCCTCCTCATCCTCTCTAGATGAAATTTCAACATATTCATTTTTTGGTTCTTTCAAAGGTTCATTTTTGTCATATGTAATAGATGCATTTATTTCATAAACATCTTGTTGAAACGCTTCACTTTTAATCCTCTATTTTCCTTTTCCATGTGATTTAAAAATATCTCTAAGTTTAACTTTGCAAACGGCCAATCAATCTGACTTATCTCGTCTTAAGCTGAGAAAAGGGATATAATACACTTGGATCGCTTGCATTGCTAACACGAAATGTTCAAATTGTCTAAATCTTCGTTGTTGGTTAATTTCAACTAGATTGTATCAGCTATGCACTTTTGTACCAACATTAGGAGTTGGATCAAACTAGTTACACTTAAATATCACACTCCACTTTATTGGCAATGCAGGATAATTTCAAGTATCTCAATAATTTTACCGTAGTAATCCATCAAATCTCCTTGTATGCAAACTCTACTATTTACTGTTGCCATGCTATGACTATGATATTTTATATGATATTTGTACCCATTAATGAAATACACCAGTTACGATTTAATAGTTTGCAAAGGTCCTTTCACAAAACCACATATGAACTTGTTCTCTATTGGATTTTCTAAGGCCTACGTAAAAGAAATTATCATATTAAATAATATAATGTCATTCGAACACTTTAATCTTATATTTCAATCATTTCAATAATTGTAAGTGAAAACTTACATATTTCTTGAACCATCGAGGAAAGTATCTTCCAACTTCTATATTGATATCATCATGTGTTTTTTCAGGCATTAGCTTGCGTAACCATTTCTTATATAATCTAAAAACATTATTATGTATTTCAATTATGGATAACACTAAATTTCAAAACTCAAATAATCAATTTCAACTTACTACATGAAAGGTTGAAACTCTTGACAGTTCAATAAAATGTAACCATGGGCAGCCTCTATTTCTTCCTCTATTAACATTCTTCTTATTGAACATCCATATGTTCTTCTAGGATATGTGATAATAGAAAAGTTGCCATCAGCATCACCTGTTCCTCCCTCATCATCATTACATGGAACTTTTCTTTATCTTGTTTGCAAATGTGGCTCAAAATAATATGAACAAAATGTATTTGCTTCCTCCACTAAATAAGCATTACATATCGAACCTTCAACTCTGGCCTTGTTTTTGACATTTTTCTTTAAGTGATGCAAATAACTACATTAGCAAATAGGGTTATTACAATTCTATTATTAAAACATGTTATTAATTCAATTTAAATATCTACTATAATTACCTCTTAAACGGATGCATCTATCGATATTGAACTAGACCAATAAGTTTAGCCTCGTGTGTTAAATATAAAGGTAGATGCTCCATGCAGTCAAGGAAGCTTAAAGGAAAAATCTCTTCTAATTTGCACAAAATTACTGGAATTTCCCTTTCTAGTTTTTTCATTTCAACCAACTTTATTTCAAATGATGATAAGCTTTTGAAAAACAAACTTAATTATGTTATAACTTCCCAAACCTTATTTTTTAGCAACTCCCAAAATGTAATTGGAATTGTCCTTTGCATAAATATATATCAATCATGACTTTTCATCCTAAATAATGTATACTTCCTCATATCTACACACCTTGCCAAGTTTAAAATATAACCATTGGGAAACTTTATACTTTTCAACCATTCACACAAAATTTCCTTTTGTTTTTTGCCCAAAGTGTAACATGCTTTTGGATATTTACTGGTGCGAAGATCTTTATCTAACTCATTCCTTATATAAAAAAGTTTCAAATCAGCTCATTATTTTGTATTGTCTTTTATCCTACCTTCAATGTTCATTATGATATTAAACAAATTGTCAAAAATATTTTTTCAATATGCGTCACATCTAGATTATGACGTATCAAATTAGTTTTCCAATACGAAAAATCCCAAAAGATGCTTTATTTTTTCTAACCAAAGTTTTTACTAATACTTATATTAACTTCATCAACTTCAAATTTCATAACTTTTAGCAAACCTAATTCATCAATCTCCTGTAATATCTCTTCACTAACTTTGTGAGGAGGAGGAGGTCTTTGTACCATCCTATTTTTAATTAACTTTTATTTATTGCATCTAAATGAATGATCTGGAGGAAGAAATTTCCTGTGGTTGTCAAACCAACATGCTTTGCATATGTTAGGAAGATAAAATGCAACAGAATCATTGTCTCAATAAGGACAAGTCAATTTTCCTGTTGTGCTTCATCTAGACAACATAGCATATGCCGAAAAATCACTAATAGTCCACATCAAAGCTGCTCTTAACATAAAATTTTGTTTCAGAGACACATCATATGTCTCCACATCATATTCCCAAAGATGATGCAATTTAGATATCAATGGTTGTAAGAATACATCAATTTTATGATTTGAATTTGTAGGCCCTGACACAATCACTGTCAAGAACATATATACCTCATTCATACACATCCATGGAGGCAAATTATAACAAGTAATTATGGTAGGACATGATGCATATTGTTGGCCGGATTGACCAAAAGGTTGGAATCCATCCATCGACAATCTTAATTTAACATTTTGACTTTTAGTTGCAAACTCATTATGGATGTTATTGAAATATTTCCATACCAGTGCTTCTGATATTACTGCATCTCACATAAGATGATATAATAAACATGAACAAAAAGATGGAATAAGTCCTTAAAGTCTCGGAGTTAGGGGCAAATAATACATCTGCTTCTAGGGTACTAATTTCCATTTCATAAAACACTTTCTAGACTTGAACCTAGATTGACCACAAAATTTGTGCTCTAGCAATTCCCCATCATCTCCCCAATATATCATATATCCCAATTTGCAACAACCAATTTTTTCAACAAGCAAACCAAGACTCCTAATAAGTTTCTTCATATTGTAAAAACTATCAACCATTGTATGATTAGGAGGTAATGATTCATTAGCCCATCCAAGAATTTTATCAGTATGATCAGAAATATGCCCTTCAAACTTTATGTTCAATATTCGAGCAATTGAAGACAATTGAGTCATTGTCTCACAATTTGGTCATAATTCCTAGTCAGCTAAGTATAGTAAGTCAAAAAATTTATTTTGCATGTGGGTTTGGTTTCTCTTTAAGATTCTTTATATTTTCCTGAAAGGTATAACTGGCTGCATCATAAACCATTTACATGTAAGGATTTTCAGTTGCACCCACATTATTTTTTCTAAATCCAATCCCTTTTTAAACTCATCCATATTTACTGACGACTTTACTTCATTACCCTCTGAGGTGCTACAAATCAATGGCTCCCCATGTTATGTCCACTCAAAACAATCTATCACAAACCCTTTTCTTAGTAAATGGTCATTCACTTCATCAATATGAAGGAAACGAATATGTTTGCACTTTTTACATGGCTATATAATCTTTGGGTCATCCATATATGCAGGTTGAGAACATGCATAATGAATAAAAACTTCAACTCCCTTAACAAACTTAGGATTAATGAAACCATCAAGTGTTAATCGTCTATACATCTAAGATCTATCAAAATTACTCATTTCTACAAAACTGTTAATTTAAAAAAGTAATTTCATAGTTATTATCCTTCATGTCTCCTAAGTTTACAAAACATTTAAACTTTACACAACATCCCCTAAGTATTAATCAATTGAATTAATTACCTACAATTGATTTCAATATTATGGTATATGGCACTGTTTACACCTGTGAATCAAGAAATAAAGTTTTTACTGTGATTTCTAGGCTTGTGGAATCTTTCACCAATAAGCCTCATGGGAGTTACATCATAGATTTCTAGCCTATATATCATCCTAGGGGTTTATTATGCAAAGAATTATCATGTCTATTAAACTTATGAATTTCTTGTGTTAATACTAAGTTTGAATTAACAACAAAATTATAAAACAGAGACTACCCACGTATGGTAATGCTCCGAAAATGTCAAAAGATCACACGATCCACATAGAGCTTCAAGCTCACTAAATTAACTTGCATAGATGGAAAGTGGAGGGGGTAAGTACACTATATACTCAATGAGTAGGAAAAACATATATCGCAAATAAAACTCGATACACACCAAGATGGTATAGATAATCTATGAAGTGAACATACATCACATAGAAACACATAGGCTTAGCCTATAACTTAACATATACTGATTAGGAATCATAAAGGCCTAGCCTATTAGTCACTCATTTGGTGAATATAGGTTCTAGTTCCAATATACAAAAGCAGAAAAATATCACATGTATAAATCAAATCTTGTCAGAAAACAAACATTAAAATAAGCCAAAACAATCATGTGTGTTACCACTAGTTAGCCAAACTAGTGTGCAAACCCACCGATTTTAGATGTTGGCTCAACTTTCATATGTGGTGAGTCTAGACTACAGTCAATAAGAGCATCATAGCCCTAGGTGATGACCTTGTCGATATCCAAACCCTAGGTGTGGAATCACCCGCAAGTCCCGTAGAAAGGTATCGATACGGGGACTCGAATTTTATGTAATAGCACATGATTGGCTAATTGTTACCTCACTAATAACAAAATAATCATATAAAAATATTAAGTACAAAAATCAAGTAAGGCACCATGCCTTTATTTATCGGTCCAACCGATAAATTGGAATCTTGCCATAGCTCTAAGCCAAAAAGGACACATACACGCAGCATACATGACTCGGTTATGCATATGTAAGTTCCAAAACATTATTTCATGCAGTAAAAGTCATCTTTTACACTTCAACTATAAATTTTTTTGAAAATGTAGTTTTAGAAAATAAAATGATGTCCTGTACTCCTTTGCACTTCAAGTACGGGTTTGTTGAAAACAATCTCATTTCTTAAAATACGTAATAAAAACATCAGTTGCACTTCAATTGCAAAGAGTTATTCAAAATAATGTCGTTTATTAAATACATAAGTATACTAGCATCCATTTGAGATTCAATTATGCTATGCATTACCTAGGTTCAAAATTTACATACAAGTCATCATGCATGTCTTAGGATGTTATAATTCCATTTGAGAGATATGGTTTTCCAACTTACCTAAAATAAGGTGTACACTCCCTTTACTTCAACAATCCTTGGTACAAGCTCCTTGATTCACAACTCCCGAGCCTTTATACATAAAAATATATAATGTATTTACTACTCAAACATGTATATCATATTTATAAACCATCACATAAGTGTATAAGCTATAGGATTCGGCCATTAAGCTTCCCACATGGTTACTTCCCTTACTATTCACATTAGCTTTTCTTTTGCATTTTTCAAGGCATTTAATGCCTTTAATCCAATATTTACTCATTTCAAAATATAATTAAGCACATTTTTATCCAAACACATTAGGCCATTACTCATCAATCTAAGCAAAAATTCAAGTTTACTCTAAGTAAACATGAAAGTCGCTTTCCAATGCATATCATTACGAATCCTTAAATTTTAAGCCAAGTTCACCTAGGCATTTTATCAAACACCTAATGTGCATGATTTTCAAGTCACATTTTTAAAACTTTATCACAGTAATTCATGCTCCTATTTTGTTATATAACAAACACTTGCAAACAACAATACATTTTACCACTCCATTAAATCCAATTCTTTTCATTTAAATCATATTCATCATAATTATACAACTCATTACATTAATCCATTTCTTCTCATTTCGACCAAGCTTTATCCAATATTATATCTTTGTCATTTTTCATCATCAATTCACATTATACATGTAAAATTAACACTATAGAATTCATTTAAACCATCAATTTTAAAAGATATTCAAAAATTTACAAACTTTCACCAAAAAGGGAACATTTCGGTTTTGGCTAAAGGGAACTTCTCCACGACTCATTTCATTCATCTAGACCATGTTTCATGCATATTTAAGCATGGAGAACAACATAACTTAAAACCAAACTCAAAATCATAATGTAGAGAGAGATGAGACAAAATTTACGTAAACCTTCCTTTGGTGATATCTTAAAATAATTTGATAATTTCTCAATTCTAATGATAGATTTGAGTTTCTTCATCCCAAATTAACTTAGAACACCTTGATTTAGGCTGGAGAATTAAAAAAAGGGGTAGAATTTTAGTGATGGCCAAAAATAGGTGCTTCTCTTCCTCTTTTCTCCTTTCTTCTCATTTCTTTTAATTAAAACAAAATGTTTCAAGTCTTTAATGGTGGGGTGCCTGGCTATACATGAAGAAGGGTCTATAATATTGATTCTTCTTTGACCAAATATGGCGAAATGACCTTTTTGCCATTATCTTATTTGAAATTACCATTATACCCTCCAAACTTTTCCTAAATTTGCAATTAAACACAAAATTTGGGAATGACCAAAACTTTTATTTTTATTTTGGTCCTCAGAATTTTAAAAATAATAATTAAGCCCCTTAACTTTATAAAATTACATATTGATCCTCCAAGAATTGAAAATTTACAATTAAGTCCTTTAACTTTTAACTATTAGCAAATAAGCCCTTATGTATTTTTCCAATTAAGCTTTTTAAGCGTCTTATAAGTCTATGAATCATGTCTAATCATCTCTGAGACCTAAGAACACATTTAACTTAGTTACCATAGTCATACTCATCCAATAGACTCGGTTTTACACACTATAAGCTTATATGTCAGAAATTTTCAAGATTTCACATACCAAGGAACTCTAAGTTCATGTAAGGGCATATAATATTATAAATCAGGGGCATATATACCCCAAAGGATTTAAATACATCTTTAAACTCATATACGACCATGTATATATCAATATACAGTAGTATTTCTAAGATAGGGCTCAGAGAATCCAACGTTATAAAAAGAGTATTTGCTAAAGCAACCGTTGGTTTGATACTTATGAAGAAGAAAGACTAACATAATTACTAGAACTTCTCTTTTTTAATGAGTTATATGGATCATTATCTAAATACTTGAACTAATTATTTTGAATGAATCTAATATATAAGTCTATTACCATAACAAAATGCTTTAAATCAAATTAAACTACAAGTCTATTGTGATTATCCCCACATTCCTTTTACTCAATAACAATACCAATAAACAACTAATTAACACAAACTCACCACAAGTATAATATACACTAATATTTGAAAATTTTATCAATTAACTTATTATTTGTTAAAATAAGGTAGATTCAATCTACATTTTAATATAAAATCTTAACCTAGTCTATACACATCCTACATTTATTATAGTAGAACATATATAGTAAATGTTGTTTCAAACAAAAGTCAGTTTACCATCATTAACGCCTTAAATTTTTTATATAAACTGCATTGATTTCTTGCCCAACATCACTTTTTGTTCTTTAATCCTTTGGTTACATCAATACATACAAAATAATTATAAGGCCATTTACTGCATGTAGTCTTATTTATGAGAAATGTGCAATATCCTAAGTGAAGATGGAAAGATCCTATTTGCTTAAATCACCACTGCCGGTTAGTCTTCACCTGGGCTTGCAGATGAAGGCTTACACGCTATGCATGTTCCTGTTGGCTATCTTAAAAAATAGTACGCTTTGAAGTTTAATGTACGATAAATGCAATAATAAATTTAACCCTTTCAATGATCATCTGAAATTTGCCTGAATAATAGACTTATTTAAACATATTGTTGAATAATTAATGAAACAGTAGACAATCATAGAAGAAAAAATTGGTGATTAATTTATGAGAATATTTCTACCCAAAAATGAGGATTCCAAGTGATATTCTTGCAGACTAGTTCATCCTACCGCCTCCACATATTCTTACCTGAACTCGCACGTCACTTGAGAGTTGAGACCAAAGAAACAACAATTACAATTTACAAACAAGCAAAAGTGGAAGGCGACGTTCAACACAGAATTTAGACTAGAAGGTACGGACTCTTATTATCTATCACTTCCTTTTCCATAGAGAGATGATCAATGCTGAGACATATCACCTCATGCATAGAAGTTTCCCTTTTGCGAGTAACTTCATGCAATGGACCACTAAAGCAATAATTAATTTTATGATATATCTCTTAACTTTAAAAGGAAAATTTAAATACTCCACTTTAATATTTAACAAAAAAAAAGCCTAACTTTATATTTTCTAGTAATATAGATGACATGACGAGTCGCTTTAGATTAGTAATTTTTGTTAAATAACTGTCACATATTATATGTGTTACATATGAATTTATTATCTAATAAATTAAAAATATCAAATATTTAAAATAATTTTAATATTTTTATTTTATTAAATAATAAAATTCATGCATGACATAAAAACAATATGTAGAAGTCACATGGCAAAATTATCCATCTAGTGGCTCGCCATACCATCCAAATTAACATAAAACTCAATATTGTGCTATTTTATTAAAAAATAAAAGTCTAAATATTTTATTACCACTTTTAAAGTTTAGACTACTATTATAAAATGAATAAAATTTGAGATTTTTATAATTAATCATTAATAATTTTATTTTTATCTAGTTTTTGACATAAAATTCTCAATTAAAATATTTTTGTACATAAAATTCTCAATTAAATTTATTTACTTATAATGTAATAAAATTAATTATACTTCTTAATTGATTAAAAGAACATACTTAACAAGGTTGTTTAATAATTAGATCAAAGATACATGTGATTATTGAGATTTAATAATTATAAATCACAATTTTTAATGAAAAATAACGTTGTGAAATTGTGTGAACCACAGCAAAAGATAAATAGGAAAAGCATTGACAAATATGATACCAAAAATGTCAACAAAATGAATAAAACAAAATAAACTTGATATTCGATGGAAGATGTTTCTATTATATATCATGCTTTTAGGAACAGTGATGAACTAAAGGATATGATTATGTTGTAAATTATGTCTTCCAAAATTAATGAATTGTCCATGAACCAATAAGTTTTTCATAAAATTCGTAATTTGTTCGTGAAAAGGGGCGTTTAATTTCATTTTACATAAGTACAAACAAATCAGACATGATTTGACCTTTAAAATTTTAGTCACACACAATAGTTAATACAAAAATATGAAATATGTGGTTATCAAGGACATACTAATTTAACTCATCTTCAAGATGTGAGAAGATTTAAAATGTCACGGGAACTCAGGGACGACGAGAATATGATTTGGAGGAGTTCAAAAAAGATGACATTATCCTGATTCTTAATTCAACTTGGACTCAAATTCACTATTACTGAAAAGAAAACAAGAACATATAAATTTTTCCAAAAAGTCGAAATAAATCCTCAATTTGTTTTCAAAATAATTCTTTGACTTGTCTTTTTAATTTAATTCGTATTTCTCCTAAACTCAATTAGTAGACAGTAGTTTCCGTACTTCGTAGTTTGACCAGTTTCGGATTCTCTTGTTCGCAATCCAGACCTAGAAGAGATTCCATCAAATGTCATAGCTCTGTCAAATACGCAGCTGTACACTCTTCCACGTGGCATAAAGTTATTGTTTTAAACCCTCACCAAACCAATAGCTTCAATGCTCGATTAGTACACATCTACGCCTCACCCGTTCCTGATCAAAGCCCCCTTTTAAGTCCCCTTGCCACTCGTAGTGTTCTATACTCTGTAGTTACTTCCACTTTCGACGGTCTCTGAAGCCAGAATATCCACGATGCCTACGCCGGCGATGACCTTATCCGCCGTCAAGGCATACGCCTTACCTCTCATCCTCTTCTCTCTCTTCCTCTTCTACCAGCTTGCCGTTTTACCTCGCTTTTTCCCTCCTTCTCACTATGACGGTATGTGTGTATGTTTGGCTTAAATCTTTGTTGTGTTCTGTTACGGTTCTGTGATTTGAATTTTTATGTTGTGGTGATAAACTTTCGTAGTTTTGGGGATCAAAAGGTATGGTTCCGTTGAGGAAGTGAAAGAAGCGTACGAGAAGCTTTCTTCTAATTGGTATTTCGGTGGCTCTGCGCTCTTGTTTCTATTAATATCTTATTCATGATTGGCTTCTAAGAAAGTGCAAAACGTGTTTGATTCAGGAATTCTGGCGTGAACGTTCCTTCTACAATCGATTTTATAAAGGTCTGCTAAATTCTCCATGTATGTATATATATATATATATACATATATATAGCTGGTTCTTTGGTTAATAGTTTTTCCTTTTCTCGGATTTATTGTAAGGTGCTTCAGATCAGATATGCTTATGAGTTACTCACTAATCCTTTATGGAAACGAGACTATGACATATTTAGCATTGACGAGCAACATGTGAGTTCTTGATTTCTTTTGGTTCCGTTTTTGTATTGTGTTTGTTCTCTGATCACTATGTTCCATATTTTTCAGAATTGTTACTGATGTTTAACTAGGTATTAATTTTATTGGCTTTAGGATGTTATTGAGAAGATAGCAGCTCAATATGCTGGGGAAGAAGACTTTTCTCGTATAAACCTTCCGTTTCTAGATGCTAGCGCTTCTGGTAAGTTATGATACTCATCCTAATGTATTTGGTGGATTTTCCTTTTATGTAATTCATAGATTCAGCTAATGCAAGTGGACTTATTGTTGGACGACTTTGACTTGTATCAGATCATGGAGACTATGCTTCCAATGTCATTACATCTCAGAACTTTACAGCTTTGTTCAATGATTCTAGGCCTTCTCTTGTTCTGGTAATCCTTTTCTTTGTTTTCCTTTAGTAACGTACACTTCCTGCTTTAGGTTTTCTTTCTATTTCATAAATATGGCTATATGCTTATAGATCTGTCTGTCAGTTGCCTCACCATGCTGATACTTGCGTCTTTTGTCTGAATTTCAGGAATAAAATAGAGATTTTACTTTTCTTTTTTTGTCATTTGGTGGTGGGGTGGGTGGGGATTTAAGGGTTGCAAAAGATTCTTTTTCAAATTCAGAAAACATGTGTATGGGTTGATAACACAAATGTCCATTATTTAGTAACTTTATGTGGTTCTTCTGTTGGGCTATATAGTATATCCTATAAAATTGGTTTTCAGTATGTTAGGAGCTACGGGGGTGAGAGGAAAGACAGGGGCTAGGAGGGTGTATTCACGTAGAAAGAAAGAGAGTGATCTCAGAGTTAATTAGAATTGGGCTGAGGTGGCACAAGGAATAACCGATTGTACTAGGGGGTGGATGAGGATAAAAGGAGGGCAGAAGAGAGAGTGAGGGAGACAGAAAAGAGAGTGAAGAAGAGTGACAGAAGGATTCTACCTTCTGAGGAGCAAAACTGCTCGGGTTAGGGAGGAATACTATATTCCTATATTGTAGTGGCATATATACGTCACAACTATACTGCATTAATATAGTATAATTCTAGAATTCTGGGTTAGAGACTTAACAGTGGTCCGACCTGCCGGATTCAAAGAGAGGGGAGGATTAGCGCTCGGAGGACTTCCACAAACACAAACAGATTCAGAGTAACATACCTTGATGCCATCGAAGATGTCGGATAGAGTTGAGCTGTTGGAATCTCGTATGGCAAGTCTTGAAGCTGGGGTAGAAGACATGCAAGCATCCATGCGAATGGCCATGATGGAGATGCAGCGAAACTTGTTGCTGGAGATGAGTAAGATGATGGGGAAGTGGCCAGAAGAAGGACAGGGGAGTGATACGGTCCAGAATGGGCAGACTCCGTCTGGTGATCCGATTAATCAGCATCCGCAATCCAGACAGGCCAGAGAGTCTTCTACTGACATGGATGAGTATAGGATGTCAGTCCGGAAGGTGGAGCTACCCATGTTTGATGGGTCAGACCCTGTAGGGTGGATCACGAGAGCTGAAGTATATTTTGAAGTTCATAGTACTTCGGACCCGATTAAGATGAAGCTAGCCCTTCTGAGCATGGAAGGTAACACCATCCATTGGTTCAACCTGTTGCGGGAGACAGAGGAAGAGTTGAACTGGGAGGGGTTTAAGCGAGTCCTTATCGATTGTTATGGAGGCCGGAGGTTTGACAACCCTTTCAAGGAGTTGTCGGACTTGAAGCAGACGGAGTCGGTGGAGGAGTATATCGAGGCTTTCGAATTTATCTCGTCGCAAGTAGGACGATTACCCGAGGAACAGTTCATGGGGTATTTCATGAGTGGACTAAGAGCTGATATTCGGAGAAGGGTACGTACTTTCGGACCAGTCAATAGGTATCAACTGATGAAGATAGCTAGGGCGGTGGAGGAGGAGGCGAATGGTGAGCTCGAGAACGTCGATGGAGTAGGGCTTCGCATGCACGGGTGGTCTTCGCATCGAAGGAGCCCTTTTAGGGGTAACTTTCGGGTCAACCCGACCCAGCGCGACCCGGAGCCTCCAGACCCGACGGGTCGGGAACGATTTGAGAGCAGCGCCCGATCGGGGAGAGGTCGCGATTTCTCTAGGGCTCCATCTGAGTTCCAGGCGTAGCGTGGGATGGTCGTCTCACCCACGGCGACTCCTACCAGGCGAACCGAAGGTGACAAGAGGGGACCGGCGGAGGGGAACAGAGGGGTGTGCCATCTGTCGTACCAAGAGCTGATGGATCGCAAGGCCAAAGGGCTGTGCTTCCGATGTGGGGAGCGATTTCATCACCTCCACCAGTGCGCCGAGAAACAGTTGAGGTTGCTGATCTTGGATGATAACGAGACTCTGACTGAGAATGGAGAAATTATTGCCTTGGAAGCAGAACCGGAGGAAGAAGGGAATGTAGCTCTGGAATACCGCACCAGGGTTCCTCACTTCAGCCTTGAGGACAAGGCTGTTCTTTGAGGAGGCGACAATGTTAGGAGCTACGGGGGTGAGAGGAAAGACAGGGGCTAGGAGGGTGTATTCACGTAGAAAGAAAGAGGGTGATGTCAGAGTTAGTTAGAATTGGGCTGAGGTGGCACAAGGAATAACCGATTGTACTAGGGGGTAGATGAGGATAAAAGGAGGGCAGAAGAGAGAGTGAGGGAGACAGAAAAGCGAGTGAAGAAGAGTGACAGAAAAATTCTACCTTCTGAGGAGCAAAACTACTCTGGTTAGGGAGGAATCTATATTCCTATACTGTAGTGGCATATATACGTCACAACTATACTGCATTAATATAGTATAATTCTAGAATTCTGGGTTAGAGACTTAACACAGTATCTGATTGATTCTTGTTGTTGATGCATCCTTGTGAATCATAGTGATTGGGATTTGAACACAGGTATATTCACGCGGGAGCAGCCGTTGTGCTCGATTCTCTGTTTTGTGGAAAGAAATTGGTACATTCACCAGGCACTATGTTATACGTGAAAATTATAAATTTTGAAATGTCAAATATTCTTTATTTAGGTTATATTTTTAAAGTTGAATAGTATAATGTGATGAAATTGCATACTTAAAATTGTCTTTGGGCACTGTGGGTAAACTTGTGGCTAAATGATTAACTTTTTAGTATAGCCTTCACCTTAAGATCTGTGTTTTATTGGTTCTTTTGTGCTCAATCTAGAATAAGTTCAGCCGTAATGATAGTGAAGCATGCTTCATTTTTGAATGAGTGATTGGTAATAAGTTGGCACCCAATACTTTAAGCAGTAGAACTAGGACCATTCATGATTAGGATTCATTATCAATTCAAGATAAAATCATGAACTTTCTTGATAGTTCATTTTTAGTTTTAGGGCTGATTTGTTGAGAATAAAAGGGATGACGATTAATTTGTAAAGTTTGAAAAGTTTTAGTTGTAGCAATGCTTTGTTCCAATAGCACTTTACATATTCCTCAAGAAAAACCATTAATGCATGTGTGATCTAATTCATTGGTTTGATGTTTTTCCCTGGTATTACCATTGAAAAAGGACTCATAATTTTCTTTCACTATAACTAGTATTTTTAATGAGGTGATATTGAGCTTATAACTGTTTCCATTCATGTGATGTGCATTTCATGGTTCTTTATTCTCCCATATGAAACTGTCTGTGATAGTAGCATGCATCATTTTAAGTGTGATATTTTATTTTTTTTACTTTCACTGTTTCTACATTCAGCTGCTTTGTTGGATGGGGTTGTTAATACTGGTATGGTTGAGCTTGGTGAAGTTAGACTTGCAGTGAGCTTGGCTGAGAGAAAGCCAACTGGACAATTGTTCTTCCGGAATGGTGAGTCAGTTTATCCGGAACAAATAAAAACTAAACGCTACTAGATAGTGAATATGAATACATTTAACTTTGAGTTCTCTGTTCACTTTTATGTTAATTGGAGCATGATTGAAGTGTTGTGAAGATTTTAGTCTTGTGTGATTCCTGAAATTTAACATGGAGAAAAGGCTTTGTGAATTAGTTAAACTAATTGACTCTTCATTATACATGTAGGTATATTGGATATATTTATTGAAAAATATATCATCATATAGTAGCAGTATATATTTCCAGTTGATGCTAATTGAGGGAGTTGAAGAATTGATAAATTGCTATAAAGTAAGGAAATGGAGGATAAGAGGAGTTATTTGTCAAGTGAGTGAGATTGAAAGTAGTTCTATTCTAGGAGCTCTGGTACCTTTGGTATTCATACCCCCAATAGCTATGAAGTGTCATTCTTTAATTTGACATCTTATGAAAACTAGTAAAAGAATGCATTGATCTTGTAATGCAGTGTCATGTCATTCAAAAATTTTTTTGTGCCTTTCATGTCCTTTCAAAATTCTTGCACAGATAACAGGAAATAGTTATGATGTCCAAAGCCTGTGCCAAGTAACTAAACTTTTCAGGTCTTCGTAATTACAGTGACATCCGTAACATACGGCTATTTTTATGCTTCAAAGATGAATGTGAACACAGAAAATATCTATTCTCAAGTAGTCGAGCATTTGAATTTTTACCTGGATTTTGTTTGTATGTGAAGTCCTTTAATTACTCAATTTGAAACTCTTATTTTTCATAACGTTTTTGTTGTTCTTTCGGTTGAGCCTGAGCACTTCTCTCTTGCTTATTCAAACGGAAAGACCATGATGATTCTTGTTTTTAACTTGGTGAAATGCTTACAGGACTTCCTTCACTTCTTGCTGTTCCACCAGGTTGCAAAACATTAGATTGCCTTACTAGGTGAGTAGGTAATTAGAGATTGCTTACTGGAAATCACCAAAATGTGATATTTGCTCAGAAGAAATAGAAAGAACATAAGGCGGAACAAAAGGATGCATTAGTTTTGAATTTAATTGCAGAATCCTTGAGCCTGGCATTTAATATTGTAATACTAAAAACTTGTTTTTGTTATCAGGTTTGAGGGGGATCTCTCTGTTGATGTTGTTACTGATTGGTTTACAACAACTATACTTAACTTGCCTCGTATTTTGTACCATTCAAAGGACTCACTGGTAATTTGGAGGCACTCTTTGAAGTTCATTGTACCGTCTTGTGTGATATTTTTCTTTTTTCCCTTGATACTATGAACAATTGTTTCAGTCAACTGGTGGCACTACAAATGACATCACAGCCTTTCTAAAGATGAATGACCATTTGAATGCCATCTTTATTTCTATATGTGTCAATTCAAGGCATATTCTAAACTGACAGAAAGCAGTGCAGTTATAGTTCACATTGTATTGTTACCAATATTTGAGGGTGATCTGGAATTGTAGAGAGCTTATCTTCTTCAGGAAGCTGGTGTGTGCATGTTGGTTATCCATCATGTCAACATCACCAATGACTGAACTAGTGATTCTTTGTTCATATTTGGAGTAACTACAGCTTGACTTTATCGGCGTCTAGTATCTTTTTCTTGCGTCTTTTATCTACCTACTGCTAGTAATAACATGAAACTGTTTCTTGGTACCAGGCAGATAATTTTCTGCGGAAAGGTGGTCATCATAAAGTAAAGTCCTCACTTCCCATTCTTCCATATCTCCAACACTTCTGCAACCATTCAGATATGTTGCTATCATAGTTTTTATGATTACTTCCCCTTCCCTTCTATTTTGCATTGACCAACAAGTATATTTCTGTTTGTATTTCCCAATAAGGAAACCTGTAACTCATTGTGGATATAATTTGTGGAAAATACTTATATTTCCTATTCATCTAAGCACTACACGGCAGTTCTGATACCTGTTTCACTCAAACTCACTCTTTTGTTTCTTTTTGATTCTTTCCTCACAATACCATATTTATTTATAGATATCTTGTATAGGGAGACAACTTATTTCAAATTTTATATTTTCACCAATGCTATGCATACTAATTTTTCTGTGATAATATTGTTTGGTTTTGAGTTGTTCGAAGCATGGAAACTGCCTCTGTTTTGTGGTGAACTAACACTGAGCCGCTTAGTTAAGGCTTGAGGATGCAGCTAGCCCTCTGATTCAATATCATTCACTGGAAAATGGAGAGGGAGAGAGCTTTTATAACTTTGCATACATCTTAGGTATTTCAATTAGTTTCTTGATCTTTCAATAACACACAATGGCTTTATTATTCTGACTTCAGGTGAAGATCATATTCTTCTCAAAAACTGGGAAACGCGCTACTCCATTTGTTCGTCAAATTGCTAAAAATTATTCGAGTTATGCTTCTTTCGCATTTGTATTATGGAGAGAAGAGGATTTCTCTTTTTGGTGGAATGTGTACGTGGTTATGCTTATTATTTCTCTTGTCAAATTGGACGTATTTTACTTCGTTAACAATTACTTCCAATGCATTTTTTATTGTTGGAAAAAAGTGACTATCTAGTGAGGCATTTGCTTGACAGATTTTAGCTTATGGATGAGCAGGTTTGAGGTAGAATCTGCCCCTGCTATTTTTGTCTTGAAAGACCCGGGTGTGAAACCAATTGTTTTTCATGGTATGCCAATGCATATGTTTTTCCATTTCATTTTGTTGTACAATTTTGTGAATGTATCCTGAGGCTCAAGCTGCAAGCTTATGTTCATATTGCAGGATTGATTGACAATACAGAGTTTCTGGATATCATGGAAAAGAATAAGCAACATGGTATTGTTAGTTTTTGTTTAGGAGTTACTAATTTCCTTTTCACTTTTGTGGCTGTACTAATCATACTACTCAATGTTTTGACTTTCTAAAGGATAATTAGTTGGCGTCTTGTGTGTTTTCTACTGCATAAAATTATGTTTCTTATGTTCTGGAGCATTTTTCATGATTGCTTCTTAACAACCTATGTTTCTCGTCAATGATTGTTCTGTATATAATTTCCCGCTTCATTCTCTTGATTATTGATTTTTTCTTATACTTGACTCACAGGTTTCATGTAACTTGTACTTTGATGTACCCTGTTTTATATTTCTTTGATTGTCGATAATCTTCTAACCCCATTTGTTTTGTTTCAACTAAGGTGAAAAGTTAATTTAGGGACTTATTGTGAGCTCTAAATTCATTTGCATCATAGAGAAAGAGTTTACCACAGCATGTATCTACCTCAGTTTTGGTATTCACAGCACTTGTATAAAAGCCAGTTAGTCACAGCAAATAAATCTGTTTGGCATATATTTTTGGCCCATAATTTATTTGGTATATTGCCTTCATTTTCACGTCACCATATATGACCAACCAATAGAAAAAGAATGGAAGTGTGTTGAAGTTTTAATCAATTTATCCTTTCTATAATACTTTCTTTTTCAGTTAAAATAGTAGTTTTGGGTGTAAGTTTATATTTCTAAATGATGTGGCCTTATTGATTATATATTTAAAATATTGACTGTTCATGCTACCTGTTCGACTGCAATTTTCTGCAAAGATGCTCATAAGTGTTTATGTTCTCAGAACTTCCTCAATTAAGAAGTGTTACATCAAAGGAGCTTGGCTGTGATCCCCGAGGTCACTCACGTGCTGGAAATGATGTGGTATCATGGTATTGTGTCATCCTAGCAGGGAGACTGAGCCCTGAACTTGACAAAATGCGTGCAGTAAGCACCTCTTCCACTTCCCCCTCCTTTTTTTAATCATAGTTTACATTTTGGTTGTTTGGTTGATTGTTATCAAGCTTATGGATTGGATCAGATGGAAGTAACAGAAACAAGTTTAGTAGTGGACTGACAACTGAGCTTTCATTGCATAATTCAAAATTTCATCCAACAACCTTTTATGGATTATTTAGTAGTTTCAAACAGTAAGCATTTGCAGCATATCAAAGTAACTAAAACTACTTTATTTAATCTATTATTTCTTCTTTGAATTTCATAAACAAAATTACAACTGTGTCAAAGGTGACTCGTTGGGTACAAAATTTACCATGCACCTTTCTTTTTATCTTTTTCTTCAAGTTTCAACTGAGGAGGTAGAGTAACTACTTAATATAATGAAATTTTATCATCTCATTTCTCTACCACATGTTGTTTTGAATATTCAGATCTGATACTGATGTTTATTTCTTTTTCTATGAATACGGTGAATTACATAAATCATAGACAATGCGCAGAGTCCAAGAACTATTAACAAATGAAAATTCAAGTGCTGCTGATGATGATGAATCCAAATTGTTGGCATCTGTGCTGAAGAGTAAGCGACTGACATTTGCTTGGCTCGATGGGGAAGCCCAACACGTGAGTTCTACTACTATTCTTGTCCTCAAATACAGTGCATCCATGTTTCAGTTTATGGGATTTATTATTTTCCCACCTTTGTGGGCTTGACCAGATATATCTTCTTGAGTACAGAATCACCAGTTGCTATTTGGTTTAATCTGTGAAGATAGCGATCAATAAATGTCTGTAACTATAGGAGTGGGATGTTGCAACACTCATTTGTTCGTATAGAATAGAAGAAAAGATAGAATACTGCATCAGTATGGCAAAATTAATTCCTTGTGATGATAACCTTTCACTCCACCTGCATCATCTTGATATTGCTGTTTGAAATTGATTGAAATGTATGATTTCTTTTTTAAGCATGCTCTTTTCACTATTAACATTCAAAACATTGTCTGACCTTAAGCAACTAACAATAAGGGATTTTTATCCAGAAATATTGTTTTTTCTATCTACACTCAGAAACCATATATGACACTTGTGGACCAAGGAGGGATGTGGTTGATATACCCAGGTTGTTTATTGTTCGTTACAAGAGGAATGCCACTCAAGAGGAGGTTAAGATTCAGCACAAGCCAAAGAATATATTTAGTGTATTTGAAGATGAGGATGTGGATCCTGCATCGCAGCTTGTAGCAAGGTATAACAGCTCAGAGGAAATTTCAGAGGTATGACCACTATATAAGATTGCTGGGTACTGTTCTTCTGCTCATTATACTTGTCAGGAAATGTCCTTTTCCTTTATTGGTTGCACTGTAAATTGAGCTGCATACGAGAATAATTCTCATGGATTACACATTAAGGGTTATTCCTTCGCTTTCTCAAACTTCATCATTTTGAATCTAAATCTGAGAATCGCTAGGATGGTACTCTCCTTTTGGAGAGAGATTGTCAACCAAGCTTTCAAAACATGAGAATCAGTAGGATTTTGGCACCATTTCCTTTGGAGAAAGAATGTGACAAGGTGTTCCTTCTGCCTTTTTTATCAAATGAAGAAAGATTCATAACTTCCTGAATTGTATCAAATGAAGAAAGAAAACTGATACAGTTGGGACAAAACTAAGCTGGCTAATGGGATTATACGGTTACAGAATCTGGATTTTTACATCAGTTCCAAAGGAGTAAAACTGTTACATGCCCTACATAGCTACCATAACATAGTCCACTGTCTTCGCACTGCAAAATTGCTTTACATCTTGACCTCCCACCTCTATTTCATGTATCCCTTGTCCAAAAGGCCTAAATCACAAAACTTTGAAGCATGAATTCACTCGCAGAAGGTCGTTTTCCTGATTTTGAAGCACAATACATCCATGGACTTATGTAACATGTCCCCAACCTGGCTACTGTGCTTATTGCTTTTTCTTCCTTTCCTCATCTCTTGCAGCCATTGTGTTCTAAGACCTTTTAATTTCATTCTTCAGCTTTTTTCTGGGACTTACCTTGTACATCTTCCTCTGTCGATTTTTCAGACCTATCCTCTTTACTTCATTACATATTCATTTTTCTAACCATGGTGGAGATACTAGGAGTTTTGGTGTGGTCTGATGTGGCAATTTTAGTCACTTAGAGCTGCTTTGGAGTCTAGGTTGTGTAATTGTTATTGATCGGATCATTTCTATCCTAACATAATCATCTTTTACATTCTAGTAAGGTTTGGGATTTGATCGAAAGATTTGAATCTTTAGGATTTCAATGAAGACAAAAGGTTTATGAATTCCTGTATGGTTATCCCTTTTGTTGTTTCTTATCATTTCTGTTGCGACTTGTTTCAAGTGTCTGACCATACAATACCTGGTAGTGCATTTGATGCCTTGTTTCTGTTATCTATTGGCACAGATCATTCAGTGGATATCAATGACAGTTCGGGATGGTGATACCAGGGACCTCCCTTTCTTTGTAAGTTTTTTCTTTTTCTTATGATCTAATCTACAAGCAGCCTGATTTTTGGATGGCTGCTTCAAGGTTACTATCTCTAATCTGATGTGGAGTTCTGCTTTGTATTCCTCAAAACGTATAGACTGACATGACATTTAGAGGTCAAATAGCTTAATGGGTAAAATTTCTAGCCGTAAGAAGGATGCTTGGCTGATAAATAGTATCAGCAGAACTTTCAAAAGGAAGTTTTATGGAAAGCAGACTTAACCTCAAGCCAGGCTTACGCTGCTAGTTATGAAAGGAAATGTATCTAAGACCATTATTCACATTTTCCAAATCTTTTGTATTCTAATTCTATGTGATAAATACAAGTCAGACCATGTAGGTTTCATATTGGTTTTAATATTGAGTGCAAAGAAATCCCTGGAGCTTTATTGTTGCACAATTTTCATAGTGTTTTCTTTAAATTGTAATCGTGTTTTGGTGCAGACAACAAGAACTCCTGATCTTGTTCCAGAGGATTCGGATCCTATTTGGTCAAAAGGTTCCCAAGGCATTTTTTCTAAGAGCAATGGAATAAAGCACAAGATCCACAACATGTCGAACGGAATTCATGATTGTGTTGGAGATCCAAGGGTTGGCGCATTATTACTTGTGGGGGTTTTAGTGTCTTCTGCTACTATATGGCTAAAAAGAAATCAACCAAGTCGTCCTAGTCCACCAAGTCAGCCAAATCAATCAACTACTGACAAGGTGAGGCATATGCTTATGTTTTCTTTTTTAACGGCTATATTATTGTACCATATCCAGCTTATGTATGAAGCTAGAAATACACGTTCATTTGAAAACATCCCTATGGAGTGTTGAGAATAAAATGACATAGTTGTGCACATTATTCAGATCTCAACCTTAAACCATCCTTAGAGTTGCAAAACACGTAATTGTGCTCATAATCCTGATCTTTTTGTCAGTCAACTCCTGTTTGGACTTTCACTGTGTCATGCATTTCTCTGTTATTATTAAAAGTTGAATACTAAAGATGCTTCTAGTTTATTGTACAATCATTATCCCCTTCTTTTATGTCAAGTTTCAGATTTTCGAACTGATTTTTTGTGTTCTCATGTAAATTGTTGTGCTGACACTGCTGCAAACTGTGTCAGGATGAAGCAACACAAAGGCAGAGAGACAGAGCCCGAAAAGCGTCAAAAGAAGACGCACCTACCTCTATCACGGACTTTGAACCAATAGATGCGTACCAGATGCCACTGTTGGATTCTGATTCTGAGTAATGCAAGTAGGTTCTTTGATTTTCTATAACAAGATGGTTGACCGGCAGCTAGATTTCAATTAATTCAATTATACAGGATATAGCCCAGCGAATTTAGATGAGTTATTTCTAGGGGACAGAGAATTCAAAAGAAGGCTCTCTTTTTTCCTCTTAACTAGTTACAGGCATGTTCTTATTTGTATACAGAAAACGAATATCGAATTCCGCTCCTTACTGGTTACTTTTCATTTTACCACGTAAAGTAATTTAATTTTCAGGCGTTAAAGCAAGTGCGCCAAATACTCCAATACGAACACTGAAGCTAGTCAAGGCCCGGCTATTGATTTAATTTCTGTACGAAAGTCCAATGGATGATTTCCCTCTATCATATTGAAAGCAGCCCTGGACGCGATTGCTACAGTGTCAATTCTCAAAGTCCCAGCTCATTGCTACGCTAAGGTAACACACGATGTGCAACAGATAGTCTCAATTTGGTCTCAATTCTCGAAGTCCTAGCTCTTTGCTGTGCTAAGGTACCACACAATGTGCAACAGATGATCCTATCAAAATAATAAATGTATATGTATGTATATATTTACTATTATTATGGATAGATATCAAACAAGTTCTTAATGTTTCAATTTATAATTGACTATCTATATTTAAATAAATATTTGAAACTCATACATATAGTTTCATTTAAACTATTACAAGTATAAAATGTGTAATTAGTTTTCTAGTCCCTGAATAATTATTATAAGTAGTTTGTATCAAATTAGTAAGTACTATATTTAATAAACGTAAAAATTAATAAATTTTAAGATTTTATAATAAGTATTAAAGGTGATTAATTATATAGTAAATAATTATATTTGTAAAAAAGTTGAAAAATAATTGAACATGGTGACGGTTAGAGTAAATCTATTATTGTGAATATAAATCACTATTTTAATGAATATTTGTTTATTATAAAAGTTTAATAGAATATTAAGAAAATTAATTATTTGAATATCCATACATATAAAAATAAAATAATTTACTAACAAAATTGTACGTCATTTAACATGCGTGCAAAGTGCCAAATATAATTATTTTACTTTAAATTTCTTATTAACTTCTTAGCACTTAAAAAGAAATTAAATCATCAATAACATTTTACTAATAAGTAAATAAAATGCCAATAATCATTTCATAATAAATATGATTATGAAAATTGATATTACGAAGATACCATAAACTCATTTATATGGAAACATAAAAGAATTAATGCTTTCTTTAGTTAAAAATGTAGATGATAGTTATATATAAAGATTTTAAAATGTGTTATAATTAATTGCACAAGTGAAAAGTTTAAAATTATTTTATTTTAAATATAAAAGACATACTTTTAAGAATTCTAATGCGTTTGTCATAATATATAATAATTATTGAAATATATAAAACCGTAACTTCTTATAAATGGATATTAATTTTATTTTAAAATTACGTTGAATGTTAGGTATTGTAATAGAAGTTTAGTTTGTTGTAATTTTAAATAAATTCACTTATTTACAATATACGCATGGGAGAATATTTATAATAGTATATATTTTCAATAAATATGATAATTTTATGCATACGTATAAAAATATTTGAATATAGTACTTTAAATTTTATAACATATGTAATAAAAGTAATAGCTATATATGCATGTTTGTTTTCTGATAAGAATGACCTTTATATTATTTTAAATAATGGCATCTTTATAAAGATTTTATAAATAGTATATGTATGTTTAATATTTTATATATGTACTATGTAGATGTGGTACATAAACAAATACGTTTTAAATGCATTGTGATATTTTTATTCTTTTGAAATAGAAATTCTATCATCTGCTTGAAAGAGACTGACAACATTTAATATATGTATCTCAACTAGTCAATTTTTGCAATAAGATTATTAGTTCTATTATAGATATCAGTCGCTGTAAATCTTCTTCTGATTGTATTTTCACTTGTGTATTAAGGTTTAGGGCCTTTTCATAAACACATAAAATCAATATTCATTTTTTTAATGACTACTATCAAGAATAAGTAAATAATGTTTAATTGACTAAAACCTATTATTTGGGGTTAGAATAAAGTTCAATTAATCATGACATATCATTTAGCAAGGAGATAAAATTTTGAAATTATTTTGATTCTTTAATAAAATTTAATTGACGATAATCAACTGTGCTTTTTACTTATTATAATTTATAAAAACACCTTTTACAAAATTTAATAAGTAAGATATTTTAGTTTAATTAAAATGTAATAAGAAATTATTTTTCTTAATTAGAAAAATATTTTCTAATATTAAAACGAAAATACTTTCAAAATTAAACAAACCCCATTTAATTTAATTAAGTCCTTTACATCATTTATTTATAAATTAATTACAAAATATTTCTTTAATAAATAAATTTAAAAACTATTTTCCAAGAAATTATTAAAGAATTCTCATTTTCAAGCAATAAATGAAAATAATTTTAAATTTTCTCAAGAATATTTTCTAATAAACCAAGAAACTAATTATTAATATCTTTTTCTATAGATTTACTCTAACCGTCACCATGTTCAATTATTTTCAACTTTTTAACAAACTTAGTAAATCTTGAGTCTAACTGAATAAAGCCGAACAAATAATGTAATCAGCTTTTTATAATCTTAAAATACTTACTGATAAGTATTCTAAGTGACTCGAATCACTCGATAAGTCCTTCACAGGTTGAAACGTCTAACTTAACAGATGCATATATGTATTCTAAATGATAACAGGTATGTATTCTAATGGAATGGAATATAATGTAATCAAACGAAACGGAATAGTTTATAATAGAACGGAATATAATATAATACAAAGTTGTTTGAAAGGGATAAAATGTTCATAATGTAATGTATTGAAATATTGTTTGAAAGATGAATATAATAGAATGTAATGTATAATAAATGACTATTATATCCCTTATATTAAAATAGTTATTGTAGGACGTTTAATGCTATGATTAAAAAAAAATATGTTCAATTAAAAAGTCACGGTTGTGACTTTAATAATAAAATAATAAGATTTTTAGTAAACTTTTTATTATTTTAAAATAGAAAATATATAATTATTCATTGATAACGTAATAGGGAAAAAATTCGTTTAGCCACAGTAGTAATATCCGTTAGTAAATATGGAGGGAAAATCGTCATGAAAAAATTTCCGACGGACTTTGACAACGGTATAAAATTTCCATCGATAAAGAAGGTGGGAATTGTTGGTAAAATAAAAAAGTTTTAAGTTTACCGACTAAAAAATTTCCGTCGGTAAATTTTCAAAGTAAACATCATAGTCTGCTTTGGCTTCAACGCTTTAAATAAACGAAATGACGTCATTTTAGTTTATATATAATTCACCTGAAAGCCTCTCCCTACGTCTTCTTATTTGTTGTTCCTCTCTCCCCCGCATTCTCTCAAGCATTTTTCCTCTCTCCAGTTTCTTTGTCATGGACTCTCTGCTCGTTGACATTTTTCTTCTCTAGCCACTATCATTGTATCCTTTGGTGGAGGTATTCTTGTAGCCTTTTATCTCTATTACTTCAACATATGTTGAATGTATTAGGGTATTTAATAATATTCGTTTATTTAGGTATTTTGTGATTGAAAGACAATTTTAATGTATAAATGTTAGTGATGGAAGAGACAAGATGTGATTTTGGTTGTGATGTTGGGATGAATTTCTGATGCATATAAGGTATTTGATGAAATGCCTATTATGTTGATGTTTATTGTATGAGAATGTTCTGCGTAATTTAAATTGATAGAAATCTATTTATTTTAATTATGAGAGTATTATAACTTTGATACAAGTCTCTATAATCAAAAAATCTTAATGATTCCTAAATTTCTTTATATTGTGTTAAATCTATTTTAATCTCTTTTGTACCTCTCTTGACCTCTATAGAATCTTTTAGAGTCTCTTACATACCCAGTTGGTATTTGTAGTATAAAGTAGAAAGCAATAAGGTGGAAAGATGACATTGCACTCGAAATAATGGTGAAGATAAAACAAGAACAAACTATATCCAATGAAATGGAGAGTAATTACGAATAGAGATAGGGCATATAAAATGGTAGACGGAGATGACACACATATAGTGCATTTAGGGAGGGAGATCACATACAATTATAGGGTATGAAAGTTGTATGGGTACCCATATACCTATGCCATTAATATCATTTTCAATGTCAAGAAACAACCAAAGGATAATGCCCTTAGCTAATCACAAAAGAGAGAGGTTAATAAAGGTTTATAAGAACCTATTATAGCTAATTAAGAGATCAAAATTTTGGTCGCCTTATAGTTATAAAGAGATTCAACCACTTAATGAAAGGATAATACCTGAAGTGATAAAGAAAAATAAGAGAAAAATGAAAACAAAAAATTGAAAAAAATCGCTCTAACTTTTATGAAAAGAAAATAAAGACACGACTGGAGCTATAAAAAGAAAGACAATACTTTACCTCTTACGAACCAAGTTGGAGATGAGGTTAAAATATTAAAAAAATTGTAATAAGTTTTTGCATGTATATTTATTAATACTATTTTATGAATATAATAGAACAATACACCAATATAACCTACTTTATAACCTCAAATTTTAGTATTCAATCAAATTTTAGTATGTCACTCTCCATTTCATTGGATATAGCTTGTTCTTGTTCTAAAAGAAAAGGAACTATAAAGTCCTAATCTAAGAATGAAAGTTTGGGGATTGATTGCAGGATAGGAAAGGTGTTAGGCACCTAATCATGCTCATCTAAATAATGACCTAGGCTTATGACAAATTTTACAGATTTAGGGAAATATTCAAAGAAGAACGGTAAGATTGGTAGAATGAAAATGTAAGACAATTTGTTATACCTTTGATAACTTAAATTGTGTACTTTAATTTTTATTACTTAATTGATTAATTGTTAAGGAAAGACTAGTTTTATAAAGGTTTAAATATTATTTAAATTATTAGGGTTAATTTTGAATATTATGATTGACAATACTTTTTGTTAATTATATACATTTAAAATTTTGATATATAAATAATAAAGAAAATTCACACACTTTTTTATTATTTTTGAATAATTTACCCTTCTTTTTATATTGTTTTAAAGTCAAATTCTCTTAACGATAGTCATGCCAATTATCAAAATGAAAATTATAATTAGAATATTTTATAATATTTTGTATGGTTTTATGGATATTTTAAACTACGCAAGTCGGGATTAGTTTGGTCAAGCAATATTTTAACATTACTCCTACTAAAAGTCTACATATTTCTATTTCAAAATAAACAATATTATTTTCTAATTTGCTTGCTTTAATATATTAAAATATAACAAAACTATTGAACAAATGTATTATATCAAAAATGAAATATTCTTTTTCGCAAGCCCTATAATGTGTTAAAGAGTGTTGCTTATCCTTCTTCTTTGTAATCTGGAGTTGTTCGTCCATCTAGGTAAGTCGTCCAACTAATGTCTACCCTATGTATTGCATTAATAATACGATTACGAAGCGTTTGGGTTTTGTGTGAATGCAAAGGAGGTCTTGATTTTGTGTTGTTGTTTAGAATATTCTTATAATTATTGATGAGTTTTTATGTTTTTCTTTAATAATCTAAGTATTTACTGTATGTGGAATGAGTTTGAGATCTTGTGGATGATTTGAGACATAACTAAGTTTCTAAGATGATATATAAGTTGAAAACCCATGACACAGCTCCCGTGAAGGCTTACCGGTGAAAAGTTTCATGAGTTTAGGAGTCGCAACAAGAAATTGCTTTCTTAATTCACAGGTGTAAACATTGCCACATACAATAATATTGAAATCAATTGTAAGTGATTAATTCAAATATAAATACTTTATGATGAAGCCTGCAATGTATTGCTGATATGTAACATCCCATCACCGAGGGGAAGAGTAGAATAGTAATTTAGAGTGGGTTATGAGTGTTTAGAATTGTCTTGATAGGTTCATACATACACAGACATGTAAATAGTAAATTTTGCACATGAAAAATGTCTGTACATGCATTCATGACATTTTTCGGTATTAGTGTTAAGAAATGGGATTGTGAATAAATGTGATTTGTGTATATGAAAAATTGAGTTGGAGAAGGTCATTGTGAGTTTTGAATTTTTGGAGAATTTTAGAAATTGTTTTTCTGAAATTTCGGAAAATTTTTCAGACTAGAAAAAATGCCAAGCGACAGGCTAATTATGTACCAGTAGTGAAAATGACTGTCCAATGGTACTGAAAATTTAGATAAATAATTTTAGGACTTATTAATTTGAGCCATTAAAAATTTGGGGATAAAATTGGTCTTGAAATTGAATTTTGTTGGAAAGAGCTTAAGAAGGTGACATGTGGCAAGTGACACTTGTCACTTGCCTAACATGCCACCATGTTTACATTTGTTTAATAAAACCCACCCTTCTTTAAAGCCTTCCACGATGCTTCTTCTTTTTAAGGGTTTTTGGTGTTCATTTTGGCTCTTCACCATCATCTTCGAAGCTCTCTTCTTCCTTGCTTCTTCTTGCAAGTTTGACCATCTTTTACACTCTTTATCACCTTGGTTTTCTCTTCTTTATTCACTAAAAATCCAAACCTTCTCACCCCTTCAAGATGAAGATGATGATCGTAAATGGTAGGAGAAGTTAGGAAGTTTGTGACAAGTTTGGAAGATTGGAAGATTTGGAAGCTTAATTAGGTAAGAAATATGTTTTATCTTATGGAATTACAGTTAAATAAATTATTTGTGAGGTTATTTAAATTTAATTGCATGGAAATTGTGTTTAGAGGATATGGGTATGTGTGCGTGTGAATTGCTTGCTTTGATTGATGATTAATGATCTAGAACTTGATGAATGTAAGTTAGAGGTGTTTTGGAAGTGAAAATATGTTTAGAAGAGTGTAGGAAAAGGATGAATGATTGAGTGTAGGTTGCTGCCATTTTTGTGGATACATATTCAAGTGGGGATCTTGCTTTGATTGTGGTTGATATATTGACTAAATTGGATGCTTATTGGTTTATAATTAGTATGGAAGTGATAGAAGGTGAGTTAGGTTGAAAAGCTGAAAATTGGATTTGTATATGTTTACATGATTTGGCCATAACTTCTTCTATGATTATCCAATTGCAATGCTGTTTGGTTTAAATTAATCTAGAGGTGATTGTCTATATTTCTTATGAAGGAAGTGATATCCAATTTTGGCTTGAAGAGTTCCAAATTTTGACTTGAATGTGGAATTGTGTGTAGGGATGAATAGTAATTAGAGAATGACATATTTGTGATTTGAAACTTTAAAAATTTTTCTGGGTTGATTTAGGCATATTTTGCTAGATCGGTCTTCATGAAAGTTGTATCGTTTCTTGTTAGCTTTCTATCGCCACTAAGTATCACATTTTTTGATATTGATATTGAAAGTTATGATCTGTTGACTTTAGGATGTTAATCCAAAGATTCATGTGCTTTGTTTGTGAAAAAGTTCAAAAGTGTAGGTTTTGTGATACTGTGCTTTGAGGCCAATTCTGGATTGTTATGGTTTGAGTTGGCTCAAGTGGCCTGATTGAAAGTTGTAGAGGAATGTCATATCTTTTTAATGATGTATAATGTGCCATCTTTGGATGTAGGAAGTGAAAGTTGTGAATGTTTGAAGTATGGATATGGTTTAGGTGATATTTAACAATCTTTAACAGGGCAACCACAATCATGTGAGAATTTGACCTAGTTAGAGATTGAAATTGCTTTTAAGTGCTTCATGAAAGTTGTATAATATGTTATGTTCTTTCCATTGATATAAAGCATGGAATTTTTCGACAATGGGATAGGAAGTTATGATTTTTAGAAGATTGTGTTACTGTTTAGGATGACACTTATATGGGCAGAAACTTTGATTGAGATTTTGACCATTTTAGAGGTTGAATTGGCTTCCAAGTTTTTCATGAAAGTTGTAGATTGTGTTATGATCTTTTCATTGATATAAAGCTTGGAAATTGTGGCCAATGGAATAGGAAGATATGATTTTTAGAAGATGTGTTATTGTTTAGGGTGACATTTATTGGACAGTAAATTTGATTAGGATTTTGACTCTGTTAAAGTTGGAATTTGGTTGTGAGTCCTTATGGAAAATGTAGGGCTTTCTGATATCTTTCTATGGATACCAAATTTGTCAAATTTGGACTCCTAAGTGAAAAGTTATGCATGTTGAAAGAAGAGAGGAAATACATGGAAAAAAAAGAAATTGGTAAAAGGCAGCGTCGCTGCCGCGACGAGGTCGCATCGCGAGCCGCTTATGGGCTAGCCGACTTGTGAGCCGACCAACTAGCCGAACCGCGCCTGCTTGCTCACCCTTCCTTCCTCCACTCTTTTGCTTATAACTTGGCCATCCGACCTCCGATTGACCTGATTTTTGAAGCGTTGGATTCATAAGACACTCCTCTACCTCTCTATAGGAATTTGTGATTTTTAAGATTAAATTAAAAATGATGGATCGAATCAAAGTGAGAGGGTCGATAATAAGAAATTGAATTGATTATTTTTCGGGACATACGTCAATGTTTTGGTAATAACCGGACCTATAGAGATCCGAATTGAGTAATTTTAGTGTCCATAGATTCCGAAGACAAAAGGGATCATTTTTTTATTAAAGAGAGGGTGCCTAGGTTATTTGATATTGACGGTCTCATTGATCAGAAACGGTAGACCCGAAAATGTGTGTTTTAGAAAAATTGACATAAGCATAAATTGCAAGGTTAATGACTTTAGTGAGGCTTAAACCTAGGAATAAGTGAGTTTGGATATGGGAATGGGTTTGTGATGAAATTTACAGAATAATACCAGGATTATGAACATGCATCGTACATATATGTGCATGAATGAATACTTATAATTGTGCAAAAATTATTAATGTCTGTGCAACGTATTGCATAAATGAGTTGTGCAGGTTAAAAGTTCACAGTCAGGCGTTTCTAGAATTTTGAAGCAATTGCTAATTTAGAGCGTACTGTCAGTAAACCGAGATGGTCTTATTTTATTCTTTGTTCTGTTTTGTTTCATTTTATATAAATTGATTATTGAATGTGAATGATTATTGGGTTCCGGACAGGAGGTCCAATGATTGTGATACTGAGTTGTGATATTGAAGTGCTACTTGAATGTGAATTGGATGACCTATGTGTATTTAATGTGATTGACAAATGTGTTTTGAATGTGCTCTAAATGTGATAAGTGCCGGATCACAGTCCGATGACAAATGGGTTTTGAATGTTAAATTGCATATATATGAGATATGTTTCTCAACTCTACTGTTGAGTGCCGGACTACGGTCCGATGACTTGTAAAAGTGAGTGTATGGGATTGATGCATTTCATTGCATAAGTGTATGAAATATAATGGCTGTTGTGACTAGAGTCACCACCGATCAAAGCTTTAAGCTCAACGAGTGAAAATGAGCTTCGAGCTCAAAGTGATTCAGAGCCTCAGGCTCAACGTTTAATGAGCCTGTATCCTCCAAATGGATAAGGGATAGTTATTAATGAGCCCTATATGGGATAGTTCAGGCACTCAGTCACAACAAAATAACAAATGAAAAGTGAGTCTCATGTGCATTGCATATACATAATATGAATGATTAAGTGTATCGAATGTGACTAATGTGAATGTCAAATAATGTGAAATGTGAGATGAAGTGAGATTTGTGAATTGTGTGTGTTATGTGACTGGGTGAGCCATCGATGATGGTCACTCACCCTAAATTTGTAATTATTTTTTAGGATTTGAAGAATACCCCGTTAGGTAAACGGGAGTATAATTACTGCATACAAGGGAAAGCTAGAAGTCGAGATCAGTTCGCGTCTGCCTTGTGTCTTTTTCTTTTCGCACTGAATTATATTTTCCACAAAGTATTGTATTTAGTGTATTTGAATATATTTCGTGTGTATAACTTACCGATTGGAAAAAGGTTTACAAAAGAGATTGATCATAGTGTAATGTGAATTGTTTTTGGAATGTGCAAATCGAAATTTTAGTTTGTGAAAACAAAAATTTGACAACTCTTGTAAATGAAAATGTTTCTGAATAAAAGTGGGCCAAAAGTTGCAATTATTGATTTTCACGTACGTTTGAAAAAGAAAAAAATTATACTGAGTTTTTTACTAAGTGATGTAACACGTCACCCTCGCAAGGCATGGACTCGGATATTACCATCGATGTTGGGTTCGGGTCATGCGGGAGTGGGGTGTTACATTTATGTGGTATCAGAGCCCAGTAGTACATGCATTTAAGTCATGATGGGCATTTCTGAAACATGGGTCAAGTACATGCATTTAAGTCATGACATAGTAGACAGTGGCGACTGATCCCTAGTTTGTGTCGCATGACTATGAGTCACACGCATGAGCATGTGTTAGTATTTCAGTATGAGAATAGTGATGATAAGTCAGAATGTGAGCCAATGAAGGTTTATGGGCAAATAGAAATGGGAAAAGAATAATGGAAAATGATATTCATATTGTACTGTGGTTATAAATCCTCGAATGTGATATGAATGTGAATACATTGGCATGGGCTGATTAAGGAAAGAAGTGTTATCAAAATGAATAATGAGACTTAAAGTGTATAAACCAAGTTGAAAGAAAACGAAATTTGTTATAGCCTGGAGAGGTCAAATTTGGACATGAAATGAATGTTGGTTAAATAGGTATCTATGATTCTGAATTGGAAATGAGAAAAAGTATATGGTTCGACATGGTAGATACATTTATGTTTGTGTGTGTATTATGGAATATGATATCGATATTGTACCGTAATGTTCTACTTGCGAATGTGATAGAGAAGTGAAGATATTGTCAGGATTGTGTGAAAAACGAAAATGATAAGATTAAAGTGTACAAGCCCGGTTAAAGGAAATAATTTTTCTATGAATGTGAAAGGTTAGACTTGGATTTGTAATGTGATAAAAGTTATGATTGAGCGAAATAATATGTCTGTGATATTGAGATTAAATTTCTTGATGATTTTGCTTCTCTAACGATGAAATAAGGATATTGAAAAATAACATAGTTAGTAATGACTTTACAAGTGATGATAAGTGATGAATGATGTGTAGTATGGAGAAAGTTAGAAATGCGCCTAAGTTTGGATTTTATGTATGCACGCGATTAAGGGAAAGATGACGAATCAAATGAGAAGAGTGAATGCACTCAAAATGATAGTTCAATTATTATGAAATGATGTTGCATTAGAAGAGGTAAATGCAGGAAAACTGGAGTAGAATCACTGTTAATACGTGTGTTAATGTGAGGAAGAAAGGGCAAGGCATGATATTGGCCTACAAAAAAATAGATTTCTGTGATCATATGGTAAACTCCAATCATGGGCAGGAACAAGGGGAGAAATGTTATCTACAGTCAATTGGAATGTATGTAGCATTAGTGAATGTGATTAATTGAAGACTTGACATAAACACATTGCTAGGTAAGATGTAAGGATTTGGTATCTACCAGGGTGTTAGAGTAAATGAAAGTGCTTAATGCCTCATTGAACCTGATTATCGAGGATGTTTTGATCATATCAGTTGTGATATGAATTAATATGTTTTTTTTTCTTGTGGTACAAGAAATGACTGATAAGTAGTCATAGGAAATAGTTGCTTGACAAGGATTTATAAACAATATCGAGGTTAGTACTAAGAAATCACTGAGATGGGGTCAGTAAGCCAGCTAGTTCAATTTTTGATCAATGAAGGAACAAATCTGAAATGAATAAATTGTGAGTCTAAAGTGAACATTGGAGTTACATCTATAGCGAAGACTCAAGCATAAGTGTTTGAAAAGACTATTGAGGGTGGATACATTTTGTTGATGTAAGGTATCCAACTATAGAAGTGGCTTTTAAAATTCGAGATGACTTTCTTGCTAATATGAAGTGAACTTAGGTCCACATTATAGTCTGTGTAAATATGTTGGGAACCACGAATCATATTTGATGAATGTATTACCAACACAGGAAGTTATGCAAATAAATTGCAATGTGTGGAGAAACTGGTATGAATAAGCGGACCTTGGAATAAGTCAATGCGAAATCAGAGGAACTTTAAGGAATGGAGAAGATTATTCAAGAGAGATAAGTAAATGGGAAGATTGAAAATAACATGTGATAATACGACTTCACTGAGGAATTAGTTACTTAAGGAATTACGAGAACTAAACATAAGCACAATGAGTTTGGGGTTATATCTATTGCAGTTAACAATACCCCGATAGGATTATGATATTGAAGGTTAAAGTGATCCAAGAAAAATTATATCAGTTAGTGACTATGATCATAAAGGTGAAGAGAATATGTTGAATACTTGAGGAAAAATATGTAAGCCGTTTCAGTGATGAATGAAAACAAAATAACTACAATGTTAAGTATGCCATTCGGATTTGGAGATTTTGTAGTATATACAATAGAGTTTCCCAATAGAGATTAAGATGGAATTGGTTGCAATAATAAAAAGTGATTTTGTGTACCTAGGGACAATTATAGCCTCATGAGCTAAATTTTGCTACATGACTTGAAATTTGCTGCAATGGTAATTGGTTTGAAAGCTTGGAGACATGATGTGTAAAGAAACATTTTGGACATATGAATATATAGATTAGTAGATATTAAGGTAAGGATTGAATTGGAAAAGATTGAAAAAGATTATGCAGATGAACATGTCCTAATAAAGCTAGTGTTGCAATCAACTGCATCGAATAGAACATTCAATAGCAGAGTACCACATATGTGGATATTCAGGTTACTAAATCTAGTGCAATAAAGAGTGTATAATGTCGAGTTAAAATGGAGCAAAAAGGAAGTCTTATTCGCTATTGAAATTTAACATCAGTGTTGTAAAAAGGGATTAGGAAAGCCCAAATTGAGGATTCGAGGAATTATGATTGTAATAAAAAGTATGTGTACTACCTTGTAAAGAGATGTCCTAGTAAAAGTACATCGAAAGAGCAATTGATGGTGAAAAATGTAGAACCGAGTGATTACACGCTTGAGTTGCCAATAGTCCTCACTATTGGAGACAAGTGTAAAGCTTATATTTCTGAAGTTCATCAGAATATGAGATTAATGTATATTGCAAGTTGACTACAAGTATAATAATCATTATCCTGATGATACCATTAAAATACTCTATGAGGCGTTAGACGATAAAAAGGGTTGTTCACCTTACATTGTAATGGAGAGGGCCTAAAAGAATGATTAAAAGACATAACAAATTTGGGATACCGTTAATGAGTGAAATGAATCTGGAATCAGAATAAAGTGGCTTTTAGAAGTCAAATGAATTTTTGGTGGATCACATTGAAGTTATGAATATATTGAGAAAGATTTGCAAGGTAAGTGTACTAACAACGATGAGAAGTGAAACAGATGACTTGTCTTTGAAAGTATCACCTTTGCCAAGGTGTAATTAGATGGAGATATAGGAGTAAATAAGGGAAACTAAGTTTGACATAAAGTGATCCATTTAAAACTATGGCGATAATAGGGCTATGGAATTATGAGTTGTTTTATGGTTATTGGCACCACACAGTGTTATATGGATATGGTTAGTATTGTTATGATCCAATATATGTGTTGTTGAGACTAGAAGAAAAAATTTGAGTAATCTGAAACTCATAAAGGAAATAATTAAGCAAGTGTTATATCTAAACAAGGGATTGATAGACCTCTTGAATTAATCAACTGTGGTCTTTTGAAAGAAAGTATTCGAGTGAAGTGATATAGGAAACGAAGAAGTATATGAGATAATAGTACCCCTACCTTATTCCTTAATCAGAAATAAATTTCGAGGACGAAATTTTTTGTTAGGAGGGGAGAGTTGTAACATCCCATCACCGAGGGGAAAGATAGAATAGTAATTTGGATTGGGTTATGAGTGTTTAGAATTGTCTTGATAGGTTCATGCATACACAGACATGTGAATAGTAAATTTTGCACATGAAAAATGACTGTATATGCATTCATGACATTTACCGGTATTAGTGTTAAGAAATGGGATTGTGAATAAATGTGATTTGTGTGTATGAAAAATTAAGTTGGAGAAGGTCATTGTGAGTTTTGAATTTTTGGAGAATTTTAGAAATTGTTTTTCTGAAATTTCTGGGTATTTTTTGGACTGGAAAAAATGCCAAGCGACAGGCTGATTGTGTACCGATAGTGGAAATGACTGTTCAATGGCACTGAAAATTTAGATAAATAATTTTAGGACTTATTAATTTGAGCCATTGAAAATTTGGGGATAAAATTGGTATTGATATTGAATTTTGTTGGAAAGAGCTTAAGAAAGTGACATGTGGCAAGTGACACTTGTCACTTGCCTAACATGCCACTATGTTTATATTTGTTTAATAAAACCCACCCTTCTTTAAAGCATTCCACGATGCTTCTTCTTTTTAAGGGTTTTTGGTGTTCATTTTGGCTCTTCACCATCATCTTCGAAGCTCTCTTCTTCCTTGCTTCTTCTTGCAAGTTTGACCATCTTTTACACTCTTTATCACCTTGGTTTTCTCTTCTTTATTCACTAAAAATCCAAACCTTCTCACCCCCTCAAGATGAAGATGATGATCGTATATGGTAGGGGAAGTTAGGAAGTTTGTGACAAGTTTGGAAGATTGGAAGATTTGGAAGCTTAATTAGGTAAGAAATATGTTTTATCTTATGGAATTGTAGTTAAATAAATTATTTGTGAGGTTATTTAAATTTAATTGCATGGAAATTGTGTTTGGAGGATATGGGTATGTGTGTGTGCGAATTGCTTGCTTTGATTGATGATTAATGATCTAGAACTTGATGAATGTAAGTTAGAGGTGTTTTGGAAGTGAAAATATGTTTAGAAGAGTGTAGGAAAAGGATGAATGATTGAGTGTAGGTTGCTGCCATTTTTGTAGATATATGTTCAAGTGGGGATCTTGCTTTGATTGTGGTTGATATATTGACTAAATTGGATGCTTATTGGTGTATAATTAGTATGGAAGTGATAGAAGGTGAGTTAGGTTGAAAAGCTGGAAATTGGATTTGTATATGTTTACATGATTTGGCTATAACTTCTTCTATGATTGTCCAATTATGATGATGTTTAGTTTAAATTAATCTAGAGGTGATTGGCTATATTTATTGTGAAGGAAGTGATATCCAATTTTGGCTTGAAGAGTTCCGAATTGTGACTTGAATGTGGCATTGTGTGTAGGGATGAACAGTAATTCGAGAATGGCATATTTATGATCTGAAATTTTGGAAATTTTTCTGGGTTGATTTAGGCATATTTTGCTAGATCGTTCTTCATGAAAGTTGTAGCATTTCTTGTTAGCTTTCTATCGCCACTAAGTATGACATTTTTTTGATATTGAGATTGAAAGTTATGATCTGTTGACTTTAGGATGTTAATCCAAAGATTCATGTGCTTTGTTTATGAAAATGTCCAAAAGTGTAAGTTTCGTGATACTGTGTTTTGAGGCCAATTCTGGATTGTTATGGTTTGAGTTGGCTCAAGTGGCCTCATTGAAAGTTGTAGAGGAATGTCATAGCTTTTTAATGATGTATAATATGCCATCTTTGGATGTAGGAAGTGAAAGTGGTGAATGTTTGAAGTATGGATATGGTTTAGGTGATATTTAACAATCTTTAACAGGGCAGCCACAATCATGTGAGAATTTGACCTAGTTAGAGGTTGCTTTTAAGTGCTTCATGAAAGTTGTATAATATGTTCTGTTCTTTCCATTGATATAAAGCATGGAATTTTTGGACAATGGGATAGGAAGTTATGATTTTTAGAAGATTGGTTACTGTTTAGGATGATACTTATATGGGCAGAAATTTTGATTGAGATTTTGACCCTTTTAGAGGTTGAATTGGCTTCTAAGTTTTTCATGAAAATTGTAGATTGTGTTATGATCTTTCCATTGATATAAAACTTGGAAATTGTGGCCAATGGAATAGGAAGATATGATTTTTAGAAGATGTGTTATTATTTAGGGTGGCATTTATTGGACAATAAATTTGATTAGGATTTTGACTCTGTTAAAGTTGGAATTTGGCTGTGAGTCCTTATGGAAAATGTAGGGCTTTCTGTTATTTTTATATGGATACCAAATTTATCAAATTTGGACTCCTGAGTGAAAAGTTATGCATGTTGAAAGAAGAGAGGAAATACAAGAAAAAAAAAGAAATTGGTAAAAGGCAGCCTCGCTGCCTCGACGAGGTCGCATCACGAGCCGCCTATGGGCAAGCCGACTCGCGAGTCGGCCAACTAGCCGAACCATGCCTGCTGGCTCACCCTTCCTTCCTCCACTCTTTTGCTTATAACTTGTGTAGGAAAATCTCGGTGTGAGCATCACATGCCCACGGTGCGGAAAACAAAAAATTTTGTTCCGGAACCTTCCCGAAAGCCAGGATCCATGTGTATATATAACAAACTCAAACCAAACGACCAAAGGAGACCGTATCTAACGGTATCCACGCAGAGATCGGAAAACCTAACCGGGACAAACCCTTTGACCCGAGAATAGCTAGAATAAATTAAAGACTGCTAGATCTTACCTTTGTTCTATGGAGAGCTTGAGAAATGATGGAGAAGGAAGGAGGATGAAGCTTGGAGATGATGATTTTGGAGAGCTTGAAAGATGGAGAACTCTTTCTCTTCTTTCTTGCCAAAACCCACGAAGATGCTCTTTCAAGACCTTAGGTTTTTATTCCAAAACCTTCTTCTTATTCCTCATCTACGAGCATCATCATCTCACCTTTTCGTTTTTGTCATTTAGCCATTAAATTCATTAATGACTAAGCATATAAATGGAAGCTTCTTATGCTTCCTCTCCTCCATTCACGTACATACATATATATATATATATATAAATTAATTAATTCTTTAATTAATTAATTAATTAATTATATAAATAAATGCTGAAGTAGTCCAGTCACACTAGGGTCGGTCCTACCGGCCTACCGGGTCCCGGTACGGAAAAAACCCCCGGAAATATTTTTCAGCAATATCGATGTCGCGATCTCATCGGGACATATCTCGATCTCATCGGGATCCATTTAATCCGTTTGCTCTCCATTTATTGGAACTCTGTCCAAAACTATTTTACGAATTCTCCGAGACACTCTTATGCGTGTGACCCATTAGGTTCCCGGTTATGTTGGCCACTTAGATCAACACTTAATCTAAGCAAGTCATGAGCGGTATCTAGCAACACATCATGACCCCCAATTGACCGAAAAGTAATTGGTTTGACGAATAAACATATATTCATCATGGACCATATCACGAACCTTTCCATAGACAATTACCGTGCAATTCGTCCTTTCACCATGCTATACCCCACTTGGTTACGAGTATGGGCAAAGTGTCAACTCTTTACTAGACTGACTATGTCAAATCTAGTCCAAGTGATTTCAGTTCTTGTCCTGGGACTCATTACTTATTACTAAATATGTCAATGAAGACACTCTTCATGACATATGTACTCTGACAAGAGGCCATGGGTATCATCTTCTGCTATCACAGAAGTGGTGAATCCTCTATTGGCTACTCAATTACCTTCGAATACCTCAAACTGTACCCAAGCACCACCCTATGAGCGACCTCTGTAAGGTAACAAGGAATGGAGTCAAAACACAGAATCAGTATCCAAGCTATCCTTGAGTACCTCAAGTCTAAGGATACTTGCACCATTGCTATGATGAGATTATCACTGACATTAAAATAGTACATCCATGTGATGATCTCATAGCAGGTCATCCAATGTACTTACTACCTCTAGTAAGCATCCACATCTCAACCCTAAATATCTCATATGTACAGTTTCTGAGATCCACTGCTTGATCAAATCAAGGAGCTTGAGATGTGCTAGTCTATCCGGATTACCGATGTCCAGTCTCTGTAATCCTATGACTAGGGATAATTTAGATACTGACATAATTGCACATGATAAGAATCTCAAAAGTATGATCACATCATAATTTCCTTCATGCTATGTCATATATCATGGACTTCATTAATTTGCTTATTGATCAATATCAGTTCATAAATAATGAACAGCAACGTAATGAAATATGCCTTTCTTTATTTATTCATAAAGACTGTACACAAATTGGTACAAAATGCGCTAAAGGCGATTGCCTTCAGGGCACTACTCTAACAATCTCCCACTTGACCTAAAGCCAATCGCCTTGATATCTAATACCATAGGCGAGTACATGAGAATCAAAACTCTTATGTGATAATGGCTTCGTCAACGGATCAACAATATTATGCTATGTGGGAATTCTCTCTATATGCACATCACCTCGACCAATGATCTCCCTGATCAGGTGATATCTGCGGAGTACGTGTTTGGATCGTTGATGAGACCTTGGTTCCTTCGCCTGCGCAATAGCCCCATTGTTGTCACAATACAACTGTATGGGCCCATCACTGCTAGGAACCACACCAAGTTCAGTAATGAACTTCTTGATCCAAACGGCTTCCTTCTTGCTTCTGAAGCGGCAATGTACTCTGCCTCGGTTGTTGAATCGGCAGTCGTCTCTTGTTTGGAACTCTTCCAACCGACCGCCTTGCCGTTCAGATGTGACTATGTAACTGATTGAGATTTGGAATCATCCTTATCAGATTAGGCGGCATCGTATACCCGCTCACCGGAGATCTCCATCCCATATATCCGAACACATCCTTAGTCCTTCGCAAGTACTTGAGGATATTCTTGACTGCCACCCAGTGACCCTCACCAGGATCCGATTGGTATCTGCTCGTAACACTTAGAGCGTATGATACATCGGGTCTCGTACATAGCATTGCATACATGATAGATCCTATCGCAGATGCATACGGGATCATATCCATGCGCATCCTCTCATCGAGAGTGTTATCCCATGAGTGATGGGAAGGTACCCTCTCTTGGATTGTTCCATGCTAAACCTCTTTAGCATCTTGTCTTTGTACGTTGATTGTGAAAGACCAAGCAATCTTTTTGATCTATCTCTATAGATCCTTATCCCAAGGATATAAGTTGCTTTACCAAGGTCTTTCATGGCAAATTGTTTGGACAACCAAATCTTGACTGATTGTAGCATCGAGACATCGTTTCCTAGCAATAATATGTCATCTACATACAGCACAAGGAATATGATTGCAGTCCCACTAACCTTATTATACACACAGTATTCATCCGGATTTTGTGAGAAACCAAACTCTTTGATCACCTCATCAAAACGGATATTCCAACTCCTGGAAGCTTGCTTCAATCCATAAATGGATTTTTGAAGCTTGCATACCTTTTCGCCATCATAGGAGATGAAGCCCTCAGGTTGTGTCATATACACATCCTCAGCTAGATTTCCATTTAGGAAAGCTGTCTTCACATCCATTTTCCATATCTCATAATCATAATGAGTGGCAATGGCTAGGAGTATCCTAATGGATTTAAGCATTGCTACTGGGCTAAAGGTCTCGTCGTAGTCAACTCCTTGTCTTTGATGAAAACCTTTAGCCACAAGCCTTGCTTTATAGGTAATTACATTACCATCCATGTCGGTTTTCTTTTTGAAAACCCATTTGCACCCTATGGGTTTTATTCCTTCGGGTGCCTCAACCAAAGTCCATACTTGGTTTTCATACATGGAATCCATTTCAGCCTTCATGGCTTGAAGCCATTTCTCAGACTCTGAACTCTTCAGAACCTCTTCATAGGTGGTAGGCTCATCATCTTCTATGAGCAATACGTCATTCTGTTCATCCACGAGAAATCCATATCTCTTGGGAACAGAGCGTATCCTACGTGACCTACGAATTTCGTGTGTTGTAGAAGGTTGAACTGTTACTTCATCTGTATGAGTTACAGTTTCAGGTTCAGGCAGTTGATCTGCGTCTGTTCGAGCATCCTGAACTTCTTCAAGTTCAATTTTGCTCCCACTGTCTTCTTGTAAAAGAAACTCTTTCTCTAAAAAGACAGCATGCTTTGAAACAAACACCTTTTGTTCTTCAGCAAGGTAGAACTGATATCCCATTGTTTCTTTAGGATATCCTACGAACAAACACTTGTCAGATTTTGCATCAAGTTTATCTGACTGTGTCCGCTTCACATAAGCAGGACAACCCCAAACTTTCACATGAGTAAGATAGGGTCTTTTGTTAGTCCACATCTCATATGGAGTAACATCAACTGTCTTTGATGGAACTCTGTTTAGCAAGTAAACAGCTGTCTCGATTGCATACCCCCAAAAGGATTTAGGTAACTTTACAAAGCCCATCATTGATCGTACCATGTCTAACAAGGTTCGATTTCTCCTTTCTGCCACACCATTATGCTGTGGTGTGTAAGGAGGTGTCCATTGAGATAAAATCCCATTATCTCTGAGATAATTCAAAAACTCTTGGTCTAAGTATTCCCCACCACGATCTGATCGTAATGTCTTGATACTTTTCCCAAGTTGGTTTTCTACTTCATTTCTGAATTGTTTGAACTTTTCAAATGCTTCATATTTGTATCTCATCAGATACAGGTACCCATATCGAGAATAATCATCGATAAAGGTAATGAAGTAAAGAGAACCACTTCTAGCATGGATGGACATCGGACCACATACATCTGAATGTATTAGGTCTAATACTCCAGTCGCTTGTTCACCCTTTCCCTTAAAGGGTAATTTAGTCATCTTGCCTAATAAACAAGATTCGCATGTGTCATATGATACATAATCAAATGACCCTAAACTACCACTCTTATGGAGCTTAGCTATGCGTCTCTCATTTATATGGCCAAGGCGACAATGCGATAAGTAAGTTGATTGTAAATTATCTCATTTATGTCTTTTCGTGTCATTGACATTCATAATTGGATGGGACATATCTAATATGTAAATTCCATTGCATAATGTACCAGTACCATAAAGCATTCCATTCAAACTAATAGAACAACCATTGCTACTAAAAGTCAAATGGAAACCACTCTATTTAAACAAGAAATGCATAATATGTTCTTTGTTAATACAGTACAAAATAACAATCATCCAATTTAATTACAAGCCCGATGGGGAGTGACAAAAGTAAGTGCCTACGGCTAATGCAACAACTCTTGCTCCATTTCCCACACGCAGTCTAGTTCTCCTTCATGAACATCTCATCGTCCACGAGGCCTGATATCATTGCATATGTGAGCCACAACCAGTATCTAATACCCATATGTTATGATCGAAACGAGATTAACCTCAATGACAAACATACACGAAGAAGTCGAGGCATCGATGCCTTCTTCGCTTGATTCATCCAGATAGACTTTACGTTCCTCTTCCGGTGGCGGTCTTGCCACAATGGAAGCAAGTTCCTTTAGTGCGATCTCTTTGGTTTCTTCTTGGCTATACTTCCTTTCGGTTTCTTAGACCTCTTCTTCTTGATTTCTTTTCTTGGAACCGAAGAAGAGTCCACCATTAGCACTTGCTTGCTATCCTTCTTGATAGCTTGCTTTCATTGCCTCTTGAGCAGATTGATCAACTCAGAATTGTCGTGGATATTTGATTCATCCGATAGTTTAACACAAACCGTGAATAACTATCGACAATCCAACTAGAATTAAGTCAACACTTAATTCATAATCCATGACAAAACCTAAGACAGCCAACCTCTCAATATACCCATTCATCTTGATTGCATCTTGACTGCAGATGAACTCGAGTCATCTTAGTAGTGAAGAGTAACCTCGAGGTCTCGAACCTTTCAGATCGAGCTTGCTCATCAAACAGCTCCCTAAGATGAAACACTATGGTATGAGCATCCATAGACTCATCGCCGCTTCGCAGACTCTGGTGACATCGAGGCAAGCATAATACAGGTTGCTATGTCACTGTCTTTGAGATGCTTTCGATATACTTTCTGATCCTCATTAGAAGTATCAGCAGCAAGTGGATCAGGAAGTGGAACATCTAGGACATATCCCAGTTCCTCAGACCTGAGAACAATTCTCAGATTTCTCAGCCAATCAAGAAAATTTGGTCCAGTTAATTTGTTTGAGTCCATAAGCGAGCGCAAGTTCACACTTGAAGTCATCTTCAATCAACCTAAAGAGAAAGAGAGAAAGAATGTTAGAATAGAATTAAATGCATGATCATAAGGACTTGCATGTCATGCATATGGCTCCCACTAGTTTCAAAGAATCTATAACCCTCAGTACAAATCCAAGAAACATTATGACAAAATGTCCTAGTGGGTCGATATCCGATATTACTAACAATGACCTTGGGTTTACCCAACAAGCCACCTTAGGTCAATCGGTAGGTATCGGTCATACCAATTGCATCTTAGATATCCGACATTACTAAAATGACCTTGGGTTTACCCAACAAGCCACCTTAGATCAATCGGCAGGTATCGGTCATACTAATTACTTTATAGATGCAAATATCGACTAGTGCTATCAACTCGTGATGTATGCACACTCATTGGGTTATCAACTCTTGATGCGTGTATATCTGATGTACACTACCCAATTTCGCCTCTGTCCACGTTGACCTTGAGTTTACTCAACAAATCAACGCTTCTAGTGAAAACCGACCCATTAATCTAAAAATCTTATTTTCATGGTTCGAACATATCCGTATAAAGCGAGCTTGGGTTTACCCAACAACCCAACTCTATAAGAACTCTGGTTCTCCCCATATTAATGGAAAGCGTGAGTTTTCATATTAAGTGTGAGGGTTTTCAGGTCTCATCTTCTTCTTCTCCAAGCTATAGGATTATAGTCACCATGACTATATGGAATGATTTAGGACAATTCATCAATCACATTGAATCTATACCTAAAATCATCCATCATCCCACCTATGCATGTTGTAAGTCGACTTGTGTATGTATAAGTCGACTTATGCCTCTGTATAAGTCGACTTATGCAAGTGTAAGTCGACTTATACAACTGTGCACAAACAAGTCGACTTGTAACATTGTGTAAGTCGACTTATGCGTCTACAGTGCACGAACAAGTCGACTTATGCATTGTGTAAGTCGACTTATCCGTATGAAATTGCTATCTAATCGGCTAATTTCTCAATCCGTACAGTTCAAATTCACAACACCAAGTCTAATACACTTTAGCTTGATGTACAAATGAAACACTTTCATTGTTGCTTACCATATATAGTCAAACTATACATGAAAAACTTGAAATCGATGAATGCACTCTTATTCATTTAGATTTCCAAATAATTTTGTGAATATCAAACTATCACCCTAAGTATCTCTAGGTAGTCTACACTTTATCAAGACTACTTCGGCACTGGTCACAAAATTTGTGACGGCCAAAACAATCAAGATAAGGGAATGTACTAACGAGACGCTAATGAGACACATTTGACATCCGAAAATTGTTTGGAAACCTAATTTTAAGAAATTCAATTTGGAAAGCATACAACATCAATATAACACATTTTTAATCACATTAAAAATGATCCAAGGCATTGGAACTGAAATCTACACAATTTCTTATTTCAAACAAAACAGCTCCAGCAACTTTCTCAAAACTGCCAAGCTTTGCCTTTTGCGTGAAAAACTCATTGAAATAATTTCAATAAATTCTGAGAAAATTACAGAGGTTACAACACGTTCACAACATGCTCCATGAATTGTTTCAGGATTTATTTCCATCAAAAACTCATTCAACCTCAGCAACTAAGCCAATGTAGAATCTGTGTTCCTCAACACAGTTATTCCCAGCAGCACACAATAAATTCACAAATAAATAGTAAATCACCTAGAAAACATTTTTCCTTTCTCATAGACATTAATAAACATCTTAGAGACATTTAGGTGAAATAAAATCCGAAATTTTTTTTTCTACAATTTATTCTCGAATTTATAAGCATGCCTGTTCAAGGAATGTGCACAAAGACAGCAACCAGAACATTATGGAATAAATTAGCAAAACAATATCAAATCAAATTGATAAATCCCGAGCTTCCACAGACATATGTAACAACACCTTGTGAACATATCTGGGTAAGAAAATTTCGAAAACACTATCTTTATACTGAATTCGAAATTCACATATATAACATGCATCATCATCACAAGCATTAGGCAACTCCGACCTAGTCATGGTTTCTTCTTTATATACGACACAAGTGGCTCTGATACCACTGTAGGAAAATCCCGGTGTGAGAATCACATGCCCACGGTGGGAAAACAAAAATTTTTGTTCCGGAACCTTCCCGAAAGCCAGGATCCATGTGTATATATAACAAACTCAAACCAAACGACCAAAGGAGACCGTCTCTAACGGTATCCACGCAGAGATCGGAAAACCTAACCGGGACAAACCCTTTGACCCGAGAATAGCTAGAACAAATTAAAGACTGCTAGATCTTACCTTTGTTCTATGGAGAGCTTGAAAAATGATGGAGAAGGAAGGAGGATGAAGCTTGGAGATGATGATTTTGGAGAGCTTGAAAGATGGAGAACTCTTTCTCTTCTTTCTTGCCAAAACCCACGAAGATGCTCTTTCAAGACCTTAGGTTTTTATTCCAAAACCTTGTTCTTATTCCTCATCTACGAGCATCATCATCTCACCTTTTCGTTTTTGTCATTTAGCCATTAAATTCATTAATGACTAAGCATATAAATGGAAGCTTCTTATGCTTCCTCTCCTCCATCCACGTACATACATATATATATATATATATTAATTAATTAATTCTTTAATTATTATATATATATATATATATATATATATATATATATATATATATATATATATATATATATATATATATATATATATATATATATAATGTTGAAGTGGTCCAGTCACACTGAGGTCGGTCCTAAACATCGGGTCGATCACGGAAAAACCTCTGGAAATATTTTTCAGCAATATCGATGTCGCGATCTCATCGGGACATATCTCGATCTCATCGGGATCCATTTAATCCGTTTGCTATCCATTTATTGGAACACTGTCCAAAGTATTTTACGAGTTCTCCGAGACACTCTTATGCGTGTGACCCATTAGGTTCCCGGTTATGTTGGCCACTTAGATCAACACTTAATCTAAGCAAGTCATGAGCGGTATCTAGCAACACATCATGACCCCCAATTGACCGGAAAGTAATTGGTTTGACAAATAAACATATATTCATCATGGACCATATCACGAACCTTTCCATAGACAATTACCGTGCAATTCTTCCTTTCACCATGCTATACCCCACTTGGTTACGAGTATGGGCAAAGTGTCAATTCTTTACTAGACTGACTATGTCAAATCTAGTCCAAGTGATTTCAGTTCTTGTCCTGGGACTCATTACTTATTACTAAATATGTCAATGAAGACACTCTTCATGACATATGTACTTTGATCAGAGATTTTCAAGTAATGACCCTGACAAGAGGCCATGGGTATCATCTTTTGCTATCACAGAAGTGGTGAATCCTCTATTGGTTACTCAATTACCTCCGAATACCTCAAACTGTACCCAAGCACCATCCTATGAGCGACCTCTGTAAGGTAACAAGGAATGGAGTCAAAGCACAGAATCAGTATCCAAGCTATCATTGAGTACTTCAAGTCTAAGGATACTTGCACCATTTCTATGATGAGATTATCACTGACATTAAAATGGTACATCCATGTGATGATCTCATAGCAGGTCATCCAATGTACTTACTACCTCTAGTAAGCATCCACATCTCAACCCTAAATATCTCATATGTACAGTTTCTGAGATCCACTGCTTGATCAAATCAAGGAGCTTGAGATGTGCTAGTCTATCCGGATTACCGATGTCCAGTCTCAGTAATCCTATGACTAGGGATAATTTAGATACTGACATAATTGCACATGATAAGAATCTCAAAAGTATGATCACATCATAATTTCCTTCATGCTATGTCATATATCATGGACTTCATTAATTTGCTTATTGATCAATATCAGTTCATAAATAATGAAAAGCAACGTAATGAAATATGCCTTTCTTTATTTATTCATAAAGACTGTACACAAATTGGTACAAAATGCGCTAAAGGCGATTGCCTTCAGGGCACTACTCTAACAACTTGCCTATCCGACCTCCGATTGACCAGATTTTTGAAGTGTTGGATTTGTAAGACACTCCTCTACCTCTCTATAGGAATTTGTGATTTTTAATATTAAATTAAAAATGATGGATCGAATCAAAGTTAGAGGGTCGATAATAAGAAATTAAATTGATTATTTTTCGGGACATACATCAATGTTTTGGCAATAACCGGACCTATAGAGATCCGAATTGAGTAATTTTAGTGTCTATAGATTCCGAAGACATAAGGGATCATTTTTTTATTAAAGAGAGGGTGCCTAGGTTATTTGATATTGATGGTCTCATTGATCAGAAACGGTAGACCCGAAATGTGTGTTTTAGAAAAATTGACATAAGCATAAATTGCAAGGTTAATGACTTTAGTGAGGCTTAAACCTAGGAATAAGTGAGTTTGGATATGGGAATGGGTTTGTGATGAAATTTACAGAATAATACCGTGATTTTTAAATAATGGGATAGGAAGTTATGATTTTTAAAGTTGGAATTTGGCTGTGAGTCCTTATGGAAAATGTAGGGCTTTCGGTTATCTTTCTATTGATACCAAATTTGTCAAATTTGGACTCCTGAGTGAAAAGTTATGCATGTTAGAAGAAGAGACGAAATACATTGAAAAAAAGAGAAATTTGTAAAAGGTAGCCTCGCGGGCACGATGAGTTCGCGTCGCGAGGCAGTTCAAATAGAGCCGCCTCGTGATATGAGCTATCTCGCGATCACGAGTCACTTATGGGCGAGCCGGCTCGCGAGCCGGCCAGAGAGCCGAGTCGCGCCTGCTGGTTCACCCTTCCTTCCGCCACTCTTTTGCTTATAACTTGGCCATCCGACATCCGATTGACCTGATTTTTGAAGCGTTGGATTCGTAAGACACTCCTATACCTCTATATAGGAATTTGTGATTTTTGAGGTTAAATTAAAAATTATGGATCGAATCAAAGTGAGAGGGTCGATAATAAGAAATTGAATTGATTATTTTCCGGGACATACGTCAGTGTTTTGGCAATAACCAGATCTATAGAGATCCGAATTGAGTAATTTTAGTGTCTATAGATTCCGAAGACATAAGGGAACATTTTTTATTAAATAGAGGGTGCCTAGGTTATCTTATGTTGACGGTCTCATTGATCGGGAATGGTAGACCCAAAAATGTGTGTTTTAGAAAAATTGACATAAGTATAAATTGCAAGGTTAATGACTTTAGTGAGGCTTAAACCTAAGAATAAGTGAGTTTGGATATGGGAATGGGTTTGTGATGAAATTTACGGAATAATACCAGGATTATCATGAACATGCATCGTACATATATGTGCATGAATGAATGCTTATAATTGTACACAATTATTAATGTCTGTGCAACGTATTGCATAAATGGGTTGTGCAGGTTAAAAGTTCACAGTCAGGCATTTCTAGAATTTTGAAACAATTGCTAATTTGGAGCGTACTTTGAGTAGACCGAGATGGTCTTATTTTATTCTTTGTTCTGTTTTGTTTCCTTTTATATAAATTGATTATTAAATGTGAATGATTATTGGGTTTCGGACAGGAGGTCCGATGATTGTGATACTGAGTTGTGATATTGAAATGCTACTTGAACGTGAATTGGATGACCTATGTGTATTTAATGTGATTGACAAATGTGTTTTGAATGTGCTTTATATGTGATAAGTGCCAGACCACATTCCGATGACAAATGGGTTTTGAATGTTAAATTACATATGTATGAGATATGTTTCTCAACTCTACTGTTGAGTGCCGGACTACGGTCCGATGACATGTGAAAGTGAGTGTATAGGATTGATGCATTTCATTGCATAAGTGTATGAATTATAATGGCTGTTGTGACTAGAGTCGCCACCAATCAAAGCTTTAAGCTCAACGAGTGAAAATGAGCTTCGAGCTCAAAGTGATTCAGAGCCTCAGGTTCAACGTTTAATGAGCCTGTATCCTCCAAATGGATAAGGGATAGTTATTAATGAGCCCTACATGGGATAGTGCAGGCACTCAGTCACAACAAAATAACAAATGAAAAGTGAGTCTCATGTGCATTGCATATACATAATATGAATGATTAAGTGTATCGAATGTGACTAATGTGAATGTGAAATAATGTGAAATGTGAGATGAAGTGAGATTTGTGAATTGTGTGTGTTATGTGACTGGGTGAGCCATCGATGATGGTCACTCACCCTAAATTTGCAATTATTTTTTAGGATTTGAAGAATACCCTGTTAGGTAAACGGGAGTATAATTACTGCATACAAGGGAAAGCTAGAAGTTGGGATCAGTTAGCGTCTGTCTTGTGTCTTTTTCTTTTCGCACTGAATTGTATTTTTCGCAAGGTATTGTTTTTAGTGTATTTGAATATATTTGGTGCATATAACTTACCGATTGGAAAAAAGTTTACAAAAGATATTGATCATAGTGTAATGTGAATTGTTTTTGGAATGTGCAAATCGAAATTCTAGTTTGTGAAAACAAAAACTTGACAACTCTTGTAAATGAAAATGTTTCTGAATAAAAGTGGGCCCAAAGTTGCGATTATTGATTTTCATGTACGTTTGAAAAAAAAATTATATTGAGTTTTTGACTAAGTGATGTAGCACGCCACCCTTGCAGGGAACGGACTCGGATATCACCATCAATGTCAGGTTTGGGTCATGCGGGAGTGGGGTGTTACATGATGAGTCAACTTCAATGTGATTAATTCAAATATAAATACTTCAACTTCAATGTGATTAATTCAAACTTAATATTAACTCAAAAAATCATAGGTTAAATAAACAAGATAGTTCTTTGCATAATAAACCCATACAATGATATATAGGCTGGAAACCTGTGATGAAACTCCCGTGAAGCTTATCGTTGAAAAATTTTATGAGCCTAGGAGTCACAGTGAGAACTTGCTTTTTTGATTCACAGGTGTAAACAATATTACATACGATAATATTGACATCAATTATAGGTAATTAATTTGTTTGATTAATACTTAGGGGATGTTGTGTAAAGTTTAGATGTTCTTTAAACTTAGGGGACATGAAGAATACTAAAAATGAAATCACTTTTTTAAATTAACAGTTCTATAGAAATGAGTAAAGCTGATAGATCTTGGATGTACAGATGATTAACACTTAATGGTTTCATTAATCTTGAGTTTGTTGAGGGAGTTAAAGCTTTTATTCATTATGCATATTCTCACCTTGCATATATAGATGGCTTAAAGATCAAATGTCCATGTAAAAAATACAAATATATTTGTTTTCTTCCAATTGATGAAGTGAATTGCCATTTACTGAGAAATGGGTTTGTTCCAAATTTTTTGAGTGGACATGATATGGGAAGCCATTGATTTATAGCACCTCAAGGGATAATAAAGTAAACTTGTCAGTAAATATAGATGAGTTTGAAGGGGGATTGGATTTAGAATAACTTATAAATAATTTATGATGCAACCGATTATACCTTTAAGGAAAAAAAACCAAACCCACATGTAAAATAATTTTTTGACTTACTATACTTAGCTGACCAAGAATTATGGCCAAATTGTGAGACAATGACTCAATTGTCTTCAATTACTCGCATATTGAACATTAAATTTGAAGGGCATATTTCTGATCGTAATTTGATATTTAAGTGTGACTAGTCTGATCCAACTCCTAGTGTTGGTACAAAAGTGCATAACTGGTACAATCTAGTTGAAATCAACCAACAAAGAAGATTTAGACAATTTGAACCTTTCGTATTAGTGATGCAAGCGATCCAGGTGTATTATGTCCCTTTTCCAGCTTATGATGAGATAAGTCGGATTAGTTGACTATTTGCAAAGTTAAACCTAGAAGTATTTTTGAATCACATGGAAAAGGAGAACAGAGAATTGAAAGTGAAGCGATTCAAGAAGATGTTTATGAAATAAATGCATCTAGAACCTTTGAACGATCCAAATAATGAATATGTTAAAATTTCAGTTGGAGAGGATGAGGAGGGTGAGAGATCTGAAGAGAAGTATGAGTTTGATTCTAATTCTTCAGAAAAAAGAGGATGATTTTGATTTACAATTAAGTGCTGATAGTGATTAATTTGGTTGTAATAGAATATTATTTTCAATAAATCAATTATCGAATTAATAATATATTGAATTGAAATTGTTATATTTCTAGAATATTAAATAAAATATGAATTTTATGTTAAAATATGCCACCAAAGAGAAAACATGATATGATACGACCAAGCTTCAGACCAAGATTTGGAGCCAGTTACTATTCAGGTGAAGCATCACATTCTGTAGCTGCAATTGAATAAGATGTTTTACCTTCAACTACTACATTTGTAGATGGGGCATTACCTTTCGTACATACTACTACACCATCCACTACCCTTATACTGACAGAGATATCAAGAGTAAACGATGTGGATGAAGGAGGCAGCCTCCAGCCTGGAGCTGAGGAAGTTGATGGAAGAACTTACATCATAATTATCAACAATCTGTAAGTGAAAATACATGAAACACTATATGTTTATAGTTAAGTTATAAGTTTAAATTTAAAAATGATATAAAATTAATTGTTTTTATATTAGGTTGATTCCATTTGAACTGTGTTCAAGAAACATAACATCCAAATTTAAGGAGAAGATTGATCTTGATGGTTATATATGAAAGAATATATCTCAGGCAATAAAGGATTTTTATTATCAAGAGTTTGAGGTACAAAAAATATATTTTTTGTATTTTTAATTAAATTTTATAATGAATTAAAAATTTTACTTATAAAAGTTTTCTTAGAGCATTTAGTCTCAACATAGGCAACAAGTTTAAGCTTTGCATCCTTTTAATTAACCTTACATTCACATGCCTAGGTCTAGAGCGCCATAGGTCTAGAGACTCAACAATATAAGCAGAAAAAGTAGATGCATATATTTCAAGATCAAGTACAAATAAGCCCTCATTACAAAAACCTTTACCAACAAAGTTCTCATTCCTAGTTAAAACTAGTTTATCAAAATCAAAAGCAAGTTTAACACTAACCTTGTTAATTATGACCCCAAAAATTAAGTTTCCATGAATATTAGGAACAAATAAAACAATTTCTAAAGCCAAAACTGTTCCAGATGTAGTTTGAGATTGACCTTCCAAACTCCTTAGACAGAAGCTTTGCTGGAGTTACTCATGTATATGAAATCACCATTGCAACATCATTTAGCTCTTTGAACAGGTCTTTGTTGGTGTAGATGTGACGTGTGACTCCTATGTCAATGATCCACTCAACCAAGTTTCTAGCAAGGTTAACTTTAAACACCACAACAATGATGATCTCCTTATTATCAATATAAGCAATATTAACCACATTAGCATAAGGCTTATTTAGACTCTTCTGGTTGCCCTTTTCGTTTTCTTTCCTAAACTATCATGGTTTCTGTCCTTGGACCTTCCTTACATGGTTGATTCTAGCTTGGTAAAGAGCATTAGGATGGCCTAACTTATGACACCAAACAACCACCATAAATCCTTTTGTGCTTAAACTGACCATACTTGTTATTGTTCAAAGACCTATTTTGTCCACCATTCTTATTAGAGTTACCTGCATTTTTATGTTCAATAACATTAGCCTTAATAGTAAGGGTAGGGGTGAGTGATTTGGCTTTATCCTATGTACAGTTGGCATCCTCAGTCTTTATGTACCCTATCAACTGTTGTAGCTTCATGTCCTTTTTTTTTGGCTCAATTGGTTTTTATACCCATTATATGAGGAAGGTAGTTTCTCAATAAGCGCATTAGCTTGAAATAGTTCACATATGTTCATACCCACAGTTAGAATTTCAGCAACTAGGTTTTTATACTCATGTAATTGGTCCATAACAGGTTATCATCAATAATAGTAAACTTTAACCACTTAGCAATAGCATTTTTCTTTGTACCAGCATCATCGGTCTCATATTTAGATTCAAAGGCACCCCAAATTTCCTTCACAGTATTATACTTGGAATAGATATTAAATAACAAGTGGATCATATGGTTGAGCAACACTCTCTTAATGTTACGGTTATCCTTAGTTGTCTTAAGGACAGTATTATCACTAGGAATATCTTGAAACAATATGTAATCAATCTCAAATTGCTGAAAGTAAAACATAATCTTCTTAGACCATCTTTTAAAGTTTCTCCCTTCTAAAGGCAAGAAATCTAGTAAGGCCAGGAACAATTTTCTGGGTTATGGTAAGAGGGGAGAACTTATAGGTAATAGTAGTGACAGAAGGTGCAGTCTGGTTTGCATAGATACATTAGTTTCATTCGCAGACGACATATTGAATATAGAAACAAAGACGATTTATACCCAAATAAACAAAAAACAATAAAAATTGAACAGAAGTTTCAGACTTATATTATTAACGAAATAACAATAAAATTGGAACAACTTATCTAAATGCAAGGCACCATGAAAATCATTGCCCTAAGTTAGAAATTCACCCTTTACTTTATGGTAAGACAACAGGATTTGACCTCAGGGTTGACACCTTCTCCTCCAACTTCGCTACGTTCTAAGTGGCGGAGTATGAACTGTCTCTGAGTATTAGAAAACAACTGAAGAATGGAGAAGAGAAGATATATATTTTTCTATGTGTGTTTTTCACAATATAGAGGGGCTGGATATATAGAAAAAACAAAGAGAACGATATTCTGTAATAGTTATAACTATGGGTGATAATAATAGGGAACATGGAGAGATTTAATGAGAAATGGGGAAATATCAGGTTAAAATAATAACGTTTAGTAACTGAAACAAGCATTAAAAACATATTGAAAATAAGAATTAAACTAAGTAAGGCCCAAAAAGTTTGTCACAGGTGTCACGCCCTGCCCTGCTGGGTGGTATCCATACCTCCTCAAGAGACTTCATTTAAAGTCTCGTAAAACACTCTAGTATATAAACTAGGTGGAAAGTCCCTTACTCTTTCAATGTGGAGCGCAAACCAAAACAAAGAAAGAGAAATGTTCTAAGTTTTGAAGCAACACCAGTAATCACCGATAGCAATGCTCTTAGTACCATCAAAATTAAAGACAAAATTAAGAATAAGCTCTTTACAATTATGGTGAACAGTGACAGTACTCGCATTTTCTTGAGATCCAGAGTAGCTAAAGAAATCAACTTTAATAATGAGTTAGTTATTTTCTAATTTTTGATATTATATTTCCTTATAAGTCAAAATAATAACTACAAATTTTTTAAAATAAAACTACACTTGAATTTTCTATTTTATTTTTAATTAGACTTATTTTATTTGAAAAATAAAATTAAAGATATAATTTAATAGAAAATTATTTTTATGCTACAAATAAAGAAAGTTTAGTTTCATCGTATTTAAATTGGATCAATTATATTCTAGATACTAAATTTTATCTTATTTTACAATATCAATCAAATTTACTAAAAATAATAATTTGTTCAAACTATATATTTGAGAAATGTCATACAGGCCCTCCAAAGCTACACTTTCACTCTTTTTGCGTAAGTCACCTTCATGATTGATTCTTTTTTATTTCTCCCCTGTTCATTTACTGTGGTACCTTCAGAAATATTTGATTTTTGTCTACTGAAGTTGGATATATTCCTCCCTAATAATTTGGTGATTCTTTTTTTTTGGTGCACTAGATGGCTTGGGAAAGTAAAATTATGAAAATTAATTAAAAAGTATTTATTTATTCAAATATATTTTAATTTTAAAATTCATAATAAAATTAAATATTTATATATTTAATAAATAATTATTTTATAAAATTATAATAATTTATAAATTTACAAAATTTTAAATTGAAATTATATATAATATATAAATATTAAATTGAAAAATTTTGTGCTCAAAATTTAGAATTTTTGTCGATGTAAAATAAATTAACAAATTTTTAGTAATATCTATATCCATATCTCGAGGTGTTTTGAAAAATTATATTCATTTATTATTTGTTTAGATATAAGAATAATTTTATTTAAATTTAATATATTTATTAATTGATGAAATATATTCAACTAAGGATATTATCTATCTAATTTAAGTTTAGTTAATTTGTTGAGTGAAAGGTCAACTAAATTTAAATGGTATTATAAAGAAATTAGAATAATCTTTCTTAATAATAGCGATGACTACTATTTTGAATAAAATAATAGAAGTAATTAATACATAATTAAAGTCCTAATCTTATAAATACCAATAACAAATAAAGTCGATCAAAGAGTTGATTAAACCAAATTGAAAATCAAAGATCAATTAATTAAGCACAGAAAAAATTTAAGTGGAAAACATGTTAAATTAAGAAATTAAGTAATAATCAAGAGACCAAAGTAAAATCAAGAACAATTAATTCGTTAGAGAATAGTAAATTTTAACCACTCCCACGTTCCTAGGAATTAGGTGAAACCTTAATTAAGTTAAGTTTATTATAATGAGAAACAAAAGACTTGTGCCCTCTACCAGCATTTGGTTTCCTTTTACAAATATGTCAAGTTGGGTTTACAAGAAAAATTGAAGAAAAAGCAATTACTGTGACAAATGTTAGGGGAAAGGTTGTCCTTACCGAATCAATGCATCTAGCAGAGAAATGTTGGAGAAAACTATTGATGGTGTGAAGAGCGAGAGCCAGAGACAAGTGTAAGTGAGACTAGACCAGAGAGTGGAGAAAAGAGACGAGCGCGTGAGAGAGAGTCATTGGGCATGAGTGAGACTAGACGAGATAGTGATGCTGCGTGAGTGAGAAAGAATAGTGGGAGGAGAGGACGAACTTGTTACTGCGGAAGTGAGAAAGTATCATGGGAGGAGAGGACGAAATTGTGAAGTTGAACAATTTGATGTGTTTACCTATTCCAAACGTACGTGGATAGGTAAAGATAAGGGTTAGTTATCTTTATCTATTCCTTGATAACTACAAATTACTAACGCCAAGAATGATTATTCTGCAAGCTTTTTGTTAACCAATCAAAGAATTCCTAATTATTAGGAATAGATGGGTAATAGAATACCTGTTACCGTGAAGCAAACAACCAATAATAGAATGGAGAAGATGATGGGTGCCACTTGAAATAGAAGAAATAGTAGAGAATTGTTGAAAGATTGGGACCAAAATTGATTCTGATTGTAGCAGAATAATTAATTTTTTTTCATATTTTGATTTCCTAAAAAATGATGATCAATTTGATGCTATAAATTGATTAACAATTAAATCATAATAAAGCACGAATCTTAATTCATACCTTGTTTCAAATCTTAATCATTTTCTCGTCATATCCTACGAACCGTTTCTAAAACTAGTCTATCTTAATAACTGTAGCTGTATAAATGTTCGACTAACAGTATCCACAGAATAGTTGAGAGAATTTTGTAACTCTTACAAAGAGGGTTAAGCCAGAAGTGTTAGCTCCATTAGGACTTACACCTATTTATAATAAGTTTTAGACATATTAGTAATTTAATTGAAATTAAATTATAATTTCAATTAAACTTTAATTAGAATTACAATAATTCAAATTAAATATCAATTATACCTAAATTAAGATCCAATAACTAATATTCATCTTTATGTCATTGCTTCTTCCGCCTGAACCAAGGAGTCCCTTAGATGTGATGCAAAGTGGATCTTATTCTATCATTGATTAGAGATTTCTGTATGAAAAATACTAATTGGAGTTTGAAGAAAGGGAAGGAGAAGGATATTAAATATCTCTTATTTAATCATATAGTTTCTCAAACTTTATAATCAAATCTAATTTAATTAAATATTTTCTCTTTAACTTATTCTTTATGTGAGGCCCATTAGGTTCCTAAATATGTTGACAATGATTATAAAATTAATTATAATTCATAATTAAAATTAGATAAACTAATCTCCTTTTAATTTATCTTTAATTCTTCAATTAGACAATTTATAATCACAGATCAATATTAGCATTTAGTAACACGTCATGACTACTCAAATATTTAAGAATGTCAAAGCGATTGTGACTAATCTTCACTCTTATGATTTTTGTATAATTCAATCATTTATACATGGTTTCGATTAGATATAAAAGCATGAAATTAATGTCTACAATGTTTTGAGTTCAATCATATTAGTTTTTCACTATTAGCTATTGATTTAATTAATGAAATTTGTAAACTATTTACTGAAAAATCATTCCACTTTAGATAAGTATTTCCGAATCAATACTAATTGAGAACAACAAAATATTCTTTCTAATTACTTTAGGGTGATGAATCATATCTTGATCACTCAACTATCTTTATATTATTCATGCTATATTCAATGACTACTAATTGAATTTTCAATTATTAGAATAGGTCATAAGTAGTATAAAACATAGCAACCCATATATATGATAACTTTGGAGAACTTAATTCAAACGATTACTTATATAATCATCACAATGAGAATTTCCATAAATATACTAGTAATATTTCAAATGGATTTCTCATATAAGGTCGATTCAGTGAACTTGTTCTCTAAAAAGCACCCACATATTTGTTTAAATATCTCTATACTTTAGTATATGAGATCGAATACTTCCTTTATAAGGAAAAACATAAAATATGGTAGTCTTTTACATTTTATTTGACTAGAATCAATTTAGAGATAATACATAAATGCAGATAAATCTCATAATTATTATCTCATCGTAATTTCACTTACAATGTATAATAATCAAATGGAATTTATCATATACATCTAAACATGTCAAGATAAAGAATATCTTTAAATTATTTTGTCACTAAACTATAACCAATCGATTAACTGTAAGGCATAAACTAATAAAAATTTCGTTTAGGATTAATGAGAAGAAGCGCAAGAATCACATAAGAGATGGTAGGGATGGTTAAGAGTGGCCAGGGTGGTTAGGGTTTGGAAAAAGATGGATAGGATTTCCAAATAGATATCCAGCTTAGGGAAAAAAGAAATTATGGTTTTTTAAAAATGTTTTTAGATCATATGAAAGAGATAAATGTTTTGGGAATTTATGATTGATGATTTTTTGGTTTAAAATAGTTTAATTAGGATAAATTTATATTATTTAGGTTAAATAAGGAATAATAAATTTAACTAGGATTTATTAAAATTAAATATAATTAAAATTTTAATTTAATTTAATTTAAGTTTAATTTGATATAGACGCCGCTTTGCCACATTAGATATACATAGAATAGTGGGACCCATATATCTCAAAAAAGTAAAATTTTGCCACATTTGTGCTAATGTGACGTGTAACATATAAAGAAGTAACTTCATCTAAATTTGCATCATTTTAGGGTTTGTTTTGAATGTCTTTTTGAACGTTCCAAAATATTAAGATCTAACTTGTATTTTAGTAAAAACATTATAATTAGATTTTTATTTCATATGTTTTTAACTAAAATAACCTTTTCCTTACTTCGTTTTTTACTCTTAAGATTTTTGTTTCTTTATCAAAAAAATTTCATACTATAGTTTCCTTTTCAAAATCAAAGCTTAAATTTGCTTGTGTTCAAATCTCTATGAAATAGTTTAGGCACCTTCATATATTTCATTTTTAAGTCCTATGTAAAACCATAAACTCTTAGGAATTCATCCATGCATTTTAAAATTTTATTTCAATCCCTAGATATCATTCTAGACATTTTATTTTAAACTCTAAGTCAAACTATGTATTTAACTGCGTGTTTTATTTTCTTTATTAAACCTACTTTTACTTATTTCATACAGAAGTTCATTTAAGGAGTGGAACTAGTCCAATAGTAGATTGTATGCTAGATTATTCACCTGATTTGGGGCAAAATGATGAAGTTAGGTGGGAGTTCTGTAACACACACAAGTTTACTGCTCAGTTATGCAAACAGTTGTCACTTGGTCCATTGATTATGATCCCTTTTTACAAGCTGATATGGAGTTCTAGAACAACTAAGATACACTATTTCATACTCTAGTTAGCTACTAGATAAAAGATAAATATCAAAGATAGGATAAAATTTCGGATCTCAGATAGGTTCTGTCTTTTATGTACTAGTGAGAAAGAATCAATTAACCACATCTTCTTCAAATGCTGCCATACAAGTTCACTATGGGAGAAATTTCTCAGCATATTTGAGCTATAAGATATAGAACTCAACTGGGAAGACGATGTGTATTGGATAATTGGGCTAAAATGGAAAAGCAAGGAGGATCTAAAGGTGTTCAAGGCTAGTTTTGCAATGCTTTTACATTTCACACGGATGATGAGAAACATTATGTTTTTTGGGAAATCTAAGTTTTATAGTTAATACACTTGGATGGAGTTCTATCTTGAGTTAAGGATGGCTATTTTAACAAAGTTTCATCAACATCTAATCTCAACTTGTATCAGGTAACTAATTAGAATGTAGACAGTGCAAGTATTGTTAATAGATTTTATAGTTAGCTAATTTGTATATACTCCAACCGTTGGGGATGATTATCACTTACTTTTTTGTAAATTTCACCTTTTTATGAGTATACTACTTATTTTCAGAAAACAAACTTTATTTTCCTTTCAAAAGAATCCCCAATTTTATAAAACTCTTTTTCAAACAATAGTAATTGTTTTAGTTGATAAGATAAAGTACATAAAACCTCACTATTTTTAATTTAACCTCAAATTCAATTTTATTAGAATATTTTTTAATTTATTTCCTTAATTCTTTTTCTATCTTTTTATAATAAGGTAGAATAACAAATCCATCGAACATTCTTTTGATATTTACTCTCTTTCCTAATAAGAGCATCCAAACATGTTAATGAAAGCAGGAAGATAAGGGAATTTTTTAGACACGGATAAATTCTACCAGTCAAATACAGCCTTATTATTATGTAGTTAGAGACAATAAGGAAAATAGTGATAAAAAGGCAATAAATGAGGAAGTAAATTTGGACAATCTTAGAAGAGAGACGTTGCTCTAAAGACAATGAAGAAGAGTGAAAAGATTAAAAAGGAAACAATGTAATGGAGGATCATATGAAATTGAGATAGTGCTTATGAAGTATCAAAGGTGAGCAAAAGCATATTATGAGGCTTAAGGAGAAAACTTGTAACTATAAGGGGGATTTGTATGGTTTCCTATGAAAACATGTAACTAATGCTATATACCATACCAAACAAAAGATAGAGGCATTTGTAAATAGTTTCTATATGAATGATTCATTCAATATAGTGCATAGGAGTGTTTTGCTAACTATAAAGGGTTTAGTTTTCTAGCTAGCTAACGAGGATAAAGAAATCCTTTTTTAAACCAAGTGAGTTATGTTTGGAAGACTTAAAAAGCAACTAAAAAGAGGAAAAATGAGCTTTAAAAGCTAAAAAGAAAAATGCATATATTATGGCAAAAGGGTAATTGAATAAATGTAGAAAATATGACTCAACTACTTATAACAACAAATCATGCAAAGTTCCCTCTCAATCCCAATTTTAAGCTTCGCCTGTTCCTCAAGCTCAATCAACTTTCTTAAACTCAGTTAAGATTATGCTCTAAATAACTTTACTTGGTTGGATTATTTATTATTATATCATGGTTTGTTTAATAACTATTGTATCTCCTTATCCACGTAAGAAAAATTAATAGGTAGAATAACATCGTCAAGGACAAACTCATAAAAAGAATTTTGGTGAAATTGATCGGTTGTCTTTCAAAGCTATCATAGGGACTAAAGTTCAAATGTAAATCAATCATCACTTTAAGTTAATTGCAAGAGGAAGTAAAGAAACTCTTTTAAGGAATACAATTAAAGAGATCTTGCAGGTTTCTAAAGAGCCTAGGGATGGTAAGATGGAGTCTTAGTGGTGGAATGAAGATGTACAAGAAAAGTTTAAGATCAACAAGGGTTCTTATAAAGCTCTATTGGATAGCACCACATAGGTAGAAAGAGTAGCTAACAGAGAAATGTACATAAATGACATTGGATATGAAGTGGGACTAGCATATAACTCATCATAATTGTATTACAAAGTTCTAAAACAAAATCAACACAATATAGAAGTGTAAAGGCATTAGACTCTTTATAATTAAAAGACAAATAGAACTACAATTTTAGTTATCTTAGAACTCTTTATGTAACCTTAACTTATAAATATTCTTATCAAGGATTATTAGAGGGAGTTTTTAGAGGTGGGAGGAAGTTAGCGATAAGATCTTGGCAACTGATAAGTGTAAATTGCATCATGTTTTAGGGCATAGTTTGATATGTGCTTAGCTATTAATTTAATCATTTGGTATATGTTTAGGTTAGAATTGTGTAAGTTTGTTAATTATTTATGTTTTAAGTGTTTTATAGGTTAGTACAAGTCTTTGAGCTTAAATATTAAGTTTTTGAGGTACCCTGATGTGTTTGCTAGTGTTTCAGGATCAAAATCGAAGAATGGAGGAGTTTCGGAGACATTCAGGCCAAAATAACCCACGATCATGACATGTCAGGCCACGATCATAACAAAAGGCTCAAATGTGAGCCATGATCATGGTCTGTAGGGCCACAGTCATGGTGTAGCACCCCACTCCCGTAAGACCCGAACCCGATATCGATGGTGATATCCGAGCCCGTGTCTCACGAGGGTAGTATGCTAAACCGGTCACATCAATTTAAAACTCAAAAAACCCAATTAATTTCTTTTTGAAAACATTAGAGTGCGCAGATATCGGTAAACAATTTTGGGCCACGATACAAAAACAATATTTATCTGCGAAAACACAATGTTTCACATATAACCAAAACGACTCAAATGCAGACATGAGACTGATCCCGACGCCAAACTCTACCTTGCTTGCAGTAATCATACTCCCGTTTGTCTAACGGGGTACTCGCCAATTCCTGAAAAATAATTGCAATGTTGGGTGAGTTTGCGAACTCAGTGAGAAACCATCATCGATGGTTCACCCAACTCATGCATATACAACAATTCATATAATATCTCATATTGTCACAATCCAAATTATCTCAGGCATTGTCAATTTTACACATTCAATATCACCATATAACACTTATCAGACGAATATACAACATTAACACCTTTTTATTCCCACATTCACACATAAAAGTTACACTCATGAACTTTTCCCATTATTATCCATTCTTTTCTCGAGCCAGGATCGTAGCGCTTAATGATAATGAATTGCATACTGTTAGGGAGTAGGAGAGCCCTCTGGTATGCATCGACTCCCTCGAGCTCAAGGCTCGGTTCGAAGAATAAAGAATCGTGCATTAGGAAGTAGGAGGGCCCTCAGGGTATGCACTACTTTCCGCGCATCAGTAGGGATAGGAGAGCCCTCTAGGTATGCACTAATCCCTCTCAGTGGCAGCCCCAGTCACAACCAGAATTTATTAACCAATTATGGAATTGATTTGTCACAATTATAAGGCATTTTGCCTTTTTCTCAGCCTACGTTCAGTCATATATATATACAATGCACATGTATCAAATCACATTCACAATCATTTCACATTTCAAAGACCAACACCCATTCCTTGCAGCATTCACATACAGTATACACAGTTTGCACTTCAATAACACATAAAGGCTGAGGAACCAACTAGGTTACTCACCTGAACTTCCGAGCTACCTGCCTGGAAGTTTCAGCACGATCCGTGGATTATCGATCTATCGGCTCTATAACAATCAAATAATTCCATTCATTAAAAAATGCACAGTCGAAATAATTAATGATGCACATGCCTTGAATAAAAGATGTACTATGCCTATTCATGATTTTCCCGGTACCATTTCCCACTTTCTACTTTCTTTTTACTCAGTATCTAACTTTCACTCAATTGATCAATATCGGCTCATTTCGATTCAATAACATATTACAGAACTTCCAATTTCAATTCTAATTTCCAGTCCATTTATCAAATCATTTTCGCTATGGTAGTACCTCAAAGTAAACATTACTATTTTCTAGATCGAATTCATTCTCTTATACTCAGTTTCTAAAGTTCCCAGTAGCATTGACTTTATTTTTCAAAGTCTCACATTATACTCAAATTTTCAATAACAATCCTTAGGTAAAATACAATCACATTATTACTTTCTTTCACTAATTGAAATCTTAAAAACCTAAATTCAAACTCTCATTCTTTTCCTCAATTGTAGACCTCTTTCTCTAGGTCACAACAAATCAAACATCACCTCAATTGGAGGTCTACACCATTTGTTATGCCCCCAAAAACCAAATTGAATCACTTCAGAAATTTTCCTTCATGCGACTTCAAACCTTCGCCAAGCATGTTCAAGGCGCGCCATGACGACGTGAGGTTGCTCGTCGCGGCGAACATTTCTCTTGGGACTCGTCGCGACGCACGAGAGAAGAACTCGCCGCGGCACCTAGAACTGGAGCTCGCCGCGGCGTCCAACGCTTTTGAGCTCGCCGCGACGTCCTCCCTCCTGCTCGCCGTGACGAATTACATGTTAATTCGCCGCGGCGAGGCATTTCGCACGCCGCGACATGCGAGTCGCAGCTCGTCTTCTCCGACGAGTTTTCTCCCATTTTATCCCTCTAAAACCAGTCCTAACTTAACTCAAACACTCTAATCTTTAACAATTAACCTCATGAATGCATTAAACACAATAATAAACAACTTAAAACCAATTCACTTACCAACTCAAGCTTAAATCTCAAATCTCCCTAAAATCCCTACAACTCTTTCATCTTCTCTCCACGCTCACGGTGCTTCTACAACCTCAACAAATCTTCATCTTCCTCAAGAGTCAGACAAGCTAGCAATGAAAATCACAAAGAGAGGAAGAGACGATAATCATGAAGGAAGAAACGAAACTCACCAAAGAGAGGAACTGATCGTGCCCTAGGAGAGAAGAAGAAGAGAATTTCTTTTCTCTTCAATTCAAAATATAAGGCATTTATAAGTGATTTGTCCCATTTTTCTCTTAATACCAGTAAATCTGTTACTCTTTTCACGATCATTTTCAGTCCGATTTGTATCCGAATTTCAATGGCTCGACATATAAAAATTCCTAAAAATCATATTTCTAAATTTCCATAGCCATTGGACAAATACTTCGGTACTATTTAGCCAATCGGTCCGCCACTTGGAAAATTACAGTCCGGATATTTCCTCCCAAATTTTCAGAGAAATTTCCTAAGTTCACTGCCAACTAGCGATCACTCTAATACAGTTTTCACTCAATATTCAAACTCAATTATTCCAAATTTCTCAATAACTCACATCAAATCTAATTACCTCTCAAAACACAATTCATATCATATTCAAAATCAAATGCCGGGAAAAGTCATGAATGCATGTACCTGATACCATATATGTGTATGTTCAAAAGACGCATGGCCTCCAAAATCAGAGGTCGACAGGATGCTCAGTCAATATTATGCGGTAATATCTTATCCCGCCTCAATTTACCAATATAACATTCCCATCGGTGACGGGATGTTACAATTCTCCCCTCCTAACAAAAAATTCATCCTCGAAATTTCATATACGATGAATCAAGAAGGCAAGGGAGTCTTTTCGATCATTGCCCTTTCCGATTTTCACTTTCAATACACGAATAATTTCTTCTAGTTAACTGAAATCAAAACAATCAATGAACCACTCGTTTTTTGCCTTACGAATTTCTCAATTCATCACTTCCAATATCAATAACACTTATATCGGATCCTAACAATATTCCTAATCCTGTCTATATAACAATTTGGATCCGAATCATCTTTTAGGTTTTAAACTGTCTTACCAATCTAATCACACCACAATCACATAGAGGTCAGTTAATCACGAATTTAGTTTCCCTATTTACCTTTGTCTCCATCTATGCATTTTGACCGAGGCGATACATTACAAAGCATTTCATTTGTTACTTATCAGATCACATCTCCTTATAATTAAAACACTAATCTCATGAGATTCTAGTAGCCTCGATCCACTCAAATCATTGCCCTTTTACTTGGATTTCTTAATTCCCATTACAAATTTATTTTACTCATCAATATAATACACTGTTCAAATGGTATCACCCATAAAACAATTGTTATGTCCTCAATCAGCCTGGATTATACGTCAATTTCATGTCCTTAAGAACCACAAAATACCAGTTTGACTTCTGCTCCCAACAGTCTAGTCCGTTGGTTATTCACACATGTAATCATTCACACATACAGTCTTTTGATTTTACTCTCTAAATTTTCAATTCCTCTTTCAATGCACCCTTACTATAGCATAATACTTTGATTGGTTCTCAAATTTTTTTCCTTGATAGTTTCTGTAGTGGGTACCACACATATCTCTTAATCAAACTATACATATCACTTTCCTCAACAATGGAGTTAATTTCGATTCTTCGATAAGGTTCGTAAATTTCACACGCCTTAATTTGGTCTTTGCCAATTCCTTATATGCATAACTGATTTGGAAATTCCGATAACCAATAATACATTCTTTTTGCTCCTTTGCTAGCTCAACTATTAACACTCAGTAATCATTCAAATTCGCGAAATATCTCAATCGTTATCGATTTGCATATTCATGGACATCTTCAAAATATTTCCGTACGATTAATGTCTCCAAGCTTTTAAAGCAACGCTCAGTGTGACAGATTTCAAATCATCAATCATAATATCGCCCATGAAGCTAGATTTGTCCCTCGGTACATAAATTCACTTTATACAATTTTAATAGATTGCATCATAACCTTTACTGGGACACTTCGGTATATATATAGCAAATTCTCCAAATACCTCCTTTACAATCTTTAGTCATAACATTCACACGTTTTCCTCAAACATTCTTGTCAATTTGCCAAAACCAGAAAATCTTTGACAATTTCAGAACGTATTCAGCATTCAACTAGTTCTAATTAACTCCAAATTCCGCATACACATATCCCTTGAACTTTCGCATTTTATCAATACCTATATCTTTTGTTCGTATACGAATTCATCCCTTATTCATTCAATCAGGTTAAGATTTACTCTTATAAGACTTGCATGATAACCAATTTCCTCAACTATACCAATTCATCTATTTCATTTTCCAAATGCGTTCAATTGATCATTTATGCTTATATCCATTATCCCCTCTAAACACAATTGAGACATGTTACTTTTCAGTAATACAATAACTTCGTATACCCATAATTCATATAACTCTTTAAATGTCGAACGTCTCCAATGAGGGGTAATTTTCTTACAATTTTCTCTGTTTCATCATATCATATTCTAACACATGTTCCTTACTTTAATTTCTCCACATAACCCAATTTAGTTGCAAGAGATCACTCCCTGGCTTGAATAAACAATCATCATATCAATCTTGTACTTTCAAAACATAATTACACAAAATATACACTAACCATTATTCTTCTCATATTCGAAATTAATATTTCCTTGATGCTCAGTAATTTCTCTTACATAATCAGAGTCATCTCATCAATGTAATACACACTTTTTCAGTAGCATATTCTATCACTTACACTTGAGTCTCTGCTAGAATTCGGACTCCCAAAATTTACTTGTGCTTCATTTCAGATTTACCTCTTCACTGATTACTCTCAAATCAAATCGTCAGATTAACTAAACCTTATCAATCATTAATACTGTTCATAAAACTTTATCAATCAACTATGTTTCATCACTTTATGTCAGTCACTCTTCATACCTCGAGAAAAATCAATTTCAACTATGCATAATATCCCAATAAGAGCAATTCATACTATGCCTTACAAAATTAGAACATCCTTTATAATGAGGCTCTGCAGGGCACTTAAACAATTGCATTTACTTTAATATCTTAGCACACATTGCTATAATCATCTCATCTTATCTGAAAATGTATTCACATCAATATACCCATTAATAGCACATACCACCGAGGACACTTTAATCCTATTTAATTCTAGATAACCTTTCTCTTTTTGATACAAGCTCTCAATCATGGGGGACTTTGCTATATCCATGTCCCCCTTTAATGCCCTCAAACTCATTACTTATACTATCGTCATTGATAATCTCACTTTTTCTCAATTGATCATTATAAGCACTTTCATTTCTTATTCTAACTCAATTGAATTTTAAACTACAAGAATTCTAGCTAGCGTTATCCATTAACTCATCAATTGTGGCTCAACATTTTCACTTGCCATGGGGTTCTCATAATCAGGTGTGCATTCACATAGGCAAAACAACTAAACCTTGACAACCTTTTTCATCTACCAATTTCATTGTCTTACATTTCAATCTTTTCATACCCATGTACGCTCACACTCAAATTAATATCATAACTATGTAATCATTATAAATTTTCCACTTAACATATTTTGACTCCAAGGCATATATCATTACTCATAACTCTTCTCACGGTAATCAAACCCAATTGTAACTTCTCAAGATCATAGGACATTTTATTTTTATCACCACAACAATAACTTTATTTCGATTCCACATTTAAGGATATACCTCAATACAACTCTAATACTGTATTTCACAATATATCCGTCAATACCGGTACACTAAATATTCATCTGTCAGATCGAACTATACACTTTTTCCTATTTCACGATATCCATTACTTCCTTTTATCACATTCTAACTGTAACATCCCATCTCCGATGGGAAGGGTATTTTAGTAAATTGGGACGGGTTAGGAGTATTAAATTATATCTCGGCATGAACATATGTCATGCAGCCTCGATAAATGGTGAGTTTTGCACAGGCATATAGTCATACATGCATTCATGACATTTCCCGGCCTAAGTGTCTAATTGTGATCTTTTGTGAAATTGGTATGATAATGGGATTTGAAAAAAATATTTGGAGTGTGCCATAGAGTGTTTTACATTTTTACGGATTTATGGAAAATTTTCTGGAATTATCCGGAGAAGATTCCCGGACTGGCAAAATCGCCGGTAAATGGCCTAAAAGTGTTTTTGTTGTAGAAAGTGTGGTTTTCGTGTTTGAAAAATTATTTGGAGTGGACTATCTTATGTTTTACAATTTTGGGCAATTTAGTTAATTTTCAAAAAAATGATTCGAGGGAAATTCCCGGAAATTTCCGGACCGGATAAATCGCCAAGTGGCGAACTGGTTGATTTTCGGTATCGAAAATTTTTATCCAATGGCACTATAATGTTGGATACGTTATTTTGGGATTGAAATTAGGGTCATTGGAGTTGATTGGGGTAAATTTTTGATCTGAATTATAAAAAAAATAATATGTTGACTTTTCTTTGAAAACATGGACCAACCATATTTTGCCACCCATTCTCCTTCATTTAATACTCTCTCTCGGTGATGCCTTAAGGAAGAGAAGGAGCTAATGGTTTTAAATGCTTTTTAGTCTTCATCCACCGAAAATCCTACTTCTTTACATCTCCATCGATTTTCATCTTCTTCATCAAATCTTCCTCCAAACTTCAAGCCTTCTTCTTCTAGACACCAAGTTCCTTATTTGTCATGGAGGGCTTTCACTTGCATGAGGTTAGAAAAAGGGGTTAGCAATTGTTAGGAAAGAATTGAAGAGAAGAGAAGGTTGGAAAAGCTAATAGGTAAGTGTTTCATTTAAGCTTTGAATGGTGTTTTCAATGATGCTTAAGTATGACTTTATGAATCATGGTAGATAGAAACATTCAATGGGACTTTTAGTGCATTTATTATGATGATTGATGCTTTAATTTGATGATAATTATTGCTTGATTTAATGGGTATAAGGTTAGTTTGAAGTAGGAATGGATAAGGTAGTATGAAGACATGGTTTTAACTTGATTTGTGATTGAATTTTGATGATTCATGTTAATTAGAATTGAGAAATTAAGTGCTGCCAATTTTTAGGTATTAGCCCTAGGACATGTATGAATGTGTATGAATGGTATAAGAACTAATTTGTGTTATTTGGATGCTTGATGATGTGTTAAAGGCAATGGACATGAGAGAAACAAAGGTTGGACCAAATCTGGAAAATTAGGGTTTTTGATTGATTGTACTGTTTTATTCATAACTCATTGTATAGAAATGCAAATGAGGTGAGGTTTGTGGTCTCTTAAACTTTGGGATATTAGTTACATTTTTGTGTGAAATAGGTGTTGTCAAATTGTAACTCTAATAGGTTGAAATTTGGCATGGAAAGTTACTGTTTTATTGCCTGTGAACAGTAACCGAAACCATACCCTATGAGCTTTGCTGATTTTTCTAAATTAATTGGTAGGGAACTAGGAAAAATGGTCTTCATGGAAGTTGAGCCATATTGAGTTAGCTTTCCATTTCCACTGATCTTGCTAATTTTTGAGTTGTATATTGGGAGATATGAACTGATTCCTATGGACTGGTTTTGGGCATGTTGATGAAACCTAGCTTAAGTGTTGATCTTGTGAGTATTCTGCTTGGAAGCAATTTTAGAAATTTTTGTGGACTGAATTGGTGTGAGTGATCTTCTGAAAAGTAGAAGAGGAAGAAATTATCTTGAAAATGAGATATGGCATATAATTTTTAGAGGTCAGAGTTGGGAGTTATGATTTTACAAAAACTGATCCTGCATTAGGTTAGGAATTGCTGATCATGGCAGTAACTTGCATGACAGTTTTGAAATGGTTAGAAATTAAATTGGAAATTGAGTTCTTCATGAAAATTAAAGTTTGAGGATTTAGCTTTTCAGGGATATAAAGTTCAGATTTTTCTGACTTGTGTACAGGGAGTTATGCTTGTTCTAAGTTTACTGCTCAAATTGAATGATTTCAGGGACAGCAACATTGAGTGAATTAATTGACTTATTTAGCAATGGAATTTGATTTTGGGTTGTTCATGAAAGTTGTAGATAACATTGTGAACTTATTGAGCTTATTTATGTGGTAATTTTTGGCTGAAGAATCAGAGAGTTATGGAAATTTCAATGTACTGTTCTGTTTTAATGGGATTTGAGTAGGCAGTAGCTTTGAAGGATTTTGACACCTTAGGGTGAAATTGATTTTATGGTCTTCATGAGAATGGTAGAGCTTTTCATTATCTTTCCAACAAGCTATGGTTTGTATTTTTCTGATTTGTGTGCTAAGAATTATTGTTGTTGGAAATTCGGAAGGTAATATGGAAAAAAAAAAGAAGGTAATGGAATTAAGGCCGGTCACTGTGCTGACGCGTCGCCCTAGTGACGCGTCTAAAACAGCGTCGCTAGGCGACGCGTCGCCTAGCTTGACAAGCCATTTTGGTCAGCCCGGCTGGGGCGCGTCGCCAAGCGAGGCTGAACCTTTTATTTTATTTTTATTTTTATTTTATTATTATGATGTTCTTATTATTTGGTCATTTGTGATTTCATTTTGTCAATTTCTTTTCCGTCCGACATCCGATTGACCTGATTCTTGAGGCATCGGATTCGTAGAATATTTAATTTCATTTTGTGAGAAATTGGGAATTTTTGGACGGGAAATTGACGTGGCCCCGGGTAGCGGAGCCTTTAATCACTTTTTTGTTTAATTGGGGACCTATAGAGGTCCGAATTGCGCACCGTCAGCGCCAATAGGTTTCTAATTTTTAGACGGATTTTATTATGGGGAAATTTGGATTTAGGGCCAGAAAATTCATGAACATGCATATTTCACCTACATGTGCATAAATTGCATCTGTAGTGACTCGTTCTTTCTCTGTTTCTTATAGAGGCCCAAATGGAGCGTCGTTCGACCGACGGGGCGAAAACTTCCCGGCATTAGCTCGGAAGTAATAGGTGAGTAACCTAGTTGGTTTCTCAACCTTATGTGTTTATTAATTATATGCATTGATTGCCATGAGGATGCAAGGATGGATATATGTAATTGATTGTTTTGATTGATTTCGGACCATGGGTGTTCGAAATATTGGATTGTGATATTGAAGTGCAAATGAAAATAAGTGCGTGAGAATGCATTAGTAAATTGGATTGTAAATGTGATAGATTAGTAAATTGGATTGTAAATGTGATAGTGAAACGAAAGGTAAATGCATGGAATGAATACGGACCGAAAGTCCGAGAACATTGGAAAATGATCGGAAATAGTAATTAATTGGAATTGGAAATAGAAATGCGATAATTGGATATTGGAAATGACATGTGCATTCATGCATAGTAAATGATCGATAATGGTAGTTGTGACCGTGTCGCCACCGATTTTGAGCTTTAAGCTCAACGCACAGGCCTCGTGCTAACGTATTCGAGCCTCGGCTCGATGATCGTGGCTATGCCCAACGTTTGGGCTTTAAGCCCAATGTTTTGAGCCAATGGCTCAACGATAGGAGCTCAAAGCACGGTCACAACAACGAAAGAAAATGGAAGAGTCACATGCACACCGCATAAATGAATGTTTAATGTGAATTGTATGAAAGGCTTATTGCCTTATAAAATGTGAAATTGAGTACTGTGATTTCTTGTTTATGATATATACTGAGATTGTGTGATTGTGTGGATATGCATGAGTTGGGTGAACCATCGATGATGGTTTCTCACCGAGTTCGCAAACTCACCCAATATTGCATCTATTTTCAGAAATGAAGAGTACCCGTTGGACACGCGGAGTACGCTCATCGCTAGCAAGATGCAGTATCGGTCGGGATCGATTGTCGTCCAGATCTGCATTCGTATTAATTTGGTATTTAGTAGGCCCAATTGTTTTCATGGAATTGTATAGAGTGATCGAGCACTAATGAATGCTAATAATGATTGAAATTGTTTTATCAAGAAATGGTTTTATATTTGAAAATGTTTTGTTAAAATTGGGCCAAGTCAATGATTGTTTGCGCACTCTAATGTTTTGAAAGAAAAAATGTCATACGATTTTTGTTAAGGGTAATGAATGTTCTAGTACGCCACCCTCGCGGGTCACGGGCTCGGATATCACCATGGATATCGGGTTCGGGTCTCGTCGGGAGTGGGGTGCTACACTAACACATTATCCTTTTCCTCACTTTTTCTAACCGCTTAAACGACTGAGACATACTCATGCACATGACTCATATACTAGACTGGGGATCAGTTGTCGCTGTCTGCCGTGACACGACTTAAATGCATGTAACTTGACACCTTTTTCAGAAAGCCCATGTAAGATTGTACTTCTGGGCTCTGATACCACAAATGTAGCACCTTACTCCCGCAAGACCTGAACCCGATATCGATGGTGATATCCGAGCCCGTGCTTCACGAGGGTAGTATGCTAAACCGGTCACATCAATTTAAAACTCGGAAAACCCAATTAATTTATTTTTGAAAACATTAGAGTGCGCAGATATCGGTAAACAATTTGGGCCACGATACAAAAACAATATTTATCTGTGAAAACACAATGTTTCACATATAACCAAAATGACTCAAATGCAGACATGAGACTGATCCCGACGTCAAACTCTGCCTTGCTTACAGTAATCATACTCCCGTTTGTCTAAAGCGGTACTCGCCAATTCTTGAAAAATAATTGCAATGTTAGGTGAGTTTGCGAACTCAGTGAGAAACCATCATCAATGGTCCACCCAACTCATGCATATACAACAATTCATATAATATCTCATATTGTCACAATCCAAATTATCTCAGGCATTGTCAATTTTACACATTCAATATCACCATATAACACTTATCGATTTAATATACAACATTAACACCTTTTATTCCACATTCACACATAAAAGTTACACTCATGAACTTTTCCCATTATTATCCATTCTTTTCGAGTTGATTGAGCGCTTAACAAAGAATGAATTCAGACATGCTTAGGGTGTAGGAGAGCCCTCTGGATATGCACTGACTCCCCTCGAGCTCAAGGCTCAGTTCAGTAACAGTAATCGCGCATTAGGAAGTAGGAGGGCCCTCAGGGTATGCACTACTTTCCGCGCATCAGTAGGGATAGGAGAGCCCTCTAGGTATGCACTAATCCCTCTCAAACCAGAATTTATTAACCAATTATGGAATTCATTTGTCATAATTATAAGGCATTTCGCCTTTTTCTCGGCCCACGTTCAGTCATATATATATACAATGCACATGTATCAAATCACATTCACAATCATTTCACATTTCAAAGACCAACACCCATTCCTTGCAGCATTCACATACAGTATACACAGTTTGCACTTCAATAACACATAAAGGCTGAGGAACCAACTAAGTTACTCACCTAAACTTCCGAGCTACCTTCTTGGAAGTTTCAGCACGATCCGTGGATTATCGATCCATCGGCTTTATAACAAAAAAATAATTCCATTCATTACAAAATGCACAGTCGAAATAATTAATGATGCACATGCCTTGAATAAAAGATGTACTATGCCTATTCATGATTTTCCCGGTACCATTTCCCACTTTCTACTTTCTTTTTACTCAATATCTAACTTTCAATCAATTGATCAATATCGGCTCATTTCGATTCAATAACATATTACAGAACTTCCAATTTCAATTCTAATTTCCAGTCCATTTATCAAATCATTTTCGCTATGGTAGTACCTCAAAGTAAACATTACTATTTTCTAGATCGAATTCATTCTCTTATACTCAGTTTCTAAAGTTCCCAATAGCATTGACTTTATTTTTCAAAGTCTCACATTATACTCAAATTTTCAATAACAATCCTTAGGTAAAATACAATCACATTCTTACTTTCTTTCACTAATTGAAATCTCAAAAACCTAAATTCAAACTCTCATTCTTTTCCTCAATTGTAGACCTCTTTCTCTAGGTCACAACGAATCAAACGTCACCTCAATTGGAGGTCTACACCATTTGTTATGCCCCAAAAACCAAATTGAATCACTTTAGAAATTTCCCCTTCGCCGCGACTTCAAACAGCTCGCCGCGGCGTCTGAAGGCGCTCACCGCGACGTGTGAGGTTGCTCGCCGCGACACACGAGAGAAGAACTCACCGCGGCGCCTAGAACTCGAGCTCGCCGTGACGTCAAGAGGAGCTCGCCGCGACGTCCAACGCTTTTGAGCTCGCCGCGACGTCCTCCCTCCTGCTCGCCATGACGAATTACATGTTAATTCGCCGCGACGTGCGAGTCGCAGCTCGTCTTCTCCGACGAGTTTTCTCTCATTTTCTCCCTCTAAAACCAGTCCTAACTTAACTCAAACACTCTAATCTTTAACAATTAGCCTCATGAATGCATTAAACACAATAATAAACAACTTAAAACCAATTCACTTACCAACTCAAGCTTAAATCTCAAATCTCCCTAAAATCCCTACAACTCTTTCATCTTCTCTCCACGCTCACGGTGCTTCTCCAACCTCAACAAATCTTCATCTTCCTCAAGAGTCAGACAAGCTAGCAATGAAAATCACAAAGAGAGGAAGAGACGATAATCACGAAGGAAGAAACGAAACTCACCAAAGAGAGGAACCGATCGTGCCCTAGGAGAGAAGAAGAAGAGAATTTCTTTTCTCTTCAATTCAAAATATAAGGCATTTATAAGTGATTTGTCCCATTTTTCTCTCAATACCAGTAAATCTGTTACTCTTTTCACGATCATTTTCAGTCCAATTTGTATCCGAATTTCAATGGCTCGACATATAAAAATTCCTAAAAATCATATTTCTAAATTTCCATAGCCATTGGACAAATACTTTGATACTATTTAGCCAATCGGTCCGCCACTAGTAAAATTTCGGTCTGGATATTTCCTCCCAAATTTTCAGAGAAATTTCCTAAGTTCACTGCCAACTGGCGATCACTCTAATACAGTTCCCACTCAATATTCAAACTCAATTATTCCAAATTTCTCAATAACTCACATCAAATCTAATTACCTCTCAAAACACAATTCATATCATATTCAAAATCAAATGCCGGGAAAAGTCATGAATGCATGTACCTGATACCATATATGTGTATGTGCAAAAGACGCATGGCCTCCAAAATCAGAGGTCGACAGGATGCTCAGTCAATATTATGCGGTAATATCCTATCCCGCCTCAATTTACCAATATGACCTTCCCATCGATGACGGGATGTTACACATGGTGTACGTCAGGCAGACACGTAAATGCTCTCGAATGTCAAGTTTTGAGAGAGTTTTTGAACCTTTCGAACCTTGAAAAAATCCCAGGGTTATCCAAAACACAAGAGGATATAAAAAGAACAAAAAGAGGCAGCCAAATAGGCTTTTGCATCAGCCACATTGAGAAACCCTAGAGAGAGATCATCGAGAGATAAAGGAAGAAAAGAAGGAAGAGAGAAGAGGAGAAGAAGCTGACTCGAAGTACTTCCCAGATCAGGAGATTTCCCGACATTGCTGCCTCCCGTCATCCATTATAGTTTGTATTTCCTTTTCTTTTAGTTTTATTATTATATAGAATTTAATTGAACAGTTGATAATAGGATCTATAATGTTGCGGATATTCTAAACTCAATTTTGGAATTTTATTCTTGAATTAATAATAATATGATTGTGTATGTGTTTATTAGATTTTGTTGTCGTTTGATTCTACTATTTCATAATTCGATAATAAAATGAGAGGGTGAATTGAATAAAATGATTAAATTGGACTAACAAGAGCTAGTTGATTTAATATAAACTAGAATTAAATTAGATTGATAATTTATGCCGAGAGAGATCACATATAAGTTTTCGACAATTTATTAGTTAACTTTAAAACTAATTAAGGTTTTGGATAGGTTGTGAATTGAGAGATTGCAACCTCTATAATCTGATTAGGATTTATGATTTAGGGTTAATGATTATAATTCGAGAGAAAGTAATCAACCCTAGGATAGTCTAGAACCAACAATCCAATAATTCATAATCAGTTAGGTTGGCATGAAGGATAGGTACAATTCCTTTTCTCTCAATTGGTAATTTCTTTTGGTTGATTCTTGGGTGTGTTACAAATTGCTTAGTAATTAGTATTTTCGTGTTTGACTCTTAATTTGATTTATTGAATTAAATTCTAGTATTAGTCTCGTTGCATCTTTTATTTATGTTATTTGCTTTTGGCCTTAAATTCTAGGATTAGATTAGTTCTCTCCTCATGTGATCGACACCTTTGATATTAAGTTAAAGAACAGTGCATTTGTAGATTATCGAGGGTTAATAATTGAAACTTACACACAAGCAAACCTTAATCAGCAACAACCTTTCATTAGTTCATAGTTTTAGGGTTTCGTAACTTAAAAGGGAACCAAGAACAAGATTGGAGGAGACTTGTGGCAACTCTTCTTTTCTTTCCTTGACGTTAAGATAGTTTTATTTTTTTAAGTAGGTTTGGTTAGATATTTTGATTATTAATGTACGATTTATTATTATAAGGTTAAATTATTCTTTTTGATTGTAATCTTGAGTTGTTCCTGAGAACCATAGATTCAATCTTAGGAACGATATAAAGGATTAAAAGGTAAAGTATAATATGTTTACTAGGATAATAAACATTCTAGATTTAGATGATGTTGTAAGGTGTGTGACAATTACCTTATATTTTAGTGGATCCTAGACTATTGTGATAACTAAATAGAATAACTTGCTTAATGAATTTAATTAGGCTGATTTGTTCCTTTAGAGTAAGCAATTACCTAGTTAAATATACTTTTATGTCTCGAAGAGGAAGGCATACATTAGGTTAATTGTTATTTCAACTATAACAATCAATCTTGCATGATAGTTAAATTACCTTATTTTCTTAAAAAAACAAGACTATGTAAAAATAATTGTTATTTCAACCATAATAATAAATTTTACATAATAGTTTAATTATCTTATCTTCATTAACTTTGTAATTTAGTTATTTTTACAAAATATTTTTTCTTTAGTTCCATCCTATTATCAATAGTCTAGAATACTTAAGTTTTAATAACTCATTATAATCAATTATGCATACTTATAGATATTCAATTAATTTCTTAGTGTGATGATAGATTGGTAGTTTATTAATCTCAATTTTCTTTTAATTTTATTGTTTTTCTTTTATAATTGACTTTATTGTTGCTCCACTTAGCGATTAAGTCTAGCTAAACATATTAGAGAAGAGCCTGCTGGGAGGTAATCTAATGTTATAAGTTTACTTTAATTTTATTTTAGCTTTTTAGTTCTAGGTTTCTACTGATGATTTTATTTAATTTATTTTGCAAGTTATTTTGTTTGGTTATCTTAGATGTGGAATTCACCAACAATGCATAAAATTTGGGAGAGATTTCTCTTACTTAATTATTTCGCATGCTCACTTTATTATCATATCTTTTCTTTTACATTGAGGACAATATCATGTTTGAGCGTAGGGGTGAATACAAGATTTGTCCTTACATTATCTCCCCCTAGCTATCTCTCATGCATACTTTATTATATTGTATTTTTTTACCTTCAGGATAATGTCATGTTTAATCATAGGGGTGAATGTAAGATTTTTCATTCGATTATATGTGTTAACTAACATTTTTTAACTGTGTGTTTAATGTGTTTTAGGTATAGATTTTTTAGCTTTATTTTTGTCTTTTTTATTTTTAGGAACTCATTGGTTACTTTAGGTTGAAAGCATAAGTGTATACATAATTCTATGTTGAGAATTACTGCAAAAAGATAGATGCATAACATGATTGTGTAAATCTAATTCAAACTTGACTTTATGAATACTAGGAAACCAAATTAGTTAAGTGAAACTAATTTGATTTGACAAGAATATCTCGTAATAATTTGATCTTTTATGTAATATTCTTTCTTTTAATTGGGATATCTTCTTATTTCTAGAAGTTGAGTTTTCATCTTTTCGAGATTCATAAGCATTAAAAATGATAAAAGCACTTAAGATTTATGCTTGGCCCATGTTGGCTACCTCTTTGTATGTTAACCTAATAGTTTGCCCCTTTTGAGCCTTATATAAAATTTCAAATTTTTCTTGGTACCTTTTCTGGAAGAACCTTGTGCCCAAAAAAGGAATAAAAAACTTATGATTTGGTTGTTGTTAAGTATGGTATGAAAGAAATATGTGTAGGGAAGAAGATAATGTGCATAAAGTAGCAATGAAAAGGGGAAATTCGTGTTAATTAAAAGAAGGAAAAAATTTTAAAAATAGTAACTAATGTGTAAATAAAATTCGAAAACATTTAGAAAATTTTTAAAATTGATTAATATGGATTCTTATACCTGAAAAAATTAAGGAGATGAGGATTTTGTAAGATATAAGGAATTGGTTCAAATCTTTAATCAATTTCTTAATTTGTTTGCTTTACTAATTTTGAATATCTTTAATTTTCCTTTTCCTTACTTTTTTATCTTACTTTTCCTTTGACCACTTCATAACCTAATTCAAAGATCTTTTGATTATTGCTTTTACATATTTACCAAAGTAGTAAAGATTACATGTTTTCATGATTATGGTTAGTTCAATTTCACGGATAAGACTATGAGTGTACCTCATTAAAATTTCAAATAATTGTGTAAATAAGTGAAACCTTATAAGGAACATATGAAATTAAAATATTTGAACTTAATGAAGAAGGTAGAATAACATTTGTATTGTTATGTTTGTATAGTGATTCATTTAAGAAATTTTACGTATTAAAGTTTTGAAATTCATTTGAGACTTGAATATGTATATCTTATGTTATTTTCGTGAAATTAACTAATCTGTATAGGTTCATGTTTATGGGTATCATTTAAGTAAACCCTCAAACCCTTGAGAGATTATTACTTATCCACTAGGGATAGTTAGGGGATTAAAGAGCTTATGGTCCATTCTAAATGCCACAATACAACTATAGAAGTGGACTTACTTCTTACCATAGTTTGGAGTGTTTAGTTAGTTAGGGTTTCATGTTGTTAAATGCTTGAGGATGATCAAAGATTTAAATTAGAGGGGATTTGATATAGCTATATTTTTACATGTTATTAAAGGTTAAATTATTTGTAATTTAGAATCTTTACAATATGTTTTATAAGAATTATATGATGTTTTCCCTTTTTTAATATTTTCTTAATCATTCATATTTTCAGGTTTATATTTAGTGCATTTTGCTTATTTATTTGAGCATTTTTATTGTTTTTGGTTCTTAATTCATTCGTATTTTGTTTTTAGTTTGTAATTCACTTATTTAAAGAAAAATAAACAAATTTAGATAAGTTCAAAGCGATTTGGAGTTATTTTTTCCAAGTTACAAAGATGGAGGGCAAAATCACATCCTAATACTTGCTTGTGTATTTGCTCATTTCTCAATTATCTCTAAATTTCAAGCTTATATGGTCATGTTTGAAGATTTTGGGATATGTTGATTGGTTTCGTGTGTTACATGCCCTTGTTTAAGAGATACATGCTCGTGTTGTGAGTTGATGAGTTCGTGTTCACATTTAGACATATTTTATTGCTTTGGATTGGAATTTCATTTTTTTTAGGACACGGCCTCGTACAAAGTCATGTGCTTGCCCATGTTCCACCTAGAATTTGAATTTCAAATTTCAAAATGCAAAAATAAAGGGGATTAGGGGAAAGAGGTTCAAAAGGTGTAATTATACAATCTAGAGCAATAAAGAAAACAAATAAAAAGCAAGGAGACATACTTGTTATAAATTTCCATCATTCTAAAGTGGATTTCATGAAGATTACAAGAGATTTCATTCTTTTAGTTTTTGTCCTCTAAGTTTAATATTATGTCTTCCATAATTAGGAAATAAACATTTATGGTAAATTAATATGATAAACTAAGGGATGGATTTTGTAATGATTCCATTTTAATTCAATTTAATCTGTATTTTATTAAGATCCAATTATAATTTCTTTAATAGTCTTGAATTAATATATGTTGGTATATTGCTTCATGTTTAATTTCATGCATTTGAGATTAAGTAATCATTTAAATGAATTGATTTAGTATAATTGAAAAGAGTTACATACAATCCTAAAGATATGTTGACATGAAGTTTTTAGATTAAGGACAAGCATAATAGACGAATTCATAAATTGGTTAAGGGTTTTAATTTGGAAGAGATTTCAATTAATCAACTTAGGATTAATTTTAATAATCTTGAGAAGGATATTAGTATAACTGAAAAAATTTATAGTTTAATGAACTTCAACTTAAATTGATGCATAGTCATATGTGTATAAAAAGTCCTATATGAATTCACCATTTAGGTATCATTATTTTTACCTATTATTTCTTATTTTGATCTTTTCTAATTATTTAATTATGTTAATTTTATTTTATTAATTTAAATTTGAATTTGATCGATCACCATCGCCATAATTTATTGATTAGATAATAGGGAAAAGGTTAATAATAGTAACCGTAGTCTCAGTTGGATCGACATTTAGTACTTTATAATCTATATTCTATAGAAGCAATATGTGCACCTACATAGAAAGATTTGTAAGGAAGGAGATCAAATAATGACACTAAGTTTTTAGCATCATTTTTGGCAACTAAGATACTATGAACACTTAATTTCCATTAATCTAGCTATTATTTTTCTTTTGAATTTATTTTCTTTTATTTTATATTACTAATTTCTTTTTACTAATCTAGTCATTTTTCGAGTTAGCTTTTGTTTCTTTTCTTTTATGTTTATTTATTCTTAAAGCTCTCTTTCTTGATCTTGTGTTTATGATTTATATTCAGGATTTGGGTATTCATGACTATAGCTACCAAACATAATGAAAGGATGGACAAGACAATATTCTCTAGGGGATTATATTATACCATCACTTATAGAGATATTAGAAGCTTGGAATGAAAGGTATGATAATATATATGTGGAAGCTCAGTTGGTATTAATGATGCATTATGACATTTATAGTGATGAGTACCCCAGTCATGAATGTCAAACATCAGACTACATATAGTAGCAACCAATTTGTACAAGAAGCTGGTCTTAAAACATCCCTTATAAGGATACTCAAATTTTGGGGGAGGCCAATTATCACAACTTTGCATGGAACAATCAAGCTTTACCTAAATTTTTACAACAATAATAACTAGAGGAGGATTGATGTCTTTAAGAGCTCCTTATGAAGTCATTGATATAGCTGAGGCTAGCCTCCAAGAAACTAAAGATTTACCACCTCTTTCCACAATACAGGATTTTTATTTGGACAACTTGTCGAGCTTGTTTATGAAGAGTAGATATATGTTGCATCGAGCTAAATTTTATGGAACAAGTGAACGCAACAAATTTGAGGAGTGGAGACGAGCTAGAGACTAGAGAGATGAAAGAAAAATCTATTATTCTAAAAAAGAAAAAGGAAGATGACAAGGAGGAGTAAAAGAAAATAGTTATCAAAGAATTCTTGATATTTCATTATTCCTTATTATATTGACAGTTTATTACTAAAAAACGCATTAGCAGATTTATCTAGTTTTATTAATTTGATACCATAGTCCTTATTATATTGCAGCATATGACCTATATGCAAGCTAATGAGCCCTCATTTAGGAAGATGGTTGGAAGCAATTAAAGAAGGAATTATTGACAAGTCCAACTAAAAGACTCATAAAGAAGCATTGAATGGGAGACACCTCAATAATTAGGTGTTTTTTTTAATTGGGTATTTTGTAAGATTTTTATTAGTATTTTAGTATTTTTTATATTCTTAGTCTTATGGATCTAATTTTGCTACTTGAGTTAAGATTCTATATATTTTCATAGGCTATTAAGGCAACATAACTCCTATGCATTAAAAGTAGATAAGTTCACTGACACTAGATGTATGTTAATGACATTGTACAAAGCTATAAATCTTTTACTATTAATGGAAGTAATAGTTCACTTCATCTTTCCTTATATTAATTATTGTTTATATTTTGTGCTTCATTTTTGGATAATGTACATCTTTAAGCTTAGGAAGGGATATTGTGAATTTACTATGAATTTGATTATATGCAAGCATATTTTAGTTCTTATATGATGATTCTTCTTTATGGAAATTTTGAATATGTCAACTATTGTCATGAAACATCTTAAGTTATTGTGAATCATCAAATTAGGCTAGATTACAAGAAGAAGAAACCATAATAAGACAAATTCTTATTTGCTAAATTATGAATAGTTATTTTGATTGTCAATTTGGATGAAAGTGCTTAGGATTTATTCGTACATGAGCCTAAATTGTTAACTTTTGAGCCTATGAGCAATTATCATCATTATATTGTTCTCTATTTTCTTTTTTTATGTGTTTACCATACATAGTTGGATGATTCTAGAAGATGATTCTAAAACTTGTTTTTATTATGCATGTTGAGACCCCATTTGTAGACTAAAGGCTTTAAGATGAAAAGGCACCTAGGCTTTTTCTTTGATTTTACCCTAACATGTTTTTATCTCTTTAGGTGTAGTCAAATTTGATTCTTAGCTTTTTCTTTGAATTATTTTAATCATATTACAAATTAATAAATCATTGTTATTGTTAGCATAACATTTACTTTTACACCTTGAAGGATTGTATTCTTATATTGTATAACAACATGATTATATGAAGAAATATCAAGAACGAGGAAAGGTACAAGCTTATGCATTTAAGACTATAACTTCTCATGTGTTAATAATCAAGTCTTCATATATTTTCCTTGTATCCTCGTAAGTAATCAATTCATAGATCTCTAAAAAGAAAAAGAATATAAATATAAATTGTTGTAATTGTTGAAAGGAGAAAGAAGAGATACTTATGCTTTTAAATATTTAGCTTTCACCTTAATGGGAGAATCTATGCTTGATTGAATCAAATTTTTTATAGATTTTTTTATACAAATTCCTTCATCTTTATCAAACCAAAATGTTTCCTTACTATACCTTTACCTAGGCCCCATTAATCCTTGATTTAAATACCTTTTAATTTATGCCTTTAAATTATTTTATAGTATTGGAGATGTGAATTGTTAGCAAGCATATGGTTAAGATTATTTCCATGCATTAATTTGGGAGTTTTAATAACTTTCACCTCAATCATTTTGAGCAAATTGAGTGAATCTTTTATGTAAGGGTGTTAAATCATATTGCACTTGATTTTAGAAATATTATTAAGATATCATTTGTGGTATTTGCTTGTGGGGGTTTATTCTATAATTGTTTGATTTTAATTGTATTCTAGTTTGATTATTAAGGTATGGAAATATGAAGTGTGAATAGATAGCTTAAGATAGAGGAGAGGTGGATATTTAGATGCATTGATGAATTTAAAATATTATTTTCTTAAGGATAAGGAAATGGGTAAATGTGGAAAAGTTTGATAAGTGCTTAATCATTCATATTTTGTCCATATATTTAGTGTATTTTGTTTCTTTATTTGAGTTTTTTAATTTTAATTCATTTATATTTCATTTTTAGATAGTAATTCGCTTACTTGGAGCAAAATGAACAAATTCAAACAAGTTTAGAGTGATTTGGAGCTATATTAACCAAGTTATGAAATTTGTGTTGAAGAACACAACCTAGACTCGTCTACTTGCTTACATTATGCTATTTCTAAAATCTAGGCTTAAATGGTCATATTTGAAGAGTTTGTGGCGTGTTGTTGGTTTCATATGTACATGCTTATGTTTAAAAGGTATATGTCTATATTCTATGATAATGAGCCCATCTTCACATTTTAGACCCATATTTGTGCACATGTTAACTCCAAATTGGGATTTCATATTTTTTAATTACATGACATGGTGCAAGGTTGTGTACTTGCTTGTATTCTACCTAGGACCTAAATTTCAAAATTTTAAAGGCAAAATTGAAGGGGAGTAGGGGAAAGAGGTCTATAAGGCATGTTAGATGACCTAGGGTGGTAGAGAGAAAAAAGAAAAGGTAAGAAATATGTGGAGTGGATATCATCAATCCAAAGTAGATTTTATAAAGATTAAAATCGATTTTGTCATACTTCTTTTAGTTTTCTATTTTTTCTTTTAGTTTTGATATTATGTTTTCTATGATAAGGAGCAAAACCTTTATGGCATCTAGATATGTGAACCTCAGGATGTATTTTGTATTGATTTCATTTTAATTCAATTTATCCTTCAATTTCATTGAGATTAGTTTATATTTTATTTACTATTTTTAAATTAATATATGCCAAGATGTTGATTCGATAATGATTTTATGCATTTGAGATTAAGAAATCCTTTCAGGTGAATTGATGTAGCATAATCAAAATCATGTTTCTTTTAGTTTTCTATTTTTCTTTTAGTTTTGGTATAATGTTTTCTATGATGAGGAGCAAAACCTTTATGGCATCTACATATGTGAACCTCATGATGTATTTTGTATTGATTTCATTTTAATTCAATTTATCCTTTAATTTCATTGAGATTAATTTATATGTTATTTACTATTTTTAAATTAATATACGCCAAGATGTTGATTCGATAATGATTTTATGCATTTGAGATTAAGAAATCCTTTGTGTGAATTGATGTAGCATAATCAAAAACATTTGCTTACAATCCTAGTGATAGATTGCAATGCATCTTTTATATTATGGTCAAGCCTAATAGAAGAATTTATAAAATGAACAAACAATTATAGGGTTTTAACTTGGAAGAGAATTGATTAATTTGCCTACTATTAGCTGTTAATAATATTGAGAAATATATTGACATAATTAAATAATTTTCACTAGTCAATGAACCTCAGGTTAAATTAATGAGCTTAGTCTTATATGCATGAGAAATATTAGGAATTCACTATCTTGGTACTGTTGATTTTATTGGTTTAGTCTTTGTTAGAATTAGTCAATTATGTTGTTTTTTATTTGACTCTGTTAAATTTAAATTTGATCAATCGTCATCGACAAAATTTTTCGATTAAATAATAAGAAAATGGTTAATATTGTTAATCATATTCTCTATATGATCAACACTCAGTAATCTATAACTTATATTATAGAAGTGATAGGTGCATTTACCTAAAAAGATCTATAGGGTAGGACATTAAGCAATCATACCATAATTCATTGTCATGCAAATGATGATTAAGAGAGGGAAATTTTAAGTGCAACTTTCTTTATATTTGTGTGATTGAAGAGATGTTATAGTCAATTGTAATCTAACATAATGAACAATTACTTTATAGGAGGTATTAAAGATCAATTCAACCTTGAAGAAGTTAAAACTTTAGAAAAAAAAATGGAGAAGTGGGTAATAACCAATATGGGTCTATATTAGACCCTTATTAGTCATTTTATCTGTTTCAAATACAACTGACACTAGACATGAAGTGGGATTAGTGTTAAAGTCATCATATTTGCACTGTAAATTTTAGGAAAAAAAAGCTAGAACTAATTTGGAAGTGTAATAAGCATCAAACTTATGATTTAGTTACCAAAGACTATAGAATTACAAGTATAATCATTTTAAAACTATTTTATGTAACCTTAAATTATAAACATTTTTATTAGGGATCATTAGAGGAATCTTTGGAGGTGGGAGAGAGCTAGTGATAGGCTCATAGCAACGACTTTCAATTAGTTCAAAGTTTTAGGGTTTCTTAACATAAAAGGGATTTAGGGAGCAAGATTCGATGAGGAGACTTGTGACAACTCTTCCTTTTTCTCTTTCTTCTTTTCTTTCTTTGATATTAAGATTTTTATTTATTATTTATTTTTATTATATGGTTTGTATTGGATATTTTGATTATTAATGCATGATTTAGTATTACTTGGTTAAATTTATTCTCTTTGATCTTAATCTTAGGGTTTTTCCTGGTCAGTATAGATTTAACCTTATTAATTGTATGAATGATTGAGAGGTGAAGTATAATATGTGGACTATGATGATAAAATTTCTAGATTTAGAAGATGTTGTGGGGTGTGTGATAGTCACCTAATGTTTTAATGAATCTTATACCAGTGTAATAACTAAATAGATTAACTATGCTTAATGAATTTGATTATGTTGAATTGTGCAACGACTTACATGCTTCAACAGAGGATATATATGTTAAGTTAATTTTATTTCAACCATAATAATCAATCTTACGTAATAATTAAATTATCTTGTTTTTGTTAGTTTAGTAATTAAATCATCTTCCTAAAATCTTATTTTCTTTAGTTTCATCATTTGTTTAGTATTAATAAATTTAGCAATTACAAACCTTATAGGATTGATACTCTATAATACTCTAGTTTTAATAACTTTAAACGATTGATTCTATGCATTAATAGATGGATTAAATTATGATTCTGAATTAAAAGAATCTAGTCCAAAATTTAAAGATTCAAGTGATAAGGATTGAGTATGCTATCAAGGGCATGGTGCTTATTACTTAGAGAGCATTAAGTCTTTAACTTAAGAAGGATGGGATAGAGGAGTAGAGCGATAACATCTTTTATAGTATATTCCACTTTCACAACTAGACATCCAATATAATTATGATATAGTTATACTAATCTTATGGAAAGTAAAACATTTTAATATATAAAACTATAGTAACTTAATAAATGTGGAAATATTAAGGTGAAAAAATAGGTCTTGGTGTTGTTCTCTATTTAATGATATATATAAAGTCCTATGTAATATAGTACCTATTTAAGCTAGTTATATACTGTTGGGAAAATTGAAGGCATTATGATAAAAAGAATGTACATGAAGGCTTCAAAAATAGGTATCCTTTGTAAAGGATGATAAACCAATTACCTTTGTAACTTTAACATCTAAGTATGTCGGACCCCGTTCTCAGAGCCCAACTTCCGTATTCCTGAAACCTTGCGCTTACTACATTGCAGTGCGATATGCTGTTGTTCCATAAAAATGATGAGCGCACACTACCTAAACATCAAAATCACATGTTGAGTTGTTCATATCAATTATAGATTAAAGCCTCACATTCGTATAGAGGCAAGAATCACCTTAATCGGAGTTATATAACTCGAGATACACTCCAAAAACCTAAGAGAGTTCATACCTGAAACATGCTCTCTTAACCTACCCCTCACTTACTTTAGTGTAAACTTCCTTATTTCAACTCCAAATGATACCAAACTTTATGGAGTGGAAGGTATATGTCTTATGAATCCATTGGTTCAAGTCTCACCTCAATTGGAGGTCGGATGAGGGAACTATGCCCAAAAGGGTGGACTATGTTCATACCCAAAATTGAATTGGAACTATCTTGGCGCGATTGCCATAACTTTTTATATAGATGTCGGATTAAGTTCTTTCTTAGACCATTAGAAATAATACATCTAGATCTACAACTCTCATGAAGACCACAAAACGAGATTCGGCCTATAAATAAGTCATAAATCACCATTTTTCCGTGGCTGTCCGTTAAACGGACACACATGTCCGTTTAACGGACACGTTCGGGTGGAAGTGTCCCAAATGCTTCGAAATTGTCCGTTAAACGGACATGCAAGTCCGTTTAACAACATGGGCAGGCAAAAGAGTGTTTTTGTACCCGAGGCTGTCTGTTTAATGGACATCGAGTTTTCCAAAACTCCACATCTTCAACCCAACTTCAAAATCACTTGTAACTATCACCTTTCAAAACTCATAACTTCTTATTCCTACCTCCAATATGTGCATATTATACCTCCATGGAAAGATAACAAGATGAACTACAAATCTCATGAAGGATGCAAAGGTTAACTCCATCATTTATCGAGGTAAAAACTCATTCGAATGCACTGCTCTGACAATGACCAATGAAACAGTGGAAAGACTACATGAACAGTAACTGATATAGGTTTTACCCCCATAAGTTTTTACACCTAACTCCAAATGAGGCAAATTATACACCATTTGAAAGGTCTAATCTTAAGCGACAATCTTCAAGAAGATCTCTCAATTCAATTCAAATTCTAAGAGAGTCTAAATCACCAACAAAGGTTTGTCAAATTTTGCCAAAAATTTGACAGCACCTCCTTTAAAAGTTCACTATCCAAACTTCAATTCAATTTAATCCAACTCAAGTACCTGCATCAAAACCTCTATCTTCAATCTCTCACAACACACACCCATCCAAATATCCCAAAAGATCAACTTCAATAGCAACAACACACTCCTAGCATTCTAATCATATCCAAACTATAACACAATTACATTTCCCCCTTTCTTGTCAAATTCAAACCATACAATGATGTAATTGTTTTAAAACATGCATGAATTGCACAAAATACATTAGAATTGAACATTCTTGCATTCATATGAAAATATGAGTTATTACAAGGCTTTAGAGGGCATTTTAAGCCACTACCTCGAATCCAAAATACAAACTTGCAAAAGCATCATTTTCCCAAAATGCATCTAAAGCATTGATTTACAAAAATTAACTTGAAATACAAAAATTATCCATTTCTGGAGCAATGCCTTTAAGCTCGATGGTCGATCTCGTGCTCCTCACCTGGAGATGGGACGGAGTTGGAGGGGGTGAGCTTACGCTCGTGGGTAACATGTTTATATTTATGCAAATAAGCTGAATTTATTTCATTATCCATATTGCTAGCAAATCTCTCATCAAACAATCATACAACTTTGCATTCATAAATTCATCAAGCTAAAAGCATAACTTTCATGATTCATGCATCTATCATTCTTGCAAATACATGCTAACACATAAACACATAGCTAATGGTTCGGTAAGATAAGTCCATTAATAATCGATTTAACTACACAAGTGTAGTCGATGTCGAGGAGTCCAAAAAGGAACATCCTTGCCACAATCGGGCAGGCGGGCGAAGCCTATACTAGTCAACGTGCATGTGACTCTGCTGGGTGGACTTAATTACCCACATAACATGAATTCATGCATCAAAATCTGGACTTTTCTTGTCCACTGACTGATTTCTGAAAATGGATTTTTCATGCATCCAAATAGCTGATTTTTGAAAAATGTATTTCATGCTTAACTCACATTTTATGATTTCACTAATATTCATGTTCATTCAATTCATGAACTTGTCAAGCAATATCAAGCAATGTCATATACTGTTCAAACTCTCACATAATGGCAATCATAAATCAATTTATACACAATCAAAGCTCAATCAATGCTCATCCCAAGGTAGTTGGAAAACATTAATTTCATTAGTTGAGATAGTATTTAAAACTTACTAACATAAAGATAAAAATGAAACCCACCTTATATCTTGCTTAATCCTTGCTTAGGAGTGCTCTTCTCCTCTCTCTTGCTCTACTTCAAGAGAAACAAAAACCCATTTCAACATAACTTCAATTGAAAATCTACATAACCTCTTACATGAAATTAACTTGAAAATCACTAAACCCACTTCATTTCTAAGCTTTCTACACCATAACCTAACTAAAAGCTAACACTTGAAATCATGACTTACCTTGGTTCTTGACTCAACCAAAGAGTTTCTTGGTTCAAGGTGTAGCTTAGCTCTTCTTCTACACTTTTCCTTCTTGAACTTTCTTCAAACACTCACTTAATCTCTTGGAAACTCAAGACCTAGCCAAGCTCTTCCTTTTTCTTCTTCTCCCTTCTCCTTCCACGAATTCTCCCTCTCTCCCTCTAATTTTTGTGACTTCCTCTCTTCTTCTCCTACTAACCCACTTAATTCCTTCTCTTTTATACTACTTACTAACTTATTTAAGCCTATAGGCCTAAAGCCCAACTCACTTCTTCTTCCTTCCTTCTTATATTCTCTTTAAACTACTCAAGCCCATTTATCCTTTAAACCCATCTTATTCTCTTTTCCTTTCCTACCTCCTTAAGGCCCACTAACACATTTAATCTCATTAACTCACCACCTAACTCTTTAATGCTATCATGTACTAATTAATGTCAACTCAATTAATGCCAACATAACTTACTCAATTAATCTAATCATGCTTAATTTTTTTAAAAAAATTGAGGCTAACAAAGTAAGTCTACAAAGACTAATTGACATTGAATAGAAAGAATGAAGAAAAGAATAGTGAGAGCAAAAAAAAAAGGAGTAATATTAAAAGCATTCTTTATAGTAACCAGTTTATGATTGTATCTTTATGTAAAAAAAAAGCTCTTTTTTCTTTTGATGTAGGTGGTGATTTGGGGATGAATCCTTTTAAATACTAGGAGATGATGCAAGCATAACTAGCCAATCACGAGACAAAATTGTATATGCCTTTTGGAGTTATTACAAGAGTTTCAACTCAAAAGGAATTGGAAGCATCATTAAACAATTAAAAAATATATTGCATGCACTTCTCAGAGCCATTATAAGAGTTATAATTCAAAACAACCTTCAACACCAATGTACTTTAAATGTATTCCTATGCCAATGTAAAAGTCATGATATAGAAACTTACATGGTCTATAACATAATAATAATTAATGTAAGGTTTTGGAGCAAAACAAGTTATAAATATACAACCTATAATATATTCATGTCTTATACTACATCCACTAGCATTAAGATTTATATAACAAACATGACGTAAAGCATGGCTATAACTCAGGCTATGCTTGTTGTTAAATCCTACTTACATTTAGTTTAATTTTTTGACATTTTTGTTTATTAATAGCCATAAGTTTTTTGTTTTTCACCTAAATTTGAACTTATCAAAAGATTCTTTATTTTCAATGTTTAACTACTTAATGAATTTGATTCTTAATTCTTTATAATTAATGAGTAAGTTCTCTTTATATATATGATTTAGCTTTCTTGAATTTGGTTTAAACTTACTCGTGTGTTCTGTATAATTTATTGCTAATTGGATTCACATCTGTAATATCCCATGCTCAGAGCTAGAACCCAGAATCGTGAATTAAGTGTAGGTGTGAGAAATTAGAAGTACATTGCATGCTCATGCATTATTGTACATTCATACACAATTGAATATTTATTTTTGATACTTTAAAATAATTGTACATACATTCATTGACATTTTTCATGTGTTACTGGTTGATTAAAATGTGAATTGTGACTAATCTATTAAAATTTATTTGGAGACTATTAGTATTATTTCAAAATTTTTGATGAATTTTAGAAAATTTCTAAAAGTTTGGGGTATTTTGGAATAAGGACAAATATTAGAATAGGACCAATTATAGTGTGACACTGGACTGATTAAATTGATGACAAATGACTTATATGTATGGTGACACGTGGCAATAAATTGTTAAGACACTAAGTCATGTGTTTTCGTAAGGAGAAAGAATTTTGCAGATATCTTGTTTTTGTTTGGAAAAGTACCGTTGATGATCGTGTATACTGGAAAATTAGGTTTGAAGGGATTTTGAAGAGTTGGAGTTTAAACTAGCAAGTACCGTATGATTTTCATGATTTGTGTAATGAATTATACATTACATAGTTAATAGTGTTCAGTGTTTATACATTGGAGATGCTTAATAACTGAAACATGAGTGAGAATTTTGGGTATGTTGCATGTGTTGCTTTTGTATATTTGATGATTGGCATGTTATAAGATGTAGTTGAAGTGAATTTTGAGCTTGAAAAATCACTAAAACCATGCTTAGGAAGAATGCAGAAACTTCATAAAAGTTGATTTATAAGAAGTTGTACGTCTCTATGGATTACCTTTAACCATTATCTCTAATCATGATGTGAAGTTTGAGTTATTTCTGGAGAACTCTATTAAAAACATTAAACACTAAACTTTAATTTTCAAGTTCTTTCCATTCCTAAACCAAGGGATAATCTGAGGTTATGAATAGACGCTTAAGGGACTTGTTAACATGTTCGATTAGAGATAACGTGAAAAATTGGGACATAATTATTTTTATAGATTTTCATGCAACATTTCTATAAATAGGTTTAATGGTAAGAGTCCTTTTAAGATAGTTTTAGGAGTACAACTAAGAAAGCATATTGATTGTGTTCCTTTATCATAAACAACATGAGTAAATGTTGAAGTTGAAGGTTTTGCATAACATATGATGGATCTTTGATGAGATACGACAAAAGATAATAACCAATAATTTGTCTTATAAAAAAACATGTTGATTAATATCGTCAATTGGTGGAATTCAACGAAGGGGATATAGTAATGGTTAGGATTCTTCCAAAGCATTTCTAAAAATGAAATATAAGGAACTTGATTCATGGAGTGTTAGATTGTATAAGACCATCAAAAAGATAAATGCAAATGCTTATGTTTTGGTATTACCAAGCGATATGGAAATAAGTAATATCTTTAATATTGCAAACTTAACTATTTATCATGGACATAATGATACGCAATCTCCTAATTGAAGTGTAAAAATTCCAACAACTCCACATCTTAAAGAAGAAATATAGGATACTATAAGAGATGGAGGATATTGACAATATCTTGTCAAGTAGAAAGGAAGACTGATTTCTAACACTACTTAGATTTTAGAATCTAAATTTTTTATGATCAATATTTATCACATTCTACTTCAAGCATGACTTTAGACAAGACAAGGAAAATTGATGTAAAAAAACTTAAGTCTACAAAAGAAATAAAAGAGGAAAGATAAATTAACAACTTGTTTTAATTTAGTGGGATGAGGATTGCAAACTGGATTGACATTAAAGATAAGGCCGCATACTAGTACTTTAATTTAGAAACAACCTCTCTACTAGTAAAGGGAAAGATTACGCACTACTGAACTTCTTCAAAACTCACGGCTGCAAGATTTCTATTAATTGTTGTCGTTGTATTAAAGATAAGAGTTGAAATTTAGATTGTGTTAAGATTCCTTGTTACATTCACAGTAGTAGTAAATTAAATATGTTATTTTATTTTAGATACGTTATCCTAGTTATTTAAAACTTGCAAAATTTTTATTAGAATAAGATTTAAATTTGTTAGGAACTCTTTTCCACTAAAATAAGGGTTCTAAAATATTCTCTATAAATATGCATATATTTAGCACTCATTTTCTACAAACTTATGTTTTCAACAAAAATGTGCGATCCTATGAATGATCCTTAAATTTCCTGCTCTCCTTTTTTTGTGTCCCTTAATAAATTATCGCAATTTAGACAAAATTTAGACAAAAATTCTAAGTCTAAATTTTTAGCAATCAAATCCTAAAAAACCAACTATACCAAACCAAAATTTCGGCATTCTTAATCGAAATCTAACCTTAAAATTTGATATTTCAGTAGCTTAATATCAATCATAATTTCTTATTTTGTGACTTCTAACTATTAGTTAATATTTCTTCTATTTGTCTTACATCACAGAGGAATGTCATTTTTTCAAGATTCTTTAAATCCAAAGTAAATTATCTCCCTCTGATAAGTCAATATATTAGCAAGCCAAACTAATTACTACTTTAGATTAAACAAAGCAAGTAGAAGTTAGACAAAACTTGAGGGACCATGATATCTTGAAAAGATTCGGACATCTTTTGATCCTCCAATATTGTTATCAATCCTTCAAAATGCTAGGCAGCTTCAGCTCTACAAAACCTCCTCTATCTGAAAGAAAAGATTCTATCAAAAGCCTAAAAACGATGACCCTGTTGCTTTGATTCGAAATAAATTCTGACCAAGGACATCACAAATCCTTCCACCATGCTGACGGTATCACAAATCCTTCCGCTATGTCAAATCTTGTTTGTTTACTTCCGGCACTTTGTAAGTGGCTTCCTGAATATGAGAAGTTATCTGACTAATTTGAGGAATCCTTTACTGGAATGAATCATCAGAAACAGACCTATCCCTTCGGCTCCTAAACTGCTCAAAATGTAATCATCGCATGTGCATGCCGATTACTTATTGCATACGTCTGATGCCTTCAACACACCTGCTCCATTTCTACAATTTCATTAGTGCTGGAAGGGTCTCACTCCAAAATTTTCGATGGTACAAGCTTGCCTTAACAAAAATAATTGGACATGAAGTGATCTCAGATCCTTGTCCACATCGCTTATGGCTTCAAAACGAAAACATCCTTCTACTTACGTAGCTTCCATAAGAAAATATGACCTTCCTGTCTCCACCAAATCCTCTGAACACATCAGAGCAGACCTCAGGTATCCACTCTCTTGATAACCAGTTATCAGCATTCGCTTGATGACTTCATTTGGCATAACACCTGCCTTGATCATATCAGCATGTAACATCATGACATCAATCATATTCTTGGCATTAATATGCCCCCGTAAAATGATGATGTAAGTCAATGCATCTGGTGGTACACCTCTTTGTCTCATGTCTGTGAAAAAGCGAACAGCTTTAAAGATCTGACCATCTCTACACAAAGCCTGAACCAAAGTTGTATACATCACACAATTTGGGGAACACAGATTATCATCAATTACATCATTCTGATTTCCAGAGAGCTCACTAGTAGTTCTCTCCAAGAAAAGTTCAATTGCATCATTTGTCCTTCCAACTTTGCAGAGGCCATCAATTAAGCAACTGATTGTGAAAACATTAGGTATGCACCCAGCCTCCAGCATCTGCTTGTGCAGTGAGAGGGCCTCTTTCATATTACCATCCTTGCAGTGTCCACAAATCAAAATCGTAAAAGACACAACATCTGGTTCCATTCCTTTGACTACCATTTCTGAGTATAAAGACATGGCAGTTTGCATATCTCCCACCTTGTAGTATCCATAACACAACGAGGAAAAGGTGATAACATTTGGTTCTAGACCATTTTCTACCATTTGAGAACAAAGTTCCAAAGCCTTCTCCATATTGCGTTCCTTACAGTAGCCATCAATTAGTGCGTTGTAAGTTACGGAGTTTGCAGGAATTCCCTCTTTCGCCAATTTTTCCAGTAAAGCATTGGCTTCTTCCAGCCTTTCCATATCACAAGCACCCTTAATAAGTATACTGTACGTGTAAACATCATGCAAAATACCAAAATTAAGCATTTCATTAAACAAATCCATTGCTTCAGGGAGCTTCCTAGCCTTCAAGTGCCCATCAATTAGAGAATTATACAGAATCACATTCGGGAAAACACCAAACTTTTCCATATGAACCATGAGACTCTTTGCTGCCAAAAGTTCACCTAATTTGCAGAAAGCGTCTATTAAAATGCCAAAGGTAACAACATTTGGTAGTAAGCCACCATCAAGCATGTCCTGATAGAAATCAAGGGCTTGTTTCACATTTTTCATTTTGCAATACCCGTCCATTAAAATGTTACAAGTATACAAATTTGGTACAACCCCAGTCTCCCGCATCACCCTAAGCACATATTCAGCTTCCATCAACTTATTATCATTGCAAAGACCATGAATGAGAGAGGTGTAAATCACAACATTTGGTTGTATACCCTTCTTGTTCATTTCACCAAACAAACTCCCTGCTTTCAGAACATCACCTTGGCTACAGCAAGCATCAATTAACACACCATACGTGACCACATCAGGCACCAAACCACGAACAATCATGTCTCTATGCAATTCCCACATGGAACTAAACCTACACATTTTAACCAATCCATTCAAGAGCGCATTGTAAACCCGCACAGCAACGCCAACCTCAATCCTATGGTACACCCACAAGGCCTCATCAACATGACCCAGCTCACATAACACAATAATCAACAGTCCAAATACATTGGGGTTAAACTTTGTACTTTGCATCTGATTAAGGGCAGCAAAAACCAAGGAACAAATGCTGCGAGAATTGGAGGAGCAAAGGAGTTTCTCTACTAGACTTTTTGTCAAGCATCTGGCAGTCGAGTACATTCCAGCACTAGCTAACAAATGAATTACAGCTGAATAGGGGTCAAGATACCTAGTGGGGTTACTGGGGTTGTCTCTTAGAGCTGAATCCAAGAGTTGGAGAGCTTGGTTCGGCGTTTTGGAGTGGAGAATGGCGGTAGTGAGATCAGAAGAGATTGTAGTCAAAGATGCAAAATGTGTAGGAAATAAAAGTGATCTAATGATGCTGGAATTAGGAAGAACTTGTTTCGCAGAGAAGAGTTTCAACATTAAGCGAAGAGTAAGTTGTACAGAAAGTTACATTCCCTTGACAGAATCGTAAACACTTTTTAGCTTTCAGTTGAGACTGTGAGATCAGCTTTCGTCAATATGGTTGGTCCGCCATAGGAAATGAGATTACACTCTTTTTGTACGCCTTTTATACTTTATAATGCTAGGATTTACTTAATTCTTTTAATTAATCTATGAGAGGCAATTGAGCGCATTAAAAAGATTTTAAATCACCTGTCAAATCAATAGAGGCATACTTTGAATAAAGATGACAATTAATGGGCCGAGCCTGATCCTTTTCCAGCTTAGAATAGAGATCAAACAATTTTTTTTTTTTTTTGTCATATAAAAAGGGGGATTCATATAAAAAGCGGCCCTTAACTCCAACCAGACCGAATTATTTTTAAAAAATTAAAAATATTTACTTTAGAGATTTTGGTTAGGCTCGAGGCTTAAATTTGGACCGGGCCTGTTAAGTTTAGAGGAAGTCAAGCCCTATTTAACATGTTTTTTTACAATTTATTAAATTCTCATAAATATTTTGAATTGAAATAACTATGTCCTTTAATTATATATTGACCAAATCTCCCAACTTATAAATACAGTCAATTACGTTCTGCTAATAATACTCTATAATCTACATTAAGTTTAATTTTTAAAATAACCGACAAAACATTAGGATTACAAAATTTATCAATGCAATAGTCAAACAATTTTTAACTAGTGGCAACTTGGTTCTATTTCTATAACAAAATTGAAAATAGTTTGTTCCCTAACTTAGGTATTTAAATTTTATAGGATTTAGTCTCCAATTAAAAAAAATAGTTACTTCTGATTTCGGAAGCAGTCTCTCTATTAGTTAAGGGTAAGATTGCGTATTAGTAGACCTTTTCAACTATTGTTAGCATCTCCCCGATGATTTACATACGTGATATGAATATGAAAGGTTACTAAGTCATGGAACGTTTTTAGTTTATTAAATCATGGAATTAGTAGTTTATATCTAGTTAAACAAGTTAAACTTTAATTCAACCACGCAAAGACTTCTATTGTAGGAAAAGGATAAATTATTTAAAACTCCATTTCTACTATTAATTTATTCATACAATTAAATTGTCTTTTCTTGTTATATGATAAATGTGTAAATTGTTTCTTACAAAGTTTCATTAAATTTGGAGTCAATATTTATCAATCCCATGAATTTGACTATTTCTATGTTATTTTCAACTTCTAAAAATTAATTTGTATTTTTGTTGCTTTGATCCAACAATTAGTTAATTGTTCAAAAATTATGTTAATTAATTTTTTATAATAAAGAATTTTGAGTAGATTTAAATAAAATTAGGATTAAGTTCAACTGAATGTATTTATAAACATGAATATCATATATCAAGTCAAATTGTTAATTCAACGAATTATGAGTCATATTTATGTTTATAACTCACTTTATCTTTATGTTACTTTTAAAAATAATTCATTTGCATTTTTATCTCTTTAGTCCAACAATTCATTAGTTGTTTCAAAAAATTGTACAAGTTTATTCTTTGTTTCTTGAAGGTTTTAAGTGAATTTAGGTAGAAATTGAGTTAGACTCAATTAAGTTTATACAAACGAGAACATAATCTCAATTCAAAATCTTAATATGATGTATTATAAGTCACATTTTTGTATATAACTTACTTATTCTTATGTCACTTTCAAAAACAATTCATGGTATCTTTTGTTGCTTTGGTCCAATGGTTCATTAATTGTTTCAGAAAAATGTTAAACAAGTTTATTTTTAGTATAGTGAAGACTTTTAAGTGGACTTAGAAATTGAATTAGGTTTGTTTGAATCCATATATAAGTAAGGACGCCATACCTTAGTTCAAAATCTTAAGACAATTAATTATGAGTCATATCTTTGTATATAACTCATTTCTTTCTTATGTCCCTTTCTAATGTGAGAAATTATAGTTGTGAATTTTCAACATCTATCCTTAACAAATGAATCCATTCTAATTAGGTTATCTCCTCTTAAACTATAACTAATATAATCAATTGAGTCACTATATGAATTAATCTATCGACCTAAATCTATGATTTTCTATTAATTGAACTTTTCTAACCAAACACTCATACTAATAATAGATTTTAAGGAGTTTAGGAAGAAAATTGGATTAGGTTCAAGTGAGTCTATATATAACTAGACACAATATATCTCAATCAAAAATCTTAAAGTAATGATTTATGATTCATACTTTTGTATATAACATACTTCATTATTAAATCTCTTTTAATATGGGACAACTACACTTACTAACTTCTATTACATATTTGCAAAAGACTACAAAAGTCTTCAACAAGGTTGTCATAAGAGATGAACCAATAGTCCTTGTTATTTAATGTAAACAAAGTTTTTTGTCTTGGTTTAATTTGAGAGGAACCAATAACCTTTGTATCAAAGCCTTTTGATTTAACAATGTATGACTTTTCTATCAATGATTGTTGCATTCTCTTTAATGGTAAGTACATTACCAACACTATGGTGCTAATGTTTAAAGTGTCTACTACGATCATGCTTGCATAGGATAGAAAAGTATTCCAATTCTTACTTCTCAAGTAATTTTGCGCAAAGTTTTCTTATAAGTCAGGAAGATTTGTGCTAATAAATGGGTTCCATTGTCTCAAAATAATTATAAATGGTTCTTCTTTTGATATGAAATTTGAAAATAAATCATCCTCAAAGGATTAAAGAAGCTTCGCTCATAACCAAATGATATAGCTAACTTTTTGTAACATTCAGTCACTTGCGGGGAGGTTATAATAGTAAATAAGAGTGTTCAATGAGAGCATAGAATTTGCATTTTCATGCTCATGCATAAAATGGCATACACATATACATAAATAGTGAAATTATTGCACATAAAAATAATTGTACATACATTTATGAATAATTATGGGCATATTTGGACTGAGTTGTGACTTTGGGAATTTTGTAATTTTGGAATTTAATTATATTGGAAATTTTATTGAATAGTGGAGTTGTAATATTTTTAAATTTTGGTGATAATTTTCTAAATTTATGGAGAAAAATGGAAAATAGGAAAAGGGAATCAAAATAAGATTGGAGATAGTTATATTGTAAAGATGGGATTAAAGGAATTAGTCAAGAAAGAAACTTAGTTTAGGCTTAGACGTTAAGAAAGTGACAAGTGTCACTTTGTTAAGTTGCTTCTATAACCTTGTAGAAGTAAGTTATCAATATCTGAGATTTAAAAAGGGTTTAGTAACATATCTTAAGTGTCATTTTCCAGCCACCTTCTTCGAATTTCCTTTCCACACACAAAGTTTTTCATTAAAATCCTTCATAGGGATTTATTTGTTTTTCCTCATCCTACTTCTTTACCACCACTACTATTTATTCTTCCACCCTAAGAAAAATCAGAAACTGGTCATTTTGCACAGTAAATACGTGAGTTTTACATGGAGGTATGGCTTGAAGATAGTTAAAGCTTTTGGAGTTTTCAACAAGTAAGCAATGAATAAACCATTTATAGTAGTGGATTCATGAAATAATTTGATGAATTATAGTTAGTTGCATGGATCATGGCATTTACACACACACACACACACACACACACACACACACACACATATATATATATATATATATATATATATATATATATATATATATATATATATATATATATATTCATGAACACTATGGATGAGATGAAAATTTTGGTTATAGAGTTATTTAGTTTTGATGGATTTTTAGTGATATGATGTTATGGACATGGTTTTTTGGAGTTGAAATAGCAATGAAATAGTGTATAGGATTAGTGTAGAAAATTAGATATGGAAAGGTTATATGTGCTCTGTTCTTCGTTTTGCATGTTTATATATATGTGTGTGTGTGTGTGTGTGTGTGTGTGTGTGTTGTACGTTAGTTGATGAAAACTTATAGATGATCAAGGAAATAGTTTTTGAGTTGAAGAGTAATTGTAAAATGATGGTTTGAGATGAAAATGAGTATTTAAATGGAAGTTGAGAGGAAGAATGGTGATTGAGAATGAAAGTTGAAAATGCAGAAAAGTAGCAGAGTACGAATAGGATGAATATGAATTTTTAGCTTTTGATGGTTTTTAAATAAACTTGTATATTTTGGAGTAATATGAATTTATGGTAAATGAGTTTAATTAAATGGAGTGGAAAGACTTGAAATAAAAATTTGAAGTGTTAGATTTTGGAAAATGGAAGTCATCTGGAAATTTTATGAGAATAGATGGTTAGAGAGTTGAATTTTTCGATCTTAAATTCCATGAGATTTTTGCATTGATATAGAGAGATTTTGACAAAGTTGTCTTCATAAAAGTTGTATATATTTCTTTAAGCTTTCCATTGATATAAAATATGTAAATTTTGAAGTTCTTGATCAAAAGTTATGAAGGTTTGAAGTTGAGATGTCGGTGGAGAAGAAGAAGTAGAGTTGCACCATCGTGCTTGAAATTAGGAAATTTGCACCGTCGTGCTTCAGCATGATGGTGACATTACTTGGATGACATCACTTGGAAGGTTGGGAAGTCGGGTGATATTGCTGAAATTGGTTGGAAAGCACCGTCGAGCTTTGTTGGTTTGACTAAAGGGTTGACTCATCCTGAACAACCTTCATTCTTTTGACCATAACTTCTTCTCTAGACCTCCAAATGACTTGATTATTAAACCAATAGATTCCTAACATATTTTTCTATTCTTAAATAACTTTTGTAACATTATGAATTGAATGGAGAAAGATTGATCGAATCAAAGTGTGACATATGTTGGAACAGTGAAATAGGATTTTCTTACTGAGCACCCTTCAGTATTTTAATTATATCTGGATCTATAGGATTCCAAATGAGATGATTTTTGATTTGGAGTAAACTAGAGACATAGATATGCAAATCATATGAAAATTTGAATTGTGATTCAGTCTCTAAAATGGTGAATTTCTGGATGGAAGTTGTGCATAGTACACTATTTTTGAATATGGATAACCTGATAATGTTTAAGGTATATCTTCCAAATTACTGAACCAAATTGAATGATTTTAGTATAAATAGAAACTTAAGACATTGGAGAATAACTTTGTAGAAGGAAGTGTTGTCTAATTTTTCCATTTACTTTATTAGATTTATTATGTAAATTTGACCCATATGTATATTGGAAGAAAATCTGAAGTGGTCAATGATGTTGTGTAATTGGTCTCATATTGCTTTTTATTGGTCCAAATTATAAGTATACATGGTATTAACGAGGGCTTTGATATCTGAATGATTTGTTTAAAAGGATCTCGATAAAGTACCATGAAATTGTCATTGAACATGCATTGTGTATATTGTATAAGTACGTGTGCATTAAGGAATATTTGTACAATTGTGCAAAAGTGTGATATTTGTAAATGTGATTTGTATGATATAGAAGAACTCATTGGACGCCAGTTGGAAATTGCCGGACCATCCAGGCAATAGCATTTTGGAGCGTACTATGAGTCAACCTAGATGATTTCCTATGATTGGTTTGTTTTGAATTTATTTGATTTGTTAAATTTTCAAAAAAAAAAGGAGAAATTACTAAACTATTTGCGAATTGTTTCTAAATTCCATACTTGAAGCCCGAGGAGTTTATTAGTTGGGCAAGTATTCGAAGTGTTTTGATTTGATATGAATTCCTAAATGACTTTGATTCTCAACGAAAGCTGAATGCCGGACTTAGGTTCGATGAATGTGAAGACTTGTCTGAGCATTTGTATAAGATTCTGATATATGACATTCAGTATTTGATGCATTTCATAAAATACATACTCAGATAAAGGCATTGTGACTTGAAAAACTAATTTGAAGCACTTCCACTTAGAGCTTTGCTCTGTGATTTCTGGTTCTGCACGTAGAGCTATACTTCATGATTTTGTTTGACTGAGCCCTACGGGTCAGTATTTGTATAAGTTTGTGATAGGCACTCGGTCACAACAATAAGAACGAATGTGAGTCTCATGCATATAGCATTCATATAAGACAGAAATCCATAAATGAATTGCAAAGCTGTATTGAGTGATCCTATGTTGTGCCCTGTTGTGTGAGTTATGATGTTTAGAATGAATATTTGTGCATATGTGATGTGTGTATGTGATCCAATGAAATGATTAATGATAGTTCACTCATTGAGTTCGCAAAACTCATAAAAAATTTTAATATGATTTTTCAGGCTTGAAGAGTATCCCGTTAGATAAACGGGAGTATACCTACGGCATGCAAGTAAAACATGAAGGTTGGGATCAGTTCGCGTCTGCATTGTATTTCTTTATTTTCATGCTAAATTGTATATTCCACAAATTTTTGTATCATATGTATTTGAATAGTTCGATATGTAATAACTTTTGAAATTGGAAATATTTTGTATTTGAATTTAGGCCCAAGTGACTAGTGAAATTTTGATGAGTTGTGTATTGGTTGTAACTTTGTGTTTGAAAATATTTTTTGTGTAAAATGGGTCCGAATTTGATTACTGATTTTTGCATACTCATATGCGTATATTGTTTTCCAAAAGAATTAAAAAAATTGAACTGAGTTTTGAATGATTGAGTGCTCTAGTATGCCACCCTCACGAGGTACAGACTCAAATATCCCTCAGGATGTCGGGCACGTGTCTTGTAGAAGTGGGGTGTTACACTTCTAATATTTTTCAATGTTTTAAAAACTAGATGAAAGTTAGACCTGTAAGACAAGATTAAATCATTATAAAATTGACTAAATATTAAATGAAATTAAAGAATTTGAAATATTATTGAAAGAGATTATTCTTATCCATCAAAGAATTTGAATTTTAACTAAAAATATTGTTAAATAAAATTTATTTATTTATTTTAGTTGTTTTTAAGAGAAGGAATTTATTTTAGTTTATAAAACTTATTAATTTACAAAAATTGACGATTAATTAATAATCTTATCAATTTTAATAACAAAAGTTATTAAATTAAATCAAAATAAAAGTTGAAAATCAAACTAAATAGTTAGGCAGTTCAAGTTTTTACATTTGAACTAATAAAACTGATTGAGTTTTTAATCATTAAGAATTTCAATAAGAAGACTTGGTAGAGCCATTTGTGGACATATCCAAATATATGGTGGGGCATTTTCTGATAAAGAAAGTTATTAATTTCCATACCATGAAACATACGTTGACATCCTTGTGGCGATTGGTGAAGGGACAAACTGTGAAGGAACTGATTCCAAATGTATATTTATTCCAATTCTTTCATGATATTAATTTGAGTAGAATAATAGAAGGAGGACCATGAATTTCAATAATCAACTATTAATTATTAAGAAATTGATTCCAAATGAATAGTCACATTTTGTCAAGCTATTTCATACTCAATTTTAGGTACAGATAGATGACATGCCTATAGGCTTAAAGTCAGGGAAGGTGGTGGTTGAACATGGGAATTTTATTGGAAATTTTTTAGAGTATAAAAAAACAACTTCAAGAGTTTATGCAAAACTTACTTACATGTTCATGTGATGATGGATGTTAGTAAACCTATTAATTGAAGGATGAAAGTCAGGAAGATAGGTGGTGAGTAAAGCTGGATAAATTTTACGTATGAATGGTTACTAACTTTTTGTGTCATTTGCGAGAGGACTGGCATGGTGAACTTTTTTTGTAGCACCTTTTATAATAATCCTCAAAGGTTAACTAAGAAACAATTCAGAGCTTGGTCACGGTATCCTAATTATAGGCAACAATTAACTATTGAAAATTAAGAAGATGATAATTTGGAAATTATAGAGCTTAAGCAATGACGTGAGGAAATGGATGAGAAACTAATCAAGGATGGAAATATGATAATGTTGGAAGGAAGTGATTGTGATGGCCCAATTGAGCTACTTTTAGGTTCAAAAAATGGATTAATATCAAGTCTTATATTCCAAGTTTGGCAATATTTATAAGTATTATTAGATAGAACTGTTATAGGCTAGGCAATCCGCGAGCAGTTTAAGTCATTAGAGACCTTATTCAAGCCCATATGCCTAAGTATGTTTTTCCTACTAAAAATTTGTTTATTAAGCCTAAATTGGAAAGCATAAGATAAATCATAGGTTTGGCAAAAGGGTCACTTTGACCCTAATGTTTGTACCAATCGATAAGTATAACCCTAACATTTTAAAAACGTTAAATTATAACCTAATCCTAATAAAAAAATTCAAATCTTTCTATTAAATGTCAGGTCAACGGGCCTGACACTTAACAACTATTATTTTATCCAAATAATTAGGTCCCCTAAATTACATCATCGCTGATATGGAATGTTGGACCCCGATCTTTTGATGAAAATTAGAATTATTAAAATGGGATTCAATGAGTGTGTTTGTATAGGTATTGTGTTGTAGATGTTATTGTATTTAAAGAAGATTGATGAGAAATGAAGTGATTGATTTTGATGACTTTGAAAATTTAGTACAGTTGTATGAGTTATGAAAGTCAAAATGAATTAGTTGATTGAAATGGAAGTTGAAAATCAAGAAATAGAAAGTGAAAGTGTAAAATTTTGAAGAAATTAGAAAGTTTGACTTTTTGGAGTAAAGAGTTGACTCTTGATTTGGGTAGATTTTGAGAAAATGATCTACATGAAATTTGTAGATTATGTTGAGAGCTTTTCGTAGCCATAAAGTATACTATTTTTCGATATCGGGATTGAAAGTTATGATCTTTGAAAGTTAAGTGTATTTTGCCTTGATTTTGGAAAATGCTCTAAGTGTAGGATTGTATATGTTGTGTTTTGAGGCGATTTCCGTACTGATGTGGTTTGAATTGGAGTAAATAGTTACGTGAAAGTTATAGAGAATTTGAATAGCTTTAAAATGATGTATGATAATGTGAAATTTGGATATTACGTAGGTGATGGATATCAGGGCAGAAACTTCGATTGAAAAATCAACTTAGATACAGGTTGAATTTGTTTTGGAGTTCTTCATGAACATTGTAGAGCTTGTTTTTATCTTTCCATTGATATAAAGCACAAAAATATTGGACAAGGGAGTAGAAAGTTATGATTTTTAGAAGTTCTGATACTGTTTAGTGTGAAACTGATCGACCAGTCAGCTTTGTGTGGAGTTTTTGACCCATTTAGAGGTCGATCTGATTCTTAAGGCCTTAATAAAGGTTGTAGAGGGTTCTTTTACCTTTCCATAGACACCAAGTTTGCTAAATTGGGAGTTCTGGATCAAAAGTTATGATGTTTGCAAGTTTTGGTACTGTTGAGAAATTATCGATCAGTCATCTTTGTGTAAACTTTTGATTCCTTTAGTGTCCGAGCTTGCCTTTGAGTCCTTCTTGAAAATGGTAGAGCTGTCTCTTAGCTTTCCAACGAAATAAACCGTGTCTAATTTGGAGCTCGGAGTCAAAAGATATGAACGTTTGAAGTTTGGAGGTCGGATCGCATGGTTGATCGCCCACCCGCGCGCGCCCGTGCGAGCGACCGACCTGGTGCGGGAGTCCGACCTGGTGCGGGCGACCGACCTAGTGTGGGAGACCGACCTGGTGCGGGAGACCGACCTGGTGCGGGCAACCGACCTGGTGCGGGAGACCGACCTGGTGCGGGCGACCGACCTGCTGTGCGACCTTTGCGATTGATTTTCAGCCGACCGACCTCTCTTCCTTGTTTTGGCCATAACTTCTTCGTCCGACATCCGATCGACCTGATTTTTGAAGCGTTGGATTCCTAAGAAATTTTTCTATCTTTTCATACTAGATTGATCAGTTTTGGAATTAAATTGAAAAAGGTGCATTGAAACAAAGTGAGCTGATCAGTTGTAAAAGTTTGAACAGTGTTTAGTATTTTGGACATATCTCGATCGGGAGAGCTCTGATTGAGTTGATTCTTGTTTCTAATTAAAATAGAGACATGGGGCTACAAATTTTATGAAGGAGCCGAGCTATAATGTAGGCTCTAAGACTTCCAAATATAGGTCGGAAGTTCAATGTAGTGTTCAGTCCCGGTGTTGTAGTGGCTGAATAGTGTTCAGTATTTTGGATATATCTCGATCGGTAGAGCTCGGATGAGTTGATTCTTGTTTCTAATTAAAATAGAGACATGGGGCTACAAATGTTATGAAGGAGCCGAGCTATTATGTGGCCTCTAAGAATTCCAAATATGGGTCGGAAGTTAGGTGTAGTGTTCAAATTTCTGTCCGAAGAACAAACTTGAGATTTTGGAGATATCTTGAGTTATAGAGCTCCAAACGATCTGATTCTTGAAGCAATGGATTCGTGAGACATAGAGGGACATTTCTCTAAAGTTTTTAAGGCAAAAAGGATGGGGAAATTTTGGAAGTTTACTTAAGGAGTTGAGACCTCAGCTTAAGGGAAGGGCAATTGGTCTTTAGCCAATCATTAAATGACATGGCAGTATAAATAGAGGCGGCTGTCGTGGGCAGCAAGAGAAAGCCACAATTTGTGAGAGAATGAAAGAAATAAAAGAGAGGAGAAGGAGAAGCAGCCAACGGGGAGAAGAAGATGGAAGAGCTTCAAAGTTTTGATTTTTCTCGGTTTTTAGGGTTTTCGAGGGATGTCCAAGAGAATAGATGGAGGATGATGGAAGCTTGCCTATAGAGTCAAGACATAGCCGAAAAGGGTGGAGAGAGAGGTAAGTTCGAAATTTTCAAGTGAGATTTGATGAGTTTTTGGTTTAGAATTATGGAAAATGGTATGGGTTTGTGAAGTATGAAGTCAATTTTGATGTCTATGCCTTAGGTTATGTTTAATTTTGGATGGAAATTAATTAGGGTTATGCCCAAATTTAGAATTTGGGGATTTTGGAAATTTATGATTTAGAAAGCTTGAATATATGAGGGATTAGTGTTTCTAAGTTCAATTTGAGGATTAAGTTAATTATGATGTTGAAATTAGGTGGAATTGCTTTAGGTAAAGTTAAATTGGAAGAAAGAAGGAATCAATGGACAAATTGGAGCGAGGAACAAGTTTCTAGCATCGATTCGAGGTGGGTACCTGTTTATAATAGAATTTATAAGCCACTAATGCTTTCTTTAAACAAAGAGATTTTCCAATTTCAATTGCATCATAAATGTTGCATCATTGTATGAATGATTTTGAAAAATCATTTTGATTTGATACATGAACTTTGATGAATTGCAAAATATATTTGTTCTGTGCTTCGAAAGATTCTATGGCATTTTGTGTGAATGGAAAAGATAGAAAAGCTTGGAAGCATTCGATAAATTGATTTGAGCATGATATGTGCTTTTGTGTGGGCAAGAGAGAACCTATTTTGATAGTCACGCACGTTGACCCCCTAGCCTTCTCTGGCTGGCTGGCCAGGCCCCGAGATCCAAAGTGGACTCGTCGTGTTTCTGTATAAACTTGGTTTATCCGTCGTGTTCTGAACTCTCGAGCCATGTGTTGTGCATTGCTTATGTGATTTGCCATTGCATTTATGAACTGTCAAGTTGATGCATTCATGTTTTGCAACCTATGGGTTTATAGATGAAAGCCTAAAAATCATACGTTTTGCAATTGTGATTTGACTACAGCAAGAATGGAACTTTTAGAAAATGTGCTTTACGGATTTCAAAGAAATGTTTTCTAAGACCATAAAAGAAAAATAATTTCAAAGATTTTGCTTATATATTTGTTATAAACGGTTACCCACGAGCTATAAGCTCACCCCCCCTTCATTCTCATCCACAGGTGATGAGAAGAAGATCGGGTGAAAGAAAATGAAGATTTCTATTTGCATGTGTTTATAATGTATTATTGGTAAGTTAGATGGTTGCTGAGAAGTCTAGAATCGTTGTGTATTGTGTACCTTGGTTTAGGGTTATGGGTATAGTATAAGGCTTGAAAATGCCACTATGATTTGTATAAAGCTGTGATTTATGAAATTGTGTATATAGTGAGTATAAGGTGTATGGACTTCTGGAATTATGTATTGATTTAAGTTACGTATGGGATGTGTATATGATTATGAGTATGATAAGGTATTGTGGTTTGAGATTTGGATAAGGCTATTGAGTTATGGTATTGCACATGGATAGTGCGATTGTATGTGAATGTATTTTGGATTGAGTTTGGTTATGAAGGAAATGAAAAGGAAAGGAATAAGAAAGAAAGAAAAGAAAAGAAAAAAAAATTATACCGGATTTAGAATATCTTAAGGTTTCCAACGCGACAGTGATTTCTAAGTTTTTGTTCACGGATGTCGGTACTTGTGTTTCAGTTCGAATGCTTCGATTCGATTTGTGATTTGTGATCGTTTGTTTGGTTTGTCTCCGAGCCAATTCGATTTGACTTTGTTTGTATGCTTCGCTTCCAAGCTGGCTTTCGATTCGTTAATGATTTGTTTCGCTTTGTGATCAATCGTTTTATTCGTTCCGTCTTCCGTTTTCGAGTTGGGGCGCCGGTCTCCGGATCGGGTCCCAACATGGAAAGTAGGAACCACTTATTAATTAAATTTAAATTTGATTTTATATTAAAAGTGTGGGATCCACCATTATATTAAACTTTAATCAAATTGTTAAACTTAACCCACCATTTTTGTTAAGTAGAGGGACTAGATGCCTGTTAAGCAAAATGATGAAACCTTCAACATTTTGTTTACCCAACATTTTGTTTATAGTTTCCATCCAACCCCCCTCATTTCATCGACTCCCCTCATTTCTATGACCCAACCTTGTTGAATTCTGTTTAAGCGTTTGGAATCGTTCACTGTATGGAATCCGTCACTATCTATTTGAGAATCCACCACAAGTATTGTCATTTATAGGTGAGTGTCTGTGTTCTTTGGTTTAGCATTAGATGAGTATGACATGTTTTATCTGTTGGGTGGATTATATTGTGTTCACCATCTTGATCTTCCTTTTAGTGAGTTGTGTTGGGGGTTTCGTAGAAATAATTGGTTGTAGTTGAAGAATATTTTGTTTTCCTTTAGTCTATTTGGGATTAGTTTTTAAGGAAATTTAGGTAGGTTGAGGTTTTGAATTGTAATTGACTGAAGATTGTCTGATGGTTGAGCATTTTGTTGCTAAGAAAATGAACTAAAAAGGAGAGGTATACTAATTGAAAATGTTAACTATTGTGTGTTTTTATAAAGTTTATCATTTGTCCTTCTTGTTGGCATCATTAACAACTTGGTTCATAGACGTTTGTAGCTACTATATAGGATACAACAAAGGATATAGGCCCTGCTAGATGTTATAATAAGAAATTATATAAGATACATAAATAGGTAGAATAAGTAGATTTTCATCGGTGAGAAATCTGAGGTCATCCTTGGTGTTTCCATTTTCAGTTAAAAGACTCACCTGCAACATTAAGATTAAATAAAATCAATTATATGATCAACATATTTGTATAGATTTAATGCAATATGATAACAACCAACTATTTCATTTGACAACAAATTCCCAGACCAATGTTTTAATTTTCGTAGTGGGAGAAAGTTTCTTAAACTTATACAGGTTGCGAAAGTTTAAACTTCATACATAGTTATGCATCCTTTAGAACCCTAATGTTTACTCCTATTGTACAAGAAGTTGGATGACATGAAAATCAAATTTTAGAATTAAATATGAAATTCTCCAGATCTGTTGGGCGTCGTTTGCCAGAACCTAACCTTTTTTGTGAATATCAGAAGATTTGAGTGTATCTTTACTACATCATATACTTTAATACATTTGTAACCTTTTTGCAAATATCATAATACTTGAGCATATGATCCTGTAAAGTTATTTCTGAAAACCCTTATTAGACATCATTCCACAAAGGTAATGTGCCCATGACAAACAAACATCAAAATGAAATTGTTACTCCATCTCAACTGTATAATGAGGAAATCAATATAAACATACACCGTTGGCTTATTACAAAATACAATTAACAAATTTTCGGAAGTTCCCTTAGACTCTTGCTCGCTTAACTTCTTAACTATCACCTGAAGAGGGGACAAAGAGGGAGTCAGCTTGGAAGCTCATGGGTAATAGTTTATAATAAAAAGATAAGCAAAAACTCTTTTCAAAAACTCATTGCCATTTTTCATTTTCGAAAACCAAAGTAATTTCATGTGCCAAAAATCATCAAACACTTATTCCTCAAAATTCCCGATTTGTCAAACAATTTATGAACAATTTTAAATCATGTATGCATCAAACTTGTCAACAGATCATAAGCACATAAGCACATCAGAATAGTTTGGGTGAATCCAATCAGAACGTACTACACATTTCCCATAAGGGTCCTGTGTAGCCGTGAATAGAACGTACTACACAATTCCATGTAATGATCTTGCGTAGCCGTGAACTTATAGGAGTCCATGAAGGAGCTCCATGCCACTAGTGGGCAGGTGGGAGAATCCTTAAACTTGGGTCAACGTGCACGTGACTTAACTTAGGAGATCACCACAAACCCACAAAATGCATATATCATGACTTGTAAACTTGTGTTGCCCAAAATGGCACTTTTTGAAAACTTGAGTTTCATGAGCATACAATATTTCAAATGCACTTTCAAAACTTGATTTCATAAACTTGCTATTCTTTTCAGAAATCACTTGGAAAATCCCTTTTCAAAATATTACACAGTTCATGTAGCAAACATATAACAGATTTCACAAATCATGCAAAAGCAAAAGATGCAACACCTATGATGCAATTGAAAATCAGTAAACTTCTTTGCTTTAAAGACAAATAGTAGTGGCTTAGTTACTCTATTAAAACATGTACCCACCTTGATTTCCTTGCTTCTAGACTTGGTCAGAATGTCTCTTCTCTTTGCAAACAATCCTGAGGTCTTTAAAGCACTTTCCTGTTGTATATTTAATGTGTGCTCCATGAGCTGATCTAACTTAAATAGATCTCTTCGATCCCTTCGATTCTTCACCAAATGAAAAGATCCTTGGCTCAAATGGAAGCTCTTCTCTTCCTCTACCTTTTTCTCTTCTTGAATAACCTCAAAATCTTTCTTATAGGCTAAGGAAATTGAAACCCTAGCTTGGTTTCTCTTCTCTCTCTCATTCTTTTCTTCTCTTTGTATTTCTCTCTCTTTTTCATGATATTCTCTTTATCTCTTTCTTTCTCCTTTTTTCATTCTCTTATACTTCCTTCTATTTATAGGCAAGACAACACTTCTTCTTCCAATTATGCCCTTCCATTTATGCCTTATGTTTTTTATACGTAAGTGTCTTGTAGCACCCCCATACCATAGGATATGTATCGGGACGCCCGTAGGTCATTCCGACACATACCCTATGATAAGGGTGCGCTACGAACAACCACTAACACTCCACATGGCATCAAAATCATAAAGCATTTATATGAAATCCACTAATTTTGAAACCATAAATTCTCATTTCATAACCTCAAAGCGATAAATTTACACAATGATGTGTTCTGTATAATACCCAAAAGAAAATCAAACAAAAGGCTAACTAGGTCATCCTCAAAAGTGCCAAGTGACCGGCACATGTGCCATGACTTCTCTTGCCAACTCAATCTACACGGCAGAAAAGTCCTCCTGAGCTATAAGTCTACTCTCTCGGTCCGAAAAATAATTTGCAATTTTGGGTGAGTTTGCGAACTCAGTGAGGAACCATCATCGATGGTTCACCCAATTCATGCATATACACATACATAACACAACTACGCACAATTATCTCACCAAATCACATTTAGTAGTACCACATAATTTTCATACCAATCCAAAGAATCAATTCAAATGCATATGGAATGTGTATGAGACGCTTTTCAATTTATTACGTTGTTGATTGGCGCTGGCGTGTCCCATTAAGGCGATTAAGCGGTGAGCCATAGGCTCGAATCACTATGGGCTCAAGGCCCAATCACGTTGAGCTTAAAGCTCTCGTTGGCTGCTCTGGTCACAACTGCCAATTACTGATCATGCAATTATGCATGAAGTGCATATGTCCAAATAAAACAACACCAACATCATATCAGATCCTAATTCAATATGTACACATAAATCTTGTACAGGTAATCACATATGACACTTCTATGTCAAATTTTCCAATCCATCGGACCTTCGGTCCGCAATCCAGGCACAAACAAACACAATTTTCCCACCATTATTCTCCACAGGGTTCTAAGTGCAGAATTATAAACACTTACTAACCGAGGAACCATCTAGGTTACTCACCTAATAACTTCCGAGCTAATGCCGGGAAGTCTCTGCAACGTCCGTGGGATGACGTTCCAACTGAGCCTCTATAACAATTAAAATAAGTAAACATTACCAACTGAATAGATAAAAATACTAAACAATGCACATGGAATAAGTAAAACGTGTATAATGCATGCTCATGGCATTCCCGGCCCTAATCCAAAATTTTCTCATAAAAAAAATCCGTCTAAAAATTAGAAACCTATTGGCGCTGACGGTGCGCAATTCGGACCTCTATAGGTCCCCAATTAAGCAAAACAGTGATTAAAGGCTCCGTTACCCGGGGCCACGTCAATTCGGTCCAAAATTCCCAATTTCTCACAAAATGAAATTAAATATTCTACGAATCCGATGCCTCAAGAATCAGGTCAATCGGATGTCGGACGGAAAAGAAATTGACAAAATGAAATCCCAAATTACCAATTAAATAATAATCATAATAATAAAATAAAATAATAAAAAAAACCGTTCAGCCTCGCTGGGGCGACGTCTCGCCCCAGCGGGCTGACTAAACTAACAAATGCGCTAGCGACGCTGGTTTTATACTCTCAGCATCACTAGGGCGACGTGTCGCCCTAGTGACCGGGCCTTACCCTCTCTCTTCTCTTTTTTTTTCCTATTTCCCATCCGAATTTCCAACAACAATAATTCTTAGTACACAAATCAGAAAAATACAAACCATAGCTTGTTGGAAAGATAATGAAAAGCTCTACCATTCTCATGAAGACCATAAAAATCAATTTCACCCCTAAGGGTATCAAAAATCCCTTCAAAGCTACTGCCTACTCAAATCCCATTAAAACAGAACAGTACATTGAAATTTCCATAACTCTCAGATTCTTCAGCCAAAAATTACCACATAAATATGCTCAATAAGTTCACAATGTCATCTACAACTTTCATGAACAAACCAAAATCAAATTCCATTTCTAAACAAGTCAATTAATTCACTCAATGTTGCTGTCCCTAAAATCATTCAATTTGAGCAGTAAACTTATAACAAGCATAACTCCCTGTACACAAGTTAGAAAATCTGAACTTTATACCCTGAAAAGATAAATCCTCAAACTTCAATGTTCATGAAGAACTCAATTTCCAATTTAATTTCTAACCATTTCAAAACTGTCATGCAAGTCACTGCCATGATCAGCAATTCCTAACCTAATGCAGGATCAGTTTTTACAAAATCATAACTCCCAACTCTGACCCCTAAAAATTATATGCCATATCTCATTTTCAAGATAATTTCTTACTCTTCAACTTTGCAGAAGATCACTCACACCAATTCAGTCCACAAAAATTGGTAAAATTGCTCCCAAGCAGAAAGCTCACAAATCAGACACTTAAGCTAGGTTTCATCAACATGCCCAAAACCAGTCCATAGGAATCAGTTCATATCTCCCAATATACAACTCGAAAATTAGCAAGATCAGTGGCAATGGAAAGCTAACTCAATATGCCTCAACTTTCATAAAGACCCTTTTTCCTAGTTCCATACCAATTAATTTAGAAAAATCAACAAAACACATTACTCATACTTGCGGTTACTGTTCACAGGCAATAAAACAGTAACTTTCCATGCAAATTTTCGCCTTCTAGCATTACAATTTAACAACACCTATTTCACACAAAATTGAAACCAACATCCCAAAGTTTCATTGGGCATAAACTTCACCTCATTTGCACACCTACACAATTAGTTATGATCAAAACATTCCAACTGGTCAAAGATTCATTTTCCAGCTTTCAACATTAACCTAACTCTTATCACTTCTAACATCAATAACACATCACTAAGCATCCATTCCTACCTCTAATTCAACCACAAATTCATCACAACATAAACTTCTATAATGACACAAAATTTGGCAGCACCTACACAAATGATCTTCCTAAATTTTCCATTCATCTATCCTTACAAACTCAATCCAAAACCAAGCTAAAATCAATAAAAAGTATAGTCATTCATTCATCCATAACTAAGTATACATTTAAACCCATTCAAACCAATCATAAAATAAATGCATAAGTGCTTCCCTTAAATGATTCAAACTACTAATTCATGCATTAAATGAATGGTCAAAGCTTAAAACATAATCTTACCTAGTCAAGCTTTCAATCTTTCCCTTAATCTTCCAACTTATTACAACTTCCTAATTCCTCTTCTACTTTCTCCAACACTTTACAACTCTCCCACACTTCCTAACTTACTTCACCCACGGTTTTCATAAGCATAACAAAGAGTCTCATCAATTCAAGGCTTCAACTTGGTTTGTGTGTGAAGAAGAGTAAGCAAAGAACCAAGGAGACAATTCTTATATGGGATAGGTAAAAGGGAAAAATCGAAAGAGGTGAACAAAGCACCTTCGGATGATGAAGTTTGGCACTTTTAAAATGACTCTTTTTCAACTTTCAAGGAGATAAACTTATACACTAAAGAAGCATAGCCGTATGACAAGGGAGAATTGGTTTTTTTAAGTGCTTCAAATGTTAAAAGAAACAAGGAGAAGGTCGTATGAGAGGAAGAAATAAGACAAAGCTAATTAATGAAATGGGACACTTGGCTTTTGAAATGGAGAAAAGACAAAAATGAGTTAATCCCAATTAATTAAGCACTAATTCTACTTAAGCTCTAAACATGGCACTAACATAAGTCCCACAATTATTTATTCACTAATCTCATACCATTAGGCAATTCTTTTCAGTACAAAAAGGCTCACTCAGCCAGTCAGTTGGAATTTTCGGTCCGGGCAAGAACCCCGAAAAATTCCAGAAAAATTTCCATAAATCCCTAAAAATATAAAACAATTTATGGCGCACTCCAAATAATTTTTCAAATACAACTTTCATATAAATTTCACAAAAGATCCCAATTCGACACTTATGCCGGAAATGTCATGAATGCATGTATACCATGTGCATGTGCAAAATAATCATCAGTTATAGAGGCTATATACTGTATGTGCATGCCGAGTTAAAATTCAAGTCTCCTAACCCGTCCCAAATTACCAATAAACCTTTTCATGGGAGATGGATGTTACAATTCTCCCTCCTAATAAAAATTTCGTCCCTCAAATTCTTACAGTTGATCGAAAAGATGAGGATATTGTCTCCTCATATGCTCCTCGGTCTCCCATGTAGCCTCCTCAGTCGAGTGGTTCCTCCAGAGAACCTTCACCAGTGGAATACTCTTATTCCTCAACTGTTTCACCTGTGTCCCGGCAATCAGACGGCCTCTACATAACTCAAATTACTCGATACCTCAATCTCCGAGCCAGTATCACATGTGTCGGATCGACCGATATCTACGGAGCATACTCACATGGAAGACGTCATGCAACCGAGACATCTCACTCGGTAAAGCTAGCTCAGAGGCCAAAGGTCCTATCCTCTCGGTGATCTCATATGGACCAATGTACCTAGGGCTTAACTTACCCTTTTCCCAAATCTCAAGACACCACGCCACGGTGACACCCGTAAGAACACTCTATCGCCTACATTGTACTCAATGTCCCTCCTATGCCGATCCACATAGCTCTTACGTCTCATCCCGAGCCGCTTTGATGCGACTCAATCGATTCACCTTATCTACAAGTGTCTGAATCAGCTCAGACCTCAATCATCCTCACACCCTCTTCATCCCAATACAAAGGCGATCTACACGGTCGCCCATACAAAGGCCTCATATGGTGCCATCCCGATGCTACTATGATAATGATTGTTGTATGCAAACTCAATCGAGCTAAATCGATCCCACGCTCCTCGAACTCCAACACACAAGCTCAAGCATATCCTCAACAGTCTTAATCGTCCTCTCACTCGCCCATCTGTTCGAGGATGAAGCAGATCAAGTTCACCTAGTACCCATAGCAGCATCGCAAACTCGCGTAACCTCAAGTAAACTGGGATCCATAGGACACTATCGACATCGGGACCCCATGCGGTCTCACTATCTCCGCCACATACTTCGGGCCAACTGATCCATGGTATTGTTCTCCTCATCGGCAAGAAATGGGCCGATTTAGTCAATCGATCCACTATGACCCAGATAGCATCATGTCGCCTCGGCCCTAGGCAAATCCATAATGAAATCCATGGTAATTGTTCCCATTTCCACTCCGGAATGGGCAACGAATGAAGCTTCCCCATCGAGCACGGTGCTCACCTTAACTTCTTGGCATGTCAAACATCTAGATACAAATTCGCTACTTGCTTTTTCATGCCAGCCACCGTAAATGTTGCTTAAGAGTGTTATACATCTTGGTAGTACCGGGATGCATAGCATATGTGGCCATACGAGCCTCCTCAATATCTCTCTCCTCAAGTCATCCACATCAGTACACAAAGCCTCTGTCTCAACCACAAAGTCTCATCTCTCACATCAAACTCGAACTCGAATCGACTTTACCTTCTCAATCGGTCTCACCATAACAGGATCCTTGTCACGAACTCTCCCGATCTGCCCAAGAGCATCGGTCTCGATGTCAAAGTAGCCAATAAGACTCCATCCCGCCCAGAGTCATCTCGAACATTCAAAGCCCTCAATTGAATCAAATTAGGCAACCTCATTGCCAATCTCAGTCAGACTTGTATGTGACTTCCTACCGAGCATCCGCCACCACATTAGCTTTCCTGTGGTGATACTCGACAAGACAGTCATAGTCCTTCAACAACTCAAGCCATCTCCTCATCTCAAATTCAACTCTCTCTCGCTCAATAAATATTTCAAACTCTTATGGTCGGTGAAGATTTGGAAAGTCTCACCATATGAGTAATGCCTCCAAATCTTCAAAGAAAACACTATCGCAGCCTAACTCCAAATCATGAACAGGATAATTTACCTCGTGAGACCTCAACTGCCTCGAGGCATAGGCAATGACTCTACCGTGCCGCATCGTAACACACCCAATCCTCGATGCGATGCATCATCAGATACCTCAAATCCTCCAATCCCAGATGGAATAGTCAACACCGGCGAGAGTCAACCGATGTTTCACTCCTCAAAGCTCTTCGACACTCCTCGGTCCATCTGAATGGCACATTCTTCCTCGAAGTTTTGTCGAGGAAGTGAGATCAATGAAAACCCTCGACAAACCTCCGTAATAACCGCCAATCCGAGAAACTCGAATCTCGAAACATTCCTAGGAACTTCCCACTTCAAAGACCGCCTCCACCTTACGGATCCACCAATACCCTCTCCGATACTATATGGCCCAAAATATCACTGATCCACCAAAATTCACATTTCTTGAATTTGGCATACAAGCTATCTCTCCTCGTGGTCTGCAACACAATCCTCAAATGCTCACTATGCTCACATACATTCCTCGAATACACTAAAATGTCATCAATAAACACAATAACAAATTGATCCGGTAGGGCTGAAATACCTTATTCATCAAGGCCATGAAGGCTCGGGGCATTAGTCAACCCAAACGGCATCACTAAAAACTCAAAATGCCCGCACTCGCTCCTCAAGGCACTCTTAGCACATCGGCCTCGCAATCTTCAATCGATAGTACACGACCTCGATCTAACTTAGTGAACACCGAGCTCCTCGCAATCGATCAAATAAGTCATCGATCCTAGGCGGTGGAAACTTATTTTCATCATCACCCGATTCAACCGCTCATAATCGATGCATGACCTCAAAGTCCCATCCTTTTCTTCACAAACAAAACTGGAGCTCCCATGGTGAAACACTAGGTCCGATAAAGCCCTTCTCCAACAACTCCCGAATCGAGCCTTAAGCTCCCTCGGCCCAGGTGCCATCCTATATGGAGGTATAGATATAGGAGCGAAGACTGAACGAGGTCAATAGTGAACTCGTCTCCCGATCCGTGGCAAACCCAGAACTCATCAGAAACACATCCGAAATTCCCTAACCACGGAATATCCTCAAGCCTCTCGCTCAACTCGTGTCAACCACATGAGCAGATATGCTTCATGCCTCCTCGCATCAATCTCGTGGCACTAAGGAAAGAGATCATCCGGCCGGTATCGCTCGACTAACTCCACTAAACACCGCTCTAGTCGACCAGAGACTCTAAAACAACCTCCTTGGTATAGCAGTCCATAATAGCCCTATGGGCGTCGGCGATCCATCCCGTAATCACATCGATCTCTCTCGAGGCAACACTATAAGGTGCGCCCTCAACACCGCTGATCAATCTGGATCAAGCATCCCCAGAACCTCTCCCAATGCGATAGTAGTACCTAAAGGTGTACTCACCTCTAGCCCATACAAGAACATCTCCGATCCCCATGCAATCTACATGCCATATGAGGTGCAATAAAGAATGTGTGGATCGGGATCCAAGAATGCAAACGCCTCAAAATCGTAAATAAGGAGCATACCTACTACATCGGGAATCTGGGCCTCTGCCTCGTCATGGCATATACTCGGCACAGGGACCGTGGTCGATCGCCCGACCTCCTCCGCCTAAAGGATCCTCAAGACTACCTCGACCTCTACCTCGGCCCCTCTGTCTCGATCCACTTGGGATCCACCCACTACTCTCTTGATCTTTGTAGTACTACTTCCTCGGCCACTACCAAGCAGATCGAGCTCCCAATGTACTGGGCAATCCAGAATCGATGATCCATGGAGCCGCATTTAAGGCAAGCTCCAGTCAATCGCCAACACTCTCCAAAGTGCCTCTTCTCACAAAGTGCTCACAGAATGGGAGAATCGCCCAAAACCTTCGCCATCGCCATCGCCATCGCCGCGCGGTCAAGACAAATCTCCTCTCGTCTAAAACCCGAGTATTCGATCCTCTCGAAGATCTGAAGGCCCTACTCTGGCGCTGCTAAAACTCTTACCAGGCGCCTCGGCTGTCACTAACTCTCTTTCCTCTAGACCTTGACCCATCTCTCGCTGTCTCGCCTCACAATCGCTCCACTCTCACAAAGAAGCAGCTCAACTCTATAAAGGAGCCCATATCGATTCGGGCCAATCTGCACGGATCTCCAAATTCAGCCCCATCTCAAACCTCAAGCACCTATCGCCTCAAGAGAAACCACAGAGCAACATATCCCATCAACTCATTAAACCTAACCTCGCACTTGCCATGTCATCCTACCTGTCTCACTCCAAAACTCCCGCATCTTCATTTCTAGATACACCTTGGGCATATAATTGTCTCTAAAAGCCCTCGGAAAATCTGCCCATGTCGATAAGCAAGGTGCAGGTGGTGCTTGCCTTAACAGTCTTCCACCATGTATAAGCGGGGCCCGCAGAAGAGATCTGCGTGAATCGAACCTCTCATCAGTTCGCAATCCATCCGATCAAGGACTCTCTCGGTCCTCTCCAACCATACCTCACCTCGCCGGGTGCAGATCGCCATAGAAGTTCTGACTCCGCCACGCAGCAAATCGTATCTCCTCTCCGTCTCACGGGACTCTAGGAGGTACCTCGGATCGAGGCACCGAGGACTCTCTACTAGCTCCAACAGATCCTCGTCATTTGGTTGATCAATCGATCACCAAATACGGATGACCTAAAACAAAACAAGAACTCGATCGGCCGCATTTCTCACAATAATTCAAGCCTAATTATGTACTAGTCCCAACAGATGCCAAACCATGCTCGATACCACCTAATGTAACACCCCATACCATAGGATATGTATCGGACGCCCGTAGGTCATTCCGACACATACCCTACGATAAAGGTGCGCTTCTGAACAACCACTAACACTCCACATGGCATCAAAATCATAAAGCATTTATATGAAATCCACTAATTTTGAAACCATAAATTCTCATTTCATAACCTCAAAGCGATAAATTTACACAACCGATGTGTTACATAATACTCCAAAAGAAAATCAAACAAAAAGGCTAACTAGGTCATCCTCAAAAGTGCCAATGAGGCACATGTGCCATGACTTCTTGCCAACTCAATCTACACGGCAGAAAAGTCCCTCCGAGCTATAAGTCTACTCTCTCTGGTCCCGAAAAATAATTTGCAATTTTGGGTGAGTTTGCGAACTCGGTGAGAACCATCATCGATGGTTCACCCAATTCATGCATATACATACATAACACACCACGCACAATTATCTCACCAAATCACATTTAGTAGTACCACATAATTTTCATACCAATCCAAAGAATCAATTCAAATGCATATGGAATGTGTATGAGACGCTTTTCCAATTTATTACGTTGTTGTTGATCGTGGCGCAAACTGTCCCATTAAGGGCACATTAAGCGGTGAGCCATAGGCTCAATCACTATAGGCTCAAGGCCCAATCACGTTGAGCTTAAAGCTCGTTGGTCGCTCCGTCACTGGCGCCGATTATCGATCATGCAATTATGCATGAAGTGCATATGTCCAAATAAAACAACACCAACATCATATCAGATCCCAATTCAATATGTACACATAAATCTTGTACGGTAATCACATATGACACTTCTATGTCAAATTTTCCAATCCATCGGACCTTCGTCCGCAATCCGTGCACAAACAAACACAATTTTCCCACCATTATTCTCCACAGGTTCTAAGTGCGAATTATAAACACTTACTAACCGAGGAACCATCTAGGTTACTCACCTAATAACTTCCGAAGCTAACGTCGGAAGTCTCGCAACGTCTGTGGGATGACGCTCCAACCGAGCCTCTATAACAATTAAAATAAGTAAACATTACCAACTGAATAGATAAAATACTAAACAATGCACATGGAATAAGTAAACGTGTATAATGCATGCTCATGGCATTCCGGCCCTAATCCAAAATTTTCCCATAAAAAAATCCGTCTAAAAATTAGAAACCTATTGGCCGACGGTGTGCAATTCGGACCTCTATAGGTCCCCAATTAAACAAAGCAGTGATTAAAGGCTCAGTTACCAGGGCCACGTCATTTCCGCCCAGCGGGCTGACCAAACTGGCTGCGTCAGCTGGGGTGACGTTGTCGCCCTAGCGACGCGACCTTATACCTCAAGATCACTAGGGCGACGCTGTCGCCTAGTGACCGCCTACCCTCTCTCTTCTTTTTTTTCCTATTTCCCATCCGAATTTCCAACAACAATAATTCTTAGTACACAAATCAGAAAAATACAAACCATAGCTTGTTGGAAAGATAATGAAAAGCTCTACCATTCTCATGAAGACCATAAAAATCAATTTCACCCCTAAGGGTGTCAAAAATCCCTTCAAAGCTACTGCCTACTCAAATCCCATTAAAACAGAACAGTACATTGAAATTTCCATAACTCTCAGATTCTTCAGCCAAAAATTACCACATAAATATGCTCAATAAGTTCACAATGTCATCTACAACTTTCATGAACAACCCAAAATCAAATTCCATTGCTAAACAAGTCAATTAATTCACTCAATGTTGCTGTCCCTAAAATCATTCAATTTGAGCAGTAAACTTATAACAAGCATAACTCCCTGTACACAAGTTAGAAAAATCTGAACTTTATACCCCTGAAAAGATAAATCCTCAAAATTCAATGTTCATTAAGAACTCAATTTCCAATTTAATTTCTAACCATTTCAAAACTGTCATGCAAGTTACTGCCATGATCAGCAATTCCTAACCTAATGCAGGATCAGTTTTTACAAAATCATAACTCCCAACTCTGACCCCTAAAAATTATATGCCATATCTCATTTTCAAGATAATTTCTTCCTCTTCAACTTTGCAGAAGATCACTCACACCAATTCAGTCCACAAAAAATTGGTAAAATTGCTCCCAAGCAGAAAGCTCACAAATCAGACACTTAAGCTAGGTTTCATCAACATGCCCAAAACCAGTCCATAGGAATCAGTTCATATCTCCCAATATACAACTCGAAAATTAGCAAGATCAGTGGCAATGGAAAGCTAACTCAATATGCCTCAACTTTCATAAAGACCCTTTTTCCTAGTTCCATACCAATTAATTTAGAAAAATCAACAAAACACATTACTCATACTTGATTACTGTTCATAGGCAATAAAACAAGAACTTTCCATGCAAATTTTCGCCTTCTAGCATTACAATTTAACAACACCTATTTCACACAAAATTGAAACCAACATCCCAAAGTTTCATTGGAAATAAACTTCACCTCATTTGCACACCTAAACAATTAGTTATGATCAAAACATTCCAACTGGTCAAAGATTCATTTTCCAGCTTTCAACATTAACCTAACTCTTATCACTTCTAACATCAATAACACATCACTAAGCATCCATTCCTACCTCTAATTCAACCACAAATTCATCACAACATAAACTTCTATAATGACACAAAATTTGGCAGCACCTACACAAATGATCTTCCTAAATTTTCCATTCATCTATCCTTACAAACTCAATCCAAAACCAAGCTAAAATCAATAAAAAGTATAGTCATTCATTCATCCATAACTAAGTATACATTTAAACCCATTCAAACCAATCATAAAATAAATGCATAAGTGCTTCCCTTAAATGATTCAAACTACTAATTCATGCATTAAATGAATGGTCAAAGCTTAAAACATAATCTTACCTAGTCAAGCTTTCAATCTTTCCCTTAATCTTCCAACTTATTACAACTTCCTAATTCCTCTTCTACTTTCTCCAACACTTTACAACTCTCCCACACTTCCTAACTTACTTCACCCACGGTTTTCATAAGCATAACAAAGAGTCTCATCAATTCAAGGCTTCAACTTGGTTTGTGTGTGAAGAAGAGTAAGCAAAGAACCAAGGAGACAATTCTTATATGGGATAGGTAAAAGGGAAAAATCGAAAGAGGTGAACAAAGCACTTCTGGATGATGAAGTTTGGCACTTTTAAAATGACTCTTTTCAACTTTCAAGGAGATAAACTTATACACTAAAGAAGCATAGCCGTATGACAAGGAGAATTGGTTTTTAAGTGCTTCAAATGTTAAAAGAAACAAGGAGAAGGTCGTATGAGAGGAAGAAATAAGACAAAGCTAATTAATGAAATGGGACACTTGGCTTTTGAAATGGAGAAAAGACAAAAATGAGTTAATCCCAATTAATTAAGCACTAATTCTACTTAAGCTCTAAACATGGCACTAACATAAGTCCCACAATTATTTATTCACTAATCTCATACCATTAGGCAATTCTTTTCAGTACAAAAAGGCTCACTCACCGGTCATTGAAATTTTCCCATCGGGCAAGAACCCCGAAAAATTCCAGAAAAATTTCCATAAATCCCTAAAAATATAAAACAATTTATGGAGCACTCCAAATAATTTTTCAAATACAACTTTCATATAAATTTCACAAAAGATCCCAATTCGACACTTATGCCGGAAATGTCATGAATGCATGTATACCATGTGCATGTGCAAAATAATCATCAGTTATAGAGGCTATATACTGTATGTGCATGCCGAGTTAAAATTCAAGTCTCCTAACCCGTCCCAAATTACCAATAAACCTTTTCTATGGGAGATGGGATGTTACATGTCTTGCCAAAAGCACCCTTGATTATTCTGACATAACACTTTATTCTAGAAGAATCTTCTCTATTGTCTTACGTTTCCAATGACACAAAAATCATTCAATTTGGGTCAGTGATTCAAAAGATACACTTCAAACCTTTTTGGACTGCACTTGTCCAAATCAGCATACTATGCACAGTTCTTATCGAAAATTTAAACCTCTTAGAAACTGAATTTGACTTTAACTTCTTCATACCATTCGTAGCTCCCTATCTCTAGTTTATCTTGAAATAAGAGTTATCTTATTCGAAGCTCTACTGATCCAGAAATCATCAAAATATTGAAGTATGTTTAGTAAAATATCCAATTCCTACTCTTCCAATTGATAGCCTTACTTTGGTTCAATCCATCCCTTTCAAATCAACACCAAAAGCTATGACCTTTAATGGAGACACAACAAAAGTATTAGGAATATAAGGGTTCAAGAATCATTTCATTTGGAGGTCAGATAACCAAATTATGGCTAAAGAATCAATCAAGGTTTGGTCCTCAATCATATTGAACTTGTCTCGAGACAAATGACATAACTCTCACTAGAGATGTTGGATTAAGATCATCTTAAGATGATTTCAAAGATAACTTTGAAATCTACAACTTTGCAGAAAACCTTGAGATCAGATTTTTTATCATCTGAAGGGTCAAAATGGATCAGGCGATAGGATTAAACGAAATCAAAGAAAAAAGCAGAAGAATGAGAAAAGACAGAAGAAATGGAAAAATTGCTATAACTTTCCCTACAGATATCGGATTAAGATGTTCTTTAGATGATTTGCAAGAGGACTTCAAGAGTTACAACTTTGATGAAGACCTCGAAGACAAATTCCATCTTCTAAAGGATCAAAAATGGAACAGAAGATATAAGATGAACAATAACCCAGAAGATAGCATAACACAGAAGAAACGAAAACAGTAGGAGTGAAAGGAAGAAGATAGCAAAACACAGAAGAAACGAAAACAGAAGGAACAAAACAAAAAAGAAGACACGTCAGCAAAACACAGAAGATAAAAAGGTAAAAGATATAAAAGGCAGACGATACAAAAGGCAGAAGATATAAATGACAGACGATACAAAAGGCAGATGACACAAAAGGCAGACGATACAAAAGGCAGACTATACAAAAGGCAGAAGACATAAAAGGTAGACGATACAAAAGGCAGAAGACACAAAAGGCAGACGATACAAAAAGCAGATGATACAAAAGACAGAAGAAGTGAAAAGCAGAAGAAGCAAAAAAGACAGAAGAAGTGAAAAGGCAGAAGAAGTGAAAAAAGACAGAAAAAGCGAAAAGATAGACGAAGCGAAAAAGATAGAAGAAGCGAAAAGGTAGAAGAAGCAAAAAGACAGAAGAAACCAAAAAGCATAAAAAGCAAAAAAGACATAAGAAGCGAAAAGGTGGAAGAAACAAAAAGACAGAAGAAGCGAAAAGGCAGAAGAAGTGAAAAAGACTGAAGAACTGAAACTCAGACGATACAAAACACATAAGAAGATGACATCGTCACAGAAGAAACAAAACTCAGACGATACAAAACACAGAAGAAGATGACATCATCACAGAAGAAGCAAAACTCAGATGATACAAAACACAGAAGAAGATGACGTCATCAATGGCGTCATCACAGAAGAAGCAAAACTAAGAAGAAGCAAAAGGTAGAAAAAGAAAAACTAAGACGATACAAAACATAGAAGAAGATGACGTCATCAATGACGTCATCACAGCAGAAGCAAAACTCAGAAGGAACAAAACACGAAAGGAGTTCATGAACAGTAACACAGAGGAAGTTCATGACCAACAACCCAGAAGATGTTCATGAATAGTAACATAGAAGAAGATGACGTCATCACAGAGAAAACCCAGAAGGGGATGATGTCATCACAGAAGAAGCAAGAAGGCAGAAGTTACAACTCCTCTCTTGCATATCTTCCCTTACAGGGACCCTGACTCTTAGTTCAAACGTCCAAAATTTTTATGTTAATTACCGTTGGAAAACTAAAAGAAAGACCTACGACTTCTAAGAATACAACTTTCTCTAATCTAGCCTAGATCGATCCATAATTTTCCTAGAATTCAATACACGAATTTTGTAACATCCCGTCCCCGAAGGGAAGGATAAATTGGTCAATTGGGATAGGCTAGTAATTTGCATTGCATATTTTGAATTGAACATTTATTTTGACCTCTAATTTTAGAGGAATGAGTCATTTGGTTCATGCACATGTAGGTACATGCATTCATGATATTTTCTCGGCAATTATTTGTGATTGTGATGGGATTTGTGAAAATGATATGATTTATGATTTATTGGGAATTATGGAACATTTGGGTTTGAATAGTTGAAATAGAAATGTTTTAGAGTGACCGTCAATTGATAATGACCCTTAGGAATATTTCTGGAAATTCGGGAGAAAATGTCCAGACCGGAAATTTTTCAAGTGACAGACCGATTGACTGTATAATACTGGAATACTGTCCAATGGAAATGGGAATTTTAGACACTTGATTTTAGGAATGAAAATGTGAAACCATTGGAATTTGGGAATAATTTGGACTAGAAATGAATCTGAAAAGGGAAAGAACTTTAAGTATGTTTGAGGAGCTTTACACTTATTAGATCTTCTTAATGCCCTATGTTTTCGACATTCCCCTTTGAAAATCACCAAAACCATATCTTTCACTTAGGGCACTTTTCCATCCTCTTCCCTTGATGATTTTCGATCCCCTCTTCAAGACCTTGAATGATCAATTACTGGCTTGCTTCTTCTTCCTTGGGTAAAGCCAAGCTTAAACCCCAAAAATATTAAGGTTTGGTGTGATTTCGGGAGAGACTCGTGGATGTTGAAGGGGCTTGGAGGATTTTCGGAAGATTTGAAGATTCGAGGCTCGATTTGGTAAGTGATTGGTTTTAAATGTTGTTTATTTGTTTGTTAATGCTTTCATGGGTTTGCTTGTGAAAGATTGGGGTAGTTGTGGTTGAGTTATGACTGGTTTTAGAGAGAGAAATGAAAAAGAAAATCGGAGAAGACGATCGGAGCTTTACACGTCGCGACGTGCACTGAGGGCTTCGTCGCGACGAGTAAATAGTTACTAGCCGCGGCGAGCTCGGCTGGACGTGAAGGGCGAGCGTGCAAGTTTGTGTCGCGGCGAGCTTAAATGAAGGTGTTCGCCGCGGCGAGCGACCCTTTTTATGCCGCGACAAGGAGTCTTTGGTCGCGGCGAGGGACCTTTTTCTGAACTGAAATGGTTTAGTTTTTTAGGCATAACTAATAGTGTAGACCTCCAATTGAGGTGATTCTTGATTCGTTATGATCTAGAAAATGAGGTCTACAATTGAGGAAAAGAAAGAAAGTATTGAATGAAATTTGAGAATAGTGACATTGATTTTGAGGTTTTCTTGAGAATATCCAAATGAGTCTGACTTGGTAAATTGACTGAGTGTTAAAATTGGAATTGGTGGAATTTCGTAATATGTTAATGAAATGAAATGAGTCATTCTTGACCAATTGAGTGAAAAGTTAGAATTTGACATCAGAAAGTAGAAATTGGGAATTAGTGCCGGGAAAGTCATGAATAGGCGTCTTACATCTTTTATTTCAGACATGGGCATCATTGAATTATTCTGATTGTGCATTTAGTAATGAATGACTATTTGATTATTATAGTGGTACCGATGGAATGATATTCCACGGTTATTGCTGGAGCTCCCAGGCAACAGCTAGGAAGTTCAGGTGAGTAACGTAGTTAGTTTCTCGACCTTTATATGTTTAATATTGTGCACTTATGCCATGTGGAGTTAATGGAGAGTTATATGTGTTTGTTTTTTATTGATTTCGGACCACAGGTGTCCGAAGTATTGGAATGTGATATTGAAGTGCTAATTGTGTGTACTGTTGTGAATGCTTCAATGAAATAAATTGTAAAAATGTTTATGATTGAAATACCGGACTAAAGGTCCGAAGGAATGGGAATTGGATAATAAAATGTAACAGATTGTAATTGGGACATGTGCATTCATGCATAAAGGCATGATCAGATAATGGCAGTTGTGACCGGAGCAGCCAACGTATTACAGAGCTTTAAGCTCAACGCACAGGGCTTCGTGCCCAATGTATTACAGAGTTTTAAGCTCAACGCATAGGGCTTCATGCCCACCGTATCAGGGCATTCAGCCCAACGATTTGAGCCACAAAGCTCAATGTAATGTGCCCACATCGAGAGGCGATTCAGCGCGCGGTCACAACAACGTAATAAAAATGAAAAGTGTCACATGTGCATTGCATATACAAATGATTGAATATGAATTGTGTTAAAGGAGAAATGCCTATTATGGGTGAAATAGAACGCATGTGATATTTCTGAATGCGCTAATATGTGATATTCTGTGAACTGTGTGAATATGCATGAGTTGAGTGAACCATCGATGATGGTTTCTCACTGAGTTTGCAAACTCACCCAACATTGCAAATATTTTTTAGGGATCGAAGAGTACCCCGTTGGACACTCGGAAGTATGTTTACCGCTAGTAAGTCAGAGTTTAAGGTCGGGATCAGTTCACGTCTGCATTAGTGTTATTCTGCTTTTGTGTATAAGATTTGTATTTCTGCAATTTCTGCAGAATAGTACTGTCATTGTAGCGGGCCCCAAATTGTTCACTAATTTCCGCGCATGTGATTTGTTTTTAAAAATAAAAATGACTAACTGAGTTTTTGAACCGTAATTGACTACTCTAGCATACCACCCTCGTGAGGCAAGGGCTCAGATATCACCATCGGTATCAGGTTCGGGTCTTGCGGGAGTGGGATGCTACATTTGTGGTATCAGAGCCCAGAAGTACAATCTTACATGGGCATTCTGAAAATTTGGGTCAAGTTACATGCATTTAAGTCATGTCACGGCAGACAGTGACACCTGATCCCCATTCTAGTATATGAGTCACATGCATGAGCCTGTATCAATTGTCTAAGTGGTTAGGAATAGTGAGGAAAATGATGATATCTTGGAAAGTGATAAATGGAAGTTGTGGATATCGTGAAATAAGAAAAAATTTATGGTTCGATTTGACAAATGAAGATTTAGTGTATTGGTACTGATGGATATATTATGAGATGCAATATTATTGTTATACCTGAGTATATCCTTAAATGTGGGATAGATATGAAGCTAGAGTTGTGAATTGATAGAGGAAAATAGAGATATGTTGGAAATGGCAAGATTGAAAGTGTATCAACAAAGTGGATAGAATTAAAATGTTCTATGATTTAGAGAGGCTATAATTGGGTTTGATTACTGTGATGGGAGTCTTTGAATAAGAGTTTATGACTTAGAGTCAGAATATGTTAGTGGGAAAGTGAGTATGATTGTACATCCATGATATTGATTTGAGTGTGAAAATTTCATGGGTATGATGAGATAGTGAAAATATTGAAATGTAAGACAATGATAAGGGTAGATGAAAAAGTTGTCTAGGTTCAGTTGATTTGCCTGTGAGAATGCACATCTGATAATAGGAGCCCCATAACAAGAGAAAATATTATTTGTCTCATATGTGTGGTGATGATATCGGAAGTCATCGGTGAGTTAGTGGATAACCGCCAGTCATAGTTCTTACAGTTTGAAGTTCAATATGAGTTAGAATAAGAAATGAAAGTGCTTATAGTGATCAATTGGGAAAAGAATGGAAATTGTTATATGTTAAGGATATGATAATCCTCATGAACGAGGACAGGTGCAAAAAGGGATAGAGTTGTCCTACATCTGTGTTGGACCCTACCCCCCACCTTTTAGGTGTTTGCGGGTTATACCACGGCGGGTGTTTGCGGGTTATACCACGGCATCCAACTCAATCAGTATTGTCCCCTCTGGCCTTAGGTAAGTTCTAGCCCTCGAACCTAAGACCTCAGGGTTTTGTTCCACTTTAAATGGATGCCTCTCACCATTGAGCCAATTGGCTCAATGGTAAGAGGCGTGCTTGTAAAAGCAACAAAACCTTGAGGTTGGGTGTTCGATTCCCACCAAAGAGGACAATACTGATTTGTGTTGGATGCCGCGGTATAACCCGCAAACACATGCTGGGTGGGAAATGCTAGCCCAGGTGTGGGTTCCAATAATCTGTCTCTCGATAGGATGAAATGATTTTGGTGGTATATACTTCGCTGAATTTTATTAAAGGATGTCCTGATTATATGAATTGTGGCATAATTGATCTTCATGGGATATTATAAGTTATAACTAAAATTGGTTTCCTAAGGCATTGAGAATGGCTGTCAAGAAATATGACGACTATTGATGATAAGGAGTTCCATGAGCAGTATTGATGAAAGTATTGAGAAATCTTCTTTCAAAGAAGAGTTTCCTTGAATTGGATTAATTCGCTCAGATGATTACAATTGAAAAATTTAGCAATGAAAGGACAAATAGGAGATAAATCTGAAATGAACGAAAAGTCATTATTGGGAGTCCTGATCCTAGTGGAGACTCAAGCGTAAAAGATAGAATCTGCTACTAATTAGGTATGTATTATGTCAATGTAAAGAATCCGATTATGTAATAGGATTATTGGACAATAAAGAGACATTACTCGTGTTTATGAGGAGAATATTGATTCACAAATATTTGTGTAAAAAAATGTTCAAAAAGTACAAGTGGATTTGGTGAATGTGTTATCAACCCAGTTTGCAATTGTGGCAATAAATTGAAATATGTGGAGAAACTAGTGCAAAGGAACATGTGTCAGAGTAGGTTATTATGAATCTAAGAAAGTATAAGAGAGTTGTTCCTCATTGGAGAAATTCGATTTTTTTAAGAGTTAGGAAAGTCAATCAAGGGTATAAGGAATTTATTATGCTACCGAAGAGTAAAGTGTTTCAATTGTATTTAGATTGGAAAGTGACTATGATCATTAATGATACATCAAATGTATTTGAAAAGTGAAGAAGGATAGTTGGCATATTCTAGGAATTTTTATATCATGCAAGTTTTATAAGGGTGAACCTTAGTCTGACTAAATAAATTGTGGATGAATTAGTATTCGAGCATGAAAGTTGGGAGACTTAATGACGATAGAGGTGATGATAAAATGTGAAATTGCAAGAGACATATGTATACGGAATTTAGAGTTATTCGAACTAGCTGTATGCTGGATACGTCCAGAAGTTGTTAAAGGTTTTCTGGTCTTAGCTAATTGACAGAATTGATTGAGGAAGAACGTGTGAATGATATGACTGATGATTGTAAAAAGAGACATTTGAGATATTTACAATTCGAGTTTTGATGGTAGTACTTTAAATTGGAGATTTTGCAATATTTAACGAAGTGTCCCAATAAAGGTTGTAATGTGATATATTGAAATAGTGTAAAGTGGTTTTATGTGTATAGGGACAAGTATAATCTCATGGGTTGCATTGTGATTGATGACTTAAAATTTGTTATTCCAAGTATTGCTTTCGAAGTTTGGAGATTTTATTCGTATAGAAATATTTTTGAATATGTCTATGAATATACAAATCGATAGCGATTGAGGTATTTTGGGAATTTGAAAGAATTGAAAAGGATTAAGTGATTGAATATTTCAAAATTAAGTTAGTGATGCAATTAAATGGATTGAACAAAAAATGTAATGATAAAAGATCACAATTTGGGTGATAAGGTTATTAAACCTAGTATAATTCTGAGTGCAAACTGTCGAGCTAGTAAGGGGCAAAAAGAAAGTATTATTAGCTATTGGAATTCCAAATCAGATGTGTATAAAAAGGATTGGCAAAACCCGAGTTGAGGACTTAGAATTTGCGAACCTTATGGAGGAATTGATGAGGAATCCAACTTTTAAGAAAATGATATTTTAGGATTGAATTAAGAAGTATGGGTAATACCCACTAAAGAAACTGTTAGAGAAAACGCAATGAACAATTGAAGCTTTATGTTCTGGTAAGAATTCATTGAAAGAGTAATAGAAGGTTTAGACTGTGAAATCGAATGATCATATGTGTGATAATCCAACAGACTTGATTGCTGGAAATAAATGTAAAACTGATATTTTTGGGATCTCATTGGGATATGAAATCGATGTTTAGTTCAGATTGATTGTGGGTATATCAATTGTTTTATTGGTGATACCATTCAATAGTCGAAGGCCATGATTGATTGAAATAATGTTAATAAATGAAATGAATCTGTAATAGGGGTTAAATGATCCAAGTTAATGTCAATGAGTCGAGTTGATTATATCGAGGTTATTAAAATCTTATGAAATTGATGTTTTAATTTCTAAAGGGAGGTAATCTAATAAGTGATAAATGAAATGCTTCGAAGTGTATCACTTCGGCCTAGATGCACTGAGATGAGGATAAGTGTGTAAATCGGAGAATTAAATTTGTTATAAATGGCCTCGATGTGATTAGGGTGTGATTAGATTGGTAAGTCAGTCTAAAACCTAAAAGATGATTTGAATTCGTAAAGTGTTACTTGGACAGGATTAGGAAGTATTGTTAAGATCTGACATATGTGTTATTGATACCGAAAGTGAAGAATTGCGAGTAATCATGAGGAAACAGTTATGACAGTGTAAAATTTGAGAAAGATAAAAAAAGTGATCGATTGTATTGATTTCAGTGAACTGGCAGAATTTGGTCATGTAGTGCAATAAGTGTGAAACAGTATGTAAGCAATCGAAACAATTCCCCCTACCTTTCTGATTAATCGTATATGAAATTTCGAGGACGAAATTTTTGTTAGGAGGGGAGAATTGTAACATCCCGTCCCCGAAGGGAAGGGTAAATTGGTCAATTGGGACAAGCTAGTAATTTGCATTTCATATTTTGAATTGAACATTATTTTGACCTCTAATTTTAGAGGAATGAGACATTTGGTTCATGCACATGTAGGTACATGCATTCATGATATTTTCCCGGCAATTATTTGTGATTGTGATGAGATTTGTGAAAACGATATGATTTATGATTTATTGGGAATTATGGAACATTTGGGTTTGAATAGTTGAAATGGAAATGTTTTAGAGTGACCGTCAATTGATAATGACCCTTAGGAATTTTTCTAAAAATTCGGGAGAAAATGTCCGGACCGAAAATTTTTCAAGTGACAAACCGATTGACTGTATAATACTGGAATACTGTCCAATGGCAATGGGAAATTTTAGACACTTGATTTTAGGAATGAAAATGTGAAACCATTAGAATTTGGGAATAATTTGGACTAGAAATGAATCTGAAAAGGGAAAGAACTTTAAGTATGTTTGAGGAGCTTTACACTTATTAGATCTTCTTAATGCCCTATGTTTTCGACATTCCCCTTTGAAAATCACCAAAACCATATCTTTCACTTAGGGCACTTTTCCATCCTCTTCCCTTGATGATTTTCGATCCCCTCTTCAAGACCTTGAGTGATCAATTGCTGGCTTGCTTCTTCTTCCTTGGGTAAAGCCAAGCTTAAACCCCAAAAATATTAAGGTTTGGTGTGATTTCGGGAGAGACCCGTGGATGTTGAAGGAGCTTGGAGGATTTTCGGAAGATTTGAAGATTCGAAGCTCGATTTGGTAAGTGATTGGTTTTACATGTTGTTTATTTGTTAGTTAATGCATTCTTAGGTTTGCTTGTGAAAGATTGGGGTAGTTGTGGTTGAGTTATGACTGGTTTTAGAGAGAGAAATGAAAAAGAGAATCGGAGAAGACGATCGGAGCTTTGCAAGTTGCGACGTGCGCTGAGGGCTTCGTCGCGACGACGTCGCAGGGAGCATGCAAATTTGCACCGCGGCGAGTCCATTTCTTTTGCGTCGCGGTGAGCTTAAATGAAGGTGTTCGCCGCGGCGAGCGACCCTTTTTACGCCGCCGCAAGGAGTCTTTGGTCGCGGCGAGGGACCTTTTTCTGAACTGAAATGGTTTAGTTTTTTAGGCATAACTAATAGTGTAGACCTCCAATTGAGGTGATTCTTAATTCGTTATGATCTAGAAAATGAGGTCTACAATTGAGGAAAAGAAAGAAAGTATTGAATGAAATTTGAGAATAGTGACATTGATTTTGAGGTTTTCTTGAGAATATCCAAATGAGTCTGACTTGGTAAATTGACTGAGTGTTAAAATTGGAATTGGTGGAATTTCGTAATATGTTAATGAAATGAAATGAGTCATTCTTGTCCAATTGAGTGAAAAGTTAGAATTTGACATCAGAAAGTAGAAATTGGGAATTAGTGCCGGAAAAGTCATGAATAGGCATCGTACATCTTTTATTTTAGACATATGCATCATTGAATTATTCTGATTGTGCATTTAGTAATGAATGACTATTTGATTGTTATAGTGGTACCGATGGAATGATATTCCACGGTTATTGCTGGAGCTCCCAGGCAACAGCTAGGAAGTTCAAGTGAGTAACGTAGTTGGTTTCTCGACCTTTATATGTTTAATATTGTGCACTTATGTCATGTGGAGTTAATGGAGAGTTATATGTGTTTGTTTTTTATTGATTTCGGACCACGGGTGTCCGAAGTATTGGAATGTGATATTGAAGTGCTAATTGTGTGTACTGTTGTGAATGTTTCAATGAAATAATTTGTAAAAAAATTTATGATTGAAATACTAGACTAAAGGTCCGAAGGAATGGGAATTGGATAATAAAATGTAACAGATTGTAATTGGGACATGTGCATTCATGCATAAAGGCATGATCAGATAATGGCAGTTGTGACTGGAGCAGCCAACGTATTACAGAGCTTTAAGCTTAACGCACAGGGCTTCGTGCCCAACGTATTACAGAGCTTTAAGCTCAACGCACAGGGCTTCATGCCCACCGTATCAGGGCATTCAGGCCCAACGTATTCAGAGCCACAGGCTCAACGCAATGTGCCCGTCACTGGGACAGTTCAGGCGCACGGTCACAACAATGTAATGAAAATGAAAAGTGTCACATGTGCATTGCATATACAAATGATTGAATATGAATTGTGTTAAAGGAGAAATGCCTATTATGGGTGAAATAGAACGCATGTGATATTTCTGAATGCGCTAATATGTGATATTATGTGAACTGTGTGAATATGCATGAGTTGAGTGAACCATCGATGATGGTTTCTCACTGAGTTCGCAAACTCACCCAACATTGCAAATATTTTTCAGGGATCAAAGAGTACCCCGTTGGACACACGGGAGTATGTTTACCGCTAGCAAGTCAGAGTTTAAGGTCGAGAACAGTTCACGTCTGCATTAGTGTTATTCTGCTTTTGTGTATAAGATTTGTATTTCTGCAATTTCGCAAGAATAATCTTTATCATTATGGCGGCCCCAAATTGTTCATCAATTAGTGCATGTGATTTGTTTTTAAAAATAAAAATGTCTAACTGAGTTTTTGAACAGCAATTGACTGCTCTAGCATACCACCCTCGTGAGGCACGGGCTCGGATATCATCATCGGTATCGGGTTTGGGTCTTGCGGGAGTGGGATGCTACAAATTTACTACATTCATTCACTATACTGCACCCAGTTCTCAACTTCATGACAAACTTTGAGATTCTTATGATTTAATTTAAATTTGGCGTCTTCATAAGAAAATGTAGCCATATGCTTCTAGTTTAATCCAAATTAAAAATCATCTCGTTCGGATAACTAGAGAAGAAGTTGTGGCTAGAGGACTGAAACATTCTCCATAAACATTTTCCAGATCAACCATCCACTATGTTTCATAATCTTTCCTTAACACAAATCATACTTAGAGCATATTTTTCTACTTCATTTACTCCTTATTCTCAACTCCATCTAAAATTAATAGCATCCAAAGAAAATATATAGTCCATGATTAATCATGAAGACCAACAACAGAACATACACATATGTACATCTCTTTCATTAACGTACAACACAAATGCAATTTCATTTTTGGCTTTTATTCTGTTTCTAGCTTTCACCTTAATTCTTATCACTTTAAAATCTTTTATCCACCAGGTTGACCAAAGCAAAACTTGGACATATCCTCATTTCTCATTCACTACTTTACTCTTGTCTATCATTTCTGATTCAAGAATCTTTCATTCATTTGCTCTTTACTCATAACTACTTGCCAAAATTTCTCCTTCAAATAGTTTTAACTTCTATGAAACATTCGTGGTCCAACAAGATCCCACATTGTGAATTACAAAAAAAAAAGATATTCATCAAAATAAATGAAAGTAACGGTTGGGCCCTTCTGTTTAGTTAAACATCTATGTTTCCTATATAATTGCTTATTATAACATCTAAAAAAACCCTGATTTCAATTAAAGCCACTTATAACATTGATCTTCAATGGAGCTTTGTGTTTAAAAGGAACAGGAGGGTAGAATCTTAGTGATTCACACACTGCACTTTGCAAATAAAGTAGGTCTTTTAGTTCTTGTGGTTCAAAAAGTTTCATTTTTTTGCTTCTTTGTTTATTGCAATCATCTTGAGCTCCTCCCTTATCTTATCTTCTTCTTTATGGTTCATTGAAACATTCCAGAGAAACTAAGTTAGAGCATAAATCAGTGTGTCTGGCCCTACAAGGAAAAGGTTCAAAATGATGTCTCTAAGAAACCTTTCCTCCAGTTTTGATCCCATAAATTCAACGTCCTGAGATATGATTTTAACAGAATAACCCCATCTTCATCTTCCTAAGTTCTTATGTTTTCCTAGGGATATACTCAAAAACTATCCCATTTAAATCTGAAGAAGCTTTGATCATCTTTCCCTCTTTTCCAATACCTAAAAATCTCTGCAACTTCCAAAATAAGTCAAGCCTAATGTGTTGATAAAATATCACCTCCATTACACTTTCTACGACTTTCTAGAATTTAACTTCTGGGAAATCTGTTGATAAACATTCATGGTCATAGATTGCATTTTAACCCAATTATATATTATCTTATTATCATCTTTTAAGTATGCTTTTGGAATCATTATCGTCAATGAATACAACAATGAGTTCAAATTCTAGCAATGTCGTTTTCTAATGTAGGCTAAAGGCCCTATTAAAAACTGCATGGAGTGATCATAATCTTGGCTAAAGGTTTTACATATGCCTCAATTATTTGGTGAGAATTTATTGTTATTAGATTAATGAAGTTCAAAGTTAAACTTTGTTAAGGTTTTTTTTTTTCTGAAATTGAATTGAATGTTTTAGGTTGGGAGATGCAAGTTTTTCAAATGGTATGATGAAGAATTTAGTGAGAGATCGTTGAAGTGATTCAAAATTTAAGGAGTGAATTATCAATGTCAAATGAGGTGGTTAAAAGAGGCACAAGAAAGGAGTTTAAAGAACAAATGAATCTTTTGAAGGAGGACATACATTTATTGAGAAAAGAGGACAAAACAAATTAAATGTATGTTAATGAACATTGTAATTATAACTGTATTATTTATACTTGTATTACTTTTATTTGTAAATATGTTATGAGGATATTGTATTGAATTTGAATAATGTAATGGTTGATATTAATTTCATGTATCTTATGAAAATTTTGATTTTGAATATATAACTAATATACAACGGTTATGTTGTATAACAAATCATAATGAATATGTTGTATAAGAATAATAAAATTTGTATATGAATGATGTAACTCAACTGAAAAAACAATTTGAGTGTATATAATCAATATACAATAGATAATTTGTAGTATAACAACTCATAATTCATGTAATGAATATGTTGTATATTAATAACAAAATTGGTATATGTATTAATCTCGATGAATAATTTATTAGTTGCATATATAACTAATATACAATGAATAATTTACTCATTGCATATCTTGTCAAATATGGAAACAAAAGGCAATGTAAGAGAGAGATTGACATAGAGAGAGGAAGAGAGGGTGTGTAGCAAATCACATTAATTAACAAAAATATTTACATTATATTTAAACAACACAAACATTCATATGTATAAAAAATAAATATTTATACATTATTTGTATACAACTAATCGATGTTTACTTCATTTGTAATTGACTACATAAGATCAGGTTGTGATGATGAAGTTAATGAGGTTCTCCTTCTACTTGCTTCAACTTATAAGTGTTGTGAAGTGATACTGAAATGTCCTTTAAATCGTAAATCCGTTGGCTGAAACAATAATTGAAACATGTGTGGGTCAACATCTCCAAATTGGTCTATATTGGCATCTACAGGTGTACCAACCTACAAAATGGAAGAAAAAATATTGTAAACACACCTTGTAATTATTACTAGTTAAACAAATTCATGATGTTGGACCAATGGTGGTTGACAAATTAAATCCCTTTATGTTTTGATAATAATAAAATATCTAGAAATAGTTAAGAAATTATTTCAGGCATTATTCAATGAAAGGATTGTGCAAATCAAGATGAGCAAGTGTCTAATCAATGGAGAATCAAGATGGGAGTTGTCCTCTAAGTGAAAAATGGCATAAAACATGAGGATTATAAAGGATTTGGTCGGATGTTACCATTGAAGGAAATACAAGTCGACTTACAAAGCACAAGTCGACTTATAGATGAAGCAATATCAATACAAGTCGACTTATCAAACACAAGTCGACCTATCGAGGACGACAAGTCGACTTACCTGGTACAAGTCGACTTATTGGAGAGCGGAGATGAAACTTTTACGTAAATGGTTGAAACAAGTCGACTTATACATTCGACAAGTCGACTTATGGATGCACGAAATCAGCTCCAACGGTCCAATTTGATAAAAATAGAATGGAGATTATCAAGGAACGGCTATATCCAATTAAGCAACGGCTAGTAGAGCTCCAACAGCTATATTTCTTCAAGTATAAATAGAAGATGATGGAAGAAGAGAATACATAAGTTCTACAAGTTCAAATACTCTTATACTGCTTCTAATTGCTCACTATTGCTCTTATTTTGTTACAAATTGTATTGAGCATTTGTTCTTCAATCTTTGTATTGTTTTACTTACAATTTGAGTGACTAGGTCACGTGAGGTAGGATTTGTACTGAAAGACAAATCGAGTGTAAAGGTTGCTTGAGCCGAAATTCAAGTGGGATTGTAAAAAGTTCACACTCAACTACAAAGTGTGTAATAAAGTGGTTGGCAAAATCTTAAGTGGGAGCTTAGGTAGAGGACGTAGGTCTTAGCACCGAACCTCTATAAAAATAGTGTTTGACTTTCTTCCCTACACTTTTTAATTAAGTTTATCAAAATTGTTTTTGTGTGTTTTAACTTCTGATTTTCTTGTAAAAATTTTCAAAGAATTTTAAAGATCTATTCAACTTCCCCTTCTAGATCACTTACACATGAAAACCTTAAAGTTAGACAAGTTGATAAAAAAAATCTTATAATATTGCACTGTTGAGTCAATCCAACATTATCATTAACCAAATTCCCATCGCTTGACTATAGTTATAATGAAAAAGCCTTTGTTAGTAATTAGTACAAATACTTGGTAATATAAAACCAATAATTGTATACCTATAAAGATCCCTCTCTTATAACCTGATTTACATAATTATATACATTAGTAACTGCATGTTTATAAAATTGTATCCATATGATTGAAGTGACGTGTACACACCTACGAAGAAGCCTCATCATGTTAACTTAATGTATTGTTGTTGAATTTTTTGGAGTTGTGACCTTGAAGACCACATTTTTGGCATTTATGCACTCGCCCTTTCTAACTCAATTTGTTTGGATTTTTCATCTTCTTCGACTCTTCTTGTCGTTTTCTTCTTGCAATTTTCGGCCTACCGAGCATAACTATTTTAGGTGGAGGATATATTAACTCAGCATTTTGAAGGCCAAAATATTTCACCCCTTATTGGTTGTAACATATGTTTATACAAATTCAAGAAATGACCCTTCCAATAGCACGAATCAACGAATGTCTCAACCTTTTGTCTCGAGTGATGGATTGCACTAACTGGATGCTTGTATGGATATCCATATAGGTCTCATGCCCGACAACTACATGTATGTTGTCTACCGATCCTGAGAATATGTTTCCCCATCACCCTTTGAAGCTTTATAACCACCATCTTCATTCATACAATTCTCCATTGCATTAATTCTTTCTTGTTCTTCTCCAACTTCATTATGCTTGGTGCTATATTATGCTTCCACCAAAGAACAAAATTATTTCCCCTCATTATGCCTTCGTATAACCATTATTCTAATAGTCTCCAATATGTTAATCACTACCCCCTCTCTAACTGGTATAATCCACCCATTGAAGGTTTTGTTCATATTATGGTCAACAATGGGACATTTACTTTGAAAGGATTGATAACATCTAGCCCACATCTTTTTCAGACACTCAAGCAACACTGAAGCACATCCAAGCTTTTTATGTCAAGCCTTTTTAGTTGTTCATCGAAATGTTGAACATACATTGACAAACTGCAATTCCATAACTATTTTCTTAGGTCCTTTCCCTTTCAATTCGCAAACCAATTGTGATATATATGTCTTGCACATATATGGTGATCTACATTAGGCAAAGTGTCCTTAACCACCGTGATTAATCCCTACAATAAATAGAAAAGATACCAAATAATATTTCATATAATTACCTTCAATCCTAAATATGTTTACATACCTTTTACATATCAGATATAACTATAATTCCTTAACCATCTTCTAATTCCAAATCAGATGATAACAAATTCATGAACCAAGTCCATGAATATGTTTTTTCCGCCTTGACAATTGCCCAAGCCAGTGGAAACATTCCTCCATCACCATCTTTACCAAATGCATTTAACAATTACCCTTGAAATTTTATCTTCAAGAAGCATTCATAAACCCAAATTTTGGTCTTAGATGCTTCCTTCCTCATTTCATAGCGTACAACATAATTGACAATAGTATCTTTAAATTCTTTTGCAATCTCGTACTCTATTCCCAACCTCCACCCATGTCCAACCTTTGAAAGATTATCCCTAAAAGTTGAACTGCATCTATGAAAACTTCAATTACCTCCTTTCGACTAGGATATTCATCAGTGCTAATAGGATTACCACAATCCTCTAAATTAATTTCGATTGGATGATGGTCATATAAAATGACAAAGTAAAAGTTTGATTCAAACTGTGCACTTTGTTCCTCCACATTCATGTCCGTTTCTACACCTTCTCCCTCTGAATTCTCATTCATTTATGCACCTTCTCCTCCGCAATCTCATCCTTTTATGCACCTTCTCTATTCAATTCTCTCCCATTTCTGCACCTTCTCCTTCCACATTCTCATCCCCTTTTACACTTTGCCCCTCTATGTTCTCATCATCATCATCAATAGCATGGATAGGTATGTCTACATAATGAGTTATATATACATCAACAATCTCATGTATTTGCATTAGGTTTGCTAGCCTAATACAACTTTCATTTGGGTCAATAACTTTCAATAAGTCCTTAAAGTTTACACCACACTCTCTATAATATGCCTTATCAATTTTATCATACCCTAACTCCATTACCATCTCATTTATTTTTCTGTTACTAACAAATTCAACATCAACTTTGTCAAATATAACTATATCCCCACCAATATAATTCAAGCTCAAACATAAATTTCCACCATAAAAAGGCCTTATACTTCCATATTGAGCCATTAAAACCTATAAATATAAGCATAAACTTAAGTTTAAATAAAAAGAGCAATGCAATGATTAAACAAAAAAAACATATTGATTATCTAAAATGTAAAAACAATGCAATCAAAACTATAACAACACATGGTGATCTCAATTTTTCCATAAATTATATGGATCATTTTACTTTACCTCTTTTTTTAGATATGAATGTTCTTTAAAGTGTTCAAGATTTTCAAAAGCTTATTAAATTTTCTCTTCACTCATAAAAAAGAACAATCTCTCTTGTTGGAATCCAAAGTTTAGTTTAGCCTCCAATATCCTCAAGAGTTTCTGTCATCTGACCCATTTGGCTTGCTAAGTTCTAGAGTCTAGACGTTGTAACTTGGTGAAATTGCATCATTTCCTGTTGGAACTATTGGAACTACTATTGTATACCCTGTTGAAATTGCAAAGTATTAGAATTTATAATATAAACCAATTCTTCTAGAGATGTACCTTATTTTTGTTGGTTTTCTAAATTTTAGAAACTAGATCAAATTTGTCTTTTCTCCTGCTGAAATTGTAGAGTATTATGCTGAAATTATTGTATACCCTGTTAAAGTTGTTACATACACTATTGAAATTGAATATTGTTAGCAGTAAAAGTTTTGAAATAGTCGTCTAAAGATGTACTTAAACTAGAAAAAGAGACTTCTAATAGATGCGAGAATTGTTGTGTGTCCTATAAACTATCAAGGAAGTAATTATATTGATTATCTCATCCATGATTAAAGTTCATATGATCAGTCCAAACTTCGTTATAAGATTGGGAATATAGGTTATAGAAAAAGTTACTTCCTTCCATAAATTTGTTTTCACAATACTAAACAAAATGTGAAAAGATTAACAAAAATTGAAAAGAAACTAATTATAAATAAATATATACAAAAAATCAATTAAGATCAAGAATAAAAACTAAATACCGCACTCCCCAACAACGATGCCGAAATTGACGTAACGCGTCAAACACTACTTAAAATAATTAGATTTATAACTATAGCAGTGGTGAGTATAGGTCGACCTCACAGAGAGTGTATGTAAAGTTTTTGAAATAAAATCAATTGGTGTTTAGGTTAGGAGATTTGTTTATTTTCAAATAAGAAAATAAAATGAACTAAACTAATAAAAACAAATTAAAGAAAACATCTAAAGTTGATGAAAAGTGATAAATACGTTAAAGACCCATTCATCGGTTCAATCTTGACCTACACACTATTAAACATACTTCATTTAATTGTTATTCGCATACCTCTTATACCAACTATTAATCGTAGGTTAATTATAAGCTCTATTAACCTCGATTTTCCTTTAGGTCATGTTTAATTAAGAGATGCTCGTTAATTAAACCTAGCTATTGAGCAACCTAGGATAAGATCTCTAGATTTAATTGGACAAATGCATTACAAGTTAGGAAAACAGATTAATTAGGCAACAATCATATACGCTCAGGTCATTTAACCTAGGTTATGTTATCCCTAATAATTCGTACCCATCGAAAACATAACAATTACGTATTGTATCCCTAATGATCTGAAACTATTAATTGCTACAAATGAAACTCAACATAACAATTATGGATTGCGTTCAAGATTCTAACAATGGGTTCATACATAAACAATCTAAGGATAACAAAATTGAAAATCAGTCATACATGAAAACCTAAATCTATAAGCATAGGATAACAGATAATTAAACCCTAAAGAGAGAGAGAGAGAACAAAAAATAATGAAAAAATGTTTAACTGCATTTTTTGGCGTCGATATCACCTCTGAATCAAGTCGGAATGCCTATACCTCCATAGGTAATCTCCAAGGGTGTTGACCTTTGCCTCTCTTTATCCTCCTTAAAACATTTTCCTAAACGATTCATAGCTTCACAATCCATAGCTTCTACCATCTCAAAACGATATATTTATACTCAAAACTAAGGTTTGGGTGAGTTGGAAGCATTTCATGGGCATGCTTTGTGGTGTAATAAGCGCCCCTGTTGATGTCAGTCATGGATATGCATGGCTGTGAGAAATTTCCAGCACTCTTCCTACTTGATTTTTTCACATATACTCTTCATCTTTATGGATTTTCTTCTCACGTCTTACTCTAATTCTTCTTGTTGTTGTTTTATAAAGACAAATGAGTGTGAATCTCAACAAGACAGCTTAAAAATTATACTTTTGACTCACTTTAGCCTTTCACTTCCAAATTGTAAGTAAAACTAAATATAAACTAAAGTTAATGTTTTAAGTATTTCATAACAATAATCACTAAGTGTTATGAATTACAAGTATAATCAATTAAGCTCATATAAATTATTATAATTTATAATTATTATCAATATATTAGTAATTTAATGGGTTACATATAAAGAGCGGTTTAAAAGAGAAAATCAATATTTTTTAAGTCTAAGAAACTTTAGGAATCAAATAAAGATATTTGACTTTATTGAAATTAAATTAAATTATAATTAGAAAGCTTGTCTCTATATGTAGGAAATTAGCCTAAGGGAGCTAGTACTTTTACTAATTTCCTCTCAAGAAGTTGATTTTTTACTATTTTGTAAATACCATTAAAGGCTAAACATGATAATAGTTCGTGGTTGATACATCAAAAGGTTTTAAAAATTCAATAAGAATTTGAATCAAGTATGATTCTTTTTATGATTCATATTTGTAAATTTATTTAATTATTGTGATTTATTTAAAAATCGTAGAAATTTTATTTTTTTGGTCACAATTGATTTCCAAATATGTGAGTACTCATTTTATATTGTATGGAGGCCCACGATCCATGCCACACCATCACCACTAATCTCATTTGCTTGATCCTCTCTAATTTTCAATAATAACTTGCCCAAATCAAAGTGAAGACACAACTAGTAATAAAGGCCCCTCCTCAGCCTAAACCTCTCCGTCATACTGGGTTCCACTGAATCTCACATCAGTGACCCACGTCAACTGCTTAGGAGTTAGGTTCTGCGTCTTTTCTACGCTCTCTCTGAATAACATTGTTTTTAAAACTTCTACAATTCGTTTATAATGTATTTTATTTTAAAATAAATTAATACTTTATAACCAAACTTTAGTAATTTATTTTAATTTGATTCAAATTTCATACCTTGTTTTTACATCGTCATGTCGCTAATTTGTTCCATAAACGAAAATGTTATTTTCAACCTACAGTTTGAAGTTTCAAATTAAAGTAACTTTTCATTATCCTCATAATAATATTAATATTAATATGTTTTTAATTACTTTTTGTTTCGGCTTTACGACGCTCTTCTCTCTTTCTTGTGGAGAAGATAATTTAATAGTAACCTTTTCCTTTTTATTGTGAACTTTGAGATTCAACGACAGACTAGGCAATGAGGAAACTCAGGTTACTCAGCACTATTAAAAAGAGTCTAATTTTTTTGTCTAATTTTATGGTGTCTTATTGTGTCCAGTAAATTCCAGTCATTTATTTATGTGAGTTTCACATAAGTCCTGCATAAATAAATTGCTGAGATTTACTGGACACAATAAATCACCATAAAATTAAACAGAAGATCTTGTCTCCGTTTAAAAACACATAAAGCGACAACATATGGCAGCTCTTCCTCTAATCCTCGGCTGTTGACTTAGAAAACATGTTGGTCGGGTCGGCTACGTTAGGCCCAGGCTCAATCCACAATCTACGGCCCATTCACGAGTGAGAGACTCCCATGCATACGTAAAGACTTAAACCTAATCATTGCTCCATATATAAGGTATAACTTGGTCACAACAGAGGTACGCATAATCATAACCCTAGTTTTCTCTGCTTACAGCGATCTCACCTTCACCAAAAAACTGACTTGAGCGTCGGAGGGGCCTATCGGGAAACAACCCCCGACATGCCTTCTTTGTTTTGCAAGAACCTTCAAGCCGGAGTTCTCGTGTTAAGCAATCGACTCCATGGATCCAAACGACAGCGTGCAGCCTCGTCAGAACCAAGCTGAACTAATTGGCGCCCACCGTGGGGCCCGACATCAAGGCACCACGTCTAGAAACACGCAAATCGCCAGCGGTAGTGGCAGTAACCTCGATATAGGCTGCATCATCATCGCTTACGTTATAACGATTGGGTTTGCGATTATCTGCTATTCGCCGCCGACGCACCATGCTTCCCGCACGCAGTCGTCGGACCCGAATGATTAACCACAACCACAAAACCTAGAACAAGAGGAACAGAGCGTAGCCTTGGAGGATAACGCAGGAGCCAACATACGCCTGAATCTCCAGCACCTCTCGGAGGCAGGCCCTCCTGCGCCTATACATACCTCCTTTACTCGAAAACAGATTGAGGACGCTGCTGATCTGGTGATTCGCCAGATTTTACAGTCTCAGCTGGCACAACAACAGCCGTCTGTACGACAGACTAGTGTAACGACCGATCGTCACCCTACCGAAGCCTTAGAAAAAATCGTGGACGATCGGATCAATGCAGTCATGAGCTTCCGCCCAGATCGCCCAACAGCTCTCCCTTTACTCCGACAATCTTGGATAGCCTCCCGGCGCCCGGCACCAAAATACCAACGCCAGAAAAATATACTGGAAATACTGACCCCCTGGATTACCTACAACACTTCTAGTCCATAATGAATCTACATTGCGTTCCGGACGCCATTCAGTGTAAGACTTTCTGTACGGCCTTTTAAGAGGGAGCTCGGCGATGGTTTAATAGCTTGCCCCCAAGCTGTATCACATGTTTTGAAGATTTCAGGCTATTATTTCTGAACCAGTTCGTCACAAGTAAGCGGCCACAGAAGACGGCCTTAGAGGTAATGCAATTGACCCAGGAGAGGAATGAAAGCTTGCGGGAATTTATCACTCGGTTCAACAATGAAGCGGTCGAGGTCCCCGACCTCACTTGCTCGTCCATATTGGCAGCGTTTATGAATAATACGAGGGATGAGGAGTTCAAAAAGTTGTTGGTCCTCAATCGGCCCCGATCCATTCAAGAAATAAGAAATAGGGCGGATAAGTACATTTAGCTCGAAGAAGTACTGAACAACACGAAGCGTAGGTCGGATGATCGACCGCCAAATGATAGAACGAATGGTTCGCACAAGCGGCAGAAAGGCCAGTCGAGCTGGAGAAAACCAACCGATCGATACGGATATCGACAGGAGTTCACCCCGCTCAACAGACGATATGTAGAAGTACTAGCGGCCATGAAAGCGGAGGGGGAACCTATTCGAGAACCCAACAAAATGAAGACTTCCTTCAAGGATAGGAACTCGGATTTATATTGCCTTTTCCACAAAGACATCGGTCATGACACGGAAGATTGCTGGCAATTGAAAAAAGAAATCGAATCCCTCATCCAAAGGGGAAGGCTGGGACGATTTGTGAAGTACGAACAAAATGCCGACCGAGATAATGAGCACAAAACTAGTCAGCCCGACAACAGGCGACAGCATTGGAGGCGGAATGATAGGAATGATGGAGGGAGGCAGAATGCGAACACTGATGACCGACGAGAAGTGAGGGGACGGTCCAGGGCAAGAGACGACAGAAACACTGGGCAACAAGATGACCGATCGGTTAGGGTCATCAATATGATTTTTGGTGGAAATACAGCAGGGGTTCCACTACTAAAGGAAGAAAGAGGTATGCCAGGCAGGTCGGCGAAGGCTTGTCAGCCAAAAGAAACAGGCAGAACGATGGGATAATATCGTTCGACGAGTCAGACCTTGACGGTGTAAGTCGTCTTCATGATGACACGCTCGTTGTAAATCTGAACATAGACGGCAACGAGGTGAAGCGCGTAATGATTGATACGGGAAGGTCGGTCGACCTGTTATATTATGATGCCTTCAAGCAGATGGAGGTACCAGAGGATCGACTGCTGCCTATTGACGACCCTATCAAAGGGGTAACTGGAGCATCAGCCTACCTATTCGCCCGGGTCCACTTAAAAGTGAAGTTCGGGCAAAAGTCGTGCCAAATAGAGAAGAACGTCGAGTTCCTAGTTGTAAAGTTTCAAGGGGCGTACAATGCAATAATCAGACGGGCTACTCAGAATGCCCTCAGAGCAATTGTTTCCACCTATTATCAAGCGATGAAGTTTCCAACGCCCCACGGAGTCGGTGTTGTTAGAGGTCAACAAAGAATCGCTAGAGAATGCTATTTGGCATAAACAAAAACACTAGATGGGGCGGTAGTCCTGATGAGCTCTCTTGATGTGAGAGCCGATGAGGAGACGGAGAGAATGAACCCAGTGGAAGAAACGTGACAGGTCGTACTGGATGAAGCTGATCGCTCTAAATTCACAAATCTAGGTTCCGAGCTTCAGAAGGACCTAGTTAAAGAAATCACGGAATGTTTGGTGGAAAACAAGTCAGTCTTCGCTTGGGTACCGAGCGACATGCCTGAAATTTCTCGATCGGTCACATCGCACTCCCTTGGTATTCGGCATGACTACAAGCTGATTAGACAAAAGAAGCGATGGCACAGTAAGGAGCGACAGGAGGTGATCGAGAAAGAAATAGAAAAACTACTCGAAGCCGGGTTGATCCGAGAAGTCAAGTACCCCGAATGGCTCGCCAATGTGGTTTTGGTGAAAAAGAAGAACGTGAAGTAGAGAATGTGCATCGATTTCACCGATCTGAATAAAGCATGTCCAAATGACAGCTTCCCCTTGCCCAATATCGATCAGTTAGTAGACTTCACCTCCGGGCATGAACTTCTAAGCTTCTTGGATGCTTTCTCGGGCTACCATCAAATTCAGATGAGTCTCGAAGACGAAGAAAAGACCGCCTTCATAACTGATCAGGGCACATATTGCTATCAAGTAATGCCATTCGGCTTGAAGAACGCGGGAGCCACCTACCAGCGACTCGTCATGGAAGTCTTTAAGAAACAGATCGGCAGATCGGTCGAGGCCTATGTGGATGATATGGTGGTCAAAAGTAAGATGGTCGCAGGGCATGTGGAGGATCTCAGAGAGGTCTTCCAGACCCTTAACAAATTTCATTTGAAGTTGAACCCGAAAAAATGCGTCTTTTGTGTGGCATCAGGAAAATTCCTGGGGTTCATGATTACTCAACGGGAGATTGAAGCTAATCTAGAGAAGATCGAAGCTATCATCCAAATGCCTTCGCCGCAATGCTTGAAAGAAGTACAGATATTAACTGGCCGGATAGGCTCTCTGAGCAGGTTCGTTTCCAGATTAGGAGACAAGTGCCTCCCATTTTTCAAAATTTTGAGGAAAGCGAACGTAACCCAGTTTCAGTGGTCGGAGGAATGCGAGAAAGCATTTCAAAATTTGAAGCAATATCTGTCTAGCCCGCCCATCCTGCAATGCCCAATTGAGGGGAAGAATCTGATTTTATATTTGGCGATTCTGTAAGGGTCGATCGTAGAGACTTGTTCGATTGGAGGGAAATGAGCAACGCCCGATCTACTACGTCAGCAAGGTGTTGACCGGACCAGAGACGCGGTATGCGCCTATAGAAAAACTGGCCCTCTCCTTGATAACGGCAGCTCGGAAGCTAAGACCTTACTTCCAGAGTCATACAATCGAGGTATGGACCGACCAACCCCTCAGGCAGTGCCTTCAAAAGCCCGAAACCTCAGGTCGACTAGTAAAATGGGCGATAGAGCTGGGGGAGTTTGACATACAATATAAGCCTCGAACGACGATCAAGGCACAGGTGTTGGCAGACTTCATTGCAGAAATGAGCCAATCTAGTTCGCAGGGTGAGCAATGCCCTGCCTGGAGCTTATTCGTTGACGAGTTGTCCAATGCTGAGGGATGCGGAGCAGGAGTAGTATTGATTAGCCCGCATATGGAAGAAAAGGTGGAATACGCCATTCGGCTAGAATTCAAGGCATCCAATAACGAGGCAGAATACGAGGCTCTGATAGTCGGCCTCCAATTGGCTAAGGAAATGGAAGTGAAACATCTGAAGATATATAGCGATAGCTAAATGGTGGTCAGCCAAGTCACTGGACAGTATGAAGCCAAGGGGAATAGCATGATCGAGTACCTGGAGCTAGTAAAGTGGGAGTTAAGTAACTTCGAGCAGTACTCGATTAGCAGGATAGAACGAGATCAAAATGCTAAAGTGGATGCGCTCTCCAAAATGGCCTCCGATCGAGACGCCAAAAATAACGCTCTGGTCGAACGACTAGATCGCCCTAGCATCCAAAAAGCCAAGGAGGTTCTTGATGTAGATACCGATCGATCAAGTTGGATAGAACCGATCAGACGATACCTCTTAGAGGGAACACAACCGAAAGAAGCGTTGGAGGCCAAGAAACTGATAATAAAGGCGGCCGAATACGCGATCATTAATGGCATCCTATACAAGAGATCTTACGATTGGCTACTGCTGCGATGCTTGAATGAAGAAGAGGCAGAACAAGCGATGGCCGAAGTCCACAAGGGAATGTGTGGAAATCACGTAGGAGGCAGAATGTTGGCTCATAGGCTGATTAAACAGGGGTATTACTGGCAGACAATTAGGAAAGATAGCCAGGATAAAGTCGACCGATATGAGGCTTGCCAGAGAAACAGTGGCTTGTCTCATCAGCCGACCGAGAGGATGAAGATAGTGAGTCATCCTATCCCTTTCGCTCAATGGAGAATGGATATACTGGGGTCTTTCCTTCTCGATCCCGGACAGAAGAAGTTCCTGATAGTGGCAGTGGAGTACTTCACCAAATGGGTAGAAGCGGAAGTGGTCGCTACAATTACTGAGAAGAAGGTGGAGAGCTTCGTAAAGAAAAATATACTAACTCGCTTCGGGATGCCTATGGTGCTGGTTACAGACAACGGTCGGCAATTCGATAAAGATAAGTTTAGAGATTTCTGCGACCGACTAAAGATAAGGCTACAGTTGACCTCAGTAGCTCACCCCCAAAGCAACGGTCTCGCGGAGAACACAAACAAAAAGATAATGAGTGCTCTTAAGAAGCGCCTAGACGAAAGAAAGACTTGGATGGAAGAGCTGGATGAAGTGTTGTGGGCGTACAGAACCACACCAAATGGAGCCACTGGGGAAACACCATTCAGGATGACCTTTGGGGCAGAAGCCTTAGTTCCAGTAGAAGTGGCGTTACACAATCAAAGAGTATCGAGCTATGAAGAGGAGCGGAACAATGAAGCCCGCCGAGCCGAGCTCGTGCTTCTCAGTGAAGACAGAGATAGGGCAGCCACTCGTTCAGAAGTCGTCAGACATAAAGCAACGAAGTTCTACAATAGAAGAGTAAAGTCGAGCGACGTAAAGGTCGGTGGGTACGTCCTGTGAAAGGCCGAAGCGGCTGGAAAATACCCTGGAAAGCTCAGACAGGTGTGGGAAGGACCTTACCAGGTTGTCAAGCAAGCCAGACATGGCTCTTACATTCTTCGCGATGCAAACGGGAAGATACTATCGAGGCCTTGGAATTCTTGAAACTTGAAGGCTTTCTACCAGTAGATAAGTTTCATTTTAGTTAATCTTTGTTTATTACCGTTTTTGTACAAAACCTGTGGGTATCTTTTTTCTGTCCCTACTAGACAGGTTTTTCAACGGCCCACACCCTCATTATCGTCAATAAAGGGGTTTTCAGATTTCCTAGCAAGAAAAAGTTTCATTATATTTGGCTAAGCATAGAAAATCCCGTCAACCATCGCTCGGCCAAAACATAGATCGACTACGGTCGGTCGGGTCACCATGACAAGATCCTTGGGACCCCTTACTTGGCCTCGACATAGATTGACTACGATCGGTCGGTCGCCAAGATAAGATCCTTGGGACCACAGCTCGGCCTCGACATAGATCGACTACGGTCCGTCGGGTCGCCAAGAAAAGATCCTTGGGACCCCTTGCTCGGCCTCGACACAGATCGACTACGATCGGTCGGTCGCCAAGACAAGATCTTTGGGACCACAGCTCGGCCTCGACACAGATTGACTACGGTCGGTCGGTCGCCAAGACAAGATCCATGGGACCACAGCTCGACCTCGACACAGATCGACTACGTTCGGTCGGTCGTCAAGACAAGATCCTTGGGACCACAGCTCGGCCTCGACATAGATCGACTACGGCCGGTTGGTCGCCAAGACAAGATCCTTAGGACCACAGCTCGGCCTCGACACAGATCGACTACGGTCGGTCGGTCGCCAAGACAAGATCCTTGGGACCAGAGCTCGGCTTCGACAAAGATCAACTACGGTCGGTCGGTCGCCAAGACAAGATCCTTGGGACCATAGTTCGGCCTCGACTAATAGATCGACTAGGTTGTCAAGACAAGATCCTTGGAACCATCGATCGACCCTGATTAATGGTCGGCCAAGATCCAAAGACAAAATCCCGGATCAATCGGCCTAATTCACTCGATCGTCGCGAATCGAGCGCATTCATTCGCGACCTACTATTTGAAGGGAGAAATATTTAACACATCAAAAATAATCAAAAACGAGCTTTCATTTCTTTGAATAAAGGTTCTGGCCACAAGCCCGACCAGATGAGCTCAAAGAGGAAGATTACTTTGATCCTCCAGCAGGAGAGGAAGGGCCCGCGTCCGAGCCAGGAGAGCAAAGGCCGGCAACCACATTGGGGAAAGGCAACGGAGAGGCTTCCTCGTCCCCTTCCGAGCTCAAGTCCAGCTCCTCATCCGAAATCAGCACTTGTTCCCCTTCGACCATCTCCTTCATTCCTTCCAAAGATAGGCCAAGACCAGCAGGAAGTATCAGCTCGGCATGTTCCTCAAATGAAGGGCGCTCCGACCCCTCAGGAACGTGAGCCTCATAGCACTTCTTTAAGACCGAAAGGGTTAAGTCGCAAGCATATTCCAAGCACTCCCCACGGAGAAACCGCTTCTGCAACCGCTTGATCGCCTCAACCCTTTGTCTTTTGATGGAGCCTCGCAACTCCCTCAATACGTCCTCGGTCCTATGCCTGCCCTCCACCGCTGCTTGACAATCCTGGCAAAATTTCTTGCTATGCTCCCGCTCTTTCTCCACCACCTTCCTCAGCTCATCATTCGCCGCAGCCAGCTGGCTCCTCTCCTCCTCTCCCGTGGTCAGTTGAGCCCTCAGGACGCCCATCGCATCCTCCCAGGATTTCTTCTCCTCCTCTAAGGAAGAGTTTTGAGCCAGGAAGAGGTCTCTCTCCTCCTTCACCCCTGAAAGCTTGTCCTTCATAGCCTTCATCTGCTCATGGAGGTCCTGGACTTCCGGCCCGTAGCCTCCAGACGCCGCAAAGATCTTCTGAAGGACATCGCCGCAGACCAGATCTGGCAATGAATGAGTTGAGACCCCAACTCCATATTACTTTTCTTGTCCATGGTCTGCTCATACGCGGGGGGAGTAATTCTCTCGACAATATGGCTGGATACTTCGAGGTCCCCGATCGAGGCAGTCTTGGACAACTTAATTACAGACTCCCACTGCCCGGCGTTAACTGCTCTCCCTTTCCCCTTGCCTTTTCTCTCTTTCTCTTTCCCGCCTTGACTAGACGGGCCGGACGGTAGATCACCCAGCCGGATCAATTTCTTCCTCTTAAGAGGCGGCTCCACTTCCTCCTCCTCTTCTGAATCCGCTCGGCCCATACTTGCTGGCACGATAGGCAAAGAGGCCGATACGTCAGGATGGTCTTCAATGGGCGGAGGGGCCAACAATGCAGTAGAATGACCGGGCTCCGTTGCAGGAGGGGCGCCTTCACTAGTCCCAGCCTCCCTCTGCTTCTTCCCTTTGGCCCACTTTGTGGCTTTGGGAGGAGAGAAGGACCCATCAAAATTGTTTATCCTTGTCATGGCTGCACAGTAATAAAAACAAGTCAGAAAGCAAAACCGATGCTCAAAAAAATGCAGCAAGTAATTTAAACACAAGGGGTCGACCAGACGGGGCGGTCTCCTCTCCTAGCCCGCTAATTTATGGCGGGGGGTCGATAAGAAAAGAATAGGCCGAGGCCCCCCCCGAAATACCCCGTAACGAGCCGAGCGAAGTTATAACGGCCGAGCTCCTTTACGTGACCGACCACTACCCACTCCTCTCTACTGAGCGACACGCTTGACGTGTCATTCCACTGCTCGACCAAAGGATACCTCCAAGGCCGAGACTCGAAGGAAGATCTTGGGGCTTTCACGAAGAAGTACTTCGTCCGCCAAGCGGAGACCTTCGAAGCTATTCCCGCCGGGCGATACCTTGCATCTCTGTACATCAGAGAAGGCACCCCGGCCCCAGACCTCGGACTCTGGCTCATCCTAAAAAAATGACGTAGGATGCCAATCGAAGGAGGGCAACCGAACTGATGGCACAGCAAGGCCAAACCGTTGATGAACCTCTAGCTGTTCGGAGGAATCTGGCTCAGCATCAGTTGATAGGCCGTGCACACCTCGTCGACAATCGGAGCTTATGGAAGCCTCATGCCACCAATCGAGAAAAAACTATCGAAAACGGCAAAATATCCACTCAAGTTGCTGTGGATTCGCTCGTTCCCCAATGCCAACCTGGGTCCCCAAGACGAGGGGATGTTATTTCTAAGTACTGATCGATTCAACTCCCCCAAGGTCATCGTCGATTCATTCCTCGGCGACGCCTCCACAACCAACCCATCTTTCCTTTCTCTCGTCGATATTTCTTCAACACCCTCCACCATACTTCTGGAACTGGCCGTCGACATGCTTACCAAGAAGAGAGCTTTTGGAAAAGAAAACTTTAGAGGAGGAGACGAGAAAAAAGGACGTACCTATTTAGTGATTTGAAATGGGAAAATCGAACGACGGTTGTAGGAAATTTCTGGGAACTGAGAGCAAGAAAGAGCAAATGAAACCAGAGTGGCAACAAGAACGAAACAAACGTGAAGAAAACCCACGGTATATTGATCCTGAGAACTTATAGAAGATCGGTCGAGCGGAAGTCCCAATCAAAGCGCGACGCGTGGAAGAAATCCGAGCAAGCTCGGTCACGCGGCAGAATCCGAGCTAAGGAGAATTAGGGTTATTCAAAATCCGGAGCAGCGCAGCAGTTGAAAAGGCGTGCATGACAGCTGCACAACGGTTACAAGGACGATACGTTTCAGATTCTGAAAAGGTGTCAGAGGGCACACGCCGTTGATAATGATTAAATAAAGTACCTTCACGCGCTCAGCAAAAACGTTCGTCTGAACTCTCTTGATACGAGCTGTCCCGCAATAATAGATGTTGATCGATCAAGACACCCGACCAATTGATCAATCTCGATGCGAACGATCGCGCGTTGCATCTTAATACCCGACCGATCGACCACCTTACGAGCTATAAGATCGCAGACGAGCTATAAGATCGCAGACGAGCTATGAGATCGCGGACGAGCTGCAAGATCCCAGACGAGCTACAAGACCCTAACATACTCCTTCGACCCTTCTCTTTGCTCAGACTCGAGGAGTAGGGGGCTTATGATCGAGTCGGCTACGTTAGGCCCAGGCCCAGTCCACGATCTACGATCCATTCACTAGTGAGAGACTCCCATGCATACGTAAAGACTTAAACCTAATCACTGCTCTATATATAAGGTATAACTTGGTCACAACAGAGGTACGGATAATCATAACCCTAGTTTTCTCTGCTTACAGCGATCCCACCTTCACCAAAAAACTGACTTGAGCGTCGGAGGGGCCTATTGGGAAACAACCCCCGACGTGCCTTCTTTGTTTTGCAGGAACCTTCAAGTCGGAGTTCTCGTGTTAAGCAATCGACTCCATGGATCCAAATGGCAATGTGCAACCTCGTCAGAACCAGGCTGAACCACATGTCTAATAAATTTATTACAAAAAATAAAATATTGATATATAAATACTATAAGGAGAGAGAGAGAGGCAATCTATAAGTTCTATTTCTTGTCTAACCATCTAAAACATAATGGGTAACTATATTTCGTTTTTAATTTTTGAATTGATAATGCAAGAAAAAGATGATAAATTGAAGCTTGGCGGGAAGGAGTTAGTTTTAGGCTTCTCAATTTTTCATTTTACTTTTTCATCACTTTAAGAAAGCAGGTGAGTATCTACGTATTCATTAAGCTATGGTCCCTTACGTTCCTTCTTTTATTTCCTTCCCTAAGAAGGATTCTATGCACTTTTTGGTTATTTTCAGCTATATAATCACTCCTCTAATAACCATTTTAGATGAAGAAGCTAGATGACTACAGAAACCATGATGATGGTGGATAATCCGAGTGAGGAGTGGCCGGATATCGTGTTCTTTGACTTGGAAACAGCGGTCCTCGATTCACGTGCTAGAGACCAGACCACCAGCTCTCCCATTGTTGAGTTCGGAGCAGTTGTAGTCTGCAGGAGGACGTTGAACTTACGAGCCGCTTACTCTACCCTGGTACGACCTGCCTGCCCGGACCTCATTTCTTGCTTGGCCGGACGCTCCAACGGCATCACTCCGATGGCCGTTGAATCCGCTCCTCCCTTCTCAAAAATTGCTGGCACAGTCCACGAACTCCTCCATGGTCAGTTGCTATCAACAAATGATTTATTTTCCAGCATCACTAGATAGAAAGTTTGAAATTTTCCCACTTAAAATTTATGTTAAAACAAAAAATTGGCATCAGTAGCCTACTTTGTTCATTATAGGAAGGAAGTTACATTAGGCATAAAAACAAAAAATTGGCATCAGTAGCCTACTTTGTTCATTATAGGAAGGAAGTTACATTAGGCATAATGACGATTTATACGGTAAACGTCAACTTCAAATCACCCAGTACAAAACTTTGGTCTAGCAAAGACCGTTACGTTTTTATAAGGTTGTTATGGTATACTGTGTCGGAACTTTTTGAATTAAAATCTTTGTTTTTCATCAAGAGAGGATCTGGGCCGGACACAACATACTGAATTTTGATTGCGGCCACATAAAGAAGGCGTTTGAGGAGATAGGCGAATCCCCACCGGAGGCCAAGGGGTACATAGATACACTGCAGTTGTGGAAAGAAAGGTTTGCAAACAGAACTGGTGACATGAAGGTAATTACGCTCCAGCGTGGTCATAGAGAAACATTCGGGTTGTGCAAATTATTAACAACTTTAACCACAACCACTTTAGCCTTGTGGCCGTAAACATTGTAGAATTTCTCCGTTTGTAACCACGGTAACTGATATGGGTGAGGGAGTTGGTTAATATTTATACTTTCTTCATATAAAAAAAAAACAGAAAATTTTTAGCGACTTCAAACTATGAAAACTGGAAGTCAATTGGAATTTTGAGTTTGTGACTACCTTACAACGACTTTACCACCCACATTATTTGATAATTACATTTCCATGTAGGGAATGGAGAAACTTCTGAGTGATGTTGTGTTTTTGTTTTCTTGTATTTGCAGCTGGGGACTATTGCATCCTACTTTGGGCTGGGGAAGCCGAACCATAGGTATAATTAATTCCAAAGGCCTCTATATGAGAACTCCGGTGAGTTATAATGATGATTCTGTGTCTTCTGCTTCATTAGGAGTTTGGAGGACGCTATGACTAACCTTGAAGTATTCAAGCATTGTGCTGCATTATTATGGTTGGTAAGTTTTCAATCCTTGTCTTTGACATACGCTTATGCTGGACTAGATGCACTCTAATCGGGCTGTGACTAATTTCCAATGCTCCGTCATCATTTTTTTCCTGATTCATGATACATCAGTTAAGAGTTTATACAGCACACTTACATTAGCTTGCCATTTCCGCAGGAATTGAATCCCCCAGCTAATCTGCTGCCAAATTGCACTCTTTCAGACAGATTTTTAGACCTTAATGAAGTCTTAATTAATTCTATTAGAGCATCTGGCAGTCATTTTTCTTATCCGGGTCCAAAAATGATATTGATGCACAAAGACATGGCTTTGAAGCTTTTTTGCCCTGGCTTGAGGGTCCGATATGGACTGAAACCAACACTAACTGATGATGGGAGGCTATCACTGACTTTCGTGATCGATGCATCCCCAGCCTTATACAGAGTTCTTGATAAATGTGATCGGGTTGCATGTGAAGTTTTTCAGAAATCAGGTAGCTTCTCAGACTGGAAGGATATTGTGACTACTTCCAACCGTAATCCTAGTCCGGTGGCGAGATTGCGGTTAGTTTATCTTCTTTCTATGTTAGCATACAAAGCTTGACGAGTGCAAACTTAAGTCCCCTGTGCAGCTTTCTTATACTCTAGATTCACTTCATCTTTGGCTACCTTCTTCTCACAGCATGCCCATTAGAGCAAATGGTGTGGGTGGCCCTATGGTTGTGACAAAGATACAAAAGATAGGTCCTTGTGGAACGGTTATACAAGAGCCTGTGTTCACTAACTCTGAGTCTGACATCGCAGAGCTTACTAACTTGCTCAAAGCAGATTCCTCTGTGGATGCATACGTTACCCTGGATCCATACGACTACATGGAGAGTGCTGGGGTCCGGATAGTGGCAGAAAAATTGAGAATTCGTGGCGAGTGATGAGAGAAGTTTCTCCGATATCTGCTTAAGCAAAACGCTGCTTTGTCAAATTTATCTATGTCGTTTCCTTTCCCGAGTTTGTTTGGTACGAGATGTCACAGACTAGTTCCTTGTATTTATAACGTTTGATGTAAAATAATAATAGCCTTCTCTTTTCTTGTTTGTGAAGCTGGTGTTATTTTATATTTTTGGTCATTTTTTTATCCTAAAGCACCTGATTCCAATGTTCTACAAGGGGCTAGCCACCACTAAGCTAGTGCTCATACTCATAGACCCGATTCTTTCGTATCTCTTTTGTATTTTGTTGACTTTAGTTTTTTTTTTAAACTTTGGTGACACAATTTCTATCCCATATTGGGAAGAAATAAAAATTAGAGGAGTTTGCTAAGTTATAAAAGAATTCCTCCACTTCCTAATTTAAACCATCTCAAAATTTGATAAATATTTAAAGTTGTATACATATCAAATTTAGTATTCTCTTCTTAATAAGAGTAGGCTGTTTAAGTGGTGCTCGAAGAAGTTGGCAAAATTGGCCGAACTTCGTTATCAATTTTTGGGTGTGTTCTTTCTTTATCTCTTTTATTTATTTCACATTTATAGTATTCAATATTATTTGTCGGGTCTATTTGTAGTGTTGTGTTTAATTTATTTGGGTATATTTACTGTTCATGTGTGTACACATGGTTTAGGTTGTGATAAATATACCATGCACGTAATTTCTATCTAGGAGACAGGGTTTTAAGTGGGACCGTTTGTGACCTTTCGTCCTTTTCTGGGATCTTACGTAGAATGGTAATACTGTCTTAGGAGTTCGTTTGGCGGTCTTTCCTAGGTATTACCGAATCGGTTCACTTCACTAGTTGTTTATCTTAAAGAAAAAAATACCCGATTTTTTCAACAAGTGATATCAGAGCCGAAGGTTTATCCTTTAGTTTGTTTGTAATATTTGTAATATTGAATACTATTATTTGAGTCTATAATGGCGTATGTAAATTCACCAACAACTAAGGACATATCAAATATGACACAAGTGACATCGACATCCTCATGAAAGAGGACTCCAATGTCAAGTATGAAGTTGGCGGTGGAAATATTTGATGGTACTGGTCATTTTGGGATGTGGCAAGGTGAGGTTCTGGATTCCCTGTTCCAACAAGGCCTTGACATAGCTATTGAAGAAATGAAACCAGACTATGTAGAAGATAAGGATTGGAGTATCATAAATCGGTTGGCATGCGGAACAATTCGATCATGTCTGTCTAGAGAGCAGAAGTATGCTTTCAAAAACGAGACTTCTACGCACAAATTGTGGAAGGCATTGGAGGACAAATTTTTGAAAAAGAGTGGTCAGAATAAGCTCCTTATGAAGAAAAGACTGTTCCAATTTGATTACCGACCAGGTACTACTATGAATGAACGCATTACTATGTTTAATCAGTTAGTAGCAGACCTGTTGAATTTGGATGTGAAATTTTAGGATGAAGACTTAGCTTTGATATTGTTATCATCCCTTCCGGATGAATTTGAACACTTAGAAACTACTTTACTTCATGGGAAGGAGAATGTATCTTTAGATGCTGTGTGTTCTGCTTTGTATAGTCATGAATTGCAAAAGCAAGATAAAAAGAAAAGTAAAACAGTTACAGAAGATGAAACATTTGTGGCAAGAGGCCGTCAACAGAGCCGGTCAAAGGGGAGAAGAGGAAGATCCAAATCAAAAAGTAGAGTTGCCAAAGATGAGTGTGCTTTCTGTCATGAGAAAGGGCATTGGAAGAAAGACTGTCCAAAGTTGAAGAAGAAAGGGAAGGCTCTGCAAGATGCAAATGTTGCAAAATGTAAAAGTGATGCAGAGTCAGATGTCTCTTTGGTGGTATCACCTTCAACATTCCATTCAGACGAGTGGATTCTAGATTCAGGTTGCACCTATCATATGTCTCCCATCCGGGAGTGGTTTTTTGATTTTAAAGAAATTGATGGTGGAGTTGTTTACATGGGTAATGACAATCCATGTAAAACAGCTGGGATAGGTTCAATCAAGCTAAGGAATCGTGATAGATCTACCAGAATTTTGAGGGACGTGCGGTATGTGCCGAAATTGAAAAAGAATCTCATCTCTTTAGGGACCTTAGAATTAAAAGGTCTAGTTGTGATGATGCGAGATGGAATTCTTAAGGCAACTTCGGGAGCACTTATGATGTTGAAAGGCATAAGGAAAAATAATCTATATTACTACCAAGGTAGTACAGTTGTTGGGATAGTAGCGGCAGTAACTTCTAATAGCAAGAAGGATGCAGAGGCAACAAAGTTGTGGCATATGCGTTTGGGACATGTTGTTGAAAAATCCTTGCAAATTCTTGCCAAGCAAGGATTATTAAAAGGTACGAAGACTTGCAAATTAGAATTTTGTGAGCATTGTGTTCTGGGAAAACAATGAAGAGTGAAATTTGGCACTGCCATCCATGACACTAAGGGTATTTTGGATTATGTGCACTCAGATGTATGGGGACCTGCTAAGACTCCATCTCTTGGAGGTAGGCATTATTTTGTCACTTTTGTTGATGATTTTTCCAGAAGAGTATGGGTGTTTTCTATGAAGAATAAAGATGATGTGCTTGGAGTTTTCTCAGTGGAAAGCTCAAGTTGAAACCGAGACAGAAGAAAGATCAAAGTTCTCCAAACAGACAATGGTGGAGAATACAAGAGTGATCCTTTCCTAAAGGTCTGTCAAGAGTCTGGTATAGTTCGCCACTTTACAGTTAGAAAAATACCACAACAGAATGGGGTGTCAAAGCGTATGAACAGGACAATGGTGGAGAAAGTTCGTTGTATGTTGTCTAATGCTGTGCTAGGCAGAAAGTATTGGGCTGAGGTAGTGACATACGCTCAACATCTCATTAATCGTTTGCCATCATCTGCAATTGGTGGCAAGACTCCATTAGAGGTATGGTCTGGAAAACCTGTAATAGATTATGATTCTTTGCGTATTTTTGGTTCTATTGCATATTATCATGTGAATGAATTAAAGTTGGACCCACGAGCAAAGAAGGCTCTATTTATGGGCTTCAATGCTGGAGTTAAGGGATACCGTTTGTGGTGTCTAGAGTCAAAGAAGACAACTGTCAGCAGGGATGTTACATTTGATGAATCTACCATGTTAAATAAGGTAACTGATGGTACTTCGCAACAAGTGGAGTGTATACCGAAACAGGTGGAGTTTGAACAGACAGTAGTGATCCCAGCAAAAAGCACTACTAATAACTCTCCTATAGCAGAAGAAGAATCAGATGAGGAAGAGGTTCTGACCCAAGAACCTCCGCAACAATTAGAGTCAATTATCGTTAGAAGGATAAGACGAGAGATTCAGAAACCTGCTCGTTTTATTGACATGGTAGCTTATGCACTTCCAGTTGTTGATGATGTTCCATCTACCTTCCCAGAAGTAATCCGAAGTTCAGAAAGTGACAGATGGGCAGGTGCAATGGAAGAGGAAATGCAATCTCTTGAGAAGAACAAGACATGGAAGCTGACACAACTACCAAATGGAAAGAAGGCAATGGGATGCAAATGGGTGTTTGCAAAGAAAGAAGGATTTCTTGATAAAGATGATATTCGCTACAAGGCAAGGTTGGTGGCTAAAGGCTACGCTCAGAAGGAAGGAATTTATTATAATGAGGTATTTTCTCCATTTGTTAAACATTCTTCCATTAGAATTTTGTTGGCCTTGGTAGCGCAATTGAATTTGGAGCTAGCTCAACTTGATGTGAAAACCACGTTCCTACACGGTGATTTGAAGGAGGAAATCTATATATATCAGCCAGTTGGATTCAAAATTGCTGGTAAAGAAAATTGGGTTTGTAAATTGAATAAGTCGTTATACGGATTGAAGCAATCACCGAGGCAATGGTACAAACGATTTGACAAGTTTATGAAGGGTCAGAAATACACAAGAAGTAAATACGATCATTGTGTATATTTGCGCAGACTTCAAGATAGGTCCTACATCTACCTACTCTTATATGTTGATGATATGTTGATTGCTGCAAAGAGCCAAAGTGAAATTGACATATTGAAGGTTCAGTTGAGTAAAGAGTTCGAGATGAAGGATTTAGGAGAAGCCAAGAAGATTCTCGGTATGGAGATAAGAAGGGATAGAGAGAGAGGCAAGTTTTGGTTGTCACAGAAGCAGTATTTGAAAAAGGTATTACAACGTTTTGGTATACATGAAGATTCAAAACCTATAAGTACCCCACTTGCTCTTCATTTGAAACTAAGTAGCCAGTTATCTCCAAAGACGGATGAAGAACGAGAATACATGGCAAAAGTCCCTTATGCTAATGCAGTAGGAAGCTTGATGTATGCAATGGTATGTACGAGACCCGATATTTCACATGCAGTTAGTGTTGTAAGCAGGTACATGCATGATCCTTGTAAGGTTCATTGGCAAGCTGTGAAATGGATTCTAGGATTTATTTTACATACCGTAGATGTTGGTTTAGCATTTGAGCAGGATGAATTACTTGGTTAACGTGTAGTTTGATATTGTGATTCTGACTATGCAGGTGACTTAGATAAGCGACGGTCTACAACTGGCTATTTGTTCACTTTAGCGAAGGCGCCAGTTAGTTGGAAGTCTACTTTGCAGTCAACGGTGGCTTTGTCTACAACAGAAGCAGAGTATATGGCTATTACAGAAGCTATGAAAAAAGCAATTTGGCTTCATGGTTTGCTTAAAGACTTGGGAGTTGGTCAGAAACAACTTGAGGTATATTCTGACAGTCAGAGTGCTATTCATTTAGCAAAGAATCAAGTCTTTCATACAAGGACGAAGCACATTGATGTTCACTATCACTTTGTGCGGGAAATTCTGGAAGAAGAGGAGATACTTATTCAGAAAATTAGAACTACAGAAAATCCTCCAGATATGTTGACCAAGGTGGTTACAAGAGCCAAGTTTGAACATTGTTTAGACTTGGTCAATATTTTGCACATTTGAGTTGGCGCCTGAGGGCGCAAATTGGAAGCACCACAAAGGTTGTTTTGTTTGATTGGGAGGATGAATGATGCTTGCATTTGGTGGGACCAGAAATTGTGCCAAGGTGGAGATTTGTTGTATTTTTTTGACTTTGGTATTTTTTTGACTTTGGTGACACAATTTCTATCCCATATTGGGAAGAAATGAAAATGAGAGGAGTTTGCTAAGTTATAAAAGAACTCCTCCTCCTCCTAATTCAAACCATCATAAAATTTGACAAATACTCAAAATTGTATACATATCAAATTTAGTATTCTCTTCTTAATAAAAGCAGGCTGCCTAAGTGGTGCTCGGAGAAGTAGGCAAAATTGGTCGAACTCCGTTATCAATTTTCGGGTTTGTTTTTTCCTTATCTCTTTTATTTATTTCGCATTTATAGTATTCAATATTATTTGTTAGGTATATTTGTAGTGTTGTGTTTAATTTATTTAGGTGTATTTACTGTTCATGTGTGTACACGGGGTTTAGGTTGTGATAAATACACCGTGCACGTAATTTCTGTCTAGGAGGTCGGGTTTTAACTGGGACCGTTTGTGACCCCTCCGTCCTTTCCTGGGATCTTACGTGAAATGGTAATATTGTCTTAGGTGTCCTGTTGGACTCTGATTTTTGAGTGAAATTTAGAAATATGAAGTGAAAGTAAATGAGTGGTTTTATATATGTATTGTGAAATAAAAGTAATTATGCTTTGAGGAAATTCATAAGAAAAGAATGATTTTAATTTTGATACCTTCGGGTTTTGAGTAGATTGGTATGGTTTATGAAATTAAAGTGGATGAGTTGGTTGAAATGAAGTTAAATAGCAAGAATTAAAAAGAAAAAGTGTGACAATTTGAAGAATTTAGAAAGTTTGACTTTTTGACCATTGAGAGTTGACTTTTGATTTAGTCAAAATTTGAGAAAATGTTCTACATGAAACTTGTAGGTTATGTTGAGAGTTTTCTGTAGCTATAAAGTTTGCAATTTTCGATATCAGAAGTGAAAGTTATGATCAGTCAAAGTTTAGGTGTGTTATCGGTTGACTTATATTATGACTGAAGCTTTGACTGGAAAATTTACCTAGTTAGAGGTAAATTGAGCCTTGAAGTTCTGCATGAAAGTTGAAGGATTTGATTTGATCTTTATTTTGATATAAAGTATGAAATTTTTTGATTAAGGAATAATAAGTTATGATTTTTACAAGTTTCTGTTATGATTTTAGCATGATTATTCGAGGACAGAACTTTTGACTGACAAATTGACTTTATTAGAGGTCAAATTGATTTTTATGTCCTTCATAAAAGTTGTAGGTGACTTTCTGATCTTCGCAGTGATATAAAATATGAGGTGTTCGAAATTTGGAGTTGAAAGATATAAATTTTCAAAGTTAAATATTGTTTAGGTTTACATTAAATTGGGGCAGTACATTTGATTGGTTTGTTTTGACCTCTTTAGAGACAAAATTGATTTTTAAGTTCTACATGGAAGTTGTAGAGCTTCCTTCAAACTTTCCATAGAGACCAAAATTTGTCAAATTTGAAATTCGAAATCAAGAGCTACGATTTTTTAAAAATTTGAATATATATATATGTAATTATGTATATAATTATATATTTTTTTTTTGAAAAAAAAAGGTTTCGCAAGCTCTCTCGCTAGGGCGACGTATCGCCCTAGTGAGGAGGGCCTTCGTATAAATTTTTTTTATTAATTTTTATTTTTTAATTTTTTAATTATTATTTTTGGATTATTTAATTATTATTTCCAGATTTTAAGAAATATGACCCCTCTTCAATCTTTCGCTCATATCTTTTCTGTCTGACATCCGATTGATTTGGTTTTCGAAGCGTTGGATTCCTAAGACAATGAATTTCATTTTTACAGGAAATTTGTGAATTTCCTTTCAAGTCAAGAAAAGTCAGATTTCGGTGAAAAATGAGGTAATGTCGAAAATTTGATGTGTAATTTTTGAAGTTTTTGGTTTAGATTCATTAGAAATGATATGGGTTTGCTAATTCCATGATTAATTTTAGAGACTACATGTTGAAATTGATTTAATTTTGGATGAAAAGTTAGTTAGGTTTATGCCTAATTTTGTGGTTTGAGGTTTTTGGAAATTAATAGCGTAGAATCATGGAAAATATGATGGATTGGTAAAATATGAAATCAATTTTGAAGAAATTGTGCTTTATGATATTGAATTTGGGTAAATTGGCTTAGGCCAATTTTGGATTTGGGAATTTTTGAAATTGGTGATTTAGATATCTTGGAATTAGTATGAATTGATGAATTATGACATCAATTTTAAGGATTATGTTATTTATGAGGTTGAATTTTGATGAACTTGGTTTAGGGAAATTTTAATTGGAAGAAAGAAAGAAGAATTGATCAAATTGGAGCTTGGAACAAGTTTCTGGCATGGAATTGAGGTGGGTAGTATGTTTATTTATTGAATTTTAAGCTAAGCATGAATATGTGAAAAATTCAAGAAGCAATTTTTTTTAAAAAAAAAGTAAATTATGGTTTATGAAAATGTTTGAAAACTTGGTTTTCGGAATAAATCTTACGAAAATGCAAAGTTTATGAAATCCTTATGTTCGATTTCTATGAAAGATTTGAAAATGTGAATTTGAATAAGTTGGATTTTATGATTGAAAGAAATATTTGCATACCTTGTTGTGATTTTGATTGATATGTGAATTGATTGATAAATTGATAATTTGAATGTTGATGATGAAGTGACGTGTGAATTTTATATGCATTGATGTGATATGTGAGCGTGAGAAAAGTAAGATTTTCGAAAAGTGCCTTCGGGTAATCCGACCTTTCGTTTTCGATATGTGTTATGTGGGTTTGGTTAGGTCCTTTAAGTGAATCAGTGCACTGTCTCTATTTGTTTATGGCCTTCTCCCGGCTGCCCGCAAGTGGCTTAGGAGTTTCGATTTCGGACTCCCCTCCGTTCACGACTGCACAGATTCGCTATGCGGGAATGTGCAGTACATTCTGTTAGGACCGACCCAAACTGTTTGAGGTGTTTTACGTATTTGATTTATGATTTTATGTGTTTTGTGATTTGATGTGATTGCATTCATGTTTATGAAAATTTTGAGAATTTTGAGAAATGAGAAAAAGAGTTTTCAACCATGAAATTATAGAAATTTATTATGAAAAGTTTGGAAAACTAAAAGGTTTGAAGAAAATGCTTGAAAAGTTGCAAAGTTTGAAAAAGATAAGCCTTTTGGCAAAAGTTTATGAAAATGATTTGACTTATTTTCAATTTATAAATGTGTTATCCATTGGTAGTCGAGCTCACCCCCTTTCATCCCAATCTCCAGGTATTCGAGCAGGAGATCGAATGAAAGAGCATCAAGTTCGATTTTGCATCGTTTGTATTTTTGTGTGGATTTGAGATTTGGAAATTAATATGGTTTATGGCTTGAATTGTCGTTTATGTATATTAAGCATTTATTTCGGGATGTATACGAAGTTTAGAAATGTGTATTAAATTAAATTATGGTTATGGATTATGTAGTATGGTTCTGAAAGTAATTTGAGATAAGATATCAATATTTAAGTGCTTAGCAATAGGTTTGCGTTTGTATATGCTGAGATCCCGGACGGAGGGTCCGGTGGATTCTGATTGATTGTATGATTGAGCTGGTAATTATAGAAGTGTGATTTCGATACTTTGCAGGTTTGGGTTAGAATAAATGCAACCGTTATGCTGCCGAATTTTCGATAAAATCTGGGATAAAAATGTAATTTGGGGATTTGTATGGATGTATAAGAATATGATCAAGTATTGAGTTTTGTATGAGTATACAAGCATATGATTAAGTATTGAAATTTGTATATGGATGATTTTGTATGTGATGGAATAAAGTGAATAAGAATGAACAAAAGAAGGAATAAGGAAAAAGAAAAGAAAAAAAAAATACCGAATTTTCGTATTGGATTAGTTTTAGGTTTCCAACGCGATTGTGATTCTCTGTTCTTTGTTCTCGGATGTCGGATCCGCTTTGTTAAGTTTTTGTTCCGCTTTCGTATATTCGATTTGTTTTGATGCGATACCAATCTGTTTCGATTATTCGATTTGCTTCCGCTTTCACTTTATTCTGTTTCCGTATTTTGTGATTCGATTCCGCTTCGTTTTTCGTTTCGCGTTATCAAATGCTTTGATTTTTTATTCAAAATTTTGATGCGAAATTTTCGTTTCCATTCGCTTTCATTTTCTTCGCTTTTCGTTTTCTAGTTGGGATCGGGTCTCCGGATTGGGTCCCAACATTGGTATTAGAGCCCAATATTAGGATCATACTTGGGCATATATATTTGTTAAGAGTTTTTGAATCGTTTTGAAGGAATTAGTGAGAAAATGGAATTAGTGGAAGTGTGCTTTTGATGTGAATGACCCATCATGAATTGGTATTGTAAGAATGTGTTGATGAAGGTGTCAACTGATGATTTGATTTCAGAAATGTGTTAAAAATAGTGCGATTGAAATGTCTTGATGATGGTAGAAATTGAGTGTGATTATGCACTTGTGAGAATGTGATAAGGAAAGTGTTCATGAAATTGAGATTTAAAATTTATGATGAATTAGGAGGATTGAATTTGATACTAAGAAATATTGGAAAGATGAGTTTAATGATAGGAATATATGATATGGGTGGTATGTGATTCAAGAATTGAGAAATATTTGATTTGAGGAGGTAGTGCTTTTTGATATGATATTAGCATTTGGCACAAGAAGTGAATAAGTGCAAATAAGTTGAGAAATATGTGTGATCAAGGAAAAGTTATTGATAATGAGCTTTTGGAAAGCAATTAGATCAAAGAATGTGTTACTTGATGATTTACTACGTATGAATTTCGAGGACGAAATTCTTTTAAGAGGAGGAAAAATATTGAACCTCGATTTTTGAGTGAAATTTAGAAATATGAAGTACAAGTAAATGAGTAGTTTTATATATGTATTGTGAAATAAAAGTAATTATGCTTTAACGAAATTCATAAGAAAAGAATGATTTTAATTTTGATACCTTCGGATTTTGAGTAGATTGGTATGGTTTATGAAATTAAAGTGGATGAGTTGATTGAAATGAAGTTAAATAGCAAAATTAAAAGAAAAGTGTGATGATTTGAAAAATTTAGAAAGTTTGACTTTTTGACCATTGAGAGTTGACTTTTGATTTAGTCAAAATTTGAGAAAATGTTCTACATGAAACTTGTAGGTTATGTTGAGAGTTTTCTGTAGCTATAAAGTTTGCAATTTTTCGATATTGGAAGTGAAAGTTATGATCAGTCAAAGTTTAGGTGTGTTATCAGTTGACTTATATTATGACTGAAGTTTTGACTGGAAAATTTACCTAGTTAGAGGTAAATTGAGCCTTGAAGTTCTTCATGAAAGTTGAAGGATTTGATTTGATCTTTATTTTGATATAAAGTATGGAATTTTTTTATTAAGGAATAATTAAGTTATGATTTTTACAAGTTTCTGTTATGATTTTAGCATGATTATTCGAGGACAGAACTTTTGACTGACAAATTGACTTTATTAGAGGTCAAATTGATTTTTATGTCCTTCATGAAAGTTGTAGGTGACTTTCTGATCTTCGCAGTGATATAAAATATGAGATGTTCAGAATTTGGAGTTGAAAGATATAAATTTTCAAAGTTAAATATTGTTTAGGTTTACATTAAATTGGGGCAGTACATTTGATTGGTTTGTTTTGACCTCTTTAGAGACAAAATTAATTTTTGAGTTCTACATGGAAGTTGTAGAGCTTCCTTCAAGCTTTCCATAGAGACCAAATTTGTCAAATTTGGAATTCGAAATCAAGAGCTACGATTTTTGAAAATTTCGAATATATATATATGTAATTATGTATATATATATATATATATATATATATATATATATTTGAAAAAAAAAGGTTTCGTAAGCTCTCTCGCTAGGGCGACGTATCGCCCTAGTGAGGAGGGCCTTTGTATAAATTTTTTTTATTAATTTTTATTAATTATTTAATTATTATTTTTGGATTATTTAATTATTATTTCCAAATTTTAAGAAATATGACCCCTCTTCAATCTTTCGCTCATATCTTTTCCGTCCAACTTCCGATTGACTCAGTTTTTGAAGCGTTGGATTCCTAAGACAATGAATTTCATTTTTACGGGAAATTTGTAAATTTTTGAGATTAAATTAAGGATGATTAATTTAATCAAAGTGAGTAGACTAATTTTCCGAACATGGTTCAGTATTTTACGAAATTCGGGATCTGTGGAGATCCGATTGAAGTGATTCTTGAGGAAAAATAAAATTAAGACATGGGGCTACAAGTCATATGAAGAAAGTAAATTTCAATTTTGCCCCTAAGATTTTTAATTTATGAATGGAAGTTCGGATTAGTGTGCAGTTTTTGGGTTAGGAACATCTAAAAGTATTTTGAGCATAACTTTTGCTCTGGAAATCGAAATGATGTGATTCTTGTTTTGGATTAAACTAGAGTAATAGAGCTACAATTGTTATGAAGACATAGAATGTCAATTTTGGGATTAAGAATGTAAATTTCAGGATGGAAATAACGTGTTGGAAAATGTGTTAGAGTATGAATATACCCGAAATATTTTGAGCATAACTTTTGATGTAGTGCTCCGAATTGGATGATTTTTGTGGCATTATGAACTTAAGACTTAGAGGAACATTTCTCTAGAAGGAAGTTTTGACAAATTCCTTCAAATTAATAGTGTGAATCATATCCGCAAGTAAGCATGACTTAAAGTAAATGTTAGGGGCATTTTGGGAAATCCACCTAAAGAGAGGGGCAAAAGGGTCATTTGACCCTCAATTTTAAATGACATGGCAGAATGAAAACTATGGGCTGTCGTTTATAGTAGAGAAAACACAATGAATTGAGAGAAAAAGAAGAAACTAAGAAGAGAGGAAAGGAGAGAGTCGGTGATGGCGATGGAGAAGAAAAAAAGTAAGTTTGTTTTTTATTTTTATGAGTCTTAGAGCAAGATTTGATATTGTTCCAAGAGAGAAAAAGATAGAGGAGCACAAGAGCTTCCTTTCAAGTCAAGAAAAGTCAGATTTCGGTGAAAAATGAGGTAAGGTCGAAAATTTGATGTGTAATTTTTGATAAGTTTTTGGTTTAGATTCATTAGAAATGATATGGGTTTGCTAATTCCATGATTAATTTTAGAGACTAAATGTTGAAATTGATTTAATTTTGGATGAAAAGTTAGTTAGGTTTATGCCTAATTTTGTGGTTTGAGGTTTTTGGAAATTAATAGCTTAGAATCATGGAAAATATGATGGATTGGTGAAATATGAAATCAATTTTGAAGAAATTGTGCTTTATGGTATTGAATTTGGGTAAATTGGCTTAGGCAAATTTTGGATTTGGAAATTTTTGAAATTGGTGATTTAGATATCTTGAAATTAGTATGAATTGATGAATTATGACATCAATTTTAAGGATTATGTTATTTATGGGGTTGAATTTTGATGAACTTGGTTTAGGAAAATTTTAATTGGAAGAAAGAAAGAAGAATTGATCAAATTGAAGCTTGGAACAAGTTTCTGGCATGGAATTGAGGTGGGTAGTATGTTTATTTATTGAATTATAAGCAAAGCATGAATATGTGAAAAATTCAAGAAGCAAAGTTTTTTTTTAAAAAAGTAAATTATGGTTTATGAAAATGTTTGAAAACTTGGTTTTCAGAATAAATCTTACGAAAATGCAAAGTTTATGAAATCCTTATGTTCGAATTCTATGAATGATTTGAAAATGTGAATTTGAATAAGTTGGATTTTATGATTAAAAGAAATATTTGCATACCTTGTTATGATTTTGATTGATATGTGAATTGATTGATAAATTGATAATTTGAATGTTGATGATGAAGTGACGTGTGAATTTTATATGCATTGATGTGATATGTGAGTGTGAGAAAAGTAAGATTTTCAAAAAGTGCCTTTGGGCAATCCGACCTTTCGTTTTCGATATGTGTTATATGAGTTTAGTTAGGTCCTTTAAGTGAGTCAGTGCACTGTCTTTATTTGTTTATAGTCTTCTCCTACTGCATAGTGGCTTAGGAGTTCGATTTCGGACTCCCCTCATTCTATTGCACAAACCGCTATCTTGAGAATGTGCGAGACGTTCGTTAGGACCGACCCAAACTGTTTGAGGTGTTTTATGTATTTGATTTATGATTTTATGTGTTTTGTGATTTGATGTGATTGCATTCATGTTCATAATAAATTTCTATAATTTCATGGTTGAAAAGCGAATAGAAACGGAAATTTCGCATCGAAATTTTGAATCGAAAAACAAAGCATTCGATAACGCGAAATGAAAAACAAAGCGGAGTCGAATCACAAAATACGGAAACAGAATAAAGTGAAAGCGGAAGCAAATCGAATAATCGAAACGGAAAGGTATCACATCAAAACAAATCGAATATACGAAAGTGGAACAAAAACTTAACAAAGCGGATCCGACATCCGAGAACAAAGAACAGAGAAACACAATCGCATTGGAAACCTAAAACTAATCCAATACGAAAATCCGGTATAAATTTTTTTATTAATTTTTATTTTTTTTAATTTTTAATTATTATTTTTGGATTATTTAATTATTATTTCCAAATTTTAATAAATATGACCCCTCTTCAATCTTTCGATCATATCTTTTCCGTCCGACATCTGATTGACTCGGTTTTTGAAGCGTTGGATTCCTAAGACAATGAATTTCATTTTTACGAGAAATTTGTGAATTTTTTAGATTAAATTAAGGATGATTAATTTAATCAAAGTGAGTGGACTAATTTTTCAAACATGGTTCAATATTTTGCAAAATTCGGGATCTGTGGAGATCCGATTGAAGTGATTCTTGAGGAAAAATAAAATTAAGACATGGGGCTACAAGTCCTATGAAGAAAGTAAATTTCAATTTTGCCCCTAAGATTTTTAATTTATGAATGGAAGTTCGGATTAGTGGCAGTTTTTGGGTTAGGAACATCTAAAAGTATTTTGAGCATAACTTTTGCTCTGGAAATCGAAATGATGTGATTCTTATTTTGTATTAAACTAGAGTAATAGAGATACAATTGTTATGAAGACATCGAATGTCAATTTTGAGATTAAGAATGTAAATTTTTGGATAGAAATAACGTGCGGGAAAATGTGTTAGAATATGAATATACTCGAAATGTTTTGAGCATAACTTTTGATGTAGTGCTCCGATTTGTTTCTTTCGATTTCGTCTTTGCTTCGCCTTTCCGGTTGGGATCCGGTTCCCGGATCGAGTCCCAACATGTTCGTTTGGCGGTCTTTTTTAGGTATTACCGAATCGGTTCACTTCACTAATTGTTTACCTTAGAGGAAAAAATACCTGATTTTCCCAACAATCTCTTCCCAAAGCACCTCTTTTCTGTTTATTTTAATTCGGTGGGTCATCTTATGTAAAGAGTTGCCAAACGTTTTTAATTCATTGTTTCAGAAATCAGAAGACAAAATTACTGAACAATGCCAATGGAGCACTATAGCCTAAAAGACATGCACTAGTACTGCAGATAAAATGAGACAAAACCTCTTAATTCAAAACTACCACCACCTTTGGATTCGAGGCAAAAGGGTTGTTTTTAAGTTAACTTTAAATTAACGAAAAAATTAACAACATAATAAAAATTATATTATTTTTTAAAATTTTGAGTCTAATACCTTAAAAAAATGTTTTTTTACCTCCAACTCTCGTAGACATCACCATCACCACTACCATTAATAACTCTCCTTCTCCAACCTCCTCCACTTCCTCAACTCATGCAATAATGGTGGGAATTCATCACCAAAGTTATTTTGGCTAGCTCTGATCCACCGAGATGCAAATTTGCACATAGATATTATTCATTCATACTTCCATTAACAGTGGTATCACTTAGGAGAACTGCATAAGAATTAGAATGATATGGGAGGAATGAATAATTATATTCATGAATCACTCATCTGTTTATATACATGTACATTTGTATATTTGAATATTCAAAACAACATCTTATCTAATCCTATGATTGTGTATTCAGATGATTGTGTTGGGCCCCAAATTTTTTATTTTTATTTATTTATTGATTTATTGATTTACTTGACTTATTCTTTATTTTTTCTTTAATTGCTTTAATTATGTGTGTATATATATATGTATTTATTGAGTCTTGGATTTAGTTAGTATGATTGGGAATTGGAAATTTTGAAGTTAAAGTGAAGGGTTAGAATTAATTGGATTAATTGGTAATAGGCTTGTGAGTGTAGAGCCATATGAGACAAATAAGGGCTTGTTGGATGGAATGGGCTTTGGGAAAGAATAGAATAAGTAGAAGGAGGAGAGCCCAAAAGAAAATGCAAGTGAGCTTTTAAGGAGTATCAAAACTACATAGTTTTGAGGTAGGCTTTTAAGTTGAGACATAAATGAATTAAAGGAAGAGAAGGAAGCAAGTTGTCGTAGACCTAAAGGAAAGAAGAGAAAGCAAAATCGTGAGCTAAGAAGAAAGAAGGACCTTTCAGCCAAGAGGAAGGAGAGTCGTATGAGGTTTGAAAGAAGAAGAAAAAGAAGAGAATCTACTTGTTAGAGGTAAGTTCCATCTTTGTTTATGATAGGTTCGAAAATGGGATGAAATGGAAGTTAGGGTTTGTGTAGGGTTTGAAGAAAGAAAGAAGAGAAGGGAAAATCAAAGGGATTTTAGGATTTCTAAGTTAAGATTTTGGTTATTCTAGCATAGATGGCTTATGGGTAGGTTAGGGTTAAAGTTTATTTTACCTTTGCTTGATTTTTAAATGCTATGCCTTTCTTTTAGAATATGTTTATTAAATGGAGTGTGATTTAATTGAAAGAAATCAAGAAAACCCCACTCAAGACAAGGAGGAAGGGCAATCTTGAGTTCGGATCCTGAAGTTAGGTGGGTAACATTTTTATAGTTGTTGTGTAATGGGCAAATGCCCTATGTGTGCTATCTTTGTTAAATTGTGTGTATATTGAAAGTGTATTCCTTTGATTTGAAAGAAAAGAATGAAACTATGACGATTCGATACAATGAAAGAAGCATAAAATGCTATTCTTGTGTTTGAATATGTGAGCATAAATTGGTTGTGATTGGGCAAGAGAGAACCTATTTCGTTAAGTCACGTGCACGTTGACCCCCCTCGCCTTCTCCCGGCTGCCCACTTGAGGCCCACGAGATCCGAAAATAGACTCGTCGTGTTTACGGTAAACTTTGGTTTCCGTCATGTTTATGGAACTCTCGAGCCAAATGTGTGCATTTGATCATTTTGGTGTTTATGATGCATAATATGTGCTTTAATTGATAGAAGATTCCATATTATGCCTTATGTGATGATTTTGGTTAATTTATGATTTATGTGATGAAGTTGAGTTATTTGGACTTTACATGATAGATTGCAAATATTTCGGATTCTCTATGTGTTGTATGACTCATTACTTAATGGCTATAAACGTGTTAGCCACTGAGCTGTGTTTTGCTCACCCCATTCTCCCTCCTCAGGTGCAAATTCTAGTTGATCGCGGAACCTTACAAGGCATCGAGCATAACTCCAAAAAACCTTAGACACTTTTGTATTAAGTTAGTAACTAGCTTTTGGATAGCTTTATAAGCATATTAAGCATTGAGCATCTCATATGTTGTATTTTGGTACTTGATTTTCGATGGATTTGATGAATATGTTGATATGTAATTAAAGCTATGATTGAACTCTTGAATGATTGATAAAGAGATGAGAACTCTAGTACTCTCTTCTTCATGTGAATTTGTTGATTTGCGATCTGTGTGTGGCCTTGAAAAAGGAGGTGTATGAGTCCTTTTAATCATTGAGTTGTTGTTGGGTTTTGTATTGGGATAGCTTGCTGGAATTTGCAAAGGTTTATGATCTGTTGAAATTCTGGGCTGATGTGTTCATATGGTAGATTTTGGGTAGGCGAGTTGTAGAGCTTTCCCATGACATATTATGAGCTATTTTAGGGTGTGTAAATTGGAAAATGTGAGTGCTGAAGTGGAGTGCAAGTGCTGCCAAAATGATAGATGTATCTTAGCAGAAATTTTGAATCCATATGCGACCTATATAGAGTTGGATTTTTTCCTTGTGGTCTTCATGAAAGTTGTAGATCGTTCTCTTACCTCTCTATAGCCACCAAGTTTGTTAAATTTGGAGTTTTGGATCAAAAGTTATGGTGTTTGCACGTTTCGGTACTGTTTAGGAGGAGCTAGTCGATCGGTCTTGGAGTAAACTTTTGATTCCTTTAGTGTCCGAGCTTGCCTTTGAGTCCTTCTTGAAAATTGTAGAGTTGTCTCTTATCTTTCTAACGAAACAAACCGCGTCTGATTTGAAGCTCGGAGTCAAAAGTTATAAGGGTTTGAAGTCTGATAAGTCGGATCGCTGGGCAGGTCGCTCGGCCCGTGAGCACCCAGCGCTCGGCACGCTGCCGAGGGCCCAGCACTCGCCCTTGGGCGAGCTCGCGAGTTTGGGGTCGGGTTTTGGCCAACCGACCCCTCTCCCTTCTTTTGGCCATAACTTTTTGCATAGACCTTCGATTAAGCTGATTTTCGAAGTATTGGACTCCTAAGAAAATTTTCTATCTTTTTATGCCTGATTGATCAGTATTGCTTTTAAATTGTAAAAAGTGGTTTGAAACAAAGTGTGATGGTCGGTCAATAAAGTCTGAATATGCTTCACTTATTTTAAAATATCTTTAGCTATAGAGCTCCGATCGGGTCGATTCTTGTTTTAAATTAAACTAGAGACAAAAATCTACAAGTTTTATGAAGGAACCGATTGACAATTTAGCCTCTAAGATTTTATATTTCTGACTTGAAGTCGGTAGAGTGTCGGTTTTGATTGTTTTCTTCAGATAGTATTTTAAGCATAACTTTTTCATTTCTAATCCGAATTGAGCGTTTTTAGTGGCGTTAGAATCGTTAGATCACGAGGAACAAATGTCCTTAAGAAGTCGATCCAAATTTCCTTTTGGAGGTTTTCCCAAACTGTGGTCAGTGTGTGGTCAGTTTTGGGTCTGCTATGCTTGTGTATTTCTGAATGTTGGGCCTCGGAGATGGGGTCCAACAGATTGTGTATAACAATGAATCTGTTTGAATTTAAATTGTTCTCTTATCTACTTTTGAGTTGGACTTGGGCTGTTGCAGGAGATGGACTTGCGATATAACCTTAATATGGCCTCTCAAGCTGGTATTCTTCGACGAATACCTAGCTTGAACTTCTGTCTGAGAAATGGTTGTCAGGATAGAGAGGTTTGGTGAGGCAATCGACCGTCTGATCCGTAGCGAACTAGATCCCTAATGAAGTGGAAGTCGATTGCAACGTGTTTCATTCGGGAGTGAAAGATCGGATTGGAACTCAGTTGGGTGGCACCAACGTTGTCGCAATAAATCACGGAGTGTGTGGTAACCCGATCTGAAATTCAATAAGAAGATTGCGTATCTAAGTTAACTTAGCATTTGTGTTGGCAACCGCTTTGTACTCGGTCTCAGTTCTTTGAGCTCCAAGACACTGGGTTTTGTTCGATAAAGACGATAAATGCACCAGTTGAGTGATAGGTATCCTTGTCTCCTCCCCAATCAGCATCAGAGAAGGCATGGAGATTCAAATTGTAGTTACGAAAAATTGTATACCTTCATCAATGGTTCCGGTGAGATACCGAAGTAGACCTTTTACAACTAGCCAATGCTCAGTGGTGGGATAGTGATTGAACTTAGACAGTTTATTCACAGAAAAGGTGATAGACGGTCTGGTGAGTAATAGATACTGTAGACTTCCAATGATCTTACAATATGCACTTGCATCTGCCAATTTTGTACCCAAGTGTAGAGTCAGAGTTGGGTGACTCGCCATAGGTGTGAGCACAAGTTTTGCTTCATGATCTTGATATCATATAGTAAATCAGTGATGTACTTTCTCTGAGAAAGTAAGATGCCTTGATTTTTCCGAAGAATCTCAATGCCAAGAAAATAGGATAGGGGCCCCAAATCCTTAATAGAAAACTTCTAAGCTAATAGGCTGACATAGTGATTAATTAGTGTTGCATTGTTACCTGTTACAATGATATCATCGACATATACCATAAGGATAATGAGACCATGTGATGTGTGATGGAGAAATAAGGAAGTGTCCGAGCGAGAATTGGTGAATTCGGACTGAATCAAAAATTGTTTAAGGGCTTGATACCATGCTCTAGGTGCTTATTTAAGACCATAGATAGCCTTCTTCAGTTGACATACATGATGTGGTTTGTCTGAATCAATGAAGCCTTTGGGCTGTGCCATGAATACTGTGTCTGTTAAAGGGCCTTGTAAAAATGCATTATTCACATCTAGTTGGCATAAATCCCGTCCATTTATGATAGTTATGCTGAGAATGAGTCTAATTGTAGTTGGTTTCACAACAACGTTGAAGGTTTCAGCATAATCAATGCCAGGACACAGATGGAATCCTTTGGCAACTAGGCGGGCTTTGTACTTTTCAATGGACCCATCCGAGTGGCATTTAATTATGAAGATCCATTTGCAACCAACAAGGTTTTGCGAGGCCTCAGGTGGGACCATCTCTTAGGTACCATTCTTGACTAAGGCATTGAATTCCTCTGAGCAAGCTTTGCGCCAATTACAATCCTTTAGAGCCTGCGAAATACAAATAGGTTCAAATTCTTTATTACCTTGTAATTGAGCTGTGAGACTTAGCTTTTGAATAGGCTTACGAATATTGTTCTTTCCTCGAGTGATCATGGGATGACTTAGGACGGAGATACGATCATGTAATTGTGCTGTCTCAGTGGCTTCTCTTAAAGAGGAACTAACAACAGGAAGTGCCATGTTCTTAGGGGCAGCACCAAACAAAGGAGAGGAGTCTATAGGAGGAGAAGTAGAAGCTTGTGAAACATGCAGTGTAGGTGGAAGCCAAGTAGTAGAATGATCATCTGATGGTGGTTCTGCAAACTATGATAGGGTGGCAAAGGGAAACACTGATTCAACAAATTTGACATGTTGAGAGGTTTAAATTCGAGATGTGGTAGGATCAAGACAATGGTAGGCACTCTGAGAAAGTGAGTATCCAACAAACACACAAGGTTTGGATTTGAGTTCTAGTTTGCGAAATAAACAGTAATAGGGAGTAGACATATGTAATGTGGCTGTAGGCATACGGTTAATGAGATACACTGCTGTGGAAAAAAGCTTGTGACCAGTAGGATGAAGGCATTGAGGCATGACTTAGGAGAGTAAGACCAGTCTCAATAATATGTAGATGTTTTCTTTCAGCTATACCATTGTAACATCCCGTCACTGATGGGAAGGTTATATTGGTAAATTGGGACGGGATAGGATTTTTACCGCATATTATTGACTGAACATTCATTTGGCTTCTAACTGTAGAGGAATGAGTCTTTTGTACATGCATATGTAAGTACATGCATTCATGACTTTTTCCCGGCTTTTAATTGTGATACCGATATGAATTGTGAAATTATGAGATAATTAGATTTGATTATGATTTATTAGGAATTTTGGAATAATTAAATTTGAATATTAAATTGGAAATGTTTTGGAGTAATTGCCAATTGATAGTGACTCTTCGAAATTTTTCTGGAAAATTCGGGAGAAAAAGTCCAGACCGGAAACTTTCTGAGTGACGGACTGATGGATTGCATAGTGCTAGAATAATTGGTAGATGGCAATGGAAAAATTTAGATATATGATTTTGGAGAATAATTTGTTGAGCCATTGAAATTTGGAGACTAATTAGACTGGAAATGAATTAAAAAGGAGGAAGAGATTTAAATGTTTTGCGAGGAGAAAGGACAAGAGGCTTAAGTGATTACTTTATAAATGCCTTAGGTTTCAAATAGAAGAAAGAAAATCCTCTTCTCCTTCCTCCTAGGGCACAATGCCCCCCTCTTTCTCCCTTGGAGATTCTCGTTTGTTCCTTCTCAGATTGTAAAGTCTAGCTTAGTCCATGAGAGGATGGAGATTTGTTGAGATTTGGAGAAGCTCACTGTGGGTGTTTGAGAAAAGTGTTGGAGTTTAGAAGATTTCGAAAGATTTAGAGTTTGATTTGGTAAGTGGTTGGTTTTAATGTTGTTCTTTAATGTTGCTTGATGCATTTATGGCATTTATATGGTGATTGGGGTAGTTATGGGTGAGTTATGGAAGCTTTTAGAGTGAGAAATGGGGGAAAAATCGATCGGAGAAGACGATCGAGCTTATGCGTCATGACGTCTTGTTGAGGAGCCTCGTCGCGACGAGCAAGCGAGCTTTCGTCGCGGTGAGCTCGGTCGGACATCGCGGCGAGCGTGCGATTTCATGCCGCGACGAGTCCTTTTTCTTGCGTCGCGGCGAGGCTGATGAAAGGTGTTCGCCGCGGCGAGTGAACCTTTTCACGTCGCGACGAACGTCCATACGTCGCGACGAGGGGCCTTTTCTGAAATGAATTAATTTGGTTTTTGAGGCATAACTTATGGTGTAGACCTCTGATTGAAGTGATGTTTGATTCATTGTGATCTAGTGAAAGAGGTCTATAATTGATATGAAGAATGAAAGTTTGAATTTAAATTTGTAGGATTTTAATTATTGAAAGAAAGTCAAATATGGTTTCCTATAGCAGCCTAAGGATTGTTCTTGATAATTGGGGTATAATGTAAGACTTTGAAAATAAATCCAATGCTACTGGGAATTTTAGAAACTGAGCATAAAGGATAAATTTGATCTAGAAAATAGTGATATTGATATTGAGGTAATATCCTAGCGAGTATGTCTTGATAAATTGACTGAATTTTAGAAATGGAATTGATGGAATTCTATAATATATTATTGAATTGGAAGTAAATTATTACTGAGCAATTGAGTGGAAAGTTAGAATTTGACGAAAGAAAGTGGAAAAAGGGGAAATAGTACCGGGAAAGTCATGAATAGGCATAGTACATCTTTTATTCAAGACATGTGCATCATCAAATTATTTTGACTGTGCTTTAGTAATTGGGTAATTATTTGATTGTTTTAGAGGCACCGATGGAACAATTCCACGGGCAGTGCTGAGACTTCTAAGCAGGTAGCTCGGAAGTTCAGGTGAGTAACCTAGTTGGTTCCTCAATCTATGTGTGTTTAATATTGTGCGTTGATGCCATGTGGAGATAACGGATGGATATGTGTGTTTGATTTTGATTGATTTCAGATCATGGGTGTCTGAAATATTGGGAACGTGATATAGAAGTTCTATTATGTGTAATCGATTATGAATGCATCAATGAAATAACTGGTAAATGCATATGACTGAAATATAGGACCGAAGGTCTGAAGAAGCGGAAATTGGTTACTGAAATGTAAATGACTGTAAATGAAAATTGGAGCATATGCATTCATGCATAAGAGCATGATCAGATAATGACAGTTGTGACCGGAGCAGCTAACGTTAGAGCCACAGGCTCACTGTATTAGGGCTTTAAGCCCACCGAACACTGTTACTAAACCGAGCCTCGAGCTCGAGGGGAGTTAGTGCATACCCAGAGGGCTCTCCCTAGACGCGTCTGATTAGTGATCACTGATAGGCGCTCGGTCACAACACCGTAATAAATTGGACAGTGTCACATGTGCATTGCATATTTGGTGTGATTGAATGTGAATTGTGTGAAAGGCGAAATGCCCTACATTTGAGAAATGTGATCGTATGTGATATTTGGTAAATTGTGCATATATGCATGAATTGAGTGAACCATCGATGATGGTTTCTCATTGAGTTCGCAAACTCACCCAATATTGCAATTATTTTTCAGGGATTGAAGAGTACCCCGTTAGACAAACGAGAGTATGATTACTGCAAGAGAGTTAGAGTTTGAGGTCGGGATCAGTTTCACATCTGCATTTGAGTTATTCGGTATTATTGTAAATTTGTAACTCTGCATACTCCGCAGAATAGTACTGTCTTGTTTTAGGGCCCCAATTGGATATTGTTATAATTGTAAAGTGATTTCTGAAATAGTGTTTTGATTGGTAATATGTTCATATCGTGGGCCCAACTTATTTTCTGATTTACGAGCACTTTATTATTTTCCAAAATAAAAATGCATTACCGAGGTTTTGAACTACATTGACTGCTTTAGCATACCACCCTCGTGAGGCACAGGCTCGGATATCACCCAAGATATCGGGTTCGAGTCTTGTGGGAGTGGGGTGCTACAACCATTATGTTCAGGTATGTGAGGAGTGTGGTTCGGAAGGAAATACCATGTTTGGATAGAAAATCAGATAGAGCAATGTACTCTCCCCCATTATCAATGTATAATGTCTCAATAGATGTGTAAAAAAACTTTTCAACAAGAGCTTTGAACTTGATAAAGACAACATGTACATCAGATTTGCTTTGTAAGTGATAGATCCATGTGTATTAGTGAAATGATCAATGAAAATAACATAGTATTTGCAATTGTCATGAGAATAGATTGGAGAGGTCCATACATCCGAAAAGATGACATCTAATGGCTTTTTAGACACAAGAGTAGATTTTGAAAAAGGTAATTTGTGACTTTTATTTGTCAAACATGCATTACAATGAGTACTAGAGGAATTAAGACTAAAGTTGAAATGAGGACTATGCTTAGATAAAATTGGATTAACAATTGGTTTTGCAGGATGTCCTAGCCTAGAGTGCCAATCAGTGAATGTGGAAGGAGTGGTAGAGAAGGTAACCTTTGGAGATGAAGTTGTTGGCCATACGTATAGGTCATTTTTAGGTGCACCCGTGAGAAGTGGTGTCCCTGTTGTCAGGTCCTTCATAAGAAAAAAATAGGTGAGAACTGAACATAAACATTGTTGGAAACACAGAATTGATAAACTGAAATTAAATTTTGTTTCATGTCAGGTACACATAAAACTCTATCCAATTTGAAAATTCTGTTATCTGCATGTAATGTACCACTGCCTTTATGACTTATTTGAAGCCCTGAACCATCTCCAATCATGATATCTTCAGTGTCTGTGTAGGGAGTATGTATAGCAAGGTTCTACAAGTCAGTAGTCACATAGTGAGAAGCGCCAGAGTCGAGAATCCACTGATCTTGATTGGAGGCAGCAGCAAAGTTAGCTCTTGGAGAGGGAAAAGAAGAACCTACAGAAACAATGCGAAATGAGGGACAACGCTTGGCACTATGACCCTGAACTCCATAAATCTGGCATTTTCCCAAGTATGGCCTTGGTTGGTGTTGAAAATTGGACTGAGGCCCATTATTGTTGCTAGGATAGGAGCTGTAGGGTTGCATTTGTCCATAGGATGGTCGAAAAGTGGTCTGATTATTGGGCTGAAAGTGTTGAGGATGATTATTTTGATACTACTAATGGCGCCATCTATTCCCTTCCTGATTTTTCTGAGTAGAGTGATTCTTTTTACCTCCTAATTTAGTTGTATAGTTTGCTGTGACAGGGAAGTGATGAGTGCTAGGTGTAGGGAGATCGGCTTTAACAGTGATGAGTTTCTCATGTAACTCATCGAATGACATAGGTGTATCTCTAGCATTGATGGTGTGAATCACTTCACTGTACTCTTCACCTAGTCCAACAAGAACTTTATCAGTGATGTCTTCAGGATCCATTGGAGCATTAAGAAAACTAAGTTCATCGGCTTTGGTTTTGATGGCCTGCATATATTCAATGATGGATAGTTGTCCTTTGGTAAGTTTCTTGAGCTGGTTTTTTACTTCCTTTTGTTTGCCTCTTGATGCTTGTGCATAGGTCTTGGCTAAAATGTCCCAAGCTTCTTTTGAAGTGTTGGCAGTTGCAATAAATGGAATGATGGTTGGTGAGAGAGCACCAATGATGGCATTTAGAATCAGTTGGTCTTGGCAGATCCAAAGTTGATAGTTTGGGTTGGGGATAGGTATGTCATTAGTGGTGATGGTGGCTGGAGGACAGCTCCTGGTACCATCAATAAAACCTTGCAAATCGTAGCCTATAAAGAGACTGTTGAATTGCAATATCCAGGCAAGATAATTGATTGAAGTGAGCTTCAAAGGAGCTTGAGCAGCTGGGTTAATGGTGATAATCTGGGGTGTTTCATCAAAAATAGGATTGATGATTGAGGCCATTGAGTTGGGATCGAAAAAGACGTTAGTCGGAATGCTATGATACCATATAAGAATTAGAATGATATGGGAGGAATGAATAATTATATTCATGAATCACTTATCTATTTATATACATGTACATTTGTATATTTGAATATTCAAATCAACATCTTATCTAATCCTATGATTGTGTATTCAGATGATTGTGTATAACAATGAATCTATTTGAATTTAAATTGTGCTCTTATCTACATTTGAGTTAGACTTGGGTTGTTGTAGGAAATGGGCTTGCGTTATAACCTTAATAAACTGGACTGAGTTTATGCATTTGCTGTAAAAGGATGGTAAATATTGCGTGCAAATGACTACAAAGACAAATATAAGAAAGTCATGAGTCAACTACATCTCTGATACTAATGGTATATTTAGATGCAGTATTTTTAATTTTATATGTTTTTAAGTTACACAGATTCTACGTTATTAAGCAATATACCCTTAGTAAGGGTATCTTTAAAATGCCTTGATATTAAATTATTGTTCATAAAAAACTACAAAGCTAATTTTTTGCATTCTTTGGTTAATAATTCTAAGTTTGTGAACAAGAATTTAAAAAAGTCGAAGACACGGCTGGTAACAAAGGTCCTCCTCACCTTAAACCTATCTGTTATATTGAGTTCACTGATTCTCATGTTAGTGACCCACATCAACTGCTTAGGAGTTAATCTCTGCATCTTTTCTTAGGCATCAGATCTTCTGTCCCACTAATCCTGGCTCAATTATGTCCCACAATAAAACATCGACGTTTTCATTTTATGTTTCCACTTTATTTTCACCCAAGCCAAGCCAAACGTCTCCTCTGCCTAATCCAAGCCAACACCTCCTCCTCTTTTTAATTTTGCTTGGAGATACATAGAAGTGCTTCTGAAAACAACACTCTCCCTCTGACATCTTCTAGTTGTTTTGAACTCCTTTTTATTCTCCCATTGGACTATTGTCCTCTTCTTTTGTTAGCAGTCTCTTGACATTTTCATTTCCATTTTCAATCTATGAATGCTAACCAAATTTTTGGCTCAAAGGCAATCAATTTTTTTTTTATATTTTTTATCGATGGCACACACAGACAGGACTAGTGGTTGATTGAATTCATCGATCCACATGGGAAGGAGCAGATCGTCGTCGTTGGTGAGAAAAAGGAGGTACTTTAACCCAACGTATTACCTCAAGAGACCAAAGCACTTGGCTTTGCTCTTCATTGCCTTTTTTGCTGCTTCCCTCTTCGTTTGGGATCGCCAGACTCTTGTTCGTGAACATGAGGTGTGTTTTTATTTTATTTTTATTTTGGTCAACATTCGAGTCTTTGATTGGTTTGTTCATTTGGGTTGACGATGAAATATGTTGGGAATTTGAGGAAAAGCTCTATGTCCATGTAGAAGGCGTACATTTTGGCTTTTTTTGATTAAATTTTGAGTCTTCCATTTTATTGTTTTGTGTGGTTATTGAGGGGATGTTAAATTGTATTTCTGTTTTTGAAATTTTTGGCGGGAATTGTACCATTTGATGGGAAAAGAAAGAAGTGTTAGATAGAATAGGAAATCATATGGGATTCAAGTAATCTTCTGTTATTTAGCTGAATTTTCTTTTCTCTTCGCTGTAATCTTGCATTTTTTATGAGGAGGTGTTTAGAAAATAGAGCAAAAGTTTGGAATAATTTCTTTTGTTAGATGTCTACTTTTTCTTTGCATTGCTTTCTCTCCAATCTTGCATATTGATACATCTATCATCGTAATTATGGAAGTTTTTGTTACCTGCTCCATAGACAAAGTTCTATGCAATTTCAACATTATTTTGCTATGCAGGACAGTGTCCATGCTAAAGAGCAGTATTTTGTGAACTCTTTCCGGCTTCTGTTATTAACTTCTCTTTGTTCAAACATCACTGAAGTGTTGAAATAAATCTGGAGCCAATGGACCTTAAATCAAATCACGTGCTTCCAATTTATGTTGGAGATGATAAGACAGATGAAGATGCTTTCTGGTGAGGATTCTCATGGTGGTTACAACACAACACCTGCCACCCACTTCTTGGTCCCATAAGGTATGCATGTGTACTCTTAAGTCTTACCTTCTCAGTTATTTTATGTTTATCACTAATTCACTATTTCCCAATTAAGTAAACAACTATTTGTTACTCAAGACCCTGAAGGTTAAAACTTCTCCAGTTTTTCAGGGAGGATAGATACAAAAGCAAAACTGTTCTATATTATGAGAATTTAACAAAGTTGATTTACTTTTCCAGTCAAGATATTCTGACAGGAGCTTCATTATGTAGTGATTCATTCTTTTTGTTTTTCTTTGTCTGTGCTGTGATGAAAGTAGTTTTTGGGAAACTAATTGAGCCAGTAAGTCCTAGAACTGTGACACTGGTAGATCAAAGTCTCATATATAAACTATGGAATGCATATCTGATAGACTTACCTTAAGATAAGTGTCAATGGAATGGTACAAACTGTTGGACCCCGATTTGTGAGTGAAAATAAGAAATATTCAAAAGTGGATGAGTTGATTAAAATTAAGTTGAAAATCAAGAAATAAAGAGAGAAAGTGTGAGAAGATGAAAAATTGTAAAAAGTTTGACTTTTTGGCCTTTGAGGGTTGACTTTTGATTGAGGCAAAATTTGATAAAATGATTTACATGAAACTTATAGATTATGTTAAGAGCTTTTTGTAGCCATAAAGTTTGTAATTTTTCGATCTCGGGAGTGAAAGTTATGATCAGTCAAAGTTTAGGTGTGTTATAGGTTGACTTATATTTTGGCTGATGTAGGGGCCAAAAAGTCAAACTTTTCACAATTTTGATAAAATGATTTACATGAAACTTATAGATTATGTTAAGAGCTTTTTGTAGCCATAAAGTTTGTAATTTTTCGATCTCGGGAGTGAAAGTTATGATCAGTCAAAGTTTAGGTGTGTTATAGGTTGACTTATATTATGGCTGATGTTGGGACCCGATCCGGAAACCAGATCCCAACCTGAAAATGAAGGAAACACGAATGAAACAAAGCGGATTCAAATCGAATAAATCGAATCACAACATGCGGAAGCAAACGCGAAACAAATACGAAGGTATCGAATCAAAACGAATCGAATACAAATCGAATCGAAACCAATTTCTGATACGTAACAAAAACGGAGCCGACATCCGTGAACAAATATTTTAGGAATCACTGTCGCGTTGCGTTGGAAACCCTAAGACTGATTCAATCCGAAACCGGTATAAATTTTTTTTCTTCTTTTGTTTCTTTTGTTTCTTTTCTTATTCCTTTCTTTTTCGTTTCTTCCACCTTCCTTAATCAATTTCTCAATTCATAATCATTTTCTTATGTACTCAAATAAATCTCAATTCTCATTCTTATACCCATTTCACCAAAATTTTGGCAGCATAACGGCTACCTTCTATTAAACCCAAAACCTGCAAAGTGTTCAAAATACACTCATATATTTCTCACAATATAACCAGTATCATCGGACTCCCCGTCCGGAATCCAACACAACAAACACAATCCTATATCTACGTGTCCATATCCAACACACATTATACAAATCCAATTCCTATTAATTCCTCAATTCAATATACAAACCATAGTCATTATACATAAGGTCATAATCCAAATCTTTATGCAAAATTCATAAATCAAATCAATCCAAACCCAATAATCAATCATCTCTATATCCAGATCCCATTTATAACTTAAATCAATACACATGTCCAGAATTCATAATACAATCCCATAATAATACTTGTAATACAATAATTGACAAAACCAGTCTTATACAAACCGATACAAAAATCCCATTTTTCACAAAATACAAACGGTACAAAATCAAATAGCACGTCTTGACATTCTTTCATCCGATCTCCCGCTCGAAAACCTGGAGATGGGGATGAAAGGGGAGGTGAGCACAAAGCTCGTGGATAATATGTTTATAAAACGAATGGATAAGCAAAACCCTTGAAATCTTTTTCCTTCTCTGGTCTTAGAAAAACACTTCTTTGAAATCCGTAAAGCACGTCTTTAAAAGTTCTTTTCTTGCTGTAGTCAAACTCGCAGTTTGTAAAACGTATGATTCTTAGGCTTTCAGCCATAAATCCATAGATTACAAAACATGAATGCATCAACTTGACAATTTATAGATGCAATGTCACATCACATATGCAATGCACACAAATGGCCCGAGAGTTCCGTAAACACGACGGATAAATCAAAGTTTATACCGTAAACACAACGAGCCCAATTTCGGATCTCGTAGGCCCAAGAGCAGGCAGCCGGGATAAGGCTAGACGTCGACGTGCACGTGACTAACACAACGTTCCTCTCTCGCCCACACAAAAGCACATATCATGCTCAAAATCATTTATCACATGATCTTTTCCGAATATACGAAATGCCATATAATCTTTCGAGGCATAACACAATGTATGTTGCAATTCATCCAAAGTCCATGTATTGAATCAAAAATGATTTTTCAAATCATTCACACAATGATGCAACATTTATGATGCAATTGAAATCAGAAAATTTCTTTATTTAAAGAAAACAGTAGTTGCTTATAAATTCAAATTATAAACACATTACCCACCTCGAATCGATGCTAGAAACTTGTTCCTCGCTCAAATTTGTCCATTGATTCCTTATTTCTTCCAATTGAACTTTAACTAAAGCAATTCCACCCAAATTCAATATCATAATTAACTTAATCCTCAAATTGAACTTAGAAACACTAATCCCTCATATATTCAAGCTTTCTAAATCACAAATTTCCAAAATCTCCAAATTCCAAATTTGGGCATAAACCCTAATTAATTTTCATCCAAAATTAAACCCATAATACTTAGCAATCAACAAAATTAACTTCATACTCCACAAACCCATTCCATTTTCCATGATTCTAAACCAAAACTTCAAGAGAAACTCAAATCTTAAAAATTACTCTTACCTCATTTCTCCTCCATTTTTGGATTTTCTTGGTTTAAGATGACACTCTCTTCATCCTCTACCTTTTTCTCTTTTGGAATGACATTAAAATCTATCTTCAAGTGGTAGAAAAATCGAGCCCTAGCTCTCTTTCTTTTCTTTCTCCTTCACTCATTCGAAAGCTTGCTCTCCCTTCTCTCTTCTTTCTTTTGTTCTTTTCTTTGTTCAAGTGTTGTGCTTCCTTTAAAACAACAACTCACTTGCTTTTATAGTTCCAGGACATTTAATGAATGAGGAATGACCCATAAGCCCCTCCATTTAAGCCTATAAACTTAACCCTTTAAGTAAACTTCCAAAATTGCCCCTCCATTAGTATTTAAAACTGACATCTTGTCTGATTATTTTGATAAGATAAATGAAGCCATTTGATAAAACTTTCTTCTAGAGAAATGTTTCTCTATGTATCAAGAATCCAATGCTTCAAGAATCAGATCGATCCGAGCTCTATAGCTCAAGATATCTCCAAAATACTGAAGTTTGTTCTTCAGACCCGAGGCTGAATACTACACCTAACTTCCGACCCGAATTTGGAAGTCTTAGAGGCTAAATTATAGCTCAGATCCTCATAACATTTGTAGCCCCATGTCTCTGTTTTAATCAGAACAAGAACCAATTCAATCGGAGCTCTACCGATCGAGATATCTTTAAAATACTGAACACGGTTCAAACTTTTACAACTGATCAGCTCACTAAAATTCGAGCTATCTTTCTCCATTTAATTCCAAAACTGATCTATATAGTATGAAAAGATAGAAAAATGTCTTAGGAATCCAACGCTTCAAAAATCGGCTTAATCGGAGGTCTACTCAAAAAGTTATGGCCAAAAGAAGGAAGAGGGGTCAAAAACACAAAAGCAGACGATGACGTCATCACAGACGAAGTGACGTCATCACAGACGAAGTGACGTCATCACAGAAGAAGTGACGTCATCACAGACGAAGTGACGTCATCACAGACGAAGTTGAGATTAACTTCGTCTGACTTTTTTCTCCAAAACGTACTCACTTCGAAGATGCATAACTTCTCACTCACATGTCCAAAATTTACAAACTTTATACCGTTAGAAAGAAAAAAGAAATATCTACAACTTTCCAGAAGGAAATTTTCCCAAAATCTATCTTTATCAATCCCAAAATTACCCATAAAGTCAGAAGATAAGACTTTCATTCCTACAACAACACTGCACCCAATTCTTCACTTCATGACAATATTTGAGACTCTTAGGCACATAATTGAAATTCGATGTCTCTTACAAAATGTAGCCATATATCTCTAGTTTAATCCAAATCAAGAATCATCTCGTTTGGATTACTAGAGAAAACGTTGTGGCTAAAATACTGAAGCATATTCAGTGAACATTTTTCAGATCACTACCAATCTTGTCTCTAACTCTTTCCTTATCACAACTCATACCAAGATCACTCTTTCTACTCTCTTGTCCAATATTTTCATGCTTTATATCAATGGAAAGATAAAACAACCTCTACAATGTTCATAAAGAACTCCAAAGTAACTTCACCCTCTAGTCAAGTTAATTTTTCAATCAAAGTTTCTGCCCTATTAGCAATCACCTAAGCAATATTCAAACTTCAATTTATCATAACTTCTTGCCCCGATATCGAAAAATTTCATACTTTATGGAGTTAGAAAGCTGGCAACATGAACTACAACTTTTATTAAGACCACTTTGGCCAAATATATCTAGATCAGTACAGATTTGCCATTGAAGTCTCTAAACACCATTCCAACACATCAACTTCACATATCAACACATCACCACAAACTCTTCAACTAATTCCTCTCAAACACAATACACACAAATCTATACACAATTGATATTCATACACAATTGATCTTTCATATCCATATATAAATCCATGTCTCATTAACATCATAAGATAAATGTTTATAAAATCAAATGGCATTCCAAGCCATATTCCAACGTCAGTATTCAAGTCCAAGTACAAAAGATACAAAACTCCATCATTCTCCACATATGACTGAAATCTTATTCTTACAATAATCTAACTTAAAACACCACATGCATAACCAAACAAATTGTCTTTACTTTCTAATTTCTTCAAAATTTTACACTTTCACTTTCTATTTCTTGATTTCAACTTCCATTTCAATCCACTCATCCACTTGAACTTTCATAACCCATACAAATGTATTTGAAACCCAAAGTTATCAAAATCAATCACTTCATTTCTCATCAATCTCCTTTAAGCACAATAACATCTATAACACAATTCATATACAAAAACTCTTATCAAATTTTCATTTTCATATTTCTAATTTCCACTAAAAGTTCAGGGTCCAACAGCTGAAGCTTTGACTGGAAAATTTACCTAGTTAGAGAAAAATTTAGCTTTGAAGTTCTTCATGAAAATTGAAGGATTTGATTCGATCTTTATTTTGACATAAAGTATGTAATTTTTCGATCAAGGAATAATAAGTTATGATTTTTACAAGTTTATGTTATGGTTTTAGCATGATTATTAGAGGACAGAACGTTTGACTGAAACATTAACTTACTTAGAGGTCAAATTAATTTTTATGTCCTTCATGAAAGTTGTAGAGGACTTTCCAAGCTTTGCATCGATATAAAATATGAGGTGTTCGGAATTTGGAGTTGAAAGATATAAATTTTCAAAGTTAAATATTGTTTAGGTTTACATTAAATTGGGGCAGTACATTTGATTGGCTTTTTAACCTCTTTAGAGACAAAATTGATTTTTGAGATATACATGGAAGTTGTAGAGCTTCCTTCAAGCTTTCCATAGAGACCAAATTTGTCAAATTTGGAATTCGAAATCAAGAGCTACGATTTTTGAAAATTCGAATATATATATATGTAATTATGTATATAATTATATATATATATATAGTTTTGAAAAAAAAGGGGTTTCGTAAGCTCTCTCGCTAGGGCGACGTATCGCCCTAGTGAGGAGGGCTTTTGTATAAAATTTTTTATTAATTTTTATTTTTTTAATTATTTAATTATTATTTTTGGATTATTTAATTATTATTTCCAGATTATAGGAAATATGACCCATCTTCAATCTTTTGCTCATATCTTTTCCGTCCAACATCCGATTGACTTGGTTTTCAAAGTGTTGGATTCCTAAGACAGTGAATTTCATTTTTACGAAAAATTTGTGAATTTTTTAGATTAAATTAAGGGTGATTAATTTAATCAAAGTGAGTCGAAAAATTTTTCGAACACAGTTTAGTATTTTGAGAAATTCGGGATCTGTGGTAATCCGATTGAAGTGATTTTTGAGGAGAAATAAAATTAAGACATGGGGCTACAAATCATATGAAGAAATGAAATGTCAATTTTGCCCCTAAGAGCTTCAAATTATGAATGGAAGTTCGGATTAGAGTGCAGTTTTTGGATTAGGAATATCTGAGAGTATTTTGAGCATAACTTTTGATCTGGGAATCGAAATGAGGCGATTCTTAATTTGAATTAAACTAGAGACATAGAACTACAATTGTTATGAAGACATCGAATGTCAATTTTGGGATTAATAATGTAAATTTATGAATGGAAATAACGTGCTGGAAAATGTGTTAGAACATGAACATATCCGAAATGTTTTGAGCATAACTTTTGATGTAGTGCTCCGAATTGGATGATTTTTGTGACATTATGAAATTAAAACATAGAGGAACATTTCTCTAGAATGAAGTTTTGACAAATTCCTTCAAATTGATAGTGCGAATCAGATCCGTAAGTAAGCATGACTTAAAGTATATGTTAGGGGCATTTTGGTCCTTTATCTATCATTTAATGACATGGCCTCTTAACACATAAGGAGTTGTCGTTTTATAAGAGTGGAAGACGACTTTAAGAGGAAAGGATAAGAAAATAAGAAGGGAGAAGAGAGTAGAAGCTTCGTCCATGGAGAAAGATGAGAGAGAAAGCTAAGTTTCGATTTTTCTACTTATTTCTTAGGGATTTTTGAGATGGTTCAAGAGAGAAAAAGGTGGAGGAGCATAAGAGCTTCCGTCCAAGCTAAGAAAAGTCGGATTTCAATGAAAAATGAGGTAAGTTCGAAAATTTAATGTGATTTTTGATGAGTTCTTGGTTTAGAAATATGGGAAGTGATATGGGTTCATGGATTATGAGCTGAATTTTGAAGATATCATGATTAATTGGATTTAATTTTGGATTTATGTGAGTTAGGGATTATGCCAAATTTGTGATTTTGGAGATTTTGTGAATTATTGGTGTAGAATCATAGATAATAGTATGGGTTTGTGAAATATGATATCAATTTTAAAGATTATGGGATTTATGATATTGAATTTGGATAAATTGGTTTAGGCCAATTTTGAGATTTGGGGATTTTAGAAATTGGTGATTTAAATATCTTAGAATTAGTATGAATTGATGAATTATGATATCAATTTTGAGAATTATGTTATTCATAAGGTTGAATTTTGATGAAATTGATTTAGGGAAAATGTGATTGGAAGAAGGAAAGAAGCAAGGATCAAATTGGAGCTAGGAACGAGTTTCTGACATCAATCCGAGGTGGGTAGTATATTTATTTGTTGAATTTTAAGCTAAGCATGTGAAATTGAAAATTTAAGAAACAAATTTTTGATAAATTAATGTTTATATAAATGTTTGAAAAATTATGATTTCGAAGGATTAAATTCCTTATTGTGGAAATGATTTTTAGAAAATGCAAGGTTTATGAAATTCAATATTTTTGAATTATTTGAATAATTTGAGAAACGTGCTTTGTAAATTTTGAATAAGTTTGGATTATGACTCAAAGGAATTATTGCATTCATTGTTATGAATTTTGATTGATTGCGATGTGTGATTAAATTGGTGATTTGAATTGCATTAGAATCGTTATATGATTTTCATGTGTTATGAGAATGTGTCAAGTATTGACACTATTTGATGTTATGATATAAAAAGTTTGAAAGTAAGTTTTCGAAAAGTGCCTTCGGGCAATCCGAAAGTTTCAGTTTTGAATTATGTGTTAAGTGGGTTTGGTTAGGTCCCTTTCATGAGTCAGTGCACTGCCTCCATTTGTTTATAGCCTTCTCCCGGCTGCCCGCAAGTAGCTTAGGAGTTCCGATTCCGGACTCCCCTCCGTTCACGGTTGCACAGAATTGCTATGCGGGAATGTGCAGTACGTTATGTTAGGACCGACCCAAACCGTTTAATGTGTTTATGTGTTTGATTTATGATTTTATGTGTTTTGTGAATTGGTGTGATGCATTCATATTTTTAAATTTGACCTTGAAATAAGAAAGAATTGAGGATTTTGAGAAATGAGAAGATAAGATTTACAAATGAAAGATTTTGGAAATGCTTTATGAATGGTTTGAAACGTGAAAGATTTGAAAAATAAGCTTTGAAAGGTTTCACCGTGAAATGTTTAAAAATGACGAACTTCTTAAAAGTGAGTTTTTCGCTTACTGTTCAATTTATAAATATATTATCCACGAGCTTCCGAGCTCACCCCCTTTCATCCCCATCTCCAGGTTTCGAGCCGGAGATCGGATGAAAGAATGTGAAGACGTTTGGTCCGATTTTGCATCGTCTGTATTTTTAAGTGAAATGAGATTTGGATATTAATATTGTTTATGGCTTGAATTGCCGCTAAATAAGTGATTATGATGTATTTCGAGCATGTATTTCAGAATGTATGAGGATTATGAATTAAAGTATGAGAGTGTGAAATTGTATATGAAATTGTGTATGAGTTTGGAAATGAGATTGAATTATGAGACTAGTAGATTGAATTACAATTATGAAAGTGTTTTAGAATTAGGTTTGCATTTATGTATGCTGAGATCTCGGACGGAGGGTCCGGTGGATTTTGATGTTTGTATATTTGATTGAGAATTTTAGAAGTGTATTTTGAACCTTGCAGGTTTTGGGTTAGGTCAAAGGCAGCCGTTATGTTGCCAAATTTTCGATAAAATTTGGGATAAAAATGTAATTTGGGGATTTGTATGGATTTATAAGACTATGATTCAAGTATCGAGATTTGCATGAGAATGAATTTCCAAAAGTGGAAATTCATTGTATTTTGATTTGCTTACGTTCGAATAAAGATGAATATAAGAAAAAGAAAGAAAAGAAAGAAAGAAAAAAAATTACACCGGCTTTTGGTTAGTCTAGGTATCCAACGCGATCGTTTTTCTTCGATAATTGTTCTCAGATGTCGGATATGTTCTGCTTTGATTTGTCTCCGCCATATGGTTTGATTTATCCGATTTGTATTTTGCTTCCGTATTTTGGTATTCGTACTTTGTTTCGCATTCGATACTTCTGTTATTCCATTTCGATTCGAGTATTCGCTTCGCTTTCGATTCTTTTGCTTTGTGATTCGAGTTCGTTTTTGCTATTGGCTTCCACATTTCGCTATTTGCCTCGTTCTGGTTGTTCCGCTTTTCGTTTTCCGGTTAGGATCTGGTCTCCGGATCAGGTCCCAACACAAACCATCATCGGTGATTTGAACATGACGAGGGAGGGCACCAGCAAGGGTAACAAACTCCGACAAACTCAAGTTTGCATCAACTTTAGCTTCGGCTAAGTAGCAATCGACAAGCTTAGCAACCTTAATTAAGGCAGCACCAGTTTTGGTAACATCATCCTACTGAACAAACCTCTTACACCAAATGTATCACTAACTCAAAATCTGCGCACTCAATGCCACATCTGAAAATACACCATTTGAAGGTGGAAAGGATGGGCCTATTACTGCAGTATGAATAACTATAGTTACTGGGATATTGATGTTTTTTTTAGGATAAGCCTCTTATTGCAATATGAGTAACTATACTTATTGGGATATTGATGTTTTCTTTTTTCAGGGCAATGTCTAGGTGGTTCATGCATGGAGCACATATTATGACAGAGGCCTTGGAATGACCTCTAAATCAAATATGGAAGGCAACACAAAAGGTAATGAACAATCTAAATCAAATATAGATGGCAATGCATAAAATTACACACAGGCAAGTTCAACATTAACAGATATTCAGAGAAAGAAATTGTTGAGATTAATTTAATAACTGCTGTGATTTTTGTTATATCAGCTTCCATTTTTTTAATTTTATAAAGGATGTTTTCATGTGTTAATAAGACTAACAATTAGTTACCGTTATGTACTTATATAACCACTTTTGTTAATTATAAGAGCTTTGATTTTTCCTCTAGCAAAAGATATGTCAAAACACATTGTAGTGCATTTCAAAGATGGTTTTCACAATCATTTTAATTGTTGGAAATCATTGTTGTACTTATCTATCCTAAGTAGATTTTCCCATTGTAGAGTTTCCTTTTCCATTCATGGTATATCATGAACTTTTTTCTTCGTTCCTGATGTGTGGAAATTTGTGAAAGATATTGATTTAAATGTCGTTTCTTAGCATAAAATTTGACACACTGACACATCTCTAAATCAAAGTCGAGCTTTTGAGTAAAGAGAAAATGTAAAAGATAGAAAACTAATGAATATATTGGCAAAGCTGAAGTCTCCACTCATGTCTACAGTGTGATTATCCCATAGCTTTCAACGCTCATTTAATTTTCTTTTCTCAGGGAATGCATCGTTTTATTGTAACTTTAATTACAAAGTTTTCACTTAGATTTTTTGGGTTTTTGGATTATGATATTATCAATTTTCATCTTTTTCCATTGCGTGACTTTATTTCTCATCAATATTTGGCAGGAAATGGAGAAATTGCCAAGAGAAGAAAATTGATAGGCCTCTTTTTGGAGAAAGTTCAGTACTCTCCATCATTGTGACTTTGTGTGGTCTTGTTTTTGCCATTTTCTGGGTTGTGCATCAGCATGCATCATATTCATGGATTAGGCAAAGTTGGCTCCAAACAAAACAGAGAATCAGGCTACAACTGCAACAATAACTCCCACAAAGCTAGAAGCAATGATGCTAAGTCACAATGAGAGAGCTGAAGCTAGAAGCATTATTGAGAAAAATTAATTGGAAAATTAAATATGTACAACATGGAAAGTTCTCAGCAATCATGCAGAGTTGCATTAAATATTCAATGTAACTTTTTATGCTTTTCATGATGAAGGTGGTCATTTTTCCAGATGCAATTGGTTCAACTTTTTGCTTCTCTTTGCTCTCTTTGGTGCATATTGAAGGAAAGCTGGAGTTAAGGCCAATACTTGAATTATAATTGTTTATAAATGTTTAGCTTATGAATCCAAAGATCTTTTGTGACAATTATACTTATAGACTATGATTTATTCTCAAAGTTGACTAGTGTTGATTTGTTTTCAAGAATGTTAATTTCAAGATTGTAACCTATGAATGCACATTTATATACAAGTTAGTTTCTTTGTGTCCATTCCACCATGGCTTTCTCATAGCTTCATTTAAATTATGGCTTCATTTACATTTTCACTTCTGCTAATATTTCCCCCCACAGTGTCATCCTTAAAAAAAGTTCAATACCATTATAAGAAGTTCCATGACAATTTCAAGAATTAAACGTTTCGCATTTTGACACATTTTTTTAAACATAAGGATTCATCATTTATAATAATACATAATCAGTAAAATATATAAAAATTACATAATAATAAGAGTATAAGAAAGAAATTGCCAATTGTCAGTAGAAAACAAAATATGCACCTTGTTGATAAAGATGTACAAATTAACTTAAATACTCTACTTTTTTCACTTTGTATTTACAAAATATGCCTCCTAGACATGGAGCTAGACAATCACATGTCTCAGCAAAATCATCTATATCTGCGCCATCATAGTTAACGTTACTTTTTTGTTAGTTATTTATCATCATATCGCTCACATCATGCGGTTGTTGTGCCTATAAGAATAAAAAATAATAGTATCATTAGTGAATTGTGAATTGTGAATAGGAATGTCATTAGTAATAGTATTCTGGCAAAAGATAAATACCAATTGGGAGTAGGTCATGTCCATAAATAATGGAACATCTTTAATAGAATTTGTTTGACATGAATTGGCAGAGACAACCTATCATCAAAAAAGTTAAAGAGTATATGATCAAAATACTAGACTAATTGTTATAATATATAATCTTTTTTTTATTAAAAAGTGCACATGTAAGGGACATCGAATTAAAAAAATTTACAAATAAAACCTCAAGATTAAATGGTAATGTTGGTGCTGCAATTGTATTTGTTTAACTTGAATTGGCAAAGATAATCTATCATCAAAAAAGTGAAAGAGTATATAATCTAAATGCTAGACTAATTGTTAAAACATTGAATTTTTTTATTAAAAAGTAGACATGTAAGGAACTTGAAATTTAAAAACAAGATTACAAATCGAACCTCGAGATTAAATGGCAATGTTGGTGCTGCAATTGTATTTGGTTGACTTGAATTGGCAGAGATAATCTATCATCAAAAAAGTGAAAGAGTATATAATCGAAATACTAGACTAATTGTTAAAACATTGAATCTTTTTGATTAAAAAGTAGACACGTAAGGGACATGAAATTGAAAAACAAAATTACAAATCGAACCTCAAGATTAAATGCTAATGTTGGTGCTGCAATTGTAAAATTTACCTGAGGCTGAACTTTTTTGGTTTATTTCCTTTTTTTCATAGCCTTCTCCAACCCACCCCTCAATCTCTCACCTGAAACAGTTTTCTTCTTGATTTTGATTCCTTTAATTCCAATACTGTTCTTTTCACAAATTTCAATCTCATTTTGCTTCAAGTGATTTGTTATAACACTCGAATATTGAACCACATCTTCAGCTTGTAATCTAACATTGGAGCTTCCAATTGATTGTTGGACAATTGATCCATTACCTTGTAGTTGAGCATCAACGATTTCCAACATCTTCAAAATACAATCTTTCACAATTTTGCAAGTCTCTTCACTCTCAGATGCTTTTGTAACCAATTGAACATATAACCTACACAATTCTTTATACCGCATACTTTGACATATCTTGGGATCCAAATTGCTTATGCTAGCTCCAGAATTTTCAGTTCTCACGAATCCAAGTTTCACTTTACGTGTCCACCTTTTCAATATATATTGACTTGGGATCTCCATAATATTTTTCACAGTAAAAAATTTCAAAACATGAGAACATAAAATTCCAGCAAACTCAAATTTTCTACAACTACAATCAACTTTTCCATTTGATGAATTATAAGTAACTGTATGGCAATAACTCTTCTTATAATTTGATATTTTGTGATTGATCCAACATCCCCAAAGCTTTCAATACAACAATTATGAGACTTACACCACTACCACTTGAGTTCCTCAAGAGTATAAACAGTTGCTGCATGTTTCAAAATCTCAATTGGATATAATAATGAAGGAATACTTGTACTTGATTTAAAATCAACCTTTAACTCCTCATATCTACGATCTCCAAGGAGTCTCTCAAAGTGATGAAAAAATTCCGAGAATTTATGTTGATAACTGACATACCTCTTGACAACACTATTCATGCTCTCACTTCTTTGTGTTGTTATCATGTCAACACAAAACATTTGTCTTCCATACACTAAAACCTATTTTTCCTTTATCCCAAACATGCGCCTCAACCTATCATTTTCTTCAAGTCCGTATTTGCACAACATCCCATTCCATGCATTAACAAAATCTTCCTCTTCTTCAATATCATATATGCATGAGCTAAAATCTTTTGAAAAATCTTTAAATTGTGAGGAAACACCACTTAAATGGATGGCCACATTTTGATAAATATGTCAAATACATAAACGATGATGAGTTTCGGACCATCTTAGTACTAGAGCCTTTGCTATCGTTGCATCTTGGTCTGTAAGAATTGTTTTAGGTCTTTTTATCACACATAGCTTTAGCAAAAGTATCAAATAACCATTCAACCGTCAAGGATATCTCATCATATAACAATACAACACCAAAGATTGTAGTATGCTTGTGGTGATTAACACCTACAAGCAATGCAAGAGGATGACCTTCATTGTTCTTCCTGTAAGTTCTATCAAAACAAAACACATCACCAAAATTTGAGTAATATGCTCTCATCTTTGCATCTGACCAGAAAATGTTGGATATTAAATCATCTTCATCAACTTGGATAGCATAAAAAAATGTGTATCATCAAATTGCATTTTATGCAAATATTCTAGAACACCTCTTGTATCACCTCTTCTCGCATCCCTCAATCTTTTAGACCGTAAGTAATTTCTGTAATCATTTGGTATGAAACCTAAAAAAATTTTACCACCTACTTGCCTAACCATGACATCATGAGATGCCTTCGGTGGGATTCCTACATCATTTGCCATTTCAACTTGTATTGTTACAAATAAACTTATCTTTCGGCGAGATCTGTGTAAGTGCGTCTTGTTTGGACTCAAGAGGTAGTGATTATGATCCTCAATAAACTGAACCACTTTGAATTTTTTGCTTCTTCGATAGCTGACTCTTATTTTAGCTTCACAACCAAACCTTGTTTCAGGGCGTTTTGCTCTTACATCAATATCTCATTTGTCTTTTCCTCGTTTACCTTCAACACTACAACAAAACATTCTATCCATCAAGTTTCCAGATTGATCTTTGTGGCTTTTGCTTCTCCTTATCCCAAATCCAACATTTTTATCATATGCCAAATAGAATTGGTAAGCATATTCTTCTATCTCAAACTCCATTCCAATTTTTGGTATCAATTCCTGATTACTGTTTAAACTCATGACAACTACTAACTCATCTTCACCTTCACTCCTGCCAACTTTAGTACCATCTTCAAAATTTAACTGACGATAAGACGAAGATACACCCTCCATTCAATTATTAGTTTTGATCTTGAAGTAAAAACATAAGAAACAAATGAAAAAAATGAAAATGGATACTTCACTTTTATGATATAAAGAAACACTAAGTGTCGAATTTACAATTTAATTAAGAAGCAAAACATGAATCCTTTAGCATTAAACTTAAATAAATATATAACAGTTGGTGCTAAACAAATTGTTTAAAAAATATTTGATTTCTTTATTTGACGTTCCCGCGTATTAGTAAACTAGAAACAAAAAGAAAGGAAAAGAAACAGTGTTGTCAAGACGTATGTCTGATACATAATAAAATTGGAATTTATTAAAACATGATATTGTGATTGAACAAGGTTGGAACATATTTATTGAAACAATCTATTTCTTTTAAAGAATTAAAATAAAAGCTACTTCCTTTTTTCGTCACAATCAATTAAATGTTATTGTATGGAAATCAAGTTTGAATGTGATATAGAAGAAACATCACCTAACACATAACAACTTACATGAAACACTTAACCTGTCTCATTAAAGTATTAGACTATACAACATAAGGTCCATTTGGTAGTTGAACAAAAATTAGATTAAACTATATGAAACATAACTATGTTCATTAGCAATGGACAATGATAATAGAGTTGGCTTGGCTTGTAGCATTAATGTTTGCGCTCATGGGACAACATCTTATTCCTACCAAGCTCCACAGAGTTGGAACAGATTAATTGATACAAAAGATCTGAACCCGTCGCAAGAACCTCAAGCCTATTCATAAAAGAACACTTGTCCCACTCCACGAAGAAAATCCATTATATAGAGATGAATCATAATTTCAAGACAATCTAATACTGCCAAACGTCAAAGGCTTGATTCCTTTTGACAACTAAAACATACAAAAGATCGAATGAATGATCAAAGAAATGCCAACGCACACGGCAATTATGAGTAATCTTCACAACTGTTTATCCTACAGCATGGGGACTGAAAACTGAATTGGGTGCTCAAACCTGTCAATCATTAGAAAAAACTAAATAGAATTAGAAGAAGCTCTCAACTAACCAGATTAATGAAGTAGCTTATTTCATGAAAACGAAAATTAATCATATTAGCATAAAAGTAATTGTCGATTTAGAAGCAATGAAGTTATACAACTGTAATGTCAAATTTATTTTCCCTCGATGTGACAAATGTACAAGCATGCGAACTTAATATTTACGCAGCTAAATGTTTGAAACATGAGTTAGGACTCATGAACAAGCATAATCATTCAAGGATAAACCACATTTGAACCATTCATAGGCATTGAACAAAAACTAAACTTAAGCTGAAATTCGAGTAGACCAAATGAAAAATAACTAGCTAACTTTGAAAAATCATAACTTAAGCTATAAACCTCATAATTTAGTTATTGAAGTTGATATCTCTTCCTCTTGATGATCTCTAAATGCTCACCAAATATTATAGGACAAGTAGGTATGTGCTAAAAGTTATGTCATGCAAAAAGGGGTTGTCCCCTTTTTGTGACCTGAAATGTGCACCAAATTTGGAGAATAAACTGTATTAATTGGCAACGAATTATAGGGCAAGAAAAGTGCCATTATCTTCATCTATGTCTTAGCTTTCAAAAAAAAATTACTTGCTAAATTTAGACAACAATAAGGCACCCAAAACATTTTTTTCCCTTAGCTACTCTATCAGACCTAACATTCCAGATTCAACACCTAAGTTTGCACAGGCATAACTTCATATAGAAAAATCAGAAAAAGCTCAAAAATATGAAAAAAAATTCCTTAAGATGTCTACTTTTAGGCTATACATGTCTTGCTAACAATATCCAGTAGCATTGTCCCTCGTACGTCACAAACAAGAACCAACCCTTGCTGCCAGAAAACAGGACAACACCTAAACCATATCATTATTATCAGTAGAAGTTATAAAGACATCTCATATGGCTCCTCCTCTTTTCGTAAATAACGAGAATAATAAAAAGCAGTTGATTTTTTTTCAATGTATATCAGTTTATTGGCAGCTTTCAATCCAAGAAGCATTACGACTCACTCAGTGCAAAGGTTGATGGAGAATATGGGGCCGAACAGTGGTCTTCGATGGGCTCACCCTGCAAACACAAAGTATGAGACTATTTTAGAAATGTAAGTGAAAAGATTTTTAAGGAAAGGGGAAGATAGAAAGAAATTGAAGGGTAAGGAGTGAGTTGAAAAAGAAGATCTGCCCCCACCTCATTGACAATGATCCCAAAATTATGCCACTACAGTTAAAATAGCACTCTCAACCTACAAATGTTGAATAGAAGAATTAATTAACTCCCATATATCACAACCAAACATAGTAATATATTACAAAATCAACTAACAATTAAGCTATCTTTGGAATTTCACTTCAGTTACAAGCACAAAAGCATTCAACTAAAATAGAAAGTCCATATGGCTCAACGCATTTGGCAGTCTCAGACATAAACAAGGACTCTAAGCATTTACATCTTACTAAAGCATTCATATAACCTCTCTACACAGTCAACAGACATGTTTGTTTCATCAGAAAAGTACAGGACGAAAGCTAGGATATTTTGCAATCAACACCTATTTTCATTATGAGAAACTTGTAGAAATGAGTTAAGCAAGAATGAGGGTATAAGGGTAGGGGTGATTAGAGAAATTCAGAGAATAAGATATCCAGCCATCCAGATTCTGGACCTTATCATAAGTTATGGTTTACTAGATGCTGCCATATTAGTTTGCACACTAGTTAACGAGTCAATGAATCAATTCCTGTACTAACATCATAATTTTATGATTTACTTTATGCTTCCATATTAATTTCACACTAGTTGATGCATCAAAATGAATTCTGTACTATCTAATGTCAACATTCCAAAACATAAACAATCTCTATTCCTAATCTAGGCAAAGCTAAGAGATGGACCCGTTCTATAATATCTTTTTAAGTTCTCAACCAAATGGACATATTCAACTTTATCCTGATAACTATGATCTGGCATTATATGCAAAACCTTTCGCTATACTTACCACATGAAGACTGCAGACACAACCAAAAAAATACATTTCATATTTTAAAGTTTAAACCTAACATAATTTTTAAAAATTACTATGCATTGAGGTACATTCTAGACTCAGGATCACATTCACTAATGTGAAATTACTATACATTAAGGTACATTCTAGATCAGGATCAATGTGAAACAAGATGATCAACTTCTCTGATATATTCACCATTCAACTAAAGCATAAAAGTATACATAAGGCAAACAGGACAGAGGAGGCAAGAATGTTATCAGGAATCGACAAAAAGCATACATGTCTAAACTTTTTCTTTATTTTCAACTTCACCTTTATATATTTTATGAACCTGTAACTCCAATTCACTTCCAAGTACAAATACACAATTTTGAGAAATTACAACAATTGCAGAAGGCATAAACGAAATAGAGACATATAACCTACTAACATTTTCCTATCCAGTCTATAATTCCAAAAACAAAAACAAAGATTATTTTATCCCCACTGCTCAGTGTGTTTCAAATCACTTAAAAAACAGAACAAATAAAACATGACATGATAGTTGCAGTAGTGATTTGTATGTAAATCAATTTAGTGATTAATATGGTAAATTGAGAAAGATTGGGTGTCTATTTAGATGCACAAACACAAGTGAAATCCACTTAGCTGCACAAACACTAGTGAAAATTGATGCATCTATGTTTGAAATATAAAAGGGGAGTCTCAGGTCATTATATAAAAGGTCTAAATTTAAATGTAAAATTTTAGGCCCTTTAAATTCTTTATCACAGTTGATTTTCTATCATATTTTAGTTAGTAAAAGGATTTTCCCCATAGTAGGTAAACCTGAGAACATCTCATAATCAATTTCATTAACATTTTTTGTATAGCAATTATCCCCAAAAAGAAAGGGATGAAGTCTACAGCTATATAGATTAAATTTACATGGAAAAAACAAAAGCTTCTTTAGATAAACACCATACCTTCATAATAAATATTTGGACGATTGAAAGAAGGTTTTAGAACTAAAAAATCTTGCAAGCATAAAGACTGTATGACATGCTTCTGAACTCTACATATTGGAAGAGCAACTAAAAGTGGCTACAGTTCTCTAGTGTTTTTAATAAAGACATATTTACTCTAACGCTATGAGTTAAAAGATCGAAGACCAATCTATACAAGAAACAAAGTCATCTTGAATAAAAACATCTCTAGACTCACTTTGGAATAGCAGTTACTGTCAAAGCCAATATTGGCACATCAGGAATGTGATTCTTCAAATATGCAAGATTACTATAGGCTGGTCTAATTAAAGCAAAAAGTAAAAAGAGTGTAATATAAGGAAACAAAGAAAAAATGAATTATGGACATAACCTGAAACAACTTTCAAATAACATAATACCATCTTAACAACATACAAACAATAGCTCACACCTACGGAGTAAATGGCCGTCGGAAGAATCTCCTAGATGTAGAAGCTTTCGCCGGAGATGGCATCACGCCTCCGGGAAGAGAATTGGAGGAGGTGATGTTGTGAGGATATGGACTGGGCAAGGGGTTGGGGTAAGAAGAGTGATCAAGAACATTCTATATGTCAACTTTCTGTGTAGCACCCCACTCCCGCGTGACCCGAACCTGACATCAACGGTGATATCCGAGTCCGTGCCCCGTGAGGGTGGCGTGCTAAAACACTCATTCAGTAATCGGTACATTTTTTTAACATAACAAAATATGCAGAAATCAATGCCCAAGTTGGGTCCTTATTCAATCATATATAATTTCATTATACACAATTTCCAATAGCCATTCGGGCCTATTTACCAAATACAAATATACACTTCATTACATAAATAAAGACATACAATGCAGACGCGAACTGATCCCGACTTCTATCCTTCACTTGAATCCTGCAAATATACTCTCGTTGGCCTACCGGGGTATTCTTCTAATCCTGAAAAATAATTGCAAATTTTAGATAAGTATTGCGAACTCAGTGAGTGACCATCGTCGATGGCTCACTCATCATATATCATATAAGACATATTTCATAAGTCACATTTCATTATACATTTTTTTCCAATATCACACATGTTCATATTATTTCACATTCAATCACTGAACCAATCTCACATATCACACGTGTTCATATTATTTCACGTTCAATCACTGTACCAATCTCACTTTATTTCCTATATCACATTATTTCCCATATTCATATCATTTCATTAATAACCATATTGAGTCACATAAACTTGTTCAGTTATTTCACATTCAATATCAATTAATCATTTATGTCATACATACGCAGTGTATATAAGACTCACTTTCCAATTGTTACTTTATTGTGACCTAGTGCCTGAACTGTCCCATATAGGGCTCATTAATAACTGTCTCATGTAGGGCTCATTGATAACTGTCCCATGTAGGGCTCATTGATAACTGTCGCATGTAGGGCTCATTGGTCACTGTCCCATGTAGGGCTCATTGATAACTGTCGCATGTAGGGCTCATTGATAACTGTCCCATATAGGGCTCATTAATCGTTGAGCTTGTAGCTCTGATTGGTGGCTACTCTAGTCACAACGGCCATTATCATATATGTAATGCATATGTCCCAATGTTATATACAATTATCTATCCCTTTCAATCACTTCACATATCATCGGACTTTAGTCCGACATTCCACCCTTAAAGTGGAGCATTTCACAGTTTCGTTCATTACACATTTGTCAATCAAATAAGTATAAGGCAATTTTTGCCTTTCACCAAATCAAATTATTCACTCAAATGCATATGGAATGCGTATGTGACACTTTTCTCCTTTATTTCGGTGTTGTGACCGAGTGCTCAAATTGTCCCAATATGGGCACATTAATCGTTGAGCATGAGGCTCTGAAATCACTGTGGGCTCAAGGCCTAAGTACGGTGAGCTTTTAGCTCTCGATGGCTACTTCGGTCACAACTACCCTTATCTGATTTTGCAGTCATGCATGGAATGCATAAGTAAAAAAAAAGCAGTATTTCAATCACAATCAATCCCAAATAGTTCACAATCACATTTTAATCACAATCCTATTTATGCACATTTCAAACACAGAGGGTCCAAATTCACAGACCATTTGCACTTCTATGTCATAATCTCCCATTTCATCGGACCTTCTGTCCGAAATCTATAATCAAACGCAATTCACTAACCCATCATTATTTACCACAGTTTTATAAAGACAGAATTCTAAGCACATAATAATTGAGGTATCGTCTAGGTCATTCACCTCATATCCATGCTTGAATCTTATCCAAAGCATCAATTTCTTCATTATTTCTTTCCTTCATCCAAGTTAAAATTCCTTAAGCCACAATTACTCAAATTCAACATCACATACTGTATAAACACTAAAATTGAGCTTAGGAAATACAACCCTATACCAATCTTAAGCCATATGAACCAAACCCCTTCAAAATTTAACAAATCAAAAATCTCAATCTTACCTTGATCTTTCACCCATCAATGAATTTCTTGGCTTGGATGGAAGCTCTCATCATCCTCCACATTTTTCTCTTCTTGAGCACCATGAAAATCCCTCTTGAGGGGCTTAGAAAATCAAGGCCTAGTTTACTCTTTCTTCTTTCTTCTTCTCTCATCCGAAGGCTCTCAACTCTTCTCTTTTCTTCTATTCTTTCTTTTCTGTTTTGCTCTTTTGTATCGTGCTTCAACCAGGGAAGGATGAAAGCCCACTTGCTTTTATAGTGCCATGTGATTTAATGAATGAGGAATGACTCATATGCCCCTCCATTCAAGCCTATAAACTTAACCCTTTAAGTGATGCTCCAAAAATGCCCTTCCTTTTTGCCTTAAAACTGACATCTTGGCCCCTTATTTCGATCAGGTAAATAAAACAATTTGACAAAACTTTCTTCTAGATAAATGTTCCTCTATGTCTTACAAATCCATCGCTTAAAGAATCAGATCGATCGGAGCTCTATATCTCAAAATATCTCAAAAATACTGAAGTCTATTAGATATTTCGTTTGGACCAAAACTAAATCTAGACTAAACACTACACGTAACTTCACTCCAGAAGTTGAACATCTTAGAGGCTAAATTGTCGATCAGCTCCTTCATATAACTTGTATATCTATGTCTCTCATTTCATTTGAAACAAGAATCCGATCGATCCTAGCTCTATAGCTTAAGATATCTCCAAAATAATGACGTCTGTTTAGACCATTACAAAACCGAGACTGAACACTATACCTAACTTCCATCCAAAAATTGAAAGTCTTAGAGGCTAAATTGTAGATCGGCTCCTTCAGATAAATTGTAGATCCATGTCTCTAGTTTCATTTACAAGAAGAATCAGATCGATCTGAGCTCTATAGCTCAAGATATCTCCAAAATACCGAACGATGTCTAGACTTTTTCCACAAGTTAGCTCACTTTAATCGGGTCGATCTTTCTCCATTTAATGTCAAAACCGATCTATTTGGTATGAAAAGATAGAAAAATGTCTTAGGAATCCAACACTTCAAAAATCGGGTCGATTGGAGGTCGGACGAAGAAGTTATGGCCAAAATAGTGAAAGGAGGTCGGTCGGCCGAAACATCGACAGAAATGCGGCTCGGCCAATTTGCCGAGCGGTGGGCGCGCAGATGCACGCGAGCGGGCTGGCACTCGGCCTGCCGAGCGCTGGGCTGGCCGAGCGCTTGCGCTGACAAGCTCTCGCGCGGGCCGATCGGCCAGCCTGACTGACCTTCCAACTTCTAACGCTTATAACTTTTGACTCCGAACTCCAAATTTTACAAACTTGGTATCGTTGGAAAGACAAAAGACCGATCTACGATTTTTATGAAGGACTTAACAATAATTTCGGTCTCTACAAAGGTCAAAAAGTCCCTCAATGTGACTGATCGATCAGCTTCACACTAAACAACATCAGAACTTTCAAAAACCATAACTTTTCATCCCCTTAGCCAAAAATTTCAAATTTTATATCAATAAAAAGAGCAAAACAAATGCTACATCTTTCAGCAATAACTTAGAAGCCAATTCCATCTCTAACTAAAACAAATTTGCAAACAAAAGTGCAGCCTACCCCATTTATCCTCAATAGAAATCCAATCTTTCAAAATTCATAAATCCACATCCCCTTGGCAAAAATTTCCATACCATATAGCAATAAAAAGCTCAGACAATATACTACAATTCTCAATAAGGACTTTTGAGCAAATTCCAATTCAAACTAGGTCGAATCCTCTCATGAATGTGGTTGTCCTATTAGGGTTTATGAAATCAGTGTTTAACCTAAACCATAACAAAACGTTCCAAATTTATATCTTACAATCCTCACATCCAAAATTCGCATAAAATACCTCATTAGAAAGCCACAACAATCCTCTACAACTTTCCAGAATGTCATTTGAGTCAATTTCACCCTTAACAGTCCCAAATAAATATCCAAATACAAAGAGCACCAAAACTATGCCCTTAGAGCATTTGCACACCAAAACACATTTTGGACTGAATTACCACCTGAGCATTATCAGACCATAACTTACAACCTACACATCGAAAAATATCATACTCAGTGGCGTTGGAAAGATAACACATAAATCTTCAACTTTCAGTAATACCAATTTCACAAAATCTGTCTCCTTTATCCTAGAAAAATTCTCAAAATTTCAGGTCGTCAATAATGGAACCAAGATTAGGATACTATTCATCCAGCACACCCATCTCAACTTCCGAGCCAAATTCAAAACTCTTCAAGCCACAATTGGCCAGAACTTCCTTCATAGGAATTCTAGCCATACTTCTCAAGTTTAATTTAAAGTAAACCTCAACTCAATAACATAACTACATCAAAAGTTATAAACAAATAACTGAAGCATGCACAAGTTCCATTTTCCAGATTTCATACTAAATCCTACTCCTTTCATGTAAACATCAATGCCACATCGATAAACATCCTATTTAGCCAAGAGATCATCCACAAATTCATCAAGACACTTACTTGAGTAATAAAGCACAAATTTGGCAGCACACAACATACAATCTTCTTACTTGAATTTACCACTTATCTAACATTATTCAAACATCAAAACCAAATCCAAAACCAATCCAACACATATTCAATCATTTATCCTTACATAAACATGCACTTATACCCATACAATTATCTATTTAGCAACACAAACATACTACTTTCACCCTTTCAACACCTTCTACCCATAAATTTTAGAAATTCACATTTCCTATCTTTTATACCTGGCAATTGTCAATGAATTCATGTACCACTTTATGAGCCAGTAATCATTATGTAAATGCATGTATGTTAATAAGATGCATGAACAAAACCAATGCATTTCCTTTGTCTCTCCTTGAGCACACTTGTACAATATTTCGGGTCCTCACCCTTCATTTGGGGACGGGATGTTACATTCTGTCATCAATCTTCTTGCATAAACAGTTAAAACAAAAGACAGGGATTTATGAATCAACTCTGTTTTCTTTGTAACACAAGTAAAAACAAATCGTATATTCACAGATAAAGGCGGGAAACAAAATCAAAGAGAAGATGAGGCATCGGTTGACTAAGCTTGGCTGAAAAAAAAAGTGGAAGCTATCAGTTATTAAAACGTCGACGTTTTAGTTTTGGGGCAGAATATGTACAAGGTTAGTAGCACAGACGATCTGATGCCCTTTTCTTATACTTTCTCTAGATAACATTGTTTTTGAAACTTGTGCAATACTTATATAATGTATTTATTATCAAAATAAAAATTCATAGTTTATGATCAATTAGTAATTCATTTTAATTTGGTTCAAAATTCATACCTTGTTTTCTACGTCCCCTAGTGTTACTAATTTGTCCCATAAGTGAAACTATTCAAGTTAAAATAGCTTTACAATATCCTCATATTAATATTAATATAGTGTTAATTTTCTTCTTTTTTTTGTTCACGAAGTATTCTAGAAGAGCCTCAATTATGGGAAGACTCCTTTAAGCCATTCACTCCCAAAATAATTCTCGCTCGAGTCGAATAGGTCCCTTATGAGAGACAAAGTTCTGACTCCAAGTTTTAAATGACTGCATATATGAGAACGGTTCGAACCTGCGACCTCACTTAAGATAAGAAAACCCCTTACCAACTCACCTACACTCTGAGATTAGTGTTAATTTCCTTTTGTTTTGGCTTTACGACGTTCTTCTCTCTTTCTTGCGGAGAAGATACTGATTTGACAATAACTTTTTCCTTTAACCGTAAACTTTGAAAATAAAAACATAAATATCAACTATACGTACCAAACCAAAATTAACGAAAATTAAAGTATATATGCAAATAACCCACACCAAACTAGGTTTTAGGGTAACTCAGCACCATGAAAAATACATAAAGCAACAACATATGATAGTCCCTACTCAAATCCTTGATCACTAAGTCAATTTCAACTTACTAAAGATTTAGAAAATATGTCTAAGTAAATTTATTAGAAAAATAAAATATTAATATATAAATTCTATAAAGAGAGAAATGACAATATTTATATGAATGATTTATTAGATGACTTCTTGTCTAAAACATAATGGGTTGAAACTTGAAAGCTATTTCACAACTGTATTTCTTTTTTATTTTTGAATTGATAATGCAAGAAAAAGATGATAAATTGAAACTTGGTGAGAACTGGGAAGAGTTAGTTTTAGGCTTCTTAAACAAGGTTATTGCTCGGTAAATTGCTAATTTATCTATTATAATACAAAATTATAAATTTGTTTTTAAATTTTTCATCACTTTAAAAAAGCAAGTGAGCATCTACTTAGTGGGGTTCAAATTCGTTTGATCACATAATTCATTGGTTCTTGGTCGTTAAGCTATCGTCCCTAAAAGAAGTTCTGTACGTTCCTTCTTTTGTTTCCTTCTCTAAGAAGCAGTTGAATGTTATTGGAAGGTCATGTTTAGGCGCTTTTTGGTTATTTTCAGCTATATAATTACTCCTCTAAGAACCATTTTGGATGAAGAAGCAAGATGACTACAGCAACCATGATGATGGTGGATAATCCGAGTGAGGAGTGGCCGGATATCGTGTTCTTTGACTTGAAAACAGAGTTCCTCGATTCATGTGCTAGAGACCAGACCACCAGCTCTCCCATTGTTGAGTTTGGAGCAGTTGTAGTCTGTAGGAGGACTTTGAACTTACGAGGCACATACTCTACCCTGGTAAGACCTGCCTCCGACGACATCACTCCTATGGCCGTTGCATCCGCTCCTCTCTTCCCAGAAATTGCTGGCACAGTCCACGAACTCCTCCACGGTCAGTTGCTATCAACAAATGATTTTTTCTCGAGCATCACTAGATAGAAAGTTTGAATTTTTCTCACTTAGTATACAACAAATAATTGGCATCAGTAGCATAGTTTGTACATTATAGGAAAAATAGTTATGTTATATATAATGACAATTTATACTGTAAGCGTCAACTTCGAATCACCCAGTACAAAACTTTGATCTAACAAAGATTGTTGAGCTTTTATAAGCGCATAATGGTAGATTATGTCGCAACTGTTTGAATTAAAATCTTTGTTTTTCATGAAGAGAGGATCTGGGCGGGACACAACATACTGGGGTTTGGTTGCCCCCGCATAAAGGACGCGTTTGCGGAAATAGGCGAGTCCCCACCGGAGGCCAAGGGGTACATTGATACACTGCAGTTGTGGAAAGAAAGGTTTGGAAACATAGCTGGTGGTGACATTAAGGTAATTACGCTACAGCATGTTCATGGAGAAACATTTGGGTTAACAACTTTAACCACCACCACTTTAGCGTGGTGGCCGTAAACATTGTAGTATTTCTCCGGTTGTAATCACGGTAACTGATATGGGGCGAGGGAGTTTGTTAATATTTATACTTTCTTTATACCAAAAGAAAAAAAGAAAATTTTTAGCGACTTCAAACTATGAAAACTGGAAGTGAACTGGCATTTTGAGTTTGTGAATACCTTACAACGATTGTACCACCCACATTATTTGATAATTACATTTCCATATAGGGAATGGAGAAACTTCTGAGAGATGTTGTTGTGTTTTTGTTCTCTTGTATTTGCAGTTGGGGACTATTGCAGCCTACTTTGGGCTGGGGAAGCCGAAAGATAGGTATAATTAATTCCAAAGGCCTCTATATGAGAACTCCGGTGAGTTATAATGATGATTCTATGTCTTCTGCTTCATTAGGGGTTTGGAGGACGCTATGACCAACCTTGAAGTGTTCAAGCATTTTGCTGCATTATTATGGTTGGTAAGTTTTCAATCCTTGTCTTTGACATACGCTTATGCTGGAGTAAATGCACCTCTCGGAGATAACCAGGCCCTGACTAATTTCCAATGTTCCGTCATCTTTTTTTTTTCCTGATGCATGATATACCGCACAATTACATTAGGTTGCGATTTCTGCAGGAATTGAATCCCCCAGCTAACCTGCTGGCAGATTGCACTCTTTCAGAGAGATTTTTATACCCTGATGAAGTGTCAGTTAGTTCTATTAGAGCATCTGGCCAGCAATTTTCTTATCCGGGTCAAAAAATGATATTGATGCACAAAGACATTGCTTTGAAGCTTTTTGCCCCTGGTTTGAGGGTCCGATATGGACTAAAACCAACACAACATGATTATGGGAGGCTGTTGCTGACTTTTGTGATCGATACATCCCCAATCTTACGCAGAGTTCTTGATGAATGTGATCGTCTTGCATATGAAGTTTTTCAGAAATCAGGTAGCATCTCAGAATGGAAGTCTATGGTCAAAACTTAGGGCCGTAATCCTACGGCGAGATTGCGGTTAGATTATCTTCTTTCTATTTTAGCATACAAACCTTTGGCTTTACCAGTGCAAACTTGTCCCCTATGCAGCTTTCTTGTACTCTAGATTCACTTAATCTTTCACTACCTTCTTCTCACAGCATGCCCGCAAGAGCAACTGGTATGAGTGGCTCTATGGTTGTGACAAAGATTCAAAAGATAGGTCCTGGTGGAACCATACAAGAACCTGTGTTCACCAACTCTGACTCCGACATCGCAGAGCTTATTAATTTGTTCAAAGCAGATTCGTTTGTGGATGCATACGTTACCCTCGATACATACGACTACATGGAGAGTGCTGGGGTCCGGATTGTGGCAGAAAAATTGATAATCCGTGATGAGTGATGAGAGAAGTTTCTCGGATATCTATTTAAGCAAAAAGCTGCCTAGTAAAATTTCTGTATGTCCTTTGCTTTTTTAATAGTAAACTTCTCTTTTTCTCGTCTTTGTAAGTTGGCGCTATTTTGTTTTTTTGATCCTAAAGCACCAGACTCTAATGTTTTCCATAGGGCTAGCCAGTGCTTATAGACCCGATTCTTTCGTATCTCTTATCGAAGCACCTCTTTTGTGTTTATTTTAGTTCGGTGGGTCGTCTTATGTAAAGAGTTGCCAAACGTTTTTAATTCATCTGCTCAGAAATCAGAAGACAAAATTACCGAACAATGCCAATTAAGCACTTCACCTTAGACATGCACTAGTGCTACGGATAAAATGAGACAAAACCTGTGACTTGCGTGTTTAAAGTGTATAACATGCATTCAAGCAAACTTTTCCAGAGACTGCGTTGGCCACTATTATTAGATGAACTGATCGAATGTTAACATCAACTCTCATCACACAGAAAATGCTGGTTTCTGCATAACTTCGTTACAGGACATCAAAGATTTACGGCTCCAGAAAACAAACAAACGTGAGAGAGAGAAACAGTTACATGAAGGTAGAAGGTTAGGTTGCTTTGAAATCAGCATAGGCTACGGCCAATCTGCACTGTTGGAACTCTTTTAACAGTGTTCAAACATTTTCAATTGCATTATAAGATTCAAAATACTACCCTCTCCTTATGGAACATCAACACTCTTAAATACTTTCCCTTTGAAGTTTCAAGCAGCAGTCCATCCTTTTACGGAGTGAACCACAGGGATATGCCATGGATAAAGCTTGCTCTCTCCTAGCAAAGCACAACCTCGAGATGGCATGCCTCATCTTAAAGACTCCCAGCAATCCTTACCACCGTCAATTCAAGTTCAACAATTTTGCAGTTTAAGCATCAACCAGGGTGCTCAGGTTAGAGTTCCCGCCTTTTTTGCAATATGATCCAAACCAATCCCTCGCAGGAAAAGTAAAGTATTGTCATTTTTCATCCATATGCACCAGGGAAACTTCATTTGAGCGCTTGCAGAAGAAAACCATAATAACTGCATGGACTATCTACAAAGTATAGGGTACCTTGTTAATCAGAAACAAGAACCTATGATCCCGAGGGATCTTCCTCGGGGGAAGAATCCCTTGATGCAAGCTCTTCCTCATCATCCTCTTCATAATATTCATAGTCAGTAGGGGTTGGTTGCCCATTAAGATCCACATTCACACTGTTTAACTTCCTCACAAACTGTCCTCGAACGCGTGGCCTTCTTTCAGCTAATTTTTTTCTATTAACATACCTAATCTTCTTATCAAAGCAGCGCTCCTTCTTTTTCTGTCTGAACTTGATTAGCGCTGCCTCTCTTCTATCTACGTTATTCAGTTTTGCATCAGAGGATGACGTACTTCCAAAAGATGGCCATGAAGGAGAACTAGACATTTGACCAGGTTGTAAGCATATGCCAACAGGGTAATACGGGAATGAGGCCATCCCATTCATATGAGGGGGGCATTGCTGAAGATGATTGTATTGAGGAAGAATGACTGAAGTAGCATGACTTTGCAGCTCATGCAAGTTCTTCTGATATAGTTGCGCTGATGATGGCATTATGACTTGATTCATAACCCCGGACATGTAATACGGATAGACATTTTGTGTAGATAAACCTGAAGCATCAACTGGAGATTCATTCCTTGGATGCATGAGCACCTGAGGAAGATTTTCTTCCTTGAAATTACTTTCAGGAAATTCTCTTGATAAAGGTGGGGTGCAAGATCTCTCAAGAGAAAGGGAATCTGGGATACTGGAAATGCTACGGAAGTCATCTTGAGAATAGCTCTCCCATGCTTCTCCCTTTTCATGTAACTGACTACCACTAGTCACCGGCTGACCATGCATTTTATCTTCCATTCTCAAAGTTTGAGGGATTTTGACCTCGGTGGGAACAGACACAAGGGAATCATTCTTGGTGGTGCTTGATCTAACGTAAGTAAAAAAGGCAGATGACTCTCCAATCTTCAATTCACTCTTTTTTGGACCAGACGATACATGTCCTGCACAACAAATCTGAATTTTACAATTTGCCACTTTAAAATTCTAAGACAATAGCTAATGGGACCCAGAGTTATGCTTGAATGAAATTTGAAGTAACAACTGAAAAATGCCTAAGCAAGATCGTAGCATAACCCTTTCACCATTTTCACAAAATGACCACAAAGACATAGACGTAAATTGTGATGAACAAGCATGCTTGTGATCTTGAATGAACACCTGAAGATTAACAAGTCATTCCCTAATTAGGTTCACCAAATACTTGGTTACCTCTATTTCTTCTGTATGCTATCCCTGATAGCAAATCACCAGTGGAACCAAACAAAGTCAATACCAAACATAACATTGGATAAGTAGCAGTTGGATGATTCTGTAGTTAGTCACCTGCTCTGTGGTCGCTGATTGCTGGCACATCAGGTCGATACTCCTGCGCACGACTTGGTGGAAGTTCAACAGCAACAACAGCAGACTGAGACACAGAATCAACTTTTACATTAATAGAATTCTTGACAATTCATTTAAGCGTTTCAGAATGCATGACAAGCTGTTGGGAATGAAATCCTAATTCAACCCAATGAACTCTGCACATGACAGGTAGTCCAAAAAGGAAAATAAGCCATTTTGCAAAATTTCCTTGCTTCTGCCTTGTCCATGTAACAGAAAGCACAGAGAATCATTGATGACTCTTGATTAGAAAGAAATTACAGAAAAGATAATTCATGCCTCCTACATTTCTATTAGTTTCTTATGTTAACTTCCAAGCATAAGTTGCCAAAGAACAAGTACATTTTACAATTTGACCATGAACCATGTGCAGAAACAATAAAATTGTCTTGCAATTTCATTTCTCATCAATCTCATAAAGATATAAATGACTCTCAGAAACATTGAGTGGGGCTCACCAGAACAACAAAGAGATAAACTACTTCACACAAAAAAGTATCCAAAAGTGTAATTAAAACAGAAACGAGAATGCCAATTTCAGAATTTAGGATCGAAATGCTTTCAGGAATACCAATCATACATTGTTTAAATATTATCTCTACATCATTTAACGTTGACACGTGCAGACATATTGATAAAGAATCATGGCCCCAAAATCAGCTCAAATAATATATTCAGGAGTAGTCCATCACTCCTCTTGCCCAATGTTTGCTTCAATAATACCAAATTTGAAATGTAGGATGCAGTAAGATGTAGATACAAAAGTGTGCTATTCCACCACAAGTAACTACGTGCCATTATGCTATATTCAAGTCCATAATCTACTAACCTCATCTTCCTGATGAGCTGACACCCCCATTTCTGGATTTGTGCCCCTCCGAGACTTGTCATCTGTATCATCAGAGAATAGGGTAGTACTGTTTGTGTTGGCATCACTAGGATCCGATAACACCAGATCAAAATCACAGTTCAGGATGTTCTTCTCCACAAATCCAAGCTGCAAGCGCAAAGACATAAAAATACCTCCTTATTTGTTCATATACATAGTAATATAAGTTGACAACTACAAAAAAAAAAAAAAAAAATAGAATTACAAAGACTGTTGCCTTGAAGATTTATGCATGAGACATACAGGTTGTTGTTAGTAGATGAAACCATACTACCCTAATTCTTGTGATCGAACATTCCATGACACGGGATAATGCTTCCAATTTTCAATCACTTATGCTGAAGATTTACAAAAAGAATATGAGAATCAAGCTTAGAGCACTAGCCAGTGACCCATGCTTCTGAACAAAATATTGATAACCCCCTTATTTATACCATGCAAACCCATGTTGCTATTTATGGAATCTTATGTTGATAACACTATATTCCGAGTGGAGCACATGCAAAGTATGCCTATAGACCATGAAATATATTACATTATTCTCTATGAAAACCACATAAAAAGTGACAAATGTCAGACCATCATATTCCCTTGATCTAAGGTTGGGTGAAGAGCAAGCGAAAGAGGAAGATAGAGAGAAAGAATAATAAAAAGACCAAGAACAATGTAAGCAAAAGTAAACCAAACCATTCGCCGCCTTCTCCACATGTGTGTCCATATATTGAGTAGTTCATTAGTACGTAATGGCTTCACAAGATAGTCCGCTGCCCCTAACCTCAAGCACTTGACAACCACTGAAACCTCATCCTGTGCCGACATCACTTGTTAAAGGAAAAACATGTTAATATAGGGATTTGGAAAAATAATCGCAACAATAAAGATCAAAAGCAGATCTAACAAAATAAGCTTACTAATGACAGGAATGCGTCGAAGATCTTTATCCCTAGTTATGTACTTCAACATTTTCATGCCTTTTGTCATTGGAAGGTCAACTTCCGCAAGTATGATATCAATATCAGTTCCCTCAGCATTTAGTGCATCAATTACTTGCCTAGCTGATCGCACTGATGTAACTGTGTAGTCAAGGCAGCATACGATCATTTGGAAAACGCAAGGCACACGTGTCAAGCTACTAAATTGTAAAGCATTTCCAAAGTGACAAAGATTGGAACCAGATGCAGAAAGAGACTCCTCATTATTTAAGAAAGTTTTGCAGTAGTTCAAACAAAACAGATTCTTTAAAGTTTTCTGCAACATAAACAAGTGTAACCGATCCGGGGATGTATTAATTGCACCCAAGCATGCGATAAACTAATGCAACTTTGGAAAGCACCAATAAGACTAACTAGAAGTCCAAGCATATGAAACAAAAATTTAACTTCTTAATCAAATAATTGAAATAACTCAACTTCTTAAGGGAAAATTCATTGTAGGCTTTTATACTAATGTTTTAGAAAATTGAGTTTAAGTGCTCCTACACTCAATTTTGTGTGCTGTTTACATCATTAACACATAAAAGACTCATCTTATCAGCACTGAGCTAAAATTTATTGCCATATCTTCAAAAAATGGCACAAGTTCATCATTTTTTTGTCAGTGAAATCTCCTAGCCCGGCCAGTGAATGAATTCATGAAAATAGAAGTCAATGTCCCAATTCTCTAGATTCTCAATCAACCATTCAAACAAGAGAAAGGAAACTCCATAAAAACAGGAACCAGTTCTGTTTTGACTGACATAAGTGAGTTTACAGTCTCTATGGGTGAAAATTCCACAACTCTGAGACATCTATTCCATAGCAAATCATTCGGTGTAGTCATAAAGAAATTCAAGACAACTAAATGAGCTGATTCAAGCATGTTCTGTCCAAATCCATACTGGCTCATTCCAAAAAAAATAAAAAACAATTAGATCTTCAACAAGAAAAAGGCAAAAAGAGAAAACAAATGGAAAGCCGTCATATAAATTCAGGAAAATTAAAAGTACCCTGATAGGAGCATTTCAAAAGGAGAGTGAAAACCTCCTCGGAGCTCTTGGAATCATTATCACAAAGCAAAATCCTCACTTTGCTTCTATCTATGAACCCATCTCCACCTTTGCTATTACCTCCACCCCCCTCCTTGTTTAAATTATTCTCCTTCCCCTCCATTCTCACCCAATACCATAAAAGAACACAACTTCTTTCACTCCCCAGCAAAACCAAGAATCACACAAACTCCCGAAACAAAGACAAATACAAATACTAGAGAACTTCCATTATATATATATTATATATAAAAAGCAGCCCCTTTCACCTAATACACAGATTTTAATTACGATTTGGATCAATAAAATTCCTAGAAACTGAGAAAGAAGCTCATACAAACACCAAAGTTTCCATATTTAACACCCCATTTGAGCTAGCTACTTCCCTACAAGGAAAAGCCGCTTTAGTCGGTATATCAGACGGTCAAGATCGATGAGAAGGTGGGGAGCAAATCCAGCGGGAGGATTTAGATCACCGGGGAGAGTAAAAAGGGGGAAGGGCGCGTGTTAGCAAAAAAGGTCAATTCCCCAAACCCCTCTTCAATCGGAGCCACCGTAGCACCGCCCCAATAATTCTTCTATTTCTGTTTTCACGTCATCTCTAAACACTCTTTTCATTATCTTCCTTCCAATCTGTTAAGCTAAAACTAAAAGAGTAGTGTTACTTTTTGAACTTTTTGTAATTAAAAAAAAAAAAACGTTTTTCTTTGGGTACTGAGTGTGTCTAACGTGCGCCATGGGAAAGAAGGGTGATGCAATGGAAATGGAGACGTGGCTTTGCGGATTCGGAATTTGGAGAGTTTAGGGTTAGAGATATAGAAACGGCCACGTCATGTTAATAATTAATACACACATCACAACAATTGTTTAAGATTCTTATTTCCCGTATTTAAAATGGAATTTACTTGAGATAATTGTTATATAAAAAAGGACCAAGCAAGAAAGAATGTCCAGTGTATGCGTTCTACCATGCCACCAATCACATTCCAGCACTTCCCTGCTGTGGGTAGGCTTTTGATGGATCACGAAATCAGATAACCTCTGCCGTTGGATTTTGATGTGTTTTATTACGGTATATGCCCATGCGTTTATTTCGTTTTATTTCAAGATAAAAACCAAAACGAATGTTTATACAAATATATGTTAGTTACATAATTGGTTCTGCCTGATTCTGATGAGGCAGGACGCTATTGTTTGAATTCATGAGGTTGCTCGATTTTGGATTAGATGTACCTACAAAATAACAAAAGGTACGTCAGGGGTTGGTTTCCGACAGGCCCCTCCGACGCTCAAGTCAGTTTTGTGAGAGCTTTTTGGTAGCTAATAAGTAGTGAAAAGTAGGGTTATAGAAATCGTACCTTTTTCATGATGAGGTAATAAATTTATATGATTTATCCGTGAGAATTAAGTCAGTCTCCAAAGGATGGGCTGATCGGCCCATGCGCCGTTCTGGATATGGACTTAGGCCTAGCACAACCGACCCAACCATAAGCCCCCTACTTCTCGAGTTTGACCAAGGGGAAGGGTCGAAGGAGTACATAAGGATCGTATAGCGTGTCTCCAAGGTAGCTCGTGTTAGGCCCGATCAATCGATTATCGTGATGGGATCGACCGATCAGATATAATGACACGGCAGACCGATCGAGGGTAATGACAGAACCGATCGATCGGCTATAGCGATATAGCGGTCGGCCGGTGCAACGATGAGGTCATATAGGCGAGTGTAGCGGTAGGCCGTCGATTGACGTCGCGCTTAAATGAAACACTAGGTGTAATCATTATTGACGATGCGCGCCTCTCGACGGTATCATCACGCGTCCTTTTGACTTATGTAGTCGTCGGTGTGTCCTTTAACTATCTGCTGCGTTTGATTTCTAATAACCCTAATTCACCTCAGCTCAGATTCTGCCACGTGTCTGAGTTCGGCTCGGATTTTCTCCATGCGTCAAGCGTTGATTGGGACGTCCATTCGACCGATCTTCTATAAATACTCAGGATAGACAGACTAAGGTTTTTCTTCACGCTTGTTTTGTTCTCCAGCTTTTATTCTGCTTTCATTTGCACCTTCTTGCCTACAGTCTCTAGAGTTTTCTTTCAACTGCCGTTCAAATTCCCAACTTCAATCACCAACTAGGTACGTCTTTTTTTCTCGCTTCTTCCTCAAAGTTTCCTCTTTGTAAGCATGTCGTCAACCAGTCCTAGAAGTGGGGTGAGCCCTAGGGATGAAACCGCCAAGAGGGCCTCCCAACTAGTCGGGCCGCTTGAAGTAGTGGCGGAAGTAGTGGCGGTGTCGGGGGTGAGAGGTATTGAGGGAGTCACGGGGAGTGACCGGAAGGATGGGCTGGTCGTTGAGGAGCCACCGAAAGATAAATCAACGATGACCGTGGGGGAGTTGAATCGGTCAATTATTAGGAACAATATCCCTTTGTCCTGGGGACCTAGGCTGGCCTCCGAGGACGAACGGATCCACAGCAATCTGGGAGGGTATTTTGCTGTTTCTGACAGCTTCTTCTTGGTAGGTGGCATGAAGCTTCCGTATGCCCCGATCATTGACGAGGTGTGCGTCGCCTACCGATTGAGGCCGAGCCAAATTCCTCCGAATGGATGGAGATTCATTAACGGTTTAGCCTTGTAGTGCCATCAGTTCCGCTATTCGCTTTCGGTTGGCATCCTACGCCACTTTTTAAGAATGAATCAGAGTTCAAGCGTTGGGACCGGGGTCCCTCATCTGCAGTATAGAGATGCTAAATATCGCCCAACCGGAACGGCTTCAAAGGTCCAAGCTTGGCGGACAAAGTACTTTTTCGTGAGGCCTCCGGGATCTTCCTTTAAGTCCCAGCCATGGAGATATCATCTAGCCGAGCGATGGAATGACGCGTCGAGCCGGTCTCTTACTAGGGAGGAGTGGGAGGTAGTCGATCGCATTAGGGGGCTCGGTCGGTATGACTTCGATTGTCTCATTCTGGGATATCGCAGGGGGGCCTCGGCCGATTCATTCCTAATCGACCCCCCGCCCCGAATTAGGTGGCTAAGAGAAGAAACTGCCCCCTCTGGTTGACTTCTCGTGGTTGAACTATTTACTGTATTTGTAAGTATTGGTTTAGATTTCTAACCTGTTTTTATTGCTGCGCAACCATGGCAAGGCTCAACGATTTCGCCGAGTCCTCCAACCCTACCAGAGGCCGGCACAAAACTGTCAGGCCCTCTTCAAAGACAAAGGGGCAGGACAAGAAAGGAGAGGCCAGCGCGGATGTTGCTTGACCCACTATTTTCGAACAGGACGTCGCTCGTCCTACTATTCCCGAGCCGTCAGAGCCTTTTCGCCCAAGAATTGCATGCAAAGCGATCAACAATGATGACCCGGTTGGTGGTGAAGGGCTATGATCATAGAAGAGGAGGAAGAGGTTGAGCCACCTCTTAAGAGGAAAAGACTGATTGGGTTATCGATCGATCCGCCGCCCGTCGGACGGCGGCAGAAGAAAGAGAAAGGGAAAGAGAAGGGGGAGGAGCGTGTTGCCCGATCGGATAAGGGCAAGGGGAAAAGGCGAGCGGCAAGCACCGAGAAGTGGGAGCCAACAATCAGTCTGGATAAGGCTGCGTCGCTTGGAGACTTCTATGTGGCTCTTCACATTGCTCAAAAGGTCATTCCCCCTGTGGACGAGAAGCTTATAGACTCGTTGGACAATCAGGAGCTGGCGGCCCGTCTCGTTCGTAGCTAGGCGAGGGATCTGTCATTCGCCTCCGCGATGCACCAATGTGTCGAACAGCTCGACGGGACTATCCGAACGCTGGACCAGGAAGCCCGCGACCTTCTTGAGCAAGTGAACACTTTGAGGGGCAAGCTTTCAGAGGCCAAAGAAGAGAGAGACGTCTCCCGGACTCAACTCTCTTCCTTGGAGGAGGAGAAGAAATTTTGGGAGGAGGAGAGGAGCGTCTTGAAAGTTCAACTTGCTACAGGGGAGGAGGAAAAGAGCAGGGTGATTGCGGCGAAAAACGGGCTAGCCAAGGAATGTAATGAAGAGGAAGCTGGAGACGGAGCAGGAGCTTCGATCAAAATTCCTCCAGGACTATCATGAAGCGGTGAGGGACAAACTGAGGGTCGAGGATAAACTGAAGGAGTTGCAAGGCTCCATCAAAAAGAAAAGAGTTGAGGCGATCAAACGATGGAAAAGGCGGTTCTTACAGGAGGAGTGCTTAGAGTTCGCTTGTGACTTGGCCCTTTCGATCCTGAAGAATTGCCACGATATTTGCATCCCTGACGGGTCGGATGGACCTTCATTCGAGGATTATGCCGAGCCGATGTTTCCCACCGCTCTCGGCCTTTCTCTGGAGGAAGTAAGGGAGATAGTTGAGAAGGAAAGAGAGGTCCAGCCGGATGAGGAGCTGGACCTGAGTTCCGATGAAGAGGATGTCTCTCCATTGTCTTCTTCTGCCGTTCCGGCTGTTGACCCTTCTCTTGTCGATCCGACTGTTGGCCCTTCCGCTCCCCCCGAAGGATCAAAATGATTTTTTCTCCTTTTCAATGCTCATCTGGTCGGGCTTGTGGCCAGAGCGTTAATTCAAGGAAATAGAGTTCTTTTATTTTTCATTACCACCTTTATTTGTCGTGTTGAGATTGAGCGATCTTTCCAAATAACATGGTCGATCGAGACAAGAGAACTTGGCCGAGCGATCCAAAATTTTATCTTGGCATCGCCTGGTTCCAAGATCTCGTCTTAGTAACCTGACTGAGCGATGTCGAGGCCGAGCGATTTGAGATTCATCTTCTCGGCATCGCCTGGTTCCAAGGATCTTGTCTTGGCAACCGGGCTGAGCATAGTCAAGGCCGAGCGATCCGAGATTCATGTGGTCACTTGGCCGATCGACGTAGGAGCCGAGTGATGTCGAGGCCGAGCGATCCAAGATCCCGTCTTGGTAACCTAACCGAGCGATGTTGAGGCTGAGCGATCCGAGATTCATCTTCTTGACATCGCCTAGTTCCAAGGATCTTGTCTTGGCAACCTGGCTGAGTGTAGTCGAGGCCGAGTGATCCGAAATTTATCTTCTTGGCATCGCTTGGTTCCAAGGATCTTGTCTTGGCAACCGGGCTGAGCGTAGTCGAGGCCGAGCGATCCGAGATTCATCTTCTCGGCATCGCCTGGTTCTAAGGATCTTGTCTTGGCAACCAGGCTGAGCGTAGTCGAGGCTGAGCGATCCGAGATTCATCTTCTCGACATCGCCTGGTTCTAAGGATCTTGTCTTGGCAACCGGGCTGAGCGTAGTCGAGGCTGAGCGATCCGAGATTCATCTTCTCGGCATCGCCTGGTTCCAAGGATCTTGTCTTGGCAACCTGGTTGAGCGTAGTCGAGGCTGAGCGATCCGAGATTCATCTTCTCGGCATCGCCTGGTTTTAAGGATCTTGTCTTGGCAACCGGGCTGAGCGTAGTAGAGGCCGAGCGATTCGAGATTCATCTTCTCGGAATCGCCTAGTTCCAAGGATCTTGTCTTGGTAACCTGGCCGAGCAATGTGGACGGTAATTAGCCTGTTTTGTCGTTCTAGCTTATTTTAGTGAGGCTCTGTCCGCTGAGAAACCTGAAACTCTTTATTGATGATGATAAGGGGGTGGGCAGTTAAAAAACCTGACTAGCAAGGCCAGGAAAAAGGTACCCACTACAAATGCGTAAGCAACAATACAATACAAGATAAAGAAATAAATAAAACAAAGCTTATCTATTGATAAAATGTCTTTAGGTTTTGAGAGTTCCATGGCCTCGGTAGAATCTTGCCATCAATGCTATGAAGGATGTAAGAGTCATGTCTAACTTGTTTGATCACTTGATAGGGTCCTTCCCACGCCTGTCCTAGCTTTCCAGGATGTTTCCCAACCGCCTCGGCCTTTCTTAGAACATAGCCAGCAATCTTTATGTCGTTCGGCCTTACCCGTTCGTTGTGAAACCTTGTTGCTTTTTGTCTGTCAGCTTCTGAACGAGCGGCCTGTCCGAGCTTTCCAGGATGTTTCCCAGCCACCTCGGCCTTTCTTAGAACATAGCTGCCAATCTTTATGTCGTTCGGCCTTACCCATTCGTTGTAAAACCTTGTTGCTTTTTGTATGACGGCTTCTGAACGAGCAGCTGCCATATCTCTGTCTTCACTGAGAAGCACAAGTTCTACCCGGCGGGCTTCATTATTCCGCTCTTCTTCATAACTCGACACTCTTTGGTTATGAAACTCCACTTCTACTGAAACTAGGGCTTCTGCCCCAAAGGTCATCCTGAACGGTATTTCCCCTATGGCTCCATTTGGGCTAGTTCTGTACGCCCACAATACTTCATCTAGTTCATCTACCCAAGTCTTACGTCCATCTAAGCATTTCTTGAAGGCACTCATTATCTTTTTGTTAGTGTTCTCCACAAGATCGTTGCTTTGAAGGTGAGTTGCTGAAGTTAATTGGAGCCTTATTTTTAGTCGCTCACAGAAATCTCTGAACTTGTCGTTGTCGAACTGCTGACCGTTGTCTGTAACCAACACCATAGGCATCCCAAAGAGACTTAGTATGTTTCTTCTTACAAAATTTTCCATCTTCTGCTCAGTAATTGTAGCGACCGCTTCCGCTTCTACCCATTTGGTGAAGTATTCCACTGCTACTATCAAAAACTTCTTCTATCCAGGACCGAGGGGGAAAGGTCCTAGTATATCCATTCCCCATTGAGCAAAGGGGATAGGATGACTCACGATTTTCATCCTCTCGGTCGGCTGGTGAGACAGGTTACTGTTTTTCTGGCAAGCCTCACACCGATTGACTTTCTCCTGACAGTCTCTCTTCATTGTCGGCCAGTAATACCCATGTCTAATCAATTTATGAGCTAACATTCTGCCTCCTACGTGATTTCCGCACATTCCTTCGTGGACTTCAGCCATTGCCTGCTCTGCCTCTTTTTCGCTCAAGCATCGTAGTAGTGGCTAATCATAAGATCGCTTGTACAAGGTGCCATTAACGATCGCATATTCGGCCGCCTTTACCTTTAGTTTCTTGGCCTCCAAGGTTTCTTCCAGCTCTGTTCCCTCGAGGAGGTATTGTCTGATCGGTTCCATCTAACTTGATCGCTCGGCATTTGCGTCAAGGACTTCATTGGCTTTCTGAATGCTAGGTCGGTCTAGTCGCTCAACTAAAACGTTATTTTTAGCATCTCGATCGGAAGCCATTTTGGAAAGTGCATATGCCTTAGCATTTTGAGCCCGTTCTATCCTGCTAACTGAGTATTGCTCGAAATTACTCAACTTTTGCTTTACCAATTCCAGGTACTTGATCATGCTGCTCCCCTTGGCCTCATACTTCCCAGTAACTTGACCAACCACTATTTGGCTATCGTTGTACACCTTCAGATGCTTTACCCCCATCTTCCTTGCCAATTGGAGGCCGGCTATTGAAGCCTCGTATTCTGCTTCGTTATTGGAGGCTCTGAATTCTAACCGAAGAGTATATTCCACCTTTTCTTCCCGGTACGGGCTGATTAATACCAGTCCTGCTTCGTATCCCTCAGCGTTGGACGACTCATTAACAAATAGGCTCCAGGCAAGGCGCTGCTCACCCTGCAAGTCAGGTTGACTCATTTCTGCTACGAAGTCCGCCAACACTTGGGCCTTGATCGTCGTCCGAGGCTTATATTGTATATCGAACTCCCCCAGCTCTACTGCCCATTTTGTTAATTGCCCCGAGGTCTCGAGCTTTTTAACGCACTGCCTGAGGGGTTGGTCGGTCCATACCTTGATGGTATGACTCTCGAAGTAGGGCCTTAGTTTCCGCGCCGCAGTTATCAAGGAGAGAGCCAGCTTTTCTATGGGCGCATACCATGTTTCTAGTCCGTTCAGCACCTTACTGACATAGTAGATCGGGAATTGTTCATGTCCCTCCGATCGAACAAGGATTGCACTGATCGCCCCCTCTATGACTGTCAGATAAATAATCAGACTCTCCCCATCAACATGACTCTGCAAAATGGGTAGACTAGTCAGATACTGCTTCAAATGTTGAAATGCTCTTTCGCATTCATCCAACCATTGGACCTGGGTCACATCCGCTTTCCTCAAAATTTTGAAAAACGGGAGGCAGTTGTCCCCCATCCTGGAGACGAATCTGCTCAAAGAAACTATCCGCCCGGTCAATATCTGAACATCTGTCAAGCACCGCGGCGAGGGCATTTGGACGATAGCTTCGATCTTTTCTGGATTAGCTTCAATCTCCTGCTGAGTAATCATAAACCCCATAAATTTTCCAGATGCCATACCAAAGATGCATTTTTTCGGGTTCAGCTTCATCTGAAATTTGTTAAGGATCTGGAAGACTTCTTTGAGGTCTTCCACATGCTCAGCGGCCGTCTTACTTTTGACCACCATATCATCCACATAGGCCTCAACCGATCGACCAATCTGTTTCTTAAAAACTTCCATGACGAGCCGCTGATATGTGGCCCCTGCGTTCTTCAAGCCGAACGACATTACTTGGTAGCAATACGTGCCTTGGTCAGTTATGAAAGTTGTCTTCTCTTCGTCTTCGACACTCATTTGAATCTGATGGTAGCCCAAGAAAGCATCCAAGAAGCTAAGAAGTTCATGCCCTGACGTGGAGTCTACCAGCTGATCGATTTTGGGCAAAGGGAAGTTGTCCTTTGGGCACGCTTTGTTTAAGTCAGTGAAGTCAATGCACATTCTCCACTTTCCGTTTTTCTTCTTCACAAGTACAACATTTGCCAACCATTCACGGTATTTGACTTCCCGAATGAACCCAGCACTAAGCAACTTTTCTACTTCTTTCTCAATCACTTCCTGCCTCTCTTTGCTTTGCCACCGCTTCTTCTGTCTAACTGGCTTGCAATCTTTTTGGATACCGAGAGAATGCGATGCGATCGATCGAAAAATTTCAGGCATATCACTCGGTACCCAGGTGAAGACCAATCTGTTTTTTACCAAGCAATCCATGATTTCTTTGACTAGGCCCTTCTGAAGCTCGGAACCTAGATTTGTGAACTTGGAGCAGTCTGTTTCATCCAATATGACCTGTTGCGTTTCTTTTACGGGGTTCATCCTCTTCGTTTCTTCATTAGCTCTCACGTCAAGAGAGCTTGTCAAGACTACTGCCCCGTCTAGTGTTCTTGTTTTCGCTAAGTAGCATTCCCTAACAATTCTCTGCTGACCCCTGACAATATCGATTCTATGGGACGTTGGGAACTTCATTGCTTGGTAGTAGGTGGAGACAACTGCTCTGAGGGCGTTTTGAGTGGCTCGTCCGATTATCGCATTGTACGCCTCTGCAAATTTCATAACCAGGAACTCAACGTCCTTCTCTATCTGACACGGCTTTTGTCCGAATTTTACTTTCAAAAAGACTCGGGCAAATAGGTAGGCTGATGCTCTAGTTATTCCTTTGATATGTCCTTCTATAGGCAGTAGTCGATCCTCTGGTATCTCCATCTGCTTGAAGGCATCTTAATACAATAGGTCGACCGAGCTAACCTTATCGATCATTACCCGTTTCATCTCGTTACTATCCATGTTTAGATTTACTACGAGCGCGTCATCATGAGGACAACTAACACCATTCAGATCAGATTCGTCGAATGGTATCATCCCATCGTTTTGCTTCTTTCTCTTGGCCGACAAGTCTTCACCGACTTACCTGGCATACCTCTTTCTGAAGTGAATCACACGTTAATACAGCACTTAGAAAACAATAATAGAATGCACGAGAAGGGGGGTTGAATTGTGTATTCCCCTCTTTATAAGTCTTTTCAGAATTACTTGTTAGAAATAAAAATCTTTACAGAATTTTTATTTGTTCCGATTGATCAAACTTCTCAATACTATGTATATGAACAGTAAGTAATAATAGAATTTGAAACTAAAAACGAGATAGAGAGTAAGAGTGGTAGACACACGGATTTATCCTGGTTTACCCCAAACCGTGGGCTACGTCCAGTCCTCAGAGTTTCTTCTGAGATTTTACTATCTCTTCAATCGTTACAAGTATTCTTTCACGAGCCTCTTGGTCTCTACAACCAAGTATTCTTTCACACTTAGCCTCTGCAGTTATCTCATACACCTTTTCTTTTCGGAAAAATATTTGAACACTTTATTCTGAGAAGATAGCACTTTCGGCTAGTTTGCACTTAATCGCTTTTTCAATTTTTGTAATTTTTCTAAGATCAGCAGCTTTTCAGTTTTTGACTTCGACTTGAATTTATAGCCTTCGTCTCTAACTGCTTCTTGATTCTTGAATCTTGAATCTTGAATCTTTAATCTTTAAAAAAGCAGTTAATCGGTTGAGTTACAGAACTAACTTTCGAATCGACTCTTGCGTCTGTTTCTTTACTTCGTCTGCATCTGCTTCATATTTGCGTCTGCGTCTGCGTCTGCTTTGCATTTGCACGTCTGCGTCTGCTTTGCATTTGCGTCTGCGTCTGCGTCTGTGTTGCTTTTGCATTTGCGTCTGCGTCTGCTTTGCATTTGCGTCTGCGTCTGCTTTGCATTTGCGTCTGCGTCTGTTTTGCATTTGCGTCTGCGTCTGCTTTGCATTTGCGTCTGCGTCTGCGTCTGCTTTGCATTTGCGTCTGCGTCTGCTTTGCTTTTGCGTCTGCGTCTGCTTTGCTTTTGCGTCTGCGTCTGCTTTGTATTTGCATCTGCGTCTGCTTTGCATTTGCGTCTGCGTCTACTTTGCATTTGCGTCTGCGTCTGCATCTGCGTCTGCTTTGCTTTTGCGTCTGCGTCTGCGTCTGCGTTGCTTTTGCGTCTGCGTCTGCGTCTGCTTTGCTTTTCTTGTATATGATCTCTCTTTGTTTGTTATACATCAAAATCATTTTTATGTAAAGTCATTTTGACTTAACAATCTCCCCCTTTTTGAATATAACAAATTACATACAAGAAAAGAAAACAGAACAAAGTAAATTTACAGATTTTGCAAAGTAGAAAAAAAACTTATCTTCTTCCTTTCTTCGTCTGTTGTGGTCACACCTTCTTTGTCTCGAACATTCTCTCCTTTTACGTTGATTATCTTCTTTCTGCTCTCCCCTATTTGTTATAATCAAAATGATTAATGATTCTAGGTCTTGGTAGATTCGCTATCATCTTTCTCGGATCATTCACCGTCTTCTTCATGTCGTTGAGTTCACCTCGTAATCTGCTAACTTCATCTGGTGGATCAACCGATGAAGAGGCTTGATCAACTTCTGCTGATTGAGGAGCGAAAGGAATTGAAGTAGTGTAAGCATCAGAGGATGGGATGTAGTCTTCATTGATCTCAAAGGTAGGTGGACGAATGAACGTTTCAGCTTCAGGAAGATCTAAATCAAAAGGAGCAGGCAGCATCAGCAACTGTCTTCCTTGCAGGGGTAGAGCTTGTGCTTCAATAGACATTGTATTAGACAAATGGCTAATACGAAGAACTGTCTGAACGAGGAATTCAGTAAATGTTCCTGTTCTTATTCTTCCCCCTACTGGACAGTCTTCCTCACTATTAGTATGGCTGCAGCTCACTTTATCTGACTTCTGTGCAGGCGTGCATGCTTCATCAATTTTTCACACCTCTTCTGCAATTTGATCTGCGGACAGATCATCACTAGCATCATCTTCAGGATATAATTTTGATTTCCCCCTGGTAAAATCTTTTGGAAATCTTGGCTGTATATCTGGTGCAACCATTATCTCTGTATTTTTAGTGATTGGGAAAATAGTACACGGATGGCAGGGACGTTTTGTAGGATATGGCATAGTAGCAGCAAATCCTAAAGTATCATAGAAGATCTTTTCATCTTCTTTGAGTAACTCCCAGGTGTTATGATTAATCACCATAGGTTGTACCACAACTACTATCTTCTTCACCTTTGGTTGAACACCGATTGCAATACCGGTCTTACGTCAGTAACTACTTCCACCATTTTGATCTTCAACTTCATTTCCTCAAAACTTGTGGTAGTTGTATACCATTAGACACGGTTTATCATCCTCCGAATCGATACTCTGTTGCTTCTTGATGTGCTTCATTAGGAGTCATCATCATAAGGCTTTCATCTCTGGCTCCTCTGTTGAGCAACAGTGTTTCTGAACCGTGCTTTCTTTAGCTGGTTCTTCTTCTTTTTGAACAATAGGGTATCTGAATCGAAGCGCTTTCACCTACATTTCTACTTAAGCAGTATTAATAATTTCTTTTCGTTGACTAACTTCCTCGTAGCTTGAAATGATCTTCTTCGACTAACCTTCTTAGTCTTTTCTCTCGCTTGATTAGTTTCTTGATTTCTTCGTTGGAGATTTTCTTTTCTCGATGTTGCTTTTCTCTTCCTCTCGGTCTCTTTGGATTTTCGGCGTATCTTCTTCCGAATAGAGACTAAGGATCTTGTGGCTCTGGGTGCACAAGATTTAGAAGTTTCTTCTCGACTCGTCCTCTGGCAATCTTTTCTTCTGTTACCTCGAGTCCTAATTCTTGGTGATCTCTTTGCTTTCTTCACAACTTCGTTCAAAGACTTTCTCCTTGTCTCTTTGGCGCACTTTGTTTTGTTCTCTGAGATTGGCTTTCTATGAAAGAGGACTCGCCATTTTCATGAGAGGTCTACCTAGCACTCTCCTTAGTTCGTGATGGGTGATTTGATACTCACTGGAGACTGAGAACTTGAGATAGGAATCTTCTTCAATACACGCTCCCCCTCAGTTCTTGACTTCCTTGAAGAGTCGGCTTGGTCTTTGTCTACTGTGTTCAGACCCATTCGCCGTATCGTGTGTGCATTGATCTTGCTCTTCACGTAAGCAGTTTATGCGATACCGTGGTGTAGAGCGAATCTGGATTCCTTAAAATTCTCGTCAAAATCATACCATAAGGATAGCTGGTAGTTTCCTTTAACCCTTAACCATATAGTGAAAGATTAAGAAAGGTAAATCTATGGGGCTTCGATTGATGGGTAGAGCGGACATTGTTCATCCGAGTGGTCACTAAATGTCTTGAACCGACTCGGGTAGAATGCAATTAAACAAAATTGCATGAAGCACCCTAGCCTTCGGAATCAAATTTGATGTCTTCCTCTCCCTTGAGTTATTTGTGCCATATAGTTGCCTCTTGATATCTTCTTCTTTCATTCCTACTGAGGTCATCCATCCGGCCTTGGTAGACAATTTCTCACCAACTGATGGACAGTCGGTCACCTTCTTTATCAAATCCTTTGTGACAAGAACATATATTCTCTCTACAGAGGATACAATGGTGTTATCTATCAGACGATCGTTCTTCCAGAACTCATATACTTCATTCGTATAGACTGGTTCATGTATCTGAAGAAAGTTCTTCCAACCAGCTCTTATGATTTCTGGTTCTACAACCATGCCGTCTCTTCTTAGTGGCTCAAAGTCCACAAGTCTTCCATAAACCATGGCTGCTTCCATTGTATAGAGTGAAAAATATCTTCTGGAGAACTTTTTGAGCGAAATGTTTTTGAGAGAATTGGTAAAGCAGAAATGAATCGTTAGGAGATGATGAAAAGATTGCTATAATTTCATCTTCAGTCTACATATTGGGTTATGGTCCGGTGGGTTCTAGAATCATTAAGAACCTCGAGATTATGATTTTTCCTCCAAAAATCTTTCTTGTGAGAGAAGTTACCATCAGTAACTCAATGTAACTAACGCCGTTAGTTTCACGTTACTTTATCTGACCGCTCATTTAACATCACCATGTTAAGATTGCGTCTTATCTTCGAAACCGTTCTTCACTTAGTGGTTTAGTGAAGATGTCCGCCTTGAAGTTCTATTTCAACAAAGCGTAGAAGCACCACTTTCCTCTGAACATAATCTCTCGTGAAATGATGTCCGACTTCTATATGCTTCACTCTGGAATCTTTGAATTGGATTCTTTGATAGATTTATTCGCTGGTGTTGTCGCAATAAATTGGAATCTCCTCCTCTTTAAGCTGAATAGTCTTCAAGTCGATACTTGATCCCGGCGATACGTGAGCAAAGAATCATGCGAGCATATATATACTGCTTCGGCGGTTGATAGAGCAATTGAGCTTTGTCTCTTGCTTGACCAGAGACTAGATTTCCTCGAGAAAATGGCATCCTCCACTTGTGCTTTTCTTTCGATTACTGTCTCTCGGCATAGTCCGCATCACAATATCAATTAACTGAAATCTTTACCTTTCTCAAACATTAAGCAAAGATCGGTAGTACTGCGACATATCTCAAAATTCTTTTAACAACAATAAAATGAGACTCTCTAGGATCGGCGAAATCTTGCACACAAGCATACACTTGAGCGAATATTAGGTCTACTTGTCATGATCTGAGAAAGAGCCGATCATCCCTCTATATAGGGTTTGATCCACCTTCTTACCAAGTTAGTCTTTCGACAAAAGGTTTGAAGGATGCATCGGAGTTGCCATAGGCTTCACATTATTCATATCAAACTTATTCAACAACTCTTTCACATACTTTTGTTGATGAATGAAGATCTTCTCTGCTGATGCGCCTAACTTGCAACCCAAGAAAGAACTTTAACTCGCCCATCATACTCATTTCAAATTCTTTCTTCATTAAGCTCTCAAACTTTAAACCTGACTCTTTTGAAGTAGCACCAAAAATGATATCATCAACGTAGATCATGCTAAGATAAAATCATTCTAAAAACTCTTTCTAAAGAGCGTCTTATCAACTTGACCTCTACTGAAACCATTCTCTATTAGGAAGGTACTCAGACGATCATACCAAGCTCTAGGAGCTTGCTTGATCCGTATAAGGCTTTGTGAAGTTTATAGACATAGTGCGGTTTTTAACATCTTCAAAGCCGGTGGTTGTTTCACATACACCTCTTCATCTATAAAACCATTGAAATGCACTCTTAACATCCATCCGAAACAACTTTATATCATGACAAATCGCATATGCTAACAAAATCCTTATAGCTTCAAGTCTAAGACCTTTGGAGCATATGTTTCATTGTAGTCTATTCCTTCTTGCTAATTATAGCCTTGTGCTACTAATCTAGCCTTATTACGACTCACTCTTCCGATTAGTCTAGCTTATTCTTGAAAACCCATCTGGTTCCAATAATGGATTTCTTAAAGGTTTTGGGACTAAGGGCGACGTTATTTCTAGTAAATTGATTCAGCTCCTCTTGCATGGCTAACACCCAAGCTTCGTCTTGAAGAGCTTCCTCGACCTTCTTAGGCTCCACTTGAGAGATAAAGGCTACATTAGCTTCTCTTACGAATCGGACCTTGTCTAACTCCTTACGAGGTGTCACCGATAACTAGTTCTTCGGATGAGAACTTTTATATCTCCAATTTCGTCTTAGTTCTATAGTTTGGAATATCTTCAATCTTGTTCTCATGAGTGTCCGACGAGGGAGTTTCGAGGTATCATCTAAGTTCTTTGAAGGACCTTCATTCTCCCGTCATCTTCCTTATGGGGTTGAAATTATCATCAAACTTGACATGGATCGTCTCTTGACAATCTTTGAAGTCAAATTGTAAACTCAAAATGCTTTAGGCGATAATGAGTAGCCTAGGAAGATTCTGGATAGGTCTTGAATCAATTTATCCAACGACTCTTTCATTATTGAGAATGGAACATTTGCACCCAAATGAATGAAAGTAAGATATGCTTGGTCTTCTTCCATTCCATAACTCGTAAGGAGTCTTCTTGACATAGGTGTAACATGATCCTATTACGAATATAGCATGGTATTCACAACTACGCTTGAAATATTTAGGAAGATTTGTCTCACATAGCATTGTCCTTGCCATCTCTTGAATAGTCCTATTCTTTCTTTCAACAACTCCATTTTGTTGTGGAGTTCTAGAAATTTGAGAAGTTGTGGGAAATTCCATTCTCCTCACGGTATACTCTAAACTTCTCATTTTCAAATTCTCCACCATGGTCACCCCGACGATCTTTGGTATGGACATTCCTTTTCATTATGTAACTTTACGGATAAGATTCTAAAGCACTTAAAAGACTCATCTTTGTATGATAAAAATAATATCCAACAAAATCGAGTAAAGTCATCAACAATAGCGAATCCATATTTCTTCTGCTAAGACTTAATGTCCTTGTAGGACCAAATAAATCCATATGTAACATTTCTAAAGGTCTTGATGAGGTTACAAAACTTTTAGAAGAAAGAGGTTTTAACTTGTTTTCCTTTCAAACAATTTTCACGAAAAGTTCTTTGTCAAAACTTATTTTGGCAAACCTCTTACCAAATCATGTTTTACCAATTTTGAAATATGTTTCAAAGAGACATGACCTAGCTTTTATGCAGATTAGTCTTTCTTCTTCGAAGATAGAAAACATGAAATATTTTGTTTTGAAAATCTTCTAAATTGATTTTGTAAAGGTTGTTTCTTCTCTTGGCGAGAGAAAAGTATAGACCCATCTTTGTTTACGACTTTAAAGATTTTGATTAAATGTAGCTGTGAAACCGAATCACACAATTGATCGACGCTAATCAAGTTATGCTTTAAACCATCAACAAGCAATACATTATTTATGCATGCAAAAGAATCTTTACTGTTTTCCGATTCTAATAATTTTGCTGCTGGTTGTCTCCGAAAGTTCTTGATCCTCCTTCTTATCTTTGAAGGTCTAGGAACATAGACCTTCTTCCCGTCATATGTCGCGAGCATCCTTTGTCTAAATACCAATGGTGCTTGTCGTATCTTCCAAGGAAGGATATCTGCAGGAGAAACTATTTTATTTCTTGGTACCCAAATCTTCTTGGTTCCTTTATGGTTAGTAGTATGCATATGATGTGATCTATGATGCATATTATTAGAATATTGATTAAAATGAATCATCCTATATCTTCCTTTTTGAATGATGATTTTTACGAGACTAAATCTTGTTTCTGTAAACCTAATCCGATCTTATCACTCGGATGTCTACATTTTCCAAGCATCTCATTCATTTTCTTTGTACTTTACGTGAAAGTAGCTAAATCAATGATAAATTCTTAATCCTTAGTTTAAGTTGATTAATCTCTTACGATCATCTACAATTTTATTTTATCTTCTAATTGTTTCTTTAAACAAACATTTTCTCTCTATTACCTCGGTATGTCTAATATTTTCTACATACTTCTTCTTTAATGACTTGTACTTTTTGAATAGCATGAGAATCTTCTAACAATTACGAATAGGCATCATGCAAATTATCATAATCTGATTTTACCTCCTCATCACTATCTTCCTCGGCCATTAGGTAAATGTTTGCATGTTACGATGACTTGAGAACAGATGTCGATTGAGATGAATCTAGGTCCTCCATGTTGCCATCATGCTTTTCTTGCCTTCTACTCTTTTTGGTTTCTTTTTGAGAGTAGGACATTCGGACTTGTAGTGTCCAGACTGGTTGCACTCGTAGCAAATGATAGAAGACTTCTCTGGTTTAGCTTCATCTTTCCCATTCTTTCTGAATGTCTGGTTCCCTCTGGGCTTTTTCTTCCACATGCGTCTTATCTTTCTGAAAATGAAATATTTAATTCGTCATCTTCATCACTTGAGTCTGATTCGGATTGGCTGAGGTTGTCATCCTTTGATTCTTCAATTTTTAATGCTTTTGATGACTTCCTCCTTCTCTGAGTCTTATTATTCTTTTGTCTGGCCTTTAGTGCTATTGACTTATCTCGCTTGGGCTTGTCTTGACGTTGAGTTCTCGTCGTGAATCTTTAAGGATCCCGTGAACTCATCCGACTTTAACACGCCAAGTCTTTGGCTTCTTACCGCGATAACTTTAGGTCTCCATCTCTTAGGAAGACTTCTTAGAATCTTTCGAACATGATCTTGATTGTTGTATGTCCTTCCAAGAGCTTTCAATCCATTGACAATTGTTTGAAATCTTCGAACATTTGATCAATAGATTCTTCATCTTCCATCTGAAAAGTTCATATTGATGCACAAGAATACTTATCTTGGATTCTTTAACTTGGCTTGTGCCTTCGTGAGCAATAGACAATGTGTCCCACATCTCTTTTGCGGTGTCACAACGTCGAGGCTATCTGTACACCTTTTCTTTTCGAGAAAAATATTTGAACACTTTATTCTGATGATAGCACTCAACTAGTTTGCACTTAATCGCCTTTTCACTTTGTGTAATTTTTCTAAGATCGTGACTTTTCGTTTTCGACTTGACTTGAATTTATAGCCTTCGTCTCTAGCGCTTCTTGATTCTTGAATCTTTAATCTTTAATCTTAAAAAAGCGGTTAATCGGTTGAGTTACGAAACTAACTCGAATCGACTCTTGCGTCTGTTCTTTACTTAAATCGCATCTCGCTTCATATTTGCGTCTGCTTTGCTTTTGCGTCTGCGTCGCTTTGCATTTTGCGTCTGCGTCTGCTTTGCATTTGCGCGTCTGTGTCTGCTTTGTATTTGCGTCTGCGTCTGCTTTGCATTTGCGTCTGCGTCTGTTTTGCATTTGCGTCTGCGTCTACTTTGCATTTGTGTCTGCGTCTGCTTTGCATTTGCGTCTGCGTCTGTTTTGCATTTGCATCTGCGTCTGCTTTGCATTTGCGTCTGCGTCTGCTTTGCATTTGCGTTGCTTTTGCGTCTGCGTCTGCGTCTGCTTTGCATTTGCATTTGCGTCTGCGTCTGCTTTGCATTTGCGTCTGCGTCTGCTTTGCTTTTGCGTCTGCGTCTGCGTCTGCTTTGCATTTGCGTATGCGTTTGCTTTGCTTTTACGTCTGCGTCTGCTTTGCATTTGCGTCTGCGTCTGCTTTGCTTTTGCGTCTGCGTCTGCGTCTGCGTTGCTTTTGCATCTGCGTCTGCTTTGCTTTTCTTGTATATGATCTCTCTTTGTTTGTTATACATCAAAATCATTTTTATGTAAAGTCATTTTGACTTAACACTTTCTTCCTTTAACGGTGGACCCGCCTGCTGCACTACCACCAAAAATCATGTTAATGACCCTAACCGGTCGGTCATCTTATTGTCCAGTGTTTCTGTCGCCTCTTACCCTGGACTGTCCTCTCTCTTCGCGTCGATCGTCAGTATTCTCATTCTGCCTCCCTCCATTATTCCTATTGTTTTGCCTCCAAGGCTGTCGCCAGTTGTCGGACCGACCGCGCATATTCTCATTGTCTCGATCGGCATTATTTCCGTACTTCAAAAATCGACCCAGCCTTTCCCTTTGGATAAGGAGTTCGATTTCTTTTTTCAAGTCCCAGCAATCCTCCGTGTCATGACCGATGTCTCTATGGAAGCGGCAATATAAATCAGGGTTCCTCTTCTTGAGGGCAGTCTTCAACTTATTGGATTCTTGGAGGGGTTCTCAATCTGCTCTCATGGCCGCCAATACTTTCGCATATCGCCTGTTGAGCGGGGTGAAGAGTTCTCGTCAATGTCCCTGTCGATCGGTCGGCTTTCTCACTCGGACCGATCCTACATCACTAGGAATCGTCAGCTCGCCACTTGGCCTTGATTAAATGCGCTCTACGTTTGTGTTTTCAACACTTCCTCGAGCTGGATATACTTGTCCGCTCGATTTCTTACCTCTTGAATAGACTTGGGCTGATCGAGGGCCAGTGACTTCTTAAACTCTTCATCCCTTGTGTTGCTCATCAGTGCTTCCAACATGGACGAGCAAGTGAGGTCAGGGACTTCGAAAGCTTCATTATTAAACTGAGTAATGAACTCCCGCAAACTTTTGTTCATTCCTTGGATCAACTGCATCACTTCCAAGGCGGTCTCTTGCGGTCGTTTACTTGTAGCAAATTGATTGAGGAAGAGCAGCTTAAAATTCTCGAAGCAAGTAATGCAACATGGGGGTAAACTATTGAACCATCGCCGGGCTCCTTCTTGAAAGGCGGTGCAAAATGCCTTACATTGAATGGCGTCGGGGACAAAAAAAAAAGTTTTAAAATCAACTGGAAGTGCTGCAGATAGTCTAGGGGATCGGTCTTTTCAGTATACCTTTCAGGCATCGATATTTTGATGTCGACAGCTAGGAGGCTATCCAAGATTGCTGGGATGAAGGGAGAACTATATTGCGCTGATGGATGATCCGGACGAAAAATCATGACCATATTGATCCGATCGTCCACGATTTTTTCTAGGGCTTCAGCAGAATGGTGATCGGCCATCATACCAATCTATCGTGCGGGTGTCTGCTGTTGTTCCTGCTGAGACTGTAAAATTTGACGAATCAATAGATCTGCCGCTTCCTCGATTTGTTTCAGGTGAGGGAGGTTTGTTGTGGTGCTGGAAATTTGGATGCATATTGGTCTTAGCATTGTCCTCTAGGGCTACGCTCTGTTCTTCTTGATCTGGGTTCTGAGGTTGTGGTTGATCATTCGGGTGCGAAGATTGTGTACGGAAATCATGATGTGTTGGCGGGAGAGTGGCGGTGTAATCGCAAACCCGGTCATTGTAAGCATAAATACCTTAACTGCGGCTATATCGAGGTTGGTTGCTGCTTTGACCGATCTGAGTATTCGACCCACGGTGGCGTCAGCGGATTACCTGATTACGGTGAGACGTAGGCGTTATTGTTTGGATCCATAAGGTTGCTCGATTTTGGATTAGATGTACCTGCAAAACAACAAAAGACATGCTGGGGGTTGGTGTTGGACCCCGAACTTTTGATGACAATTGGAAATATTAAAATGAATTTAAGTGAGAAAGAAATTGGTGAGAAAATTATGAATTTAAGGAAATTTGATGAAAAAAAAATATGAGAAAAGAATTGTTTAATTTTGAGAACTTTGATATTTGAGTGAACTTATATAGATTATGAGAAGAAAGCGGATGAGTTGATTGAAATGAAGTTAAATAGCAAGAATTAAAAAGAAAAAGTGTGAAAATTTGAAGAATTTAGAAAGTTTGACTTTTGGAGATAAAATGTTTGACTTGAGAGTTGACTTTTTGATTTTTGAATAATTTGAGAAAATGGTCTTCTGGAAACTTGTAGTTTATGTCAAGAGTTTTCTGTAGCCATAAAGTTTGATATTTTTCGATATCGGGAGTGAGAGTTATGATCAGTCAAAGTTCGCTTAAAGTTTGACTTTTTGAGGAAAAAGTTGACTTTTTGATTTAGGCAAAATTCGAGAAAATGATCAACATGAAAATTGTAGCCTCTGTCGAGAGCTTTTTTTGGATATCAAGTTTGCTATTTTTCGATGTCGGGGTTGAGAGATATGATTTTCTGAAGATATGTTTTGTTTTAAAAATGCTATTAAGTATAGATTTGTGTGTTCTATGCTTCGAGACCACTCGTCGTACGGATTTAGTTTGAATTAGAGCAAGTGGTCTTCAGGAAAGTTTTAGATGATGTTTTTATCTTTTCATTGATATAAAGTTTGTAATTTTTCGATATCGGAGCTAGGAGTTATAAGCGACTGAAAATTGAAAGTCGTTTAGGAAAAGCTATTTTGGATAGAATCTTTGATTGAAGTTTTGACCTCTTTCGAGATCTAATTTGATTTTGAGTACTTCAGGGAAGTTGTAGAGCTTCCTTTGATCTTTTTATTGACACTAAATTTGTCAAATTCCGAGTTCGGGATCGAGAGATATGATTTTTGAAAAGTTCGGTTTTGAAGTTCCGATACTTTGTTTTTAATCCGATCCCTTTTGTAATCTTTTGCTTATAATTCCTTCGTCCGACATCTGATTGATTTGATTCTTGAAGCGTTGGATTCCTAAGACAATTAATTACATTTTTATGAAGAATTATGATTTTTAGGAGAGTAAATGGAAAGATATTGATTGAACCAAAGTAGGAGATTTGGTTATAGGTTATAAGTTGGATAATTTTCTGAACATGGTTCAGTATTTTGAGAAATTCGGGAGCTGTACAACTCTGATTGAGTTGATTCTTGAGGAAAAATAAAGTTAAGATATAGGGCTACAACTCTTATTAAGGGATCGAAATTTAATTTCATCCCTAAGATTGTCCATTTATGGACTGAAGTTATGTTAATGCTCAGTCTCGGATTTTGTGAAGGTCCGATAGTATTTTGACTATAACTTCTTCGTTTTAGATCCGAATTGAGAGCCGTTAGTTGCGTTGGATTCGTATGATCTATAGGAACAATTTTCAAGAAGAAAGTTTGTCCAAATTATTTTGTTTAGATGCTTGAAAATAGGACGCAAGTAGTCAGTTTTTCAAGTTCCTGCAGGGGCAATTTTGGGAAATAGGCAAATAAGTGAGGGTAACTTGGTCATTTTGGCACCATTTTAAGTGACATGGCAAAACTCACTCGGGGCTGTCGTAAAAGGCTTCTAGTTTACGATTATTAGCAGCAAAATAAGAGACAAATACAAGAAGAGAGAAGAGAAAAACGATGAAGAGAAGAAGAAGAGGTGGTTCGACCATGGTGGAGCAAGCATGAAGGTTAGTTTTTCTTGGGTTTTCGTTGGTTTTAAGAGCAAAGAGGAGGAAGAAGAACATGGAAGCTTGCAACATGGTGAAATCCGAAATTAGAGAGAGAAGGTAAGAGAGAGAAAGCTTGAGTTTTTGAGTTTTTGATTTGTTTGATGGTTGATTAAGCTTGGAATGGTTATGGATTTAGTTTATCTATGATTATTTGAAGAGATTAGACTATGATTATGTTTAATTTTGGATTAATTGAAAATTTGAGTTTATGTCAAATTTGAAAGTTGGGGTTTTTTTTGAAATTGTTGCTTTAGATGGCTTGGATTAATGATGAATTTAAGATATCCTAAGTCAATTTTGATGTTTATGCTTTAGGTGAAGTTTAATTTGAAAAATTGTAAATTGGGGGTTTAGGCTTAATTTGAAATTTGGGAATTTTGTGAATTAATGGTGTAGAATCATCAATACTAGTATGAATTGGTGAAATATGAAATCAATTTTGAGGAAATTGTGATTTATGATATGGAATTTGTGTAAATTGGTTTAGGCCAATTTTGAAAATTGGGGATTTTCAAAATTGGAGATTGAAATAGCTTGAATATGTGAGGAATTGATGTTTCCTAAGCTTAATTTGAGTAATTAAGTTAAATATGATATTGAATTTGAGTGGATTGGTTTAGGTTCAATTTAGAATTTGAGGGATTTTGGGATTTTTAGAAATTGTTGAAGTAAGATGGCTTGAAATATGATGAGTTTGTGAATTATGAAATCAATTTTTGAAGAAATTGTAATTTATGGTATTGAATTTGGATAAGTTGGTTTAGGCCAAATTGGTGAATTAGGGTTTTTGTAAATTGGTGAGTTAGATAGCTTGGAATTATGGTAAATTGGTGAATTCCTAAGTTAATTTTGAAGATTATGTTATTTATGATGTGAATTTGGATGATTATGGTTTAGGTTTTGTTACATTGGAAGAGAGAGAGAAGCAAAAGTCAAATTGAAGCATTGGACAAGATGCTAGCATGGAAATAAGGTGGGTAGTATATTTATTTATTGAATTTTAAGCTAAAAATGTGTATTTGAAAATTCAAGAAGCAAAGTTTTGAGAAATGAATGTTTATAAAAATATTTGGATATTATGATTTTGAAGGATTAATTTCCTTATGTTAGAAATGATTTTTACAAAATACAAGATTTATGAAAATCATGTTTTAGACAATTTGAGCAATGTGTTTTATAAAACTATATATGTTTTGATTTATGTGTGAAAGAAATAATTGCATTCATGTTTATCGTTTGATTTATATGTGATTAATTGATTTATTGAATATGATTGTATATGTGGAATATGCATGTGTCAAGCTTTTGACACAATTTGATGTTATGATTTGAAAATGTGAAAATCAAGATTTTGAAAAGTGCCTTGGGCAATTTGAATTTTCGTTTTAAACTTATGTGTTATGTGGGTTTGGTCGGGTCCTTTAGTGAGTCGATTACCTCGTCTCTACTTGTTTAAGCCTTATTCACCGTTTTGAAAAGGCAATGGAGTTACGATCACGGACTCCTTCACGGGTTGCATATGACCATTATCTTGGAAATGTGCGAGACGTCATGTTATGGACCAAACCAAACCATTTAATGTGTTATTGTGATTTGTGTTGGATGCTGCGGTATAACCCAAGAATACACGCCATGATATAACTCGCAAACACCTACGGGTGGGGTGTGGGGTCCAACATCAAACCATTACTGTTATGTTATGTAGTTTTGATTTTGTTTATGTGCTATGTGATGCATTCATGTTTAAAGTATGCATGATTGGTAAAAGTTTGAGAATTTGAGAAATGAGAAAGTGAATTTTCAATTATGAATTTGAGCTGTTTATGAATGTTTTGGAAAGTTTGAAAATGGGTTTTGGATAAATTTCGAATGGGAAATGTTTGAAAATTTTGAAAAGATAATTTTAAACTTATGTTTTAATTTATAAATATATTATCCACGAGCTTAGAGCTCGCCTCCCTTTCATCCCCATCTCCGGGTTTAGATGCGGAGATCGGATGAAAGAGTATCAAACGTTTGATTCGATTTTACATTATTTGGATTTTGTGCAAATTGAGATTTTGGTATTAAGATTGAATATGGCGAATTGCCATGTATGTATATGATTTATGAAGTTTGTATGAAATTGTGTATATTAGGTTGATGTAAAAGAATGAAGAGGTCGATGTACAATTTTGAATTCGTGATTGTAAATGATTTTGGAAATTGTATATGAAATTGTGTATGATTTTGGGAAAATATATTGTTAATTGATATGGGAATTTGATTGAAGTGTTTAGATCTAAGCTTGCGTTTGTTCATTGGTGTTTGGATTAGGACGGGAGAGTCAGATGATTCTAGATTTTGTGATATTAGAAGTGTATTTTGCCTTTGCGGGAATTTTTGGGGTAGGATAAATGCAAGTAGTTATCTTGCCGAATTTTTGTTAAAAATAAATTGAAAAGAAGAAAATAAAAATTTAGATGTATGAAAGATGGATTTATGAGATTGGTATTAATGTTAAGAAGTTTATTATGATTTGAGTGCGATTTGGGATTTGTATGAGTATCCGAGCATATGATGATTTTGTATGTAATGAAATAAAGTGATTAAGAATGAAAAGACAAGGAATAAGAAAGAAAAAAAATTATCTAGGGTTTGGATAGTCTAAGTTTCCAACGCGATCATGTTTCTCTGTTCGTTGTTTAGGATGTCGATTTGTTTGCTTTGGTTCGATCCGTTTCATCTCCGTTTCGTTTTCGGTTGGGATCGGTTTAGGATCGGGTCCCAACATTGGTTTCGGCAGGCCCTCCGCCTTTCAAGTCGGTTTGTGAGAGCTTTTTGGTAGCTAATGAGTAGTGAAAAGTAGGGTTATGGGAATCGTACCTTTTTCATGATGAGGTAATAAATTTATATGATTTACCCGTGAGAATTAGGTCAGTTTCCAAAGGATGGGCTGATCGACCCATGCGCTATTCTGGATATGAGCTTGGGCCTAGCACAACCGACCCAACCAATAATAAATAATACTATAGCAACAAGATACACTTGAACCTTTACTATTTAGTTTACTATAAAATTGTTGTATATGCTTAAATTGTTCCCAGCTTAATTGTTGTTATGACGTTAGTATAACATGTTGAATTAGATAAGGTTTCATTTGGGTTTATGAGGGAGAGTCATTTTTTTTTATTATCTTCTTCATTTTAATAGTTTGCTTTATAATTATTTTTTAAACAGTTGATTGATAAGAAACATTGCAAATGTTTGAGACATTGTATCGTAGAAAATAAACTTATGTTTTAACAACTCAAATGTATATTTATACCGTGACCTTGATTGCTACTCAGGTAGACTAACGTTATCAAATATGCCTCGTGTGAGATGGTCAACATTTTCATCTTTTCAACCGGATGATATGCTCATTTTAGGTAATCTTTGTCTTCAATTTGACAGTTGTGAGAGCTAGTTACGGTATACAACTTTAAAAGACCCTTAGATTATACTAAACATATTTATTGACTGAACATATTTATTGATCATGGAGCTATTATTAAATTAGGTATAGCAAATTGAGTGAATGAATTGTTGCATAACATAGGATGGGATAGGTTTGATGAATTTAGAAAAATTCATACGTTGAGTTAACTCTAGAATTTTTTACTACTTTACAATTGATTTTTAACGAAGATGGCATTGTGAATAATATAACATTTATATTAATGAATATGTCGCATGTTATTACTTTAGATGTACTGAATAGTATATTTGGATTTTCATATAGTGATTTATGCAACTACCATGATGATTTTAGGCCTATAGAATTTCACTATCTTCATAGGTCTTTAACTTTTACATTATTCGATAGAGGAGATAGCCAAGGTGCAGTCTCTAAAGCAGAATTGTTTGTGTTATGGTGTATGGTGCATGCTAAGCACTTTAATGCTGGTATATGGTTAAGTATGCATCTAATGGATATGGCTAAAGCTAGAGTCAATAAAATAGTAGTTGGAGCATTTGTCACCCAAATTACAGAGCATCTTGGTTTACTAACTAAGAGAACAATTATGCAATTAGTTTTAGGAAATTTTAGTTTAGACTTGCAATCGTTGGTGTGTGTGAAGATTGTTAGGCGGCAAGGTGATCATTATGCTCTTGTTAATGACGACACAGCAGAATCTTCAAGTAGTAAGTGTAGTCACGTCGGAGTAGTTGAAGGTACCCAAGGGGATGATTATTTGCCACTTAAAGCTACGCCTTGGAACATTTCACCTAATTATGATGAATATCAATCATTGCTCAATCAACTTATTGTATTTGAATGATGAACGAACGATAGATTCAATAAGATTAAGGCCCTGTTTGGCAATCAGCTGATTGCATTTAGCTGATAGCTGATAGCTGATTATATCAGTTGATTTGACCAACGGATTGCATTAGCTGTTTGTTAAAGATGTTTGGTAAAATTAGCTATTTAGTATTAGCTGTTTATATGTAAAATGACTTATAAGGACATGATTGTTGAGGATATGTTGCGAGCTTGTGTATTGGAGTTCAGAGGTGTTTGGGATCAGTACTTGGCTCTGGTTGAGTTTGCTTACAATAATCAGTATCAGAGCAGTATTGGGATGGCACCGTATGAGGCGTTATATGGATGACAATGTAGATCGCCTCTTTATTGAGATGAAGAGGGTATGAGGATGCTTGAGGGTCCTGAGCTGATTCAGGATACTGTGGATAAGGTAAAATTAATTCGGAGTCGTATTAAGGCGGCTCAAGATAGGCAGAAGAGTTATGTGGATCAGCATCGGAGAGAGATGGAGTATGATGTGGGTGACATAGTGTTTCTCCGAGTGTCACCGTGGAGAGGAGTTTTGAGATTTGGCCGGAAGGGCAAGTTGAGCCCTCGGTACATTGGTCCCTATGAGATCCTAGAGAGGATAGGACCCTTGGCTTATAGATTAGCATTGCCGAGTGAGATGTCCCAGTTGCATGACGTGTTTCATGTGAGTATGCTCCGGAGATATCGATCGGATCTGACCCATGTGATTCCGGCTCAGGAGATTGAGGTGGCCAGTAATTTGAGTTATGTTGAGGAGCCGATTCAGATTGTGGGGTCTCGGATCAAGCAATTGAGGAGCAGGATGATTCCATTGGTGAAAGTCCTTTGGAAGAACCACTCAACTAAGGAGGCGAATTGGGAGACTGAGGAGCACATGAGGAGGCAGTATCCTCATCTGTTCGATCAGTCAGGTAAGAAAATTCGGGACGAAATTTTTATTAGGAAGGGAGAATTGTAACATCCCGTTACTGATGTGATGGCCATATTGGTAATTCGGATGTGTTAGGATTGAGTGCATTCATAATTTAAATTGCACATGCATTTTGCCTCTATATTTATCGATAAATGATTATTGTTGCACTAGCATATGTATGTACATACATTTATGACATATTCCCGGCATAATTGTGTGAATTAGAAATTCTGTGATTTTTGTATGGAATGTGCTTTGAATATTGAGTTGGAGTGAAAAATTGAATTCTAGAGGTTTAAAAAAATGGAATTGGAGTGTATAATTATGAGTTTTATAGTTTTGAGGATTTTTAGGAATTTTTCTGGAATTTTTTGAGTAATAGGTCCGGACCGGAAAAATGACTTAATGGATGATAGATCGGATTCCGGTTCCGAATTTGATTTGTCCAATGGCACGGAAAGATTAGAGTTACGATTTTTGGAATTAGGGTTTAGAGCAATTGGAAATTCGAGAGAAATTAGAATAAGAAACTGGATTTACGCTGTTCGGATTGGTCTTGGGGCAATTGAATTGCCAAACGATCCCTTAAGCCTTTAAGTCATTTTATATAAAACCCTATACCTTTTGGATTTGGCTTCCACGACATTTGCTTCCTTGACTTTGAAAGAAGAAAATTTCTCTTCTTCTCTTCTTCTTCGTGGATCACCATCTTTGCTCTTTGTTTCCATTTCTCTTGCTTAATTGCTTCCTCCTTCACCATAAATCTACCCCTTAATCTTTGAGATGATGATGATGATGATGTTAAGTGTGGGTTGAGGTAATTGCCGTGGGTGTTGTTTGAGTTGAGGGTAGGAGATTTGAAGTGATTTTCGAAGTTTTGAAGGCTTAATCAAGTAAGTTCTTACTCCTTTATGCTTTAGATAGTTTGATTTGAAGATTGATTTGAGTTTATGATTGTTTTGTAATAGTATGAATTTTCGGATGATAGGGATTTGAGAATTTTTTTTATTTTGATTTGGGTAATTGAGGGATGATTGATTTTAGATGGAATCGAGGTTAGGGAAGAGTTGTGGGAAGTGTAATAAGTTGTTTTAGAGTGTTTAAAGGAAGTTAGAAGGATTTATATTCGGCAGAACTGAGAAATTCTGGGTTTAGGGCGTGTTTATGGGATCGCCCGTCGCGACGTGTTCATTACGCTTGTGACGAGCAAATCCCTTCCCACGCCTTGACGAAGCGAAGACGCACGTCATGGCGAAAGCATTCTTGAGTTAGCCATGACGCATGTGAGGCATCGCCATGACGTATGTGAGGATCTCATGTGGCGAAAACCTTACGCCTGTGGCGAGGATGAAGCGGAAAGCACGCATACGGCGACGATCTTGCGCTTGGAGGACGCCCATTTTCTAAAATTGAAGTTGAGTGTTTTAATTGATGGTTTTGAGGTTTTATTCCTATTGAATTGGTGCATGAGTGATTGAATTTAGAGACTAAGAATTGTGAATTTATAAGAATGGAAATTTCTGAATTATTTTCGAAGGTTCTTGAAATCGGATGGAAATTGAATAGTGAATGTGATTTCTTATTGGAGTGTGACTTTTGAGAGTCCAGAATTTGGTTAAATGAGTTATGGTGTTAGGATTGCTATCTTTTAGAGGAAAAAGAGTTGAATTGAAAAGATTCGGGAATAGGATCGGGAATGTCATAAACATGTAGTGTACACAATTAAATCGTTTCATATGCATTATTGGCTACTGTAAATTGAGCAATTAGTAATGTTTATTTATTCTGATTGTTTAGAGGCACAAGTGGAGCGTCGATCCTTCGACGTGGCTGAAACTTCCCGGCATTAGCTCGGAAGTTTAGAGGTGAGTAACCTAGTTAGTTCCTCGATCTTTGTGTATTTAAATTATGTGCTTATGTCATGCGGAAGAAATGGAGGGTTTACGTGTTTGATTGTGATTGGTTTCGGACCATAGGTGTCCAAAGTATTGGAAATTTGTTATTGAAGTGTTATACGTGGGTAATTAAATGCGAATCGGGCATGTGCTATTTAGTAATTGAAACATATGCATTTCATGCATAAAAGTATGATCAGATAATGACAGTTGTGACCGGAGCAGCCAACGTATTTCAGAGCTTTAAGCTCAACGCACAGGGCTTCGAGCCCAACGTATTTCAGAGCCACTGACTCAACGTATCAGGGCATTCAGGCCCAATATATTCAGAGCCACAAGCTCAACGCAATGTGTAAAATCCTTTGGGGACGATTCGGTATGCGGTTACAACAACGAAATAAAATGAAAAGTGTCACATGTGCATCGCATATGCAAATACTTGAATGTGAACTGTGTGAAAGGCGAAATGCCTTATATGTGTAAACGAGTAATGCATGTGATGTTCTGAATATGTTATGGTGTGATATTATGTGAAATTGTATGAACTGTTTGTATATGCATGAGTTGGGTGAACCATCGATGATGGTTTCTCGTTGAGTTCGCAAACTCACCCAACATTGCAATATATTTTTCAGGACAGAGATAGTAGACCTAGCTCCAGTTAGCGAGAGACTTTTCTTGCCTTTTTGAGCGCGTTGGCAAGAGAAGAATGGCTCACAGGTCGGTCAGCTGGGATGATTACTGCTTGATGTTTAGACAGTCAATCCATACCCAGAATCAAATCGAATTCGTGAAATGGCAATCTAATCAGATCTGCTGCATACTCACTGCCTTGAATCATAACTGGAAAATTCCTACCCACCTGATTCACCAACACACTACTTCCCAGAGGACTAGTTACATGCATGTCATATTCTAACTGATCTATAAGTATCTCCTTATCAAACATTTCTCCAGCACAGATATATGAATGTGAAGATCCGGGATCAATTATCGCATACAATTGAACCAAAGAGAGAAACCATACCAAAGAATGACATCTGGTGCATCCACGATCCTCACGAGCTTTCGGTCATAAGCCGAAATAAGCGAAGGCACTGGTGGTCGATTCACGTTTTCGAGTCTTGAGCTCGAATTAGCCTATTACGATTATATCCGCCTCGGCCTCTTCCTAGACCTCTGTTCCCAATGAAGCATCTGAAACCTCTCCACTAGCTTGTGCCATCCGGTATCTCGGAGGGCAATTTGCAACCATATGCTCCGTACTGCCACAACGAAAACATTCACCTGTAGCTCTCCAGTAGACACCTCACTGGTGAATAAAGCAATGTGGGCACTCTGGAGCACTAGAACCTCGACCCCCAGAGGAACCCCTACTAGAGGCAGTCGGTGTAGGAAAGTTTTGTTGCTTTCCCTCATCACGGATCTCTCGAGAAACTCTGGTGCGAGATGAACTACTTTCCCGACTACGTTTCCCCGAAGACTGACCTCCACTATTAAAGCCTCTTCTCTGACTTCTTTCTTTCCTGATCGTCTCTTGTCTTTCTACTTTTATTGCAGCTTGTACCAACTGATGGTAAGTAACGTGTTGTAACATAGAAAACGCTGCCAAATGCTCCTTGATCGAATCATGTAATCCCTCCTCGAATTGATGACATCGGAACTCTTCAGTCAGTAAAGATTCAGGGGCATATTTACTAAGCCGATTAAACTCCCGATCATACTCAGCAACAGACAAACTCCTCTGCTTAAGATTTTTAAATGTTGGACCTCACACCCCACCCGTAGGTGTTTGGGGGTTATACCCCGGCGTGTGTTTGCGGGTTATCTGTGACATCCAACCATTGTCGATATTGTCCTCTTTGGGAATCGAACTCGCGACCCCTCAAGGTTTTGTTGTTTCTAAGAACGCGCCTCTTCCCATTGAGCTAAACATGGGACACCGCATTAGGTCATAACACAACGTAAACACTCAACAGCAAACAATAGGCAAGTAGTTGTTAAACCAGGCGCTCTGATACCAAAAATTGTAACACCCAAATACCCCCTGAGAGGATACATGGATGCCACCCAAGACAGGACAAACAAATCAAAACGTTTCACACATGCATTTTTTTAAAACTAAACATAGCACACATATAATACATCTCATAATTTCAGAAACAAATCGAAAGAATATTTACAGGCCCAAACAAACCAAACAAAATACATTTTCGCGCGACACAAAACTTAGACTCTTTTGGCCACTGCGGTTGACTTGTCCCAGTCCTTAATCTCTTAGCTCCGCACCTACATGGGGCAAATCCACCGTGCTAAGCATATAGCTTAGTGAGTAATAACTAATCTATATTAACCGATTTCAGGAAACAGAAAGAATGCATTGTAGAACAGATTTTTATACTAAGCGAATGGCGAACACGAAATCCTTGAATCGTAATATATTTTAGTTTATATCGAATCAAGCAGATATCGAATCTGAACAAATCCAACTATCAATCCATGAATAGAAGTGGGTAGCAGGACTTATACGGGAGATACCATAATTAGTATCGGGAGAGACATATGCCTCGATATCGGGAGACACCAAAGTGTCGAATAACGAGGCATTGCAGACCCTTCTAGCATGCCTATTTACCCCAACTAGGACTTAACAGGTTTTACAACGTAACAAGATCATTTCGGTCATTCGTATGCGGCAAATAGCACTCCCTAATAAATCAATCCTAGACATCATCTAGGTTGACTCACAAATTGAACATTACAAAATTTACTTACCTAAAGTACTTACATCGAAATTTTCTACCTATATTACGTCTTTGAAATTATCGACAGTATTACTTACCTAAATCGCCCTTAGTGTTTATTGTCCCGATAATATCTGGCAGTGGTCTTTCCTCTATCATAGGGAACACGGACACAAATTATTATTGTGCTTAATTACTGTATGATAACTGAGTATGATGCATGTTCATGACAAATTTCCGGGATTAATCAACAACTCATAGTACCAAATGATGCATGAAGTTTCAGGAAATTAGCGATACTGCGAGTATTCAAATGAAAGCAAGTCTTTACCAATTAAAGCTGAAAATGTACAAATTACATTAATTCTCAAATGCTATGCCAATAAGTAACATAAAGATCATAGGACATGCTAAAAAGAGAAAAAGAGTGCGAGCTGAATCATTTAGCTCTATACTAAGAATGAAACAAAGATACATAATAATAAGAAGTAGACAAAAAAATGAAATAGCGGACAATATTTGAAATTTGGTTTTCGTCAAGAATCACTTGTGAGGTAAGGGATGAAGTAAATGATGGAGGAGTGGTATCTATTTATAGAGCATTTTTCTAAACTAGCCGTTTTTGTACCGTTAACTAGCCGTTATTACCTAGCCGTTATATATTTTTGGGTGAAAAATATGTATGACTACTGTTCACAAATACATCGATTCATCGTTCACAAATACGCACGATTCTTGTAGTAAGACAACATTCACCGACAACGACAATCATTCACAATCCACTATTTTGCACTATTCACCATCTTCAACCTTCGACTTCCGACTCTGAAACTTCTTCTTTTCTTTTTTTTTTCACCTTCCTTCTTCAGTTTACAACTAACCTATTTAGCAATTATAACCTATCGTAATTATCCTAATCTTCAAACATGATAAATCTAAACAAAAACAAAACAAAGATGTAACTCGCGTATGATAAGCGAGCGTCAAATTCTACTTACCGACTTTCTAAAGAAAACTCCAATAGCGGTGTTGGTGAGTGAATGACTTCGCTATCTCTACCGATGGATGGGTAAAGGAGGCATTGGTGAGGAATAAGCGATAATGTTCGATTTAAATTGTTGCGTGTAGGTTTGGATGCGATCTGACTAATAAGCGACTAATAGGTCCAAATAGTAATAAATAACCAAAAATATTGTTATGAATTCTTATGTGTAATAAATACCCAAAGTTCGAGAAAACTTTCAAAATTTACCAAAATTCGCCGAAAATAATGACTCTCAAAATAAATTGTCAACTCAAAACTAATCCTCCATTAATTTCTAAAATATTTGAAGTATACAAAATTACGAAAATTATAATATCTTATCTAAATCGATCCAAGTTTCATTAAACCAATTGAGCAGGAAAATGCCATGAATGCATGCCAAAATACTTATGCACAATTTAAGCAAATAGTGAATAAACAAAGAACAAACATAATTAGTACTAAATTCCTTTAATATTCTAACCCCTAATGCAGGCGTTACAACTCTTCCCTCCTTAAGAAATTTCGTTCTCGAAATTCATACCTGATCCAAATAATTGCGGATACTGGGCCTTCATGATTTCCTCTGGTTCCTAGGTTGCTTCCTCAATTCCATGATGTTGCCAGAGGACTTTTATCAATGGTCTTGTCTTGTTCGCGATTGTTTCGCTTCTCCGCTAATATGGAAATGGCCCTTCTTCATATGACAAATCTGTTGCACCTGAATCTCTTGCATCGGAATCTTATGTGTGATATCAGACCGATATCTCCTCAACATAGAAACATGGAACACATCATGCATTCTGGCCAATTCTCCAGGAAGAGCTAACTGATAAGCTACAGGTCCAACCCTCTTCAGAATTTCATAAGGACCAATGAATCGCGGACTAAGCTTACCCTTGTTTCCAAACCGACGTATATGCTTCCATGGTGACACTTTCAAAAACACCTTATCACCCACTTGAAACTCAATATCCTTCCTTTTAGATCGGCGTAAGATTTACGCGATCCTAGCGACTTTAATCTCTGTTGAATTATCTGAATCTTTTCTTTTGTATCTTTCACAATGTTTGGCCCGATCATCTTGTTTTCACTTAACTCCGTCCAATATACCGGAGTTCTACATTTCCTACCATACAACGCTTCATAAGGTGCCATACCGATGCTCGTCTGATAGCTGTTGTTATAAGCAAACTCCACAAAGTCAGATAATTATCCCAACTCTCGGAAAACTCTGACACACAACCCCTCAACATATCTTCCAAAATCTGTATAACTCGTTCTGACTGTCCATCTGTCTGGGGATGAAAAGCAGTACTAAACTTAAGTTGAGTACCCAATGCTTCCTGTAAACTTTTCCAGAATCTTGAAGTAAATCGAGGATCACGATCAGAAATAATCGATAATGGTACTCCATGCAGTCTTACAATCTCATTCACATACAAATCTGTAAGCCTATCCAATGAATAGTCGGGGCGAATAGGTAGAAAATGAGCGATTTGGTGAACTTATCCTGATAACCCATACCGCATCATGTTTCCTTTGAGTAAGAGGAAGTCCGGTGACAAAGTCCATGGTAATGTTATCCCATTTCCATTGAGGAATAGGAATAGGATTTAACAAACCCGATGGAACACGGTGTTGACTTAACTTTGTTGGCATGTCGGACATTTGCTACATAATCCACAACATCCGTTTCATACGACCACCGATATCTTGCTTCAAATCGATACATCTTGTTTCCACCGGATGCATAGTAAAGGCGTATTATGAGCCTCGAACAATATCTTCTTCTTGATTCATCATTAGGCGCACACACAACCGGTCCTTATAATACAATTCACCATCACCCCGCGAGAAAAATTAGTACATTTACCTTCCGAGTAGCAAGATAAGTTGTTATAACTTATCATCGACTCTTTGAGCATGACAAATCTCTGTCTCAACGTGGGCCTTGCTATCAATTGAGCCATCAAGGCTCCATCGATCCCAACCGCCATCAATCGCTTCGATGATAAAGCGAGATAGTCTTTCGACTTAAGGCATCTGCTACAACATTAACCTTACCGGATGGTAGTCTACAATACAATCATAGTCTTTAAATAATTCCAACCAACGTCGTTGTCTCAAATTAAGTTCCTTACGAGTAGCGAGATACTTCAGACTCTTATGATTTGTAAAAATTCTACACCTTTCACCATACAGATAGTGTCGCCAAATTTTGAAGGAAAACACTCTGCTGCAAGCTCGGATCATGAGTAGGGTAATTATATTCATGAGTCTTTAGTTGCGAGAAGCATAAGCAACTACCTTCCTTCCCGCATCAAAACACAACCTAACCCAATCCGGATGCATCATTATCTGAACATACTCCTTACTAGAAGTAGGTTGAACTAATCTGAGAGCTTGATGGCATACATTTCAATCGATCAAAGCTACTCGACATCTATCGGACCATTCATACTTCACTCCTTTCCGTAACATTTTAGTTAAAGGGATACTATCACCGAAAACCCTTAACAAACCGGCGGTAATAACCACTGGACCGTAAAACTTCTCACCCTGTCACGTTCCTTGGTGGCTTCCAATTAACAACCCTCTATCTTACTAGGATCAACTCTAATTCCTTGGATGAGACAACATGTCTAGGAATGATACCTCCTGAAGCCGTAAATCACATTTACTCAACTTAGCATACAACCGCCTTTCCATGAGGTCTTTAATACAATTCGGAGATGTTCAATATGCTCATGTTCATTCTTGGAATAGACCGGGATATCATCGATAAACACCACAACAAAGCTGGTCCAGATAAGGCTGAATACTCTATTCATCAAATCCATAAATGCTCTTTGGAGCATTAGTTAACCCGAACGGCATTACTAAGAATTCGTAATGTCCATAAGGTCCTAAATGCGATCTTCAAGATATCCACATCCTTTACCCAAGTCGATAATACCCGATCGTAGATCTATCTTGAAAACACTGCATTTCTCAACTGATCAAATAGATCGTCAATCCTTGGCAGTGGATACCTATTCTTCACTGTGACCCTATTTAACTGCCGATAATCGATGCACATGCGCAGTGTACCATCCTTCTTCTTTACAAGCAACACCGGCGCACCCCACGGTGATACACTGGGTCTAATAAACCCCTTATCCAGAAGTTCTTGTAACTGTAACTTCAACTCCTTCAACTCAGTAGGAGCCATTCTATACGGTGCTCTAGATATCGGAGCAGTACCAGGCATAACTTCGATAGATAACTCCACTTCTCTCTCTGGAGGAAGCCCAGGTAGTTCCTCAGGAAAAACATCTGGAAACTCATTCACTACAGGAATATCAAGCAGTTTATCCTTACCACCTTCCTTCTGGGAATCAAGTACAAACGCTAGATAAGCTTCACACCCCTTTCTTAGAAGCTTTTGAGCTTGCATAGCAGATACTACATTAGTTAAAGCACTTGTGCAACCACCATGAAATACAATCTCAGACTGGTCGGGCCTCCTTAAGAAAACTATCTTAGCCTTACAGTCAATTACTTCACGATGTTTAGCGGTCAATCCATACCCGTAATCAAATCGAATTCGTGAAGCGACAATCTAATCGGATCTGCTGATACTCTTTGCGCTTGAATCATAGCTGGAAAATTCCCACCCACCGATTCACCAACACACTACTTCCCAGAGGACTAGTTACATGCATGTCATATTCTAAGCGATCTATAAGTATCTCCTTATCAAACATTTCTCCAAAGACAGATATATGAATGTGAAGATCCGGGATCAACCATCGAATACAATTGAGAACCAAAGAGAGAAACCATACCAAGAATGACATCGGTGCATCCCGATCCTCACTAGCTTTCGGTCATAAGCCCGGTGAAGCGAAGGCACGGGCTGGTCGATTCACAGATTTAAAGTGCGAGCTCGGATTAGCCCTATTCGATTATATCGCCTCGGCCTCTTCCTCGACCTCATTCCCAATGAAGCATGCGAAACCTCTCCACTAGCTTATGCCATCCCAGACTGTCTCAGAGGGCAATTTGCAACCATATGCTCCGTACCGCCACAACGAAAACATACACCTGTAGCTCTCCGTGAGACACCCCGATGGTGAATAGGCGGTGTGGGCACTCTGGAGCACTAAAACCTCGACCCCAGAGGAACCCCTACTAGAGGCAGTCGGTGTAGGAAAGTTTTGTTGCTTTCCCCTCATCACAGATCTCTGAGAAACTCTCGGTGCAGATGAACTACTTTCCCGACTACTTTTTCCCGAAAACTGACCTCCTCTATTAAAGCCTCTTCTCTGACTTCTTTCTTTCCTGATCGTCTCTTGTCTTTCTACTTTTATTGCAGCCTGTACCAACTGATGGTAAGTAACGTGTTGTAACATAGAAAACGCTGCCAAATGCTCCTTGATCGAATCATGCAATCCCTCCTCGAATTGATGACATCGGAACTCTTGATCGATCTGATTAGGGGCATATTCTTGGCCGATTAAACTCCGATCATACTCAAAGACAGATAAATTCTCTGCTTAAGATTTTAAATGTTAGACCTCACACCCCACCGTAGGTGTTTGGGGGTTATACCGGCGTGTGTTCTTGGGTTATCTGTGACATCCAACCATTAATCGAGATTGTCCTCTTTGGGAATCGAACTCGCGACCCCCTCAAGGTTTTGTTGTTTCTAAGAACACGCCTCTTCCCATTGAGCTAAACATGGGACGCCGCATTAGGCCATAACACAACGTAAACACTCAACAGCAAACAATAGGCAAGTAGTTGTTAAACCAGAACCGCCTAAACCAGGCGCTCTGATACCAAAAATTGTAACACCTAAATACCCCCTGAGAGGATACATGGATGCCACCCAAGACAGGACAAACAAATCAAAACGTTTCACACATGCTTTTTTTAAAAACTAAACGTAACACACATATAATACATCTCATAATTTCAGAAACAAATCGAAAGAATATTTACAGGCCCAAACAAACCAAACAAAATACATTTTCGCGCGACACAAAACTCAGACTCTTTTGGCCACTGCGGTTGACTTGTCCCAGTCCTTAATCTCTTAGCTCCGCACCTACACAGGACAAATCCACCGTGCTAAGCATATAGCTTAGTGAGTAATAACTAATTTATATTAACCGATTTCAGGAAACAGAAAGAATGCATTGTAGAACAGATTTTTATACTAAACAGAACGGCAGAACACAGGAGATCCTTCAGAATCAGAATATATTTTAGTTTATATCAGAATCAAATAGATATCAGAATACAGAACAAATCCAACTATCAATCCATGAACAGAAGTGGGTAATGTGACTTATACGGGAGATACCATAATTAGTATCGTGGGAGAGACATATGTCTCGATATCGAGAGACCAAAGTGTCGAATAACGAGGCATTGCAGACCCTTCTAGCATGCCTATTTACCACAACTAGGACTTAACGGTTTACAATGAGCAAGATCATTTCGGTCATTCATATGCGGGCAAATAGCACTCCCGATAAATCAATCCTAGACATCATCTAGGTTGACTCACAAAATTGAACATTACAAAATTTACTTACCTAAAGTACTTTAATTGAAATTTTCTACCTATATTACGTCTTTGAAATTTCTTGACCATTATTTACCTAAATCGCATACTTAGTGTTTATTGTCCCGATAATATCCGGCAAAGTGGTCTTTCCTCTATCATAGGGAATACGGACACAAATTATTATTGTGTTTAATTCTTGTATGATAAGCGAGTATGATGCATGTTCATGACAAATTTTGGGATTAATCAACAACTCATAGTACTAAATGATGCGTGAAGTTTCAGGAAATTAGCGATCTGCGAGTATTCAAATGAAAGCAAGTCTTTACCAATTAAAGTGAAAATGTACAAATTACATTAATTCTCAAATGCTATGCCAATAAGTAACATAAAGATCATAGGACATGCTAAAAGAGAAAAAAGTGCGAAATGAATCATTTAGCTCTATCTAAGAATGAAACAAAGATACATAATAATAAGAAGTGGACAAAAAATGAAATAGCGGACAATATTTGAAATTTGGTTTTAATCAAGAATCACTTGTGAGGTAAGGGATGAAGTAAATGATGGAGGTGGTATCTATTTATAGAGCATTTTGTAAACTAGTAGCTTTTTATGCAGATTAACTAGCGTTATTACTAGTCGTTATACATTTTGGGTGAAAAATCGTATGACTCATTCACAAATACATCTGATTCATAGTTCACAAATAAATGCGGTTCTGATTCACAAATACATCGATTATTGTTCACAAATACATACGCTACGATGTGCAAGACAACATTCACCAAACAACGATTTATTCACAATTCATGTAACATCCCACCCCCTACTAGAAGAGTAAAATAGTAAATTTGGC